>JAFMSR010000005.1:43815628-44368128 GCA_022818135.1 Saxidomus purpurata
ATTAGAGCAGTCGCCAAGTGCTCGCAAGGCATTACCATTTTATTGATTTTTATATGTTGCCACTCCATGTGTATATAGGTTCGTGGTCTATGGAAAATCAAGCGACTTGGGTGGGTTAAATTTTGACTAGGGCGACATAATATGAACAATCTTTGTAGAGTGCTGCATCCCAAAACTCTAGGCCTTGTGGTTTCAGGAAAGAGGATTTTTAAGGATTTTCCTTTATAAATCTATGTAAAACAAGTGACCCCTGGGCAGCGTCAAATTTGAACACGTGAGAAGGATGTGAACAAGAGGGCCAAGGTGGCCTATATTGCTCACCTTGGAACAAGTCCACTTGCCTGGTGGAAGAACATAAGACAATGTTATATACACCAAATAGGTTTTCCTATATATGCCTTTGTAGAACAAGTGACCCCCCCCCCACCCCCATAATTTGAACAAACTTTGAAGAGGTCTACTAGGCAATGCTACATGCCAAATATCTTAGCTCTAGGTCTTGTGGTTTCAGAGATTTTTAAAGTTTTTCCTATATAAGCCTATGCAAAACTAAGTGACCACTCATGCGAAGTCAATTCTGAACCAGGGGTCTTTATTTGAACAATCTTGGTAGAGGTCCACTAGACAATGCTACATGCCAAATATCTTAGCTCTAGGCCTTGTTGTTTCAATAGAAGACTTTTAAAGTTTTTCCTATATAAGCCTATGCAAAACTAACTGACCATTCGCCCGGGGGTCATAATTTGAACAATCTTGGTAGAGGTCCACTAGATAATGCTACATGCCAAATATCTAAGCTCTAGGCCTTGTGGTTTCAGAGAAGATTTTTAAAAGTTTTTCCTATTTGTTGGCACAGCAACCAGAGTTCTGCTTGGAATGGAATTCTTTGAACAAGTTTGGTAGATCTTCACATAAGTTTCATCAACATCTGTCAAAAAGTTTAGGAGATGTCATTTGAAGCAAATTGTTGACAAGCACGACAACAGACATCATGGTTATCACAAAAGCTACACTTTGTGCTCGGGTGAGCTAAAAATATTAGAGGTTGGCAGTAATAAGGTTAGTCAGGAGATGGGGAAACTAAGTCTTACCTTATTGACAGTAGTCAGGAGAAGGGGAAACTAAGTCTTACCTTACTGACAGGCTCTGTCACACAACATCCTTCAATCTTCTTATCTTCTGATACATACAAAAATGTCTGAAGTTTCAAAAATAGCTTACTTCAGTTGGGTTTGTATGTCAATATTCTAATAGGCACAAGTTTGGGAAGTGGCCTAGATATTCTTAAATTTGGAAATTTTAGGCATACTCCGGAAATTCTACATTGCCGTACAGTATGAAAAGGCAGTTAGCAAATTTACCAAGATCTTTGGCTTTCTGAATAAAGTAAATTTCTCTGGGTCTATCTGAAAACATTCCTACATGAAACTTTTAACAGCATAAAAATATGAACAAGAGCAATGGTAACACCAAGCACGTGTTTTTGGATGAACAGCACAAAAGCTCTGTTCTTGAAAATGAAAACTAAACAAAAATTAATTCATTTACAGGAACTTTAAATAACCTCTATCAAAGTTTGAAGAGAATTGAAAAGAGAATTTAACAAGAGCTATCAGATGACAGCACATTTGACTATTCGAATCACTCAAGAGTCTGATAGTACATTAAAAACTTTTTTTTATCAAAAAGGCTTTAAATTATTAATAATAATTTTTTGTAACTATGATCCTCTCTTGTCATCAAGTCTCATTTATGTCAACACTTTCTTGTAGTTTAAAATAATTCCAACAGGTGATTACTGAGATATCATATGAGCATAATGTAAGCATGCATGAAAAATTTAAAACCAAATCTTCCAAGTTAAAAAATGTTAATTTGCATTAATTTCAATCATAAGGTTGAGCTACATAACTTGAAGGTTTCAAATCAATTCAACCATGCATTTCTGAGACATGAGGATGATAGTGCTTGCATGTGAACCCTAGAGCAAGTAGAAGAGATAAATGAAGTTTTAAATCAATCCCATAACTGGATAAGGAGATACATGCATGATAGTACATACATGTACCTTGCATGTAAAACTTTAATCAAAATTTATGTCAAAGTCCAACAAGGGCCATAATTTGAATTAAATTCAGTAAATTATACAATAGTTATCTAATTTGACTGTCTGATAACATGGTCCAAGTTTTCAATCAATCCTATGAGTGGTTATTGAAATATGTACATGATAATAAATTGCACGCAAAACTTAAACCAAATTACAGCCTGCAGTCCATCAAGGGCCATAACTCGATTGTGTAATACTCTTGAAGACTTTAATGAAGTTTCAAATCATTCCAGTAGGTGGTTACTGAAATATGTGCAACATAGTAGCTTGCATGTAAAACTAACCAGAATGTCAAAGTACAATACGGGCCATAATTTGCATTAAATTCAGTCAGGTGTTATCAAACTTGCGTGTCCTATACTCCTGAACACACTGGAATGAATTTAAATCAATCCTGTAGTCATTACTGAGCTATGTCCATGATAGTAGCTTGCATGCAAAACTTTTTACCAAAATTTCTAAGTCTATTAAACAAGGACTGTAATTTGCATTTAGTTCAGTCAGGAGATATCTAACATGCTTGTCTGATATTCTTAAACACTTAAGTAAAGTTTCCAATCAATCCCACAAGTCGTGACTGAGGTAATGTCCATGATAGTGGCTTGCATGCAAAACTATAACCAAATGTGCATCGCTGAAGCCAAGGGTGACTGCAATAGCCCTCCTTATTCTCAGAAAGGTTGAGCAAAAATTTGGGTCATCTAGAATTATGGTTCTTTAACACTGCTCTTTTTCTTAATAACCTCTATCTTTGTGTGAAGTATTCAATCAATCCCTTCAGTAATTTTGAAGTTATGATCTGGACAAGAAATATCTCGACATGCAAAAGCAGCAACTATGAATTACATACCTTATATGATTTTCTTGCAGTCAGGCCTGGTTCCTGATAACCAAGTTCTTGTCCCATGATCTTGCTGATTTCTTCCAACTACAATTCATATTTAAACTTCTGTTTATTTTTGTTATTAACTCATAATTTTCAATAATATAGCATCAATTCTAATTTATAACACCCAATGTCCTAAAACCAGTTTTAAGTACTTCCGTACAAAAGATTTACTTTACATTTGACATTTTCAAACTATTTTCAATGTCCTTGACCTTTGACCTTTTAATTATAAGATCAATCAGTTTCATAAACTGAACATTGGCAATCTATTTCTGTAGTTATATATATAAAGCCCAGAGCATTCTTTCATCGTTACTCTGTAACCCTCTGCTAAAATCACCTGTCCCCATTTGTGGATTAATTTTCTTATTTCACACTAAAATTAGCAGGTTGACATTCAATTTACGAAAATGCCGAGACAAATAGGTTCAGCTGGTATCCCCCTGTATGCTCTAATAAGAGATCATAGAAATTCTACTTTCTCGGCCAATCGATCGGCAGAACTGCTGATGATTTACCGTTGACGTCATGAAATATAGACGGTTTTCATATTTTAATGCTCTGGGAAATAATATTAGCACTTTAAAAGTGTGACCAATCTAATGATACGGGCTTCGTCTGCAAAATTGTCGCAGTCAAATCATTGTGTTTGACTTCACGGCAAATAAAATAAATGATGCTCGACAACAAAGTGAAGAGTTGCCATCCACGAGTACTGACACAACTACGAGTTGTGTTAAAAGTCGGAAAAAGTACCTGAAACTGTTTCAGAACAAGTGGTTGTCGCAGGTTTTAAAATTTTCAACAGTCAGCGCTTGTCTATCTTATAATTTTCATACCCCCAAAAATTGAGACTTACCCCCACTTTTTGTCTCCAGGGGGTAAGTATACCCTTGAAAAATACTGAGTGGGAACACTGTTTAAATTATCAAATATCATCGACTATTCATCGGTTTGACACCAAGACAGTGACAATATTAAGGGATAAGTTTTACAGAATTACCTTTCTGATGGCATATTTAGGACTCTCTGGTGTGATCATGATGACCCGACTGCCTGTATCCATATACTCTTGTACAACATGCTCCTTTTTCCAACCCTGCAATTTAATGCACACTCATTACGATCAACAAGAAGTTTCTAAAATTTAAATCTGTTCATCAAATAGCGCAAGTCACCTACTATATACCTTCTTATATGCTATCTTTATGTGATATTTTTATCTGAAGCAAATTTTATAAAGGTCCATCCATGAGAGCATTGATATTAGCTTGTATTCTTGGACGAGACCTTTATGTGATATTTTTCCTTTGATTGTTTATAGTCCCATCCAACCTTGGGATATGTCCCTTGGTGAACTTGCCAAGACTCCTTACAGGCGCAGGTTGAAGAGAGACAGATGCAGATACAAGGGAATCTGGGTACCAGACTCTAGCTCTTTTACGAATAGACCCTTGGTTCTTTTACATGCCCAGTGCATAACACCTTTAAGTTCATCTCTAAGTGGGTGGCCAACACTGAAAAGCTTTTCTGAAATTTCCAGTGACCTGGCAGAGATTTGAACCTGGTACCTCCAGATTGGTAGTCCAGAGCTTTAACCACACCCACCTTTATGGGATAATGCCTTGCTATCTACTAGGCAATGTCAGAAAAGGTTTTTCGAGTAATATATATTGCTTTGCACAATGTTTACTCTACCCATTTTTACCACGTACTTTAGAGTTAAACTAGAGCTATCACTAAATGTGATTAATACCCCCAAAAGACTGCTTTATAAACTGAGAAAGTTCGTAGTAACAGAATACCTTGCAAACAAACTAAAAAGAGATATTGTTCTTAGCAATAACTCTGTAATTTGTCAAGATAGAGTTATGGTTCTTGTACACTGCACTTCCTCTCATTGTGCTTGACCATTGTATGAAGTTGTATTGAATTCCAACCAATAGTTTTCGAATAATGCTCCGGACAAGTAAAAGTAACAAAGGGCAATAACTCTGAAATGAGTCAAGATAGAGTTATGGTTCTTGTACACTGCACTTCCTCTCATTGTGCTTCATCATTGTATGAAATTGTATTGAATTCCAACCAGTAGTTTTCAAGTTATGCTCCGGACAAGGAAAACTAACAAAGGGCAATAACTCTGTAATTAGTCAAGATGGAGTTATAGTTCTTGTGCACTGCACTTCCTCTCAATGTGCTTGACCATTGTATGAAGTTGTATTGAATTCCAACCAGTAGTTTTCAAGTAATGCTCCGGACAAGGAAAACTAACAAAGGGCAATAACTCTGTAATTAGTCAAGATGGAGTTATAGTTCTTGTGCACTGCACTTCCTCTCAATGTGCTTGATCATTGTATGAAGTTGTATTGAATTCCAACCAGTAGTTTTCAAGTTATGCTCCGGACAAGGAAAAGTAACAAAGGGCAATAACTCTGTAATTAGTCAAGATGGAGTTATGGTTCTTGTACACTGCACTTCCTCTCAATGTGCTTGACCATTGTATGAAGTTGTATTGAATTCCAACCAGTAGTTTTCAAGTTATGCTCCGGACAAGGAAAACTAACAAAGGGCAATAACTCTGTAATTAGTCAAGATGGAGTTATAGTTCTTGTGCACTGCACTTCCTCTCAATGTGCTTGACCATTGTATGAAGTTGTATTGAATTCCAACCAGTAGTTTTCAAGTTATGCTCCGGACAAGGAAAACTAACAAAGGGCAATAACTCTGTAATTAGTCAAGATGGAGTTATAGTTCTTGTGCACTGCACTTCCTCTCAATGTGCTTGACCATTGTATGAAGTTGTATTGAATTCCAACCAGTAGTTTTCAAGTTATGCTCCGGACAAGGAAAATGCAACCGACCGACCGACCGACCAACCACCGGGTGACTCCTATATACCCCCCTAAACTTCGTTTTGGGGGTATAAATATACCTACGGGAAACTTTAGAGCGTTAAGTAGACTCTGGTGAAACTTATAATGTGTCGTCTCATCTGCTGGCTCCGACATGGTATACACCATTCCACACACTTCACACGTTGTTGCTCCAAATCTCTTCTGGCCTGCATCCTGGAATATATTTTTTTTGCGACTGAATTACAAGGAAAACCACTGCAACAAGATGGCAATGATGGCCCTATATCCCTGACATGAGTACCCAGGCCTTTTTTCCAAAAATTGGGAAGGGGCCCAGGCCTTCTCAAATTGGGAAATTTTAAGCGCAGTGTCGCCCAAATTGGGAAATTTTAAGCATATTCTCATTCAAATTGGGAAATTTATCAATAAACTTGCTTAACACTTTGGTGCTTCCCCTGTTACAGGAATTAAATTTTACTGGCAAAATATGAAGTTCTCAGGCTTGAAAGAGATGTGCTTGAGTCTTATCCCACAGATTTTTTTATGCAATAATGTATAAATAAGTACCCCACCTCGACAACCACCGGGTCTTCAATTCTTGATTTGGTAAACAGCTCAAGGATGATAAACTGTAACATATGTAAATGTTTTCATGTAATTATTGTGGTTTGTCACGTATTTTCACGACCCCGCTCATTCTTGTTTTTCGGGAATATTGTGTCAATTTTTCAGTGATTTAAAATGAAACAAATTGTTTCTGGAAATCTTACAAAGCTTTAAACAGGTAAAGGATGATAACCTATACCTTTTTAAAAATAATTTAGGTAATTATTTTTGTTTGTCACCTATTTTCGCAACCCTGCTTGTGCCCAATTTTTGGAAATATTTGCCGATTTTTCGGCAATTTTAGATATTTTAGATATTTCAAAAGCTTAAAACCGAGATTGAATGTACTTTCATTAACCTTAATAGATAACGTTTTCAGACACAATTTTTGGGAATTTTCTTTCATTTGTTTGGGAATTAGTTTGGCCTCAATTGGGAAATTTCTTCATTTTTTTTTTCAATTGGGAAAGGGCCAATATTCGGCCCCTATTATATAGAGTAACAAGAGCTGTCAGTAGGACAGCGCGCTCGACTTTTTGAGAGCTAGCCAATAAAACAAAACTTTGACAGTTAAAGGCAAAACAAGGATCTGTATAAACAAGGGCCACAAGTAGCAAGATATTAAGTCAAGAGTTATCAAACTTAAATGTTTGATATCCCTGAATACTACAGCAAAGTTGTAGATTAATACTTCAAGTGGTTAATGATATATGTGCATGACAGTGCCAGTTGCACACAAGACTTTAGCTTGGAATTTCTAAGTACAAATCAAGAAACATTTTCACAGAGTTATCTTCTCCTGCTTACAGATAGGTCTCATGATGGTACGTAAGTACTCCAACTTTCAAAGTAATATCTCAAATGGTTAAGTCAACAAGTGGACAAGAATGAAAATTTTAACTGAGTTTCTAAGTCAAAAAGGGCCATAATTCAAATAAAATCCCTGACAGAATTACCTTCTCCTGCCCATGTTTTGGGATCATGATGGTTTACAAGTATTCCAACTTTCAAATTAATATCTCAAACAGTTTAGTCAAAAAAAGTAGACTGGTACGAAAAACTTAACCAAGATTCTAAGTTGATAAAGGGCCTTAATTTTTAAAACAAATCCCTGACAGAGTTACCTTCTCTTGCCTACAGATGGGGGTAATGATGTAAACAAGCATTCAAAGTTTCAAAGCAATATCTCAAAGGGTTAAGGCAATAAGTGGATTTTACCCATATTCAATGTATTTTCTAAGTAAAAAAGGGGCATAATTCTGTCAAAAACCTTGACAGAGTTATGTACTCTTGTCTGTTGATGTAGGCCATGATGGTTAACAAGTATGGTTAGTTTCAAAGCAATACCTCCAATGGTTTTGAAATAAAGTGAGGTGGTACGAAAAACTTAACCAAGCTCAATACACTTTCTAAGTCAAAAAAGGGCCATAATTCTGTCAAAAACCTTGACAGAGTTATGTACTCTTGTCTGTAGATGGAGGTTATGATGGTTAACAAGTATGGTAAGTGGGGTGACGCCGACGCTTTATACAGCTTTTGACCATGCAAGGAACATTCCTGTGAAGATTGGTTGAATATGGCCAAGTAGTTTTGGAGATGTTGTTTGACTAAAATTGTTGATGACAAATGCCGGACGGTTAACAAGTATGGTAAGTTTCATAGCCATACCTCTAATACTTTTGAAATAAAGTGGGGTGACGCGGACGCTTTATACAGCTTTTGACCATGCAAGGAACATTCCTGTGAAGATTGGTTGAATATGGCCAAGTAGTTTTGGAGATGTTGTTTGACTAAAATTGTTGATGACAAATGCCGGACAAGGGGCGATCACAATAGCTCTTCATGCTCAGGTGAGCTTTAACAAAACAGAAAATTATATACACTTACAATAATCATTTGTTCCATGTTGTCTTTACTCTTTACATATTTTAGTAAAGGTGAATTTTTCGTTGATCCACCAGGAGACTTTGATCCACTCGGAGAACTCTTTGATCTGAATATACGAAACTACATGTAACTTTTATTACTGAGCTTTCATACACTTTTAACATCACAGTGGGGAATCATGAACAAAATAATCTCTAAACAAAGGTAGATCTATGAAGAATGTACATGTAAGAAAACGACGACAGCCGTTCAGCTGTAAATGTAAAATGCAGCCTATCTTATGGCAACATACAAGTATTATAGTACGACATAGGTCTCAATCATAGTCACCTTCAAATTGTGCTGCACACTTGAAACTGAATTAATTTATTTTTGAAGTGTTCAGCACATTATTGTCATCATGTGATTCCCCACTGTGAACATGACCAGTTATCAATGGGCTGTATTACTCTATTAACTCAACTGTATCTTTAAAGGTCCATTTAATACTAAGACAAAATCAAATTTTCTTTTAAATCTGGAATTGTAACAGGAAAATACAGTTTGAAACTGGCTTCTAAAACTTTACAATAGCCGAGGAGTATTTCCCTGTTTGAAATACTGCTTCAGAAAAACAAGTGAACGTCTTTGTATTTCCTTAGATTGACCTGGGTGGTCTTTTTTTGGCCTACTTTCGTTTCACTGCATGTTGTAAACAGTCAGAGATATACGTTGCACATCATTGGAAGTAAAGTACTTTCAACTATAATTCAAAATAGACATGCATATTCATGTACAACTTATTTACAGACTCTTTCAGGGAGACTTTTGTAAAATTACAAAGATATTTGGTGACTGGGAAACCTACTTTCGATTTTGAAAAGGCAGAATATAATTTATAAATTCTTTTGTTAAACTCAAATTTACAACACAATGCTCACAAAATGTCATATCTTTCCTTCTGAGAAGACGCCCAATACAATTCCAGAATTAAAAGAAAATTCGATTTGGTCTTCGTATTTTAATAGTAATGGACCTTTCACGCAACCATAATCTTTTATCATGGAAATTCAAGTGGCTAGACTAAAATTTCTCACAGTCACAGCTACAATGTTTTATATATAAATGACTGGAACTAGAGCTTGCTCTTCGCTAGACAAACATTCGCCTATCAATTATGCTTTTGTTTAAAGACTACATAAATGTGTATGTGAATTTGCATCATTGAAGCTCTAATGGTCTAACCCATTGAACTTTTATGCTATATATACTGCTCCCCATTTGAAAATTGAGCTTAATTTTAAACAATATTATCAGTACAAACCTCAACTTTCCAAGCTGGCTAGAACTCGAGGGTGACTTTTTCATAAAAATTGGGAAGAACTTCAACTGTTTGGACTTCTTTGTTCCATCTTCACTTCTCTCACTGGATCCCGATGGAGATCTATGCTTACTTTGAACTGGAGTCTGTTCTAAGGGAGTTACTTCCCCACTAGGTACATTCTGCGGTGTACTTCGTCCACTATTGGAAAACAAATCCTCTGAACCAGCTCCCAATAGACTTACTGTTTCACTCATATCTTCAGAATTGTTTTCTTGTTCAGTTTCTGTATCCAAAGTATTCTGGCCATCTTCTTCCAGTGTTTTATGAAATGCAACATCCTCTGTATTACTGACTGTTGGACTACTGAACAGATCATTGGAATTTGCAGTTTCAATTCCAGAGTCAGTTTTTTCATTAAAAAGCTCATTACCATTACTGATTTCATTAACTGGCACAACCTTTTCATTTGTATCACTAGTCATTTCTAATTGAGAATCACTTAAATCAGTTCCATCTGGCTTAAGACTGTCATCTACAAAAAATACAGCATTCCTGTCAAAAGGCTTTGCCTTAAATGCTTTCACTGTTTCCACCAACTTTGTCTTTGTTTTTTTACTGGAACCTTTTGACTCAGACTTTGCCAAATTTGATTTCTTAGTCAAGTTCAATCTCTTTGGGTAAAACTTCAATTCAAAACCTTTCTTGATCACCAAATTGCCAAAACATTTATCAGCCGAGGCTGGCGACCTAGATTTGAAAAATTTCTTTCCTTTAGTCAATGGTGTCATCTCCTGCTCCTTCTTTTGATCAACTTTATTTGGGATCTTCCCAGTAGAGCTTGCACACACCTTTTTATCAAAACTATTTTTCGGTGTTCTTTTCAATTTTACTATCTTGAGTGGAACTTTCTTACTGCTGTTATGTTCAATATTCTTTTGGCGTAGCACTGACCTTCCTTGACCTTCATTTTCAGTGTCGGCAGAGTCTGATGAGTGGAAGTCGAAACTAGACATGCTATTATTATTATTTGAATGTTTTCCAGATGCCTGCCTCTTTTTTTCACGTCTCTCATTCTCTGAGTCAGTATTTTCATCAGAAATCTTATCAAGGACTTTAGCGACTGCTTTTCTTCTGCCAGGGGAGTGTGGGAAGTTAATCTTCTCTCTTTTCCCATAGAATGATTTAACTGTGAAAGAGTCTACATCATCATCTTCACTATTTCTGGTCAATGGTATGACTGGTGTACCTAGTTTAATTCTTTTTGGTGATGGTGTATTCTGTCCAAAGTCAAGTTCCACCCTGCATGACAAATGCATAAAAGTTTTGTTTAAAGAGGCGCTCCCTACATCTAGCAGATTATATTCTCGAAACATAGATTATGTGTTCAATAGACGTTAAATGATAAATAAATATAATTTCAAAGAAGAATCAATGGCGAAAAATGCCTCAATTTACCACAATTAATCAATATAGAGGCTTTCTGTTATAAATCGCATCCACCCATTGATTGTGCAACAACAACTCTACATAGATTATTTATGAAATAACATCCGTTCCAGCAGTGTTAGTCGTTTAATAAACAATGATTTGGAGTACTGATATGCAGTAATTACTGATACGCAGTAATTAGTCACGAAGGCCGAAGGCCGGAGTGGTTTATTACTGTGCATCAGTACGACAAATTATTGTTTATTAGACGATTACAATGCTGAAAAGGATGTTATTTCGATTCTAACATGACCAGATATTACAAAAGGTGAATAAATACAAAGCTTTATTTTCTACACAAACCCTCATTTAACGTCATGCGGCGCAATATGACATCATGTTTACAGCATATCGGTTCCTGCATTGTTTATGGTTTAATATAACATAATTTTTCTACTCTTTGTATATAGAGACAAAATCGTGAGTCATGTTAGAATGAATGGTTTACGGTACTGCAGTATATTTAAAACCGCTGATTTTATCGATAATGACTGGGAATGCATAGCTGAAACTTTAAGGTTAGGTTATAATACTTTCAAAGATTCTGTTATTTATGTTTTAAGGGTTATTTAGTCGACATCAGTTATAGGGTATGTCCCTTTAATTTACATTATTGTAGAATAGTGGACTGTGTAGTAGTAAGTAAAAGATTCCCAGCAAATCGTACAAAGTCTGTATCATGGCAAATCAGTGCATGTCCGCAGAGATTTGAGAGGTGTCAGTGCAATTATTTCTGCCATTCACATTTTCTGTATCAACACTAATATTACCAGTACTTTAATACTGTCTTTCTATTTTCAAATAATATTGTTGAACACACCTCAAGATGAAGCAACAATATGACATCTATAGCTTTTCACGCTAAGCCTTTATAACAGCTTTACTAGTTAAAGGTTATCTTCATTTCAAATAAATATTGAAACAAGTGTTTAGAAGTCTGAGATATTGTAACATATTCAAGTTTGGGTACCCCATACCAAAGAGTAGCATAAATAAGTCTGCAATAGTATTTACATTGCAACACAAACCTTGCTTTTTTTCCTGGAGAGCTCTGCCATCTACGTTTACTTTGATGTCTGGTCTCCATGGTAACAACCTCAACCACTAAATACAGACTTCTTTATTCTGCAATTGAAAGCAAAATGCAAGTATTGTCACACCTTTTGATTCTATTGCTTGAAATCCACATATTGGTAGTCAATACATTTGAAATGTTTGGTTCTTTTGAACAATAAATATACTAACTCATGATTTTCCAACAAGATTTTCAAAGTTTTCTCTCTATTTATAAGTCTATGTAAAACAAGTAACCTTCATCATTCATGACAGGGCCAATGATTCAGGGGTGTAAAAGCCAACTCATCTGCTCATATTAGCACCCAAATTTTATCATTGGATCACCACAATTTCACCTAACAGTTGTCTGGACAGACAACCATGTTGTCTGGACAAACAACCATGATCCTAAGTCTTTTTAATTTTTTAGCATAAATGGTACCTTGTTTCGCCATGTAGGGTCAGTTCGCCCGAAACTCATTTGTTTTGGGGCCTGAATGAATTTATAGTGGATGGTTTCTGTATGGAAAATGCCAAATCTTATAATAATGTAACTGAATTAACGATTGAATTATAATTTTCAACTTGAGACGTCAATCATTTTGCGCTCTCAACCAACTAGAACACAAGGTTTTCCAATACTTGATAACCTCACAGGTTTAGGGTCGTTACACTCCATAATCCTTGTATAATTTTGATTTGTGACGGCGAATCTTCTAATCAAGTTTATTGGAAAAAGAGACTAGATTAAAATTGAAAACACGTTAATTGTCCAGCCATTTCTCTGTTGCTCATACAATTCAGTCGTTGAAACAATCAAATAATAAATGGATTTTACTCTCTTTCACTCATAATAGTCGGCGAAAATTAGCGGTTATTAAGCGACAAACCCTTAATTTTGGAGTTACTGCATTTAAAAAGCTATTTTTCCTATTGTATGAAAAATTAAAACGTGAGCAGTAACTACAGTACAGGGCAGGAGGATTATGCAAACAAGAGGGCCAAAATGGCTCTATATCCCTCACCTGGCTACCATTGGCTATAATAGAAGATCATCAATAGTAGAAAGGGTCAATTTTGACATTGGGCTCACGATTTCTTCTATATAAGCCTATGTTAAATCAAGAGACCCCTGAGCAGGGACAATTTTGTCACAGGGGTCATGATTTGAACAATCTTGGTAGAGGGTCACCAAGTAATATCTAAGCTCTAGGCCTTGTGGTTTCACAGAAGATTTTTTAAATATTTCCTACACAAGCCTATTATGCAAAAAACGCCAAGTGTGGAGTGAGTTGAAATAACGTGACTTTGAGTAACTTGGAATGACTCCATTCAATGGCGTCACTTCGCAGCCGTTTGGAGTGAAAATTTCGATGGTGGGACTTCGCATTTCTCCAAGTATTTTGGAGTGACTTTGAGTGAAAATATTTATTAATTAAAATGTTGGTAAAATACACCTGAAAAAGCGACTGGTTGAAATTAAATCCATTGAATCACAAAGATTTAATCAGACATCGCCGCTGACGGATGCCACTACTGTATACTATTGATCAGCGTTATGTTTTCGTTTTTATTTTATTGTTTCATAAAGTATCGAGTTATTTTTATCAGAACCTAAAATATTTATCACCCTTGTGTTGATTTAAACAGGCTGGTAACATTGCCTGATCGGGCCTAGAAGCCAAATCAAGCTTTTATTGCCTGATCGGGCTTAAATTTATGGAAAGAGTCTAAGAATTATATAAATATTTCAAGAAATATTTAATGAATTGCTTTGAAAATCCTCAATTTTCACGTAGTGTTCCCTTGTTACAAAAACCAACTTTTTATCCAAATAAAACTCCCACTTTTTTGCTCAAGAGGCTTTATTTTACATTAAAAGTACATGCAAAGTGAAAGTAAAAATGCTAGAATTCTGGCGCAAAAAGTGGCTGATAATATTTAGGTGATGTTGACTTCTAACATCATCTAGTGTTGCAAGAAGCATATTCTAGGATTTTAGAAATCATCTATAAAATACTTTGAAAAATATTCACAAAAAAAGACGATTTCTATTGATAAATAAAAGCCTGATCTGGCAATAAAAGCTCGATTAGGCTCCGAAGCCCGATTGGGCAATGTTACCAGCCTGTTAAAATATCGATTTCCGTTAAAAATCCGCTGTAATTGGTGCCTTAGCATTTGTCACTCGTGATAGGTGTGAAAAATATGGCCTGTCACAAAGAATAACAAAACTAATCCAGTTAATTTTAAAACTGTTTGCAAATCCAAGCTGTGTGACACCACTGAGTTAGTAATTTGTTTGTTAATTTGTGAATGCAAAAAGAATTTATCAATTAACATTTAAAAAGTTCCAACTGTTCTTTATTTAAAACAAAAGGTTCAGTTTTTAAGAAAACTGCGGCATTCCAGCGTGTCCGTTTTTCTGTCATTTATCATGTAAAAGAGGCTCTAGACAATAGTTTGATAATTTTGGATTATAACAATATTGTCAGACTTTTGTCCACAGCTACTTTAACATGTCTCAACTGTCAAATATCTTTTGATGCCACGTGCTTCATTAAGATCAGACAAAACTCACATGAACAATGTTGCGTCGGCAATTGTTCTTTGATCTCAGCAGCTTCATCATTAAGAGGTTGCAGTAAAACAATATATTTGGCAAAGGTTATTTATTAAAATAAACCCCGACATTGAATTGTTGTTGGAAACGTTGGCTTTAACACAATATATGACAAAAAAAGGACAAGCTGGAACGCCACGATTTTCTTAAAAATATACTGAACTTATCCGCGAAGGGAGAAGAGGGGGAGCACGAGCTTTTGTCTCAAAAATAAGACTCAAACGCAGACCCATTTGACATACTGGAGGCATTTTATGGGGGGGGGGGGGGGGGGGGGGGGGGGGCCAGGGCAAAAAAACCATAGGTAAAGGGGGGGGAGTACAGGCGGTGGAGGATTAGCAAAAACGCAGAGGTGGAGTGAGAAGAAAACGAACAGGCAGGATTTTTTTGGGTCACAGCGAATGGGGTTTTTTTCCCCAACAGGGGGTTTTTTTTTTCCTTAAATTTTTTTTTTTTTTTTTTGAAAATTTTTTTTTTTTTTGGAGTTAAAGAAAAGTTCGTAAGATGCAGCGTATTTCGGCGAAAACAAAGAACTTTTAGTCTCAATTTTGGGGTGGTGGGGGGTTTGGGGGGGGGGGGGTTTGGGGAAATAAGACCGTTCAACGCGCATTGATTCCCAAACATTTTTGAAATGGAAAACACAACAACAAATGAATTTAAACTGAAAAGCCGAAAATTATGTGCATAAGCAGATTTTATAAGAGATTAACAAAAACAGATGGAAAGGGAATTCCAAAAATTTTCATTTCTGAACAGAGGTAACACATCCCGTCAGTATTCATCAGGCCTCTGTGGAGGACTCAATTGCAAAGAAACGAGGCGTCCAGTGCATTGCAGAAAACACCAATGACAATCCTAACTCAGTAGAGACATATCTTTACTTGACATGTTGCAAAATGAATTAAATGGTTGATAAATCAATAGGTCAGTTTATAATGTGTTTGCTTATATTATGTTATGCAATTCTATGTTTACGTTTGTGGATTTTCCTTTTTGATTTATCGCGCTATATTTTCCCTCCAGAAAGCCACAGGTTGTTTAAAAAATCCAAAAAAATCACGCACGGAGAAAAACGAAAATTGACTCCGAATGGAGGACTTCGCGTTTCTCCGAGTATTTTGGAGTGACTTTGCGTGAAAATATTTATTAATTAAAATATTGGTAAAGCACACCTGTAAAAGCAAGCTGTTGAATTTAGATCCATTGAACCACAAAGGTCGAATCAGACATCGCCGCCGACGTTTTTCGTTGGTAATTGCCGCAACTGTTTGCATTGTTATGTTGTTTTTGTTTGTTGTTTCAAAAAGCATTGAGTTATTTTTTGTCAGGCCCTAAAATATTTATCACCTTAATGATGATTTAGAATATTTATTTCCTTTTAAAGATTCCAATGTAATTGGTCTCTTAGCATTGTCACTCGCCATTGGTGTGAAAAATATGGCCTGTCGTACTAATTCAGTCAATTTAAATATGTTTGCAAATCCAAGCTGTCTGACACCTCTGAGTTGTGAATGCACAAAGTATTTATCAATTAACATTCCACATTGTTCTGCATTTAAATCAAACTGTTCTGTTTTAAAGTAAATCGTGGCGTTCCAGCGTGTCCAGTTTTTTTGTCATTAATTGTTTCATGAACTATCAAAGCTAACGTTTTTCCAGTGACAATTTTCTACTATTCATTCTAATGAATAACCTTTGCCGAAATATTTTTTTACTTCAACCTGTTTTATACATAGAGATAAAGCTGCAGGTGTTACGAAATCAAAGAACAAACGCCGACGCGCATTGTACATGTGAGTTTCGTTTGATCTTAGTGAAGCACGTGGCATCAAACAGACCGAGATATTTGACAGTTTGAGACATGAAAAAGTAATTCTAGACAATAGTCTGATAATTTTGGATTATAGAAATAATAGTTGGGAATAGTTGATGTTATGAGTAAGTTTTATTTTTGATGATAAAAAAATATTGAACACGCTATATAAATGTGCATTGGTCGGCAAATATTTTTGAATGTAATATGCATACAACTCAAAAACTTTTTTCATGTAGACACATTTCTACCGCATATAATAAATTTGATTTTTATGTCCTGTAAACCCATTCATTTACCTGTAAAACCACGCTAAGTGCCGCAATTTTACTCCCGCGAAGTGACGCGATATTTCTCCAGACGCGAAGTCACTTCAGGCACTCCAAGCTCACTCAAACTCACGTTTTCCTCCCCCCCCCTCCCCCCGAGTTACTCACGCGAAGTGTGGCGTGAAAAACTCCACACTTCGCATTTTTTGCATAATCCTCCAGGCCTGTACTGTATGTACGAGTATTTAATTGAATAATGAAAGCAATAAAATTAATGAATTCACGATTACCCATGGAATATTTCAATTTGTCCCCCCCATGAACGACACGATTACATACTTATAACGATGCACCGTCTGTACGCAATCGCAACGTCTCGGCAGAATGAAGGGTAAGGGAATTTTCCGAAGACTTCCAATTGCGTCTACGTACTCTGTTGTTGTCATTAAATGTCTGCAATTTTTGTGTTTGAAAACGCAACACTTCAGCTTTGTACTTTGAAATGTAAAGAGATCCTATTTATACACATTCCTAAAGTTTGATGCTCTTTCTTGTGACGCCATAAAAAGCACCATTTCTTTTCGCAATCAAATCTCGATGCACGACTCTATGGATATTCATGACCAATAATTTTCGGAACTTGAACCGTTTTTGCGTCCCCTGAAAATTCGTGCCACTTTCGCCCGATATAGGTATTGCCTATTTTCATATTAGATATCTGAGGCTGGATAGCGCCTAGCAAAAAATGCAACGATATTCACCCGCCGAGTACAATATTATTTGGACTACCGGGCCTTCCACGCTACTCTGTCTACCAAGGACACTGGTAGTGGGTAGTGCAAAAGAACTAACGCCTCAAAAGCTCTTAATAACACTATATTTATGTATATGTGCAGAGTAAGAGGTAAATTAAAATACCATATCAAATGTTCTCATTTCCCGCAATACACATTTGGCGCCATATTGCGCATGCGAAATTCCTGCATTCCGATTGGCCGATGAGATATGCACGGATAAAATTTCCTGACAAAAATTACTGCACTCACCGGATTCTCAGACTGGTTCCAATAATAGGTTACACAGTACTAAATAAATGGTAAATAATCCGAGTATCGAAGGAGAAAAATATTAATATTGATGCACAGCATCAAAGACGCGGCAAAATTGCTTTTAATGAGCAAAATAATAACACCAGGTAATTAGATCAATAAAATTAGAAATTTTGAAAAAGTCAACTCGTACCCTACGTAAATATTCATTTAAATTGTGATGTTCTCTGAATAGAAATTAGTGAAACCAACATTCTGATTTTCAGATATAAGAATATTTGATATTCACTTTGGGAATACATTGGACATATAATGATACATATCATATCGGTTTATCGCAAAATTCAAGTAACAAGTTATGATTATTTTAAACTTGTAAGTACTAAAAAAAGCATACATTTTACATGTAGTTGATGCGCAAAGATTCATTATCAAATTTTCCGACAAACTCATCTTTTTAAAAAATGGTTATACTAATGCATTCGTTTTATTGCCGTAATGAACTAACAAGTTATGATTATCTTAAATTATTTTTTACTACAGATTGCAGAGCTACACCCGTAGACTGAATGAATTATTTAGATGGTACCCGAATGTGTATTGAAGCCGAGAATAAGATACCACCAAAACTGTAAACGCCAAAGAAAGTCAGTCCAGAATTCGAACCCGAATCTATCCCATAGCCACTTCAATAAGACAATAGGCAAGGGTTGCTCTGACCACCTGAGCTATCTTTCATTTTTCTGGTAACACTGTTTCAAAACAATATTTCTATGTATAATTTTCGAAGTACCTTTACATGCTTCTACAAGCTATTGCATTTGAAACAGATGCCAAAGAATCAAAAAGTAAAAACAAACATATGTCGAGAGAGACTGCCCTTACTGAAATAAAGGTTGCTTCAAAACTTGTAATAGAACGTATGTGTCCGCTCCTGGTCACCGAGCCCATCTGTACTTTCCATTTTTTCCACAATACATGCACACATTCAAAATAACTTCGCCGCAAATATACAATTTATACCAGTTTGGGGAAAAACATATTTTTTTGGAAATAAATATACGACCTGACAGTTTGTTGTCGTTTATCGACAAACTGTTAGTGGGCAAATGCGTAAGAAAGTTAATTACGTCTTAGACTCATGTACTCAAGCAATTTAGCCCCAAAATAAAACGTATCATGTGTAATAATTTAACATCTTTTTGCAAAAATTGTGACAATTCGTCAAAAACCAAGAAAGGAAATCAGCGCACACCGATACAATGTTACGATAATAATAATAATAATAATAATAATTAAAAAGCATGTTACATGATAAGTTTTGATGGTTTTCTTTTGAGAAATAAAATTACGTGAGGTTTAGCCTAACAAAACTCTTTCCACGCCTGATTACATTTTGAATATATCCTTCATTATAAATGCATACTTCAGCGGAGGGAACAGTACCAAGATATGCGGCATTCTAATGGCCCATAGTATATGGTGTGTATTGGTTATCATTAATCTGTGCAGAAACTAATACGAAAATCTTGCAGTTATTTGAAAATAGCATCCGGTATAGCAAAACATAGACATGCGATACCAAACTGTATGTAAGCATTCTCCCTACTGTCATAAAACTCTATGAAATCGTTACAAAGCGATCAGCTAACGGCCCTTTATGACCATTTCTTTCATCCATTTTAAGTTGCCTTCCTCATTTTACACGACGTTATATATACGAATGGCCTGTTTGAACGGCTTATTCTTTGGGTGATCTAACCATAGTTAGGCCAATTTGCCATTTTTGGCCTGGGGACTGAAAGTCTCCTAGGCCTAAGTTAGCATACCACATTTCAAACACTGCATACAATTTAACTGTGCTATGTGTGAATAACAACTGTAAACATGCGCTATGGGAAAGTAGTGCAAGACAGACAAGATCAATCTTCTATTTGAATGTCGCATACGATAAGAACATATTATAAAAACATAAATAAAAGCAGTACATACAAATTTAAATGATTGCAGAAAGGTCCTTAGCTTACGGGCTCTATTACACAATTTTTTCATGGACTTTGGTTTAGAAATTACTGCGCTGTTAGCTGATTACGGAAGATAATCATATTCATATCACGGAAAAGTACGGATATTTACGGAACGTACGGAGCTTTATATAAGAGTTTGTAGTTTGATATTCAAATTGCTGTATCAGATGTTATTTCATTGATAACTTTCTTATTTACGAACGATTACATAATTATATATTTACCCAAAAATAAATTTCTTTTAAAAAATATATATATAATTTACGTACATTCCCAAGAGGGAAGTCACGTGAGCAAAATCACCCGCCATTTATCGAGGCTGACCTTAGCAACATCATGTTTGTCTATCTAAACTGTTAGTTCAGTTCATCACTTGTTATCCCGACCACCTCTAACAAGGTAAGCAAGAATCATTTTTAGTTTTCCCTGTTATATGCATTGTACAGTAATGTATTTATATTTCATTTCTGTTTCAGGGTCTTGTTCTTGGTACACAATCATTTTCGATGCACATCTTCTCGCTTGAAGTTGAACAAAGCGCAGATCGAATTATTTTCATTAGTCTCTCAAATAATTTATAATGTTGACCATGTGATTATTTTTCATTTAACGTACGTTTTATAATAAAACAAACTTCCTCTTTCTGTGTCGTATATTAAATTTCGTCCTCTGCACATTTCGACCCGCGCTTTCACCGATTACAAGGTAAACAAGTTTCCCTGTTATACACATTGCACAGTACTGCATTTATATCTCATTGCTGGTTGTGCTTTGTTTATTTTTGTTTCAAGGTCTTGTCCTTGGTACACAATAATTTTCGATCCACATCATCAGATCATATCGCTGGAAGTTAAAGAAAGCGCAGATCGATTTTTTTTATTGGTCTCTCAAACAATTTATAATGTTGACCATGTGATTATTTTTTATTTAAAGTACATCTTATAAACAAACAAACTTCCCTGCCACCGATATCTTTGTTAATCATTCATTCTATGTCGTATATTAAAATTTTGTCCACTGCACATTTCGACCCGCGCTTTAGGTAAGGTTCAGCGCAAATCACGAAGGTCAAAAAGTGTTTTAGGGGAGTAAATCTATAGCCCCCAGGCCTTCAGCGCTTACAGCGCTTTGGTTTAATTTTGCGGTTGTGTACAGTATACATGTGTACGTCGAACGCCTGCAAAAAGAACACTTGACAGCAAAAGGAATATGTGTATCTTTGCACATACTTATTATTTCCATGGTTTTTCATTACAAGTTACAGGAACAGTTGCATGAAAGATAATACCGATTCTTGAAATAAGGATGATTTTTACTCTAATTGATTACAGGGTTCACTCTCGTAGAGAGTAGAGAACGGGATATTAAGACACACTTTGTTAAATCATACATTAAATTACTTATACCGCGTTTGTTTAAAGTGACATTATGCGCATCTTACTGCACATGGTGTATTTTTGGTGACAGTTTTATAAAAGCAATTTTCGGTTGCTGTGCATTTAAATGTGTTAAACTAATGATAATGCCGCAGTAGTATTTGAAGTTTGTGCTTTAGAAATAAAAAATTGCACTAATAAAATAATAGTTCCTTTCTTCGCAGTGATCTCCCTTGTGTTGTTGGTAGAGATTTCGGCAGTGGAAGGGAAGCAACTCCTGCATGCAGTTGGGTTTTTTTTTAATTGACTCTCCCAGTCAAAATAGGAAAAGTAATACTTATTATTTCGTACTGGTAGCAGGAAGAATTTTGTGTATTGAGTTAAAAGCTATTATTTCCTCTACCCTTTTTACACACGCCTATTTCAGCTGGATTTTTACTTGAAAAAAATGTGCATAATTCCACTTTAAGTAAAACGATTTGTAGAATGAAGACGATCGAACACAATCAATATGACAGTGCACATGATCCCTACTTTTTTTGTTGAATATGTTATACGAATGTAAGGGACAAACAATCTGTCTTCATGGCTAAACACAGCATGTCGGATGAGATATTGCATATCGTCAATTTGTTTACTTTATTTTTACATATGTGTCTACATCGTCGGATCCTCCGTTTAATATTCCGTATGACTGATATAAGGTTGAAAAGACAAAACTTGTACGAAGTGCCAATGTCGGCCAGATTTATCTGGCTGAACAAATTCCAGGGATCTTGGCAGCCCCGTAAATGACGTCATCACATACAATTTAACTAACCATTTAATGGATGATTGCGTAAATTCATATACTATTACATTTTTTTATAATATCCTTAGCGTAACTCAAAAAGAGCCCTGTAAATTTCTGTTAAAAGTTACATAATCATATCTTTGAAAAAGTAAAATCATCAAAATATCTAGGTATCACTATCCAAAATAATCTTAAATATGACCAGGGTCCGTATATTACATATATACGGACCCTGATATGAACAACACATTAACTCAATAACTAAAAAAGCTAATCAATCACTTTGGTTTCTGTGAAGGAACTTTAAAATAAACTCCACCAAAGTAAAAGCACATGCATCCAAAGTCATAGTCAGACCAAAATTACAATATGCATCTACGGTCTGGGACTCTCATGCTAAAAACCAAATAAGTCCGATTGAGAAGGTTGAGGGCAGCAAGATTCACCACTAATAGATACCATAATACAAGTTCAGTAACAGATGTGAGTTAACACTTAACTGGACATATTTTGAATTATGGAGAACAAGAGCAAGTTTAATTATGTTTTATAAAAATTATACACCATGTTGTCGCTATATATATCCAGAAAATAATCTTTTAATCCAAAATGACTCCAGAACAAGACACAGTAACAAATACAGCTACAGACATATAGGAACATCTAAAGATTGCTATAAATATTCTTTCTATCCAAGGACAGTTGGTCAGTGGAACTTCTTTACACCTGCCGCTCAGCAAGCAACCACAGCTCAAGGCCAGACATGGATATATCTAATGCCCATATGTTGTGTTTTTCCATCTTCAAAATATTAGTACTATGTAACCCAAAAAACTACAACAACAACAAAAATGGTGGTAAGTGACGTTACGAGTGATTGTATTTTTAAGTTTTTATTTGAAATTTCATCATTTTTGTGTGTTTTTTTACATTTTTATCTTATAATTTTTGAAACGCTTTATAACTATGTGGTTGTCATATAATATCGGCTCTAAATAGAGCTAGACATTCCAATTAGATACTGTAAAAGCATCTGGATAAGACGTAAGTTCGGATAGTATGTTCATCTATATCTACATCGTACGAAACTCTGTCATCATTTTGACCATCATGTTTCGGTTAGTGGCAAGAAAAAGTAAAAAAGCAATTAAGATAAGCATATGGATATAATAGAATAGGCAGAAACTAGCAAGTTCAAAGTAAGACTAAGAGAATTTAAGAGAGAGTGCCAAGACTGCGTTGGTTCCTCATATGTTCTTGCGATTACAGTCCAAAACGTTTCCAAACCAAAACGTCCCCAGACCAAAACGTCCCCAAAATGACCAAAACGTCCCCCTATAATGACCAAAACGTCCCCAAAATGACCAAAACGTCCCCAAGTTATTATGATTAAATTATGTATTTTTTTACATATTTTGGTAAGTTTTGTCGTATTTTTGTAATGAATTTCGACTCTTTTTTTAGGTCTTAATTTCTTTTTACTAATTATTTACTATGGATTCAATCGAGTGGGGACGTTTTGGGCATTGTTGAAAGTGGATGAATGGGGCGTTTTGGACATTTTACAACTTTTATCAAGCAACCTTTGGCGATGAGGAAGTTTTAAACATTGGTGTGACTGGGGACGTTTTGGACATTTTACAACTTTTATTTATAACTCTCAAATAAAGTGCTTAGTCAATGGAGACGTTTTGGACATTGGTGAAATTGGTGAGCGGGGACGTTTTGGACATTGGGAATGGGGACATTTTGGATAGTTTAGTTCCACGAGGAACGTCAGTTCTTTTTTTCCCCTCTATTTATTTTATTAAGTGTACAAATAAATATCATAAAAACAGTCAAAAAATTAAAAACATTTATTATTTATTATTATTATTCTAAGTATATCCCTAAATCAATTTGTCCAAAACATCCCCACATTTTTCATGTAAAGTAAGGGTTTTACTTCACATTTTGACAACTTTTTCACACTTGGGGACGTTTTGGTCATTCTGGGGAAGTTTTGGTCATTATGGGGGGACATTTTGGTCATTTTGGGGACGTTTTGGAATGGGGACGTTTTGGTTGGCTTTGTGTTCTTGCATATCAGATAGGCATTTCAGGAAAACTGCATTGGTATAAACTTCATTCTTTGCTTAACGTAGGTAATCATTCAGTAGTCACGACTCACGAGGGACATTGGTCAGAATCTCACAATTGGAAAGCATTTTTGTAATTCTTTTTTCTCTCTATCAAGTTATAAAATCAACTTATCCCCAGAGACCAATGCAACATGCAAGAAGACATATCAAATATGTTTATAGTTGGGATTGGAATATCTGTATCTCAACACAGCATGCCCATTCACGCACTGCAGAACGTGAATCACATACAAAATATCAAATGCACAAACAAAAATCACTTGTTGGGGGTATTTTGAACTCCTATGTTCAACTGCCAAATCGCTGTTTATTTCATCGCACACTTGCCAATAGTTTAGTAAGGTTAAAATGCAGATCCAGTGATAATTTCTTTTCCATCCCCGACTTTTTGGCGTAATTGTCAGCCGCATAAATGGGTTTAGTAAGTGCATTAGTGTGACATCATGTGCACCGTGTGCAAAAAAAAAAAGTGCAGAAAAGTATTTTAGATTTTATAAATCCAGCATGTCCAGTAAATTAATATTATTTTCTTCAATAATGGACTGCATTTTTGATACAAATTTCATATACCTGTTAGTCGGGCATTTATTAACGATCAGCGATTTTTACCAGACGTCAGTTGAGTGTATGTTATTTTGGACGAATCGTAATCCGTTCATGAAAGGGGAAATATATGCATTTTGCTGAAAACTCCGATGTTAAATAATAAATCACTAGTTCATGATGATTCTGTCAAATTACAGCCGAGGAGTCAGTATCTGGAAAGGTTCAGTCCCAAACATCCCAAAAGAGTGAAAAACCAAATTAAGACATGATGAAAAATTAATGCTTTATTTTATCTCTCATACTATTAGTTGCAAAGCAGTATACAAGTCTGCATGAAAAAAAATGTTTATCCAAATATAAACAGTTAAATAGAAAAAATTCAGACCTGCCATGTAGTGTACCCCCAAGTTTTGAAGTGTACCCCTGTTTTACAAAGGCAGCGGGTACATGCATCCTTAATTTAAAAAATGAGTGGGCATACTGTCAACATGTTATCGCCCAATTGGTAGGTTGCCTCGGGACAGATATTCTCATACCAACCACTTACATATGACAGATTTTAATTTTTTATCAATAGGGCTGGATTTATTATTGTAGTAGTCTTTTCACTTTAACCTAAGCCTAAAAGTCAATAGTAACCACAAAGATTGCTTAGTGTTTACCTATAAATCTCTTTAAGATATATAATTGAAATAAAGCCCCTTTTGATTGCATCACTTTCTTTCTTTTTTTCAATCAGAGACCATCAATATTCAATATAACAACATCTGAAATTGATATTAAAATATCCGTAACATTGCATTTTAGCTCACATGAGCACATTGTGCAAAGGATGAGCTATTGTTACCACGTGTTGTCTGTCGAGTGTGTGTGCATTAACAATTCCTTCAAACGACATCTCTTAAACTGCTTGAAAGAAGTTGATAAAACTTAATGGTGTTATTCCTAGGGTGGTTCAAGGATGTTCAAAGGAAGTCATGCCATGCTGAACTATGGATTTTGAAGCTATTAAAAACAATGAAAATTAAACTACTGTTAAACTTGGTTGGCTCGAACACAACCGATAACTTGTACTCAGTTGGCGGTCCTGGCAAAATCTCTTTATAAATTATTTTTTTCCACCTCTGAAATCTCAAACACCTATCTCTCGAACTTCTCTCTTGGTCCCTTCAGATCTATTTCATTGTAAAGTACATCCTTTGGCTCGAACAATAAAAGGTGCCAGTCTCCATTACCGAGCAAAAATGTTGCACTGTTGAGCAGCTGTCACACCAGCTCTGTGAAACGGCGTGTGTTATTTACACCTTGTTAAATGAACATATAAAGGTCATGATAACAAACTGAGAGTCAAGCAATCAGTAGCAGATTGACATAAAATTTATTAAAAGTTTGCTTTTAAGAAAACAAATAAATTATTAAATGAACTATAATCATGACAAACTTTTCACATTTTGATATATTGTAACATTGTTATCTTGATTAAGAATAATGTGTCACAGCTTTCGCTATATAAAACAGGTGTACATATGATTTCAACCCTTTGTCACAGGCAAATCAGAAAAATACAACCAGGGCCTAGCAACTTAGTGAAGACCAGGCAAATGGGGGATAACTAAGTCAGCTAGTGGAAAACAGGGTACAAAGAGAAATTTGTAGATACAAAAAACATTTTAAAATTGAAATGGAGCAAAGTTGAAAACAGAAGTTGTGAAGGTTTCCAGGATGCATTGTTCAATCAAGTGTGTCTGTTCGAATCTTATGTATTCCTTTTTGGGAAGGAACAATTATACAAGTAAATAAAACAATTTAGATATAATTTGAGTTTTATTTTGCCTTTTCATCAAGTTAAGCTTTACAATATACTATTGCACGCAATAGAATCCTTAAAAGTTCCAATGTGGCCAGTTAAAAAGAATGTATGGTGACCCCAGGACAAATCATGCTGACAAACCTTGATGGCTCCAACTACAGATCCCTCAAATCGTTGGACCCTTCAAGTTTGAGCAAACAAAGTTCAATTGTTGTTTATGGATGATTTTTGCATGCAGCCTGCAGTAGGTTTTCAACCAAAATGAATGAAATGAAAACTGTTAAATATGATTAACTGAAAACATTTAACAGCGGAATCATTGCTGATGGTGGTCACCTGTTATGCATTGTACTTTTGTAGGCAATAGTCAGTGGTAAAACTGTGAGTGTTGCATTACATGGATATATATACATGATGTACTATGACGAATAAGCAAGATCAAAGGTGTAAGTTTCATGCTTTTCAGATTTTTACTTTGGTCTCAACATTGACCATCAGAGATTTTAAAACTGACTGTGAAAGTTTTAAAATGTAATGTTTATTCTTTTTGCAGAAAATAGGCCTGCAGTTCAAGGCTCAACTTGAAAATCTGACAAATCTTATACCTGAAGGGGAGGATTTTAGATGGTATTTAAAGGTAATCTGGTGAATTTATGATGATTTAATTTTGCATAGATTTATAATAAAAGCATTTTCCTTTTTTTAAATTTTAAATTCTCAAAGAAGTCTGTCTGCTATCTTATCCTGAAATTGTTCCCTGGTTTTCAGTAACTTAACAATATAACCTTCACATCGAATAATTAAATTTTGTTATAGAAGATGGTCAAACAAGAAAATTATGTGAAATGTTTGAGTTTGTATCATTTGGTAAAAATCATTAAAAAATGCACGGGAGATCAACATTAGAATTTTACTTCTAACTTAGACACAGGCAGTGGTCAGGAAATCAGGCAGCAGTTATAACCTTTTTATGCAGTTTGTGCGGCTGCTTCAGGTTTGAACTTTGATATAAAATTCAAAGTGTCTAAGATGTGACAATGCTTGGAATGCCCCATCAGGATATAAGACAAAATTTCACACATAGTAGCAAAGATGTTCAAAATATCACAGAATGGAATACTAACTTTTAGCATGCTACTTCAGAAATGCATGTACGATTTCATACTGATACTGCTTAGGGTAATATTAAAAGGTTATCACCCAGTTGCTTGCTGATATAATTAAATCCTTAGAAAATCAGTGACTCAGATATAAGACAGTCTGTCTCCTTGGCCTGTAATTGTTTAGTAGACTAAGATTGAGTGAAATTTAAAGACAAAATTTCAGTTAAGTCATGGAAGAGTGTCATGGTATAGAACAATTCAACTTAATTTATCATTACCAGTATGTAGAGGAGAGAAAATATATACAAATGTATATAAGACTACACACTCAGTGGTAAAAAGTACACTATGGGTCCCCGGATTGAGTATTGTACATGATTTATACATTAAATATATATTTTAACTTTAACTGATAACATTTTAAACGACTTTAAATAATGAATGTTATTCATAAATGTTGATATATCTCTTGTAGCTGAAGTGTGCTAACTGTGGTGAAATATCAGAAACGTTTGAGTACTTGACTCTATTGGTGAGTATATTTGGTTTTGGAGAAGAGTTTTCATATGTATCCTGTGCACAAGATGGAGGACGAGTCATGTATATGTGAGCTATAGGTATAAAACATGTAGTTTTAACATGTAGAACATTGGATTTCTGCTTTAGATTCAGATCTTACCCTACAAATGAGCATCAGAAATATTTACCAAGGCAATCTAATAACATAGAAGTAAAATTTTTGCAGAATAGAAGCTACATCTTCAAGGTTATATAAAGTTATTTTGATTTCAAAGATACCAGGCTTCATAAAAGATAATTTTTAAAGTATCTTTGATACTGACTGTAGAATATGTGAATACAAAACACCTGATTGCTTAGATGTGTATAATAATGTAATGATTACTTAAATGACCTTGACCTTTGTCTTATTATGTCATATATTAACAGCATCATCCTTTCATTCTAGGAAAATGCGCCGCTGAAGGGTGGGAGAGGACATGCTAGTATGGTAGTGAAATGTAAACTCTGTAAGAGAGAAAATTCAATAGGTAATTTATGGAATAAATTAGAGATTTTTTGTTTGTAATCAGTTGAACACTTTCTAAATCTTTAAATCATGTGACAGAAGTCTGATAGGGAAGGCAGACCTAGGGTTGCCAGTTCTCTGCTAGTACAAGACAACTTTTCCTCTTAGCCATCTGCAAACATTTGAAATCAGATGATTCGCTGAGTGATCATGTTGGATGAATGTGTTATTACATTTTGTATAACATGCAAAATATATTTGAAAATTTGCAGTATAGACAAAATAGACAGAAAATGGCTTAATGAATGAGTAAATCTATTTTACTTGTCTATATGTTTATGGTTTGCTCTTTTACATGGTGTTTTCTGTATTTAAAAATCAAGTTTCAGATGAAATATAATTTTGTCCGTGATGTGTTTGATTCCTCTCAGTAGTAATGAAAAGACAGTAGTTGCTTGCTTTAGTTATTAACTCACCTAGTACTTTGTGCCAGGGTGAAATTTTCAGGAACACGAATTGGAACATTTTGTTGTATTGTCAATTGGAGCCTGAATCGTATTTTTAAAGGGTAAGTTTTGCCTAAAAAATAGCAGATCGGTAAAGTGTTGGTACATGCTCGTACATTTGACCCAAAGTTACATGCCAAAACAAATCTCCTCTGCTAAACCACTTGGCCAATGTTGAGGAAACATCCATACATTTTGGGATGTTTTACTTTTACCGTTGAAGCCTCTGCATTCAACGCAATTTCAAGCATTGATGTCTCAAAAGCCGATTTACGCCATTCGGATAGGAGAACCCTGGTTGCTTCAGAAGTGGCAATTGGCATTTTTGATTTTACCCTCAAAAATCTTTTTCTCCAAAGCCACAAGGCCTAGAAGATATCTAGTATACAGCATACTGTAGTGAACCTCTACCCAGTTTGTTCAAATCATGCTACTTGGCTCAATATTGCCCCGCCCAGGGGGTCACTTGTTTTACATAGACTTTATATAGGAAAACCTTTAGAAATCCTCTTCTCCTGAACCACAAGGTCTAGAGCTTAGATATTTAATGTGTAACAGAGTATAGTGGACCTCTTCAAAGTTAATTGGTTTAGAAAAAAACTTTAAAAATCTTCTCCTCCTAAACCACAATGTTTAAATCTAAGATGTTTGGAATGTAACATTATCTAGTGGGCCCCTGCCAACTTTGCACAAATCATGCCCCTGGGGTCAAAATTGACCACTTCCTTAGGTAAGTGCACTTGTACTCAGGGGAGTGATATAGTGCCACCATGGCCCCCTTGTTTGTTGATTATTTTTACGTCTACTTTTAACATAATTTAGTTTAATAAGTTTTGTGACTGTATTAATAGCTGCAAGTGCAAAAGCATAACTTTCTCAATGCTGTATTTATATTTTCGTATTTGAAAAGTGAAGTATTTTAGTGAAGTTTACATTTTCAAACTTACCTGTCCTGATAAAGAACAACATATTACGGTAAATCTTGAATGTGTTTTCATTGTTTATACTTCAGATATAATGCGTGACACTATAACAGCATATAATGCAGAAGACTCTGGGAGATTCAAGACTGTTGTTGTGTTTGATTGTAGAGGAGTAGAGCCAGTAGAGTTTGAACCAAGGGTATGTAACACAGGGCTTACTCTGGTTCAAGTCTTCACACAGCCTTTGATAAAACAGCTTTATGAGAAAAACTGTAAATGTTTGAATCCACACTTCACTTTTTAAAATAAATGTAACATTAATTTTATGACATTTAAAATTTACATTTATGAGTGATGGTACTTTTCCTGTTTTGGTAGTACAATATACTTTAAACATCTTATCCTAAGAAATTGCTGGTCAGATTTTGAAATTTTCCCAAAAGAATACTTGTAGTGTTGAAGAAGTAAACATAGATTTCTTGTCGGAACTTGAGGGTCTCTGTACAAGTTGTCTTAATGAAAGTTGTCTCTGTATTTAATGAAGTGGAGGTGAATATATCTAGGATCTGCAGGTGAACTCTGTATAGCAATTAAGGGCCACCATGGCATTCCATGTTTCATTGGTTAAAACCCTATGATATATGATATTAGTTCTTTAAAATAAGAAGTACAGTTTGCAGTTACATTGTATATACAGAAATGAAGTGAAAGTGATAATTTGATGAATTTATTTAAATATTTAAATCAAAATTTAGATTTCATTGTAATGGTAACTGTCAGAGAAACAAAGTGATGTTAACACAAAAAGATCTTTGCAAATAAACTAAGAAGTGAAAGGGACTTTGCAAAGCGAAAGTAAATTTATAAAACTGTGATGTAAGCACATTAAAGTCCCAGGATCACAATTACAAGTAGCTCTTATTTATCCTAGATAGATGTCTTACCGGTGGAAATGATTTTTATTTGTACTAAAATCATTCCTAACTTTGCTTCTTAATTCAATGTACATGTTAGAATTATAGGGCAGTATTTTTTTCAATGGTATTGCAAAATTAAGAAATGCTTTCTGGCAACTCTTTTTCATGAATTAACGACTTGAATACAAAAGAAAGACATATGTCAGCATTGTTTTAGAGTAAATAGAATATGGCTATCACATGATCCTATCAGTATATTGATTTTTCTATATTAGTAAAGTCAGTGTGATCCCAGGACTTTAAAGAAATTGACAAGACGTCAAACGAAGTTAGCGTAGAAACCAAAAGACATTGGCAAAGAAGCCAACAAAAAACAGATGAGCTAAAAGAAAAATTGGATAGAAATGTTGGTGAAAAATACCCTATACATTGTGTGTAATTGTATAAACAATTTTTTTTAAGTCAATATTATGCAGGACCTAAATTCAGTCTCAAAACAAGAATACAATTTTATTTTGTAACATTCTCATAGCAAGAATACAATATTATTTTGTAACATTTTCAAAGCAAGAATCCACTGTTGTTTTGTAAAGGCCTCAAAACAAGAACACACTATTGTTTTGTAATGATTGCAAAACAAGACTACAGTATTAGTTGGTTATGTTTTGAGGAAAGGAATACAATATTGTTTTGTAATGGTCTGAAAACAAGAAAACAATACTGTTTTGTAACATTCTCAAAACAAGAATGAAATATTGTTTTGTAACAAACCTCTACAATTGTAACTAATTTTAGGATAATATATTTGCAGGTTGGATTTACTGCTAAAGGTGAAGAGACCAGCACACAGTTTCCTGAAGTTGAACTAACAGAAGGGGTAGGTTAACAGCTTATTTCAATTTAATCATATTCTTTTTGCTATTTCATATGTCAAAATAACTTGACTTGAATACAAACACATTGTTAAATGCAAAGTTGGTAGAGCAACAAGTTTATCCAACATTAGTCATCTACCCTTCCCAGAGCAGCTATTTGAATCTAGCATAGCTTTTGCCATTATTGACTGGACAAAAAAAGCTTTTGAACTTGTTATAAATTATAAATTATATTATATAGAATACACATGTATGCAGAATGTCTGCTTTTTACCTTATTTGTTTTCTTTTCTTGGTATATGATTCTTGTTTTAGTAGTATTAAGTTATTTTCAGGCCGATTACCTAACCATCATTTTGGGAATGGACTAGTACTAGAATCCAATTTTCATTAAAAAGAACGGGCTACTTTCTCACGTAGTAAGGTTGGTAGCGTAGCTTGAACCCATGCCCCTCAGTTAGTGAGAGGTTAAGAGATTGCAAGTCAGTAATCTAAATCTGCCAGTTACACTTTGGTAGCAGTTTCACCTATATATAAAGCAGTATTCCTTTTACTAACAAACACTTAAGTAAGAAACCTAAAACAGAAAATCTTCATAAAATCTTTTTGTTACAGTATATTTAGGACAGTGATGTATATACAATGTAGTTCTAAAATGTTGTATTTTAAATTTTAGGAGTGGGTGGACTATGATGAAAAGAAAGGAGAGTCTGTTTCTATAACTGAAATTGAACATAAATTTGTGACTGTGAAATAATATTAATATGTGAAATTGACACACTGATCAGTCGGTGAAAATAAATCTGCAGGAATACAGTCAGACTACACATACATGGTTCCGTTGGAAGTTTACTTGACAAATCTTAATAAGCCTTTCAAGGTTTGAATGTGTGGAAAACATTTTATAATCTTTTATTTATTAAGATGCTTATTGGTGCTTTTAATCATGTGAAACATACATAATGTCATAACTTCAAGTAAAAGTTTGACCTATGCAGTTGTATTTGTGTTTAAAGTTAGCCTAACTTTAAGGCACTGTGTACAATGTGTGTCTGCCTGTAGAAGAGTATGACTAAAGCCTGCTTCAATGATTGAATGCTCTCGTGTCTTCCTAGTGGTTAAGTAGTCCGGTACTTGAATTATTATTCTTCAAGAATCATGCTGCAGTCCAGGAGATTTCAAATGATTTTCAGCTGATATAATAACAATAAGCTGGGAGAGAAAGGTTAAGCTGTGCTAAAAGTGTTTGAACAAAGAAAAGGGGTTGAATTTGAACCCCAAACTTATTGGTCTGGCTTAGTTTCTTTGAAAATTCAAATAAATTATAGAATAGTCTTTTCCTGACATAAGTATTTCATCAATACCGAATTTTAAGTAGTTTTCTTTTTGTTTGCTGATCTTGCAAGAGGTTACAGGGTATTTCACCTGGGAGATACAATGAATACCATGCTGGTTTCAGGCTAGCTAACCTCTAACCAGCATACCGATACACTGGAAGGATGTAACGTAAAGGTAGCCTCATTGTTGATCTTTTTCACTTTCAAGTTGTTTCCCTTGAGTTGATGAAGAAAGTTTTGATGGAAAGAAACTAAATTTATTGCATCAGTAAATGTACATCCAGCTACTAATATGATTGTGTCCAGTTATGCAAATGTTCCATCACTGTGATTGGTGCAAAGTTATTATGTCTCCTGCACATAGTTGGGTGGGGAGACATTTTAATGTTTTAGTAATTACTGTCTAGATGGATGTTGCACAAAATTCGTCTGCGCTCCTCATAATCCCCTGTGTGGATCTCAACCAAACTACACATAAGTGATCAGTCCCAGACTAGTGTTTATTGCGGTCCTCTTCCGATACAGTTATTAAGGTGGAGTTATTGCCCTTGAATTGTCTAATTTGATAATATCTGTGCTATTACTCCTGTACCATCCTTTGCATTTCAACGAAACCACATGGGAGTGATCAGCACAATGTCTGCTCTTGCAATCATTCTCAAAGTTCCGCTTCAGTGATAATAAATAGAGTTGTTGCCCTTGACTTGTCAAATTCTATGATGTGTGGGCAACACTTGTGGACGCATTTCAACAAAACCACAGGTGAGTGATCACTTCAATTTCTACATTTGCATTTATCAGCATGTTTCATTTCAATGACTTTTGGTGGAATTATTGCCCTTGATTTGTCAAATTTCATGATGTCTTGGCTGTTTGGATGCATTTCAATCAAACAATACAGAAGTGAGGAGTACCATGTCTACTTTTAGATATTATCAGTCTGTTCTGTTTCATTGATTTTTGGTGAAGTTAATTTCACTTTATTTTAAGGATAAAAATTCGATATGTCTGGTATCCGAATTTTACATGTCTGAAATAACGTATTGGACTTACACCCCTGCGTTTGAATGCTAAATACGTTATTTGCATTTATTAATGGTCGAGTTCTGTTTTCTGTTTAGTCCTGAAATTCTAAAATAATAGAAACAAAAAAAAAAGAAATGTCATGTTTCCGTTGTAACCTGATGATAAATTGATTGTTAAGAATTTTTTTACAATGGAATATTGTCATTACGCACCCCTGATGGATATCTGTCGTGTTTCCTGGGCGGCTCGTAAATGGTAATAAACATGTTTCTTCGATTTTTTTGGTACAAATACGGACAATGATCGGGACGAAAATTTAAATGATGACCATTTTATTTTAACTCTAGATCTAGGAGGTAAGCTGTGAAATTAGTTTAAGTCTTGTAAAACATCTTTTCGCGGCCGATCTTTTACACGTGTTAATTTTATGTGATCGCGCTTTGAAAATGATATACAAAATGTTATTTTCTCTCTCAATTGTTTTTTCTTTTCAAAGATACTCTCGGCGGTTAGCAAATGTGAAATAACTTGCAGTCGACTATCGTTGCTACGAAAGATAATTATAAGTCGACGGTGCAGTTTTCCATAAGTCAAGGGAGGACTTTGGCATGTTAAAAGGAGTAGTTATTGTTAAGTGATTATTAAACAAACAACAACAATAAAATTTAAAATTCTTTTCACATCGAGCATTTTCTTTTACCATCTTAAAATAATTACAATAGTTTGTTGACCAATTTTAATTTTGTTTTATGTAATAATTGTCGTTTATCACATATTTTCGCGACCCCGCTTGTCCCCGATTTTCGGGTACACTTGCCGATTTAAACATATTTGAATTTTTTTAGAACTCGACAATAAGTCTAGTTAGCTTTTGAAGGGCAATTCCGGGATGGTATTTGGTCGAGTTATGGCCGAGTATTTACGGTATATGTCTTTGTTGAAGCGCACATGGATCAGAGTTATATGGTTGAAACTTGAGACATTTCTCATAACTAAATTTCAAAACCTAAAACGATTACATGTATATGGAACAATTTTATATATACAGAGTTTACTTTAGTATTCAGATTTACCTTCTACATTATATAAAATGAAGGTAGTGATTTTTATAGCTGATGTATGTACATTGTATGTATACAAATATTTACTATGACAGACTTATTATCGAATACAAGAAGAAACAAGAAAAACTGTGAGACAAAGTATCACAGCGGGCCAACAAACAATAATCCCATGTAAATATTTTGGAAATTGGTGATGGTTGATCTTGAGGCATGTCCCCAAAAACTACGGAACTGGAGGAAACCAATTCTGGTTGAACAAGCAAAACCTGACACGACACCACATCTACTGTCTGACCTTTACTGTTATCAAATAATATTTATACAGTATGTCCATGAATGCTCTATAGACCGTTCCTGGTATGTTTCAATTTTTCATTACCATTATCCTTATTGATTTGATATGAAGTAAGATTTTTATAATTATTTGCCGTAAAATATTCTAAAATTGTTAAAAAGCTAAAAATGATGATTAAAACAGCAGAATTTTTTTTTTAAATTGGGCGTTGATGGGATTTGAACTTTACCCATTACACCACGGTGACAGACTTCTGAAAAAATGAGCTAAGATAATATCATATATATTTAAAAAGACCATCGAAGAACATTTCGTTTCTATAATGTCAAAGGCTTTGTAAGTGGAAAAAGCAATCATATATCTATTTTTCTCAGTGTAGATTGCGTCTGAAACGTGAAAAGCGCTTTTTTCTAATTTTATGAGCGTAGATTGCACCCTCTATGAAACGAACGACAACTCGATTACAAACGACAACTCTTGCTTTTCCAAAAAAATATACTGTGTCTACAGTTTTCATCTCAGAAGTACCTCAATTTTATAATGAAGAGAGACGCATATGTTCGATCTAGTGCTTAAGTCTCCATGCATCTTTTACTCACCACGTATAAAATATAGCGGGCCGCAGCAGCGGGCCGCAATAAATCTGCGAAACTCATTCTTAGATAATGATATCAGTTTGTTTTACTCATAAATGAAAGGGACTTACTGTTGACAGTTTTTCATTTTATAAAGTGTTCTTTGAAAAGTCACATTGTAAACATTCTGGAAGTGCTGTAGATGGCAACCTCTCAACATGTGAATAAATATATAATACACCATTCATAAAAATGGTCACACAAAATACACACATACACATATATTATATATACAAGTATACAAAAACATTAATATCCCCAATTAAATCGTGTGTTGGTCATATTAAAGAACCTTTTATTTAGTGAACTAAAATATTTCTTTAGAATATTTATCACATTTTCCTTGACCTCCGGATGAGCTCTTTCTTTATTTTCTCCCAAACATTGGACCCTGTTTTCATTGATTACTACACAGTATTTCCCTTTTGTTTTATGTTCTTTGAAAAGTCACATTGTAAACTTTCTGGATGTTCTGTAGATGGCAACCTGTCAGCATGTAAATAAATAATGTTATTGTATAGTTACCTTCAGAATGTACTTTTTCCTCTAAACATTATTCATAAAAATTGTCACACAAAATACACACATACACATATATTATATATATTTAAAAACATTAATATCCCCAATTAAATCGTGTGTTGGTCATGCTAAAGAACCTTTTATTAAGTGAACTAAAATATTTCTTTAGAATATTTATCACATTTTCCTTGACTGTCGGATGAGCTCTTCCTTTATTTTCTCCCAAACATTGGACCCTGTTTTCATTGATTACTACACAGTATTTCCCTTTTGTTTTATTGAATTTGAATTTCTCAGGTTTGAAAAAGGTACTGATACCAAGAAATTTCTCCACCTTGTTTAACTCCATAGCAGGCTGGTTTAGTAAATTATTACCGTCTAATACTAAAATCTGTTGTTGTTTGAAATTATCCAGCCAAGCTCGCATAAACTTCGGATAGTTCGACCAGTCGATGAAAACGGACCTACGATTTACTGCTCTTTGGTTGTTCATGGTGACATAATTTTCAAACGACTTCGTATTTTTAGTCGGTTGCCTGTGCATCATTGCATACATAGAAATTGCGCGATTTATTGGGTCTTTTGCTATGATTATTATCTTTGTCTTGGGATTCATTTTCCGAATACGTTCAGCACAGAACCGTCTGTAAAAATAGGGAGGAGACTTTTCAATTGTAATTTGATTTGAGAAACTGCATGGCATCATGTTACGATACCAGCTTAAAGGTCGATTGTAGTGACCGGAGAAATACTGCGGCTCAGCCGGATGAAGACACGCGGCTATTTGCGGATGAGCGCTTAGGAATGTTAATAGAGCACTTGTTCCAGATTTTTGAATTCCTACAATAATTGCCTGGGGTAATCTTTTAATGCATTTTTCTTTACTTTTAGTAGAATGTGGTAATTTCAAGTTTTTTAACACAGCATGTGTTTGTTGTAATTGTTTCTTCTGGGTAGATATCTTATGGAATGAAGCTTTCATACTCCTATAGTCACTCGTATTCTCTACAAAACTATCATGGTCATGTTTTTCATCAACATTCATGACTGTTTCTGTGGTAAATGAGAACTGAGTCAGTCCAAATAAAGATAGTAGCACGCCTGCGATAGCCGCAACTTTCAATAATGTCCATGCAAATGCTTGTACACGTTTCTGCATTTTGACGATCAGGTCATCTTTGATTTTCCTGGATTGAAATACAATATTTGGTATTATTAGACAACATAATAAATAAAAAAATGTAGATATCCGTTCTTATTCATACTGTTTGTTAGGAATCATATATTCCTCTACTGAGTATATTAACTATATTTTGTCAAAGTTGCAGGAGTTGATATTTTGAGCAAGTTTAATAACCAATATGTTTGATTTTTAGAGTTTTATTGTTGGTACTAAATAATCCATATTTAGTAACGCCCCCAGAAGATTTAGTTATTTTAGGTTTCGGGGACAGAGTATGATACACCTCTTTTTCTTTAACATGCCCCTGCACAGCACCGATACATCGAACCACGGTTTTAGAAGTGGAGGAGCGGGGGATAGAACGTGCGACCCCTGGATTACACTTCCAGCTCGTTAACCACTAGACCACTGATTCGCTCATTTGACCAACAGTTTTGATTGATTTTGAAGCAAATTTTATAAAGGTCCGCCATTGAGAGCATTTATATTAGCTTGCATTCGTGGATAAGACCTCCCTTTGATCAACAAAAACTAACAACGCAATTTATTACCTTTCTAGGAAATTTCCAGCCGTTTGATTGGCTGATAGTCCGTAAATAGAAATTGATATTAAAGGACAAGCCGGTAATATACACGCTAACGTAGTTTGAAATGTTTTGGGTACGCAGTAACGGCTCTGGTTACGAAAATTGTTGGTACGATTATCAACGGAGCATTGCTTAAGAAGAAGAATGAAGTTTTGTTTAGTGTCATAAGAAAGAAAAAACATATTAGGAATATACATGAAAATATTCACATTTCGAAGCATAAATCTGTATTTACATGAAAAGTCTTGTGTTTTTCGAAACAAGATGGTGGGCGGCAAGTCCAATATAACCTATTATAGTATTTGAAGGTCTGCTAACGTTCAGCCGTTAAATGAATTTAAAATAAACCGAAGGGAAGAGCAATAAAATTGTATTTTTTTACGTGGTATATGGGGATATATTACCCGGGTAATATGTCCCCATATACTACCCGGGTAAATACATCCAAAGAACCAAATGACATATAATATCTACTTTCCCAGTGATTTTAACCACATAACGAAAATTCTTGCACCTGTGTGAGTATAATTTCGAAAATTATAATGCGTTAACCAACCTTTAAATGTTTATTGCTATGCACTCCATTTCCCATTTCTAAAGTAATCAGAAGTTAAACTTTGAAAGAACAAAAAAAAAGCAACTGCCAGTGGCTATTTAATAAAATTGTCTTTAATTATAAATTAAATCTTTGTGAGATACCACATTAATTGACTAGTTGCCTCTAGGGTAAATTCGTGCATTTATTCATACAATAGATATGGTCATATTAATATTATGTACAAGCCGCATTTCAAGGTTAAAATGGAATTTTCAACAAGCTATATTTCCGTCAGGAATACTCGAATAGGTGTCGTGTCCGTAACGTTTCAAAGGGACACAAATACATGGAGTAGTGCAAAACACCACGGGTCATACAACCCCGGTCACAACAACGAAGGGGCAGTCTTTTTGAGCCCCCATCCCCTCTCCTGTCGTTTAACTACAATTTCTTTTCCATGGCGGTATACATTGTCTAGTAGATAGTTACTGTCTATATTCTTGCTATTGCATAAGACAGTACAGTATACATAAGTTTGAAAATGGCTTAGGTAGCGCGCATTTCCTACAAAATAACAGCGCATGAATGGATAAAAGAATCCATTTATTATAATTATCTTAATACACTTTATTTTGAAAAGTTAAGAAAAATAAATCAAATCGGTCTTGTTATGACTGGTGCATTTTGATTTTGCACAAATGATCCATTCACATCGCTATGTTAGCTTATAAATTTTGTGAAAATGTCGCAAAACGACCTTCTTTCATGCAATGTGTTGATATTTTGCATTTTTCATCATTTATACAGGAAAAGATATCTGAATATCCTAGTTATGTGAAAGAAAAACCTTCAGATTCGTTACCTTCATGCAGACACGAATATAACTCTGTTAGAATGAATAATTTTAATAGGTCATAAGTTTTATTTTAGAGTTGCTCGAGATGAAAATCATTGGATTTATATTCTTATTCTTTAATATATCTTTTTATTTTATACTAATTGATTTTAGCTCGATTGTGAAGAAAGCGTGTAAATTATCGAGTCACTCTCTAGTCCGCTTCCTGGAAAAACTAGTACTGGTGTCATATGAGGAAATACAGTCGTGACCCCAGTGGGGCTCGAACGCACAACCACCGGGATGCGCGAAACAGGAATCAAGAAAAACATCTTTCGCAGCTGAGAAAAATATTGTTCTTCTTCGTTGCATGCTGGCACGAATATGACTTTAACATCACGCATTATCGTAACGGCTCATAATTTGTTTAAACTTCTGCATGCTCAATGTTATAATAGCTTACACTTTGTTAAAAAGTATGCCAAAATCAGGGACCTATTCGCACAAACCTATATATACACATGTGTACAAAATGTGTAAAGACCCGTGTGTATAAACACAAAATGTCGAAAACACGACATGGCAGAAGTCAGCCACCATACGTAGACCTAAAATGATTACTTGAATGAGTTGAAGTGGCACGTCTGCAAAATATTTTGATCTACGGCAATTATAAGCTTCCATGTCATAAGTCGTCGAAATGTACTTTGATTTGTTTAACAGATGATTTATTTTTGTAAAAGTGATTAATATGCAGTTCGTGTATTGGTGTTTGAGCATTTTGAACTGCTCCTTGGAGTAGTAGTATGCAATTTCAAAACAAAATTGGGAGCTTTGTAGATAATGTACTGTTTAAGTGTGTTTTACATTTGTGGCCATTTTAAAGGCTCCCTCAATCTGATTCCAAAACCCTTCAACTTGACTGTCCTTGCTTCTTACTCAAGAACAATGAGGAACGGGATTGGCTCATGGAGTTCAACCCAGAGTAGTGTGAGATGCCGAGAGTCACTCGCAAAAGAACATACTAATATTTCCTTACATATTACATTACATAGAGTTGAAATCTACCGATAGGTGATACCACCAACACAGATTTAAACTCACTTTTGTCTTCCCACATAAATAAAAAACAAAATTTCTGCTATAGCAAGTAATTCTCTGCAGTTCATCAAAACAAATATATATCAAAACAAAAAGACCAGAAAGTTAATGAAAAAGTATACGACACCCATGTACTGTTCCCTTTTCTGGCATCCTTGGCAAAAGCCCCTCTCCTACCAGATCAAAAAGGGTCAAAGGTCAGCAGCGCGATATGTCGAAAATAACTTTGACTAAACAAGCAGTGTTTCACTAGTGTTAACATCACTTACTGGCAAAAACACATACAATCATTTTTTTTCTACAAAATTCGGGCTATTATGTTTTGACTAAGTGGTCGTATGAATCTAATAAAGCTTTGTTGACCATAACCATCTTACTCCAACAAGAATCCACAGTCTCGAATTTTAAAAGTATCACCTTAACTCCTTCCCTAGAACTATATGCTTTTGTAATGGCCCTCCATACTCAGTACAGTCCAGTCCCTGACTCAGGATGATTTGCGTGGTTGGTCTCTGTGCCCCATCTTCAGACCCTCATTCACTCTGTTTTAGCGATTTAATTTTTACCTAATGCGTTAAGCCTCCCGCTTATTATTAAAGTGACATTATGCGCATCTTACTGCACATAGTGTATTTTTGGTGACAGTTATAACAGCAATTTTCGGTTGCTGTGCATTTAAATGTTCTAAACTAATGATAATGCCGCATTAGTACTTGAAGTTTGTGCGTTAGAAATAAAAAAAATGGACTCGCAGTGATCACCCTTGTGTTGTTGTTGTTGTTGGTAGAGATTTCGGCAGTGGAAGGGAAGCAACTCCTGCATGCAGTTGTCTTTTTTTTAAAATTCACTCTCCCAGTCCAAATAGGAAAAGTAATATTTGGAAAGTTATTATTTCGTACTGGTAGCAGGGAGAATTTTGTGTATTGGGCTAAAAGCTATTATTTCATCTACCCTTTTTACACACACCTATTTCAGCTGGATTTTTACTTGAAAAAATGTGCATAATTCCACTTTAACAGAAACGATATTATGTCGTCTGCCGTACGTCTGCACTGCGTTTTACGCACGTACTGGGACAAGATATTATTGATTATTGCATGGTGTACATATTAACCCCACTTATATATAACTAGTTAAGCTTTAAACCATTTTCGTAGACTTACAATGATTTCACGACGTGAATTATAAAACATTTCAATTAGACTGAATATTATAACTATTGCTACTTGATTTCATAACACGAACTTTTATCTATATAATGTGATCCATTTACACAACAACACACAACAATTTTCCTCGTTTGTCCGCTGTATATATTACCATAACTTGATATTAATTTCTACATTCATTGTAATTGATATAATTACATGTGATTAAGTTTAGATAAAAAAAGATTTTGGGTCAACTGACTTGGGAATAATTTAACGTCCTTTATTTTTTTCAATTACATTTTAGTGATTTATATTTACACTATTTTTTATTCTCGATCGCGAAACAAGTTTTTGCAATATAGATTATTCGCTCCAAAGATTCATTCCAGATGAAATCAATTTCGAAGAGAGAGAGAGAGAGGCAACATGGAAATAGCTGTGTCTTGCCAAAGAACACAACAGACGTAGCACTGGCGGGGATCGATCGAACCCGGAACCCTCCGTTCCTGAGTCGAACGCGTTATTGCTGCGCCACTGCTTCCTGATCCACAATTTAGTTATAAAGAATAAACGTTAAATTGTTCGCATTTTTTGTGTAATTCGAACCTTTTATATCTCGTCCTGATTGTGTACGTAATTTAAAGAAAGTTGAGAAGTTTTAAGAGATATAATTTAAAGCAAAACCGACGATACTATTTGAATGTAAATCAGTTAGTTTTCTTAAATAAGGATTTTCTATTTATACGAATTTCATATAAATTTGACATGATATACCTGCTACAATACAAGAAAGGGTCCAAAAACAAGATTTAAAGAAAAGTATTTGGCTTGGGTGCCGGGACTGTACAAATTCACGTGGTCTCAATAGGGTTACATTTAGTAAAATATTATTTAAAAAATGATCATGTATATGTTCAAAGAGATCATTCAGCAGGTACAAAACCCTTTGACAGTGTATCTTGAAGTGGAGTTATTGGTGACCAAATAAAGTCATACCATCGAACCTTACGATTTTATATCCCATGTGGGTTAGTGCTATATAGAGTCCTAGGTTCGTAACCCGCTAAAGATATTGAGAAATATTCCAATTGTATCTTAAGTCAAAATCTAGTTGACATTTCCTTAAGAAGGTTATTTAGAATGGAGAGTGGAGAATGTTGTAACTTTATCAAACCTCCGACAAGTCTACTTTATAATAATAATATAATCATAGACGTTACATAGATATCTCTCAAATCTACATAGATATCTCTGTAAGTAGGAGAGATATCTCTTTTGGAAGATATCTTGTTCTGCAATAAATGTACATGTATCTGTAGGAAACCATTTTACTATTTATTCCAAAAAGAGATATCTCTCTAATTTCAATGACATATCTTCCGTTTTAAAAGAGATATATATTTCACGCTGAGAGATATCTTCGTATGACAGAAAGATATCTCCTCACCTTTAAGAGAGATCTCTTCTACTTACAGATATTTCTACATCTTTGAGTGATATATTTCATTTTTGGAGAGATATTTCTCAACGATACAGAGAGATCTCTCTAAGTTAAAAAGATATATCCCTATTCTAAACAAATATCAGATATTGTTTTGAGATAGGTAGGTTATATCTGTACGATATCTCTGTTAAAAAAGGATATCTCCTAATTTACAGAGATTACTCTGAATTTAATAGATATCTCGCCTATCTTGGGAATCCCTATGAAATCAAAGAGCAATCTCTTCTTTTGATTACATAGTAAATTGACTTGCCATTTACCATGTTTATGGGAATGAACATTATTTAGATTGTGAGCAGACGGTCGGTAACAATTACTGGTGAAGGTTCAAAAGAACAGTTTTTTTAAATCTTACAGACTGGGTATCGCAGAACGCATGTTTAACACAAAGATACATAATAACGACAACGTGGTTTTCACGCCTCAATCAGAACTTGTTGCCGCTAGGTTGGCGCTCCGTGTTGCCGCTAGGTTGGCGCTCCGTGTTGCCGCTAGGTTGGCGCTCCGTGTTGCCGCTAGGTTGGCGCTCCGTGTTGCCGCTAGGTTGGCGCTCCGTGTTACCGCTAGTTTGGCGCTCCGTGTTGCCGCTAGGTTGGCGCTCCGTGTTGCCGATAGGTTGGCGCTCCGTCGACAAGAGATGGCAAGAGTCAGCCGGAGTACTAACATAATGTCTTGATTGACATGCGACTGACAATTAGGCACCTGCACTGAAACTGGGGATTAGCTTCATATCCATGTTAGCATGTGGACCACGATAGCTCAGTGGTTAGGGTGCTCGCCTTTAAGAGGAAAGTCACGGTTCGAATCCTAACGGGAGCATGGTGTATACCATTGGGCAAATGCCTCTGTCTACCCAGCTATAAACTGATAAGAATGGTGAAAACTTACTCCCTTTTTTCTCTCACGCGCGTGTGATAACACCAGAATTTTTGTTTTTTTTTTTTTTTTTTTTTTTTTTTTTTTTTTTTTTTTTTTTTTTTTTTTTTTTTTTGGGGTGGTTTTTTTTTTTTTTTTTTTTTTTTTTTTTTTTTTTTTTTTTTTTTTTTTTTTTTTTTTTTTTTTTTTTTTTTTTTTTTTTTTTTTTTTTTTTTTTTTTTTTTTTTTTTTTTTTTTTTTTTTTTTTTTTTTTTTTTTTTTTTTTTTTTTTTTTTAAAATAATTTTTTTTTTTTTTTTTTTTTTTTTTTTTTTTTTTTTTTTTTTTTTTTTTTTTTTTTTTTTTTTTTTTTTTTATTTTTTTTTTTTTGGGGGGGGGGGGGGACCCGTTTTTTTTGCGTGGGCAAAATCACCGGAAATGCCGATCCGATATGCAAGAAACTGGATTTCGATGCAAGGCAGACGTCGGAACAGTTTTATAACAAAATAACATAAATGCATATTTTGATCTAACTGGTAATGTTTATCCATTTTCTAACTACAACATTTGTGTTGTTCGATGTTGTGTGCGTTTACTGCCCGTTTCAACCATATTTCGATCTTGAGTACAGACGGACATTTTAGCTCGTTTCTACAGGGCCAGTACGCAGACATTAAGATAAGAAATTAACGAAGTTAGACAAGTTGCTACTGTTTTTGCTAAAATTGTTTACTAAATTTGCGTAAGCAGTAAAGTTTTATCATTATTTACAAGTTGATTTAGTCACTAAACATTTGAACTTGTCTAAGGTACCACCACTTGGCAAACTATGATAACATTAGCAAAGTACTGTTATACATGCAGCAAACTTGAATGCAATCTGTTGTAATTATATCCAGTTCACATGATATTTTATATGTGTTTACAAAACATACACCTAAATTGTAAGTGTCATATAATTACTTCTATGGACAAGGAAGTTTTGGTTAGAATTTCAGTTTTTTGTATAAATTGTCATTAGGGGACTTTGTAAAGAATTAAGTCACCGTGACTTTAACGCGCTTGATTCGAACTCTCGCACATCGTTTGCATTATATGCATTTGCATCATTGAAAAATAGCTCTACTATTACACGAATCGGGATTGTAAAAGTGGATTTTGCTAGATTTCTAGTTTTACAGAACAACATTATGATATTACAGAAGGTGTCCATTTATTATTCTGAAGCGTTAAGGCTATGAAAAAACAACAATGAAACTATTGGGAGTTTTTGTCTTTAATCTTTGTTTAGGTATAGTCAAAAGCTCGCACTTTGGAGGAGGCATTTTCACGTGGACTCCAGCAAGTGACGGGTCAACCGTAAGTAGTTTTATAGAAGTATTTCCCATGAATGGTTCACACAATATGTTTAAAAGCAGTATTATATTCTATTATAATTTGCTAATGTTAGAATGTTAGTTTAATATGAGTTAGTTATATTTTCAGTTTGAATTATATTTTAAGAATAAATTGAACATCGAAAAAAGGAAAAGATTTTGACTGCACATTTTAATTCTGTAGATTGACAATTATACAGACGGACGACAAACTCATACACGGACGGACAGCAGACTAGTTTGTTTTTAAAAAAAATTAAAATTATATTTGGTTTGGTTTTTTAAAAAAAAAAAAAAAAAAAAAAAAAAAAAAAAAAAAAAAAAAAAAAAAAAAAAAAAAAAATTTTTTTTTTTTTTTTTTTTTTTTTTTAAAAAAAAAAATAAAATTAAAAAAAAAAAAAAAAAAAAGGGGGGGGGGAAATTTTTTTTTTTTTTTTTAATTATATTCTTTCCAAAAAAAAATTTTTTATATTTTTTTTTTTTTTTTGTTTTTTTTAAATTTGTTTTAAACAATTATACTACTAAATCCAAACGTCTTCATCTTTGAAGCGTTTTAAAAAGACTTTAATAAAAGATTTGTATGACAGTGAAAACAGTTCTTATTGTTGTTTGTATGGGTTTTTCATTTTTCAAATACATATACATTGAATCTTAATTTGTTAATTTTGTGTCTGTCTGTGATACACTTCTCGCAGTTTCTCGCTCTGTCTTTTGAATAATTTTTGAAGGCTTCATTGAAAATAAGATATTCATCTTAGTGTTTGATATCACATGTTGTTTACTTAATGAATAACCTTCGTTAAATATTATTATTATCATTATCATTATCATTATCATTATCATTATCATTATTATTATTATTATTATTATTATTATTATTATTATTATTATTATTATTATTATTATTATATTGATTGAAGTAAATAAAATGAGACATTAACATCAGGAATTAAAGAAAAAAAGGAACAGCTAGAATAATAGACTAAAAGAAGGTTCTGAATAAGTATAACTCAAAAAAACTTTATTTGTTCCATGGTACCAACGCGCTAGCAGTAATAAGTAAAACATAAAACATATATATTCATTCGAAGGGCGATTGAATATCTAAAGGATGTCTTATAAATTTATGAATAGCTTTAGGGATTAACTAGTTTTCTTAATTCAATAGTTATTCACATACAAATGTATTTACATTTTACGTAGAATCTTTGTTCGGCATACGATAAACAATTGAAGAAATATGACATGCTGGGCTATCTCTTAAATGGTTTAAATAAAGATCACTACGCAATTTATTACATTTATTTCTGATCTGCATTGTATGACTGCAGTTTTGCGGTCACGAAAATAAAACAGAGATGGCACTTCGGGAGCTTTATAAAGCGATTTTGACTTGCTTTTTAAAGTATTCCAGGCTGGCGAACTTCTAATATCTGGGTTAAAATCAATCAAAAGTGAAAAAAGAATTGAAATACACCTTGTGGCTATAACGTAGTAATCGTTTTTTCTAAGGTTATATGGTGTACTACTACTAACAAAGTTCGGAATGTGACTACTTAGATTATCAGGTGCCTTATAAATCACAATTAATTTATGTATTATACGACGAACTATGGAAGCCTTGGAGGGACACTTTTGAGTTTCGACTTACGGGTGTTTTTGACTTTTAAGTTATGACTTTCAACTTTTGACTTTTGACTTATGACTGCTACTTTCAGACACTTTAAGAGGAATGGTACTGCATAAAAAGCATAATGATCTGCTGTGACAATATAAACTGGGATTCGAACCTGTATTAAGGTTTTAAAATGATGTTTGTGCGTAGCACTGTAAACTTGTTTGCTGTAAATAAATGAACTAAGTTACTTTTGTCTTTGTCATTTATTTTAGCATCAATGAGCCGTGACGGCGCGTCAGGAGGCGACCTTGGGAGCCTCCGCAGTGAGCGGCGACGCAACTCTCGGCTCGGGAGGCCTTGTGGGTGTCCTCTTTCTTTAATAATAATAATAATAATAATAATAATAATAATAATAATCTCTTTATTTAAAGAAGCTAGCTCATTAAGCATAATGTACATTAAGCAACATATTTCTTATCTACCATGAGACCTTCTTTTAACAATGATAATATACAATTGAGAATTTTCTTTAAGCGGGGCTTGGGGGACTTGCCCCCCAGGCGTCAAGCCAACTATGAAGGAACTGTAAAAAAAAATGATTTTTTTTGTTGCTATGGTAACATTTTTAAAAAATTACTTTTTATGTTTTTATGTATCTATATGTTAATATCACAAGGTATACCGAAGGAAATTAAAGTGCTGTAATATGTATAAGTATATTGTTATATTGTTGGGTCCTCAGTAGCAGGTTCCTAGTATTACCTGAACCTGCCGCTGGAGGTCCTCAGTGAGGACCGTGTATAGGGTTAGGGTTAGGGTTAGGGTTAGGATTAGGGTTTCTTTTTTCATAAGTGATAAGTAATAAGTCAAAAGTGATAAGTAATAAGTCAAAAGTAATAAGTCAAAAGTCAAAAGTCAAAAAGTAATAAGTCATAAATCATAAGTAATAAGTCAAAAGTCAAAACAAAAAGCGTGTTAAAACACGTTTTATTTTGTTACTATTGACACAAATGATGTAACTTTTATATATATATATAATTGATTTTATTAAAATCTTTTAAATAGAAATTGTTTTTATTGAGTGTTGACGTGTTTATATTGTTTTAATAAAAACGCCAAAGAGGCAATACAGTAGTTCTAGTCATAAGTCAAAAGTACGGCGTACAAAAGTCATAAGTCAAAAGTAAAAAAACACCCGCAAGTCGAAAATCAAAAGTGGCCCTCCAAGGCTTCCATAACGAACTGCCAGCGACACCTAACTCACACTGTATCGGCAAAACGCACTGGCTCCAATTTAACGATAATGCTCCAACTAACGTAACGAACCGGCTCCAATAAAAAATGGCTGATTTAGTAAACAAAACCCAAGTCAGTATAACAGATTCGTGTATTTTATATGGTAAATCGCAACTTCTGAAGAAACGAATACTCTTACGGAATGCTCACTTCTTTCCTGCATGGCCGTAGCTAGTCGGCTGTTTCAGACATCGAAGTAATGCAAGTTGAATGCAGAGGATTCAACGGTAAAAAGTGCAAAACACACCCAAAATGCATGGATTTTGCTCAAAATTATCGAAGTTAAGGTGTTTAGCATAAAAGATTTGCACTGGCATGTAACTTTGGGTCAAATGTCGTAAGCATGTACCAACACTTTACCGATCTGCTATTTTTATAAGCAAAACTTACCCATTTAAAAATACAACGATTCAGGCTCCATATGACGATACAACGAAAATGTTCCAATTCGTGTTTCACGGATCATTTTCACAGACGTTTTTTAACAATTACAAACATAAGAGAATCTCTTATCGAACAAAATGTTGAGTTTTATGTCACCTTGTACCCACTCTCTTAAAAAAATAATTTAAAGGAGAACATCGCTCATCCAGGGGTTGCGAGTTCGAGCCCCACTGGGGTCACGACCGTACCTCCTCATATGACACCAGTACTTTTTTTCCATGAAGAAGACTGGAGTATGACTCCAAGCTTCACGCTTTCTATACAATCGAGCCAAAATAAATAAGTATAAACTAACATTAAAGTATTCAAAATACTTCCTAAAATAACAGGATTCATGGATACCGTACACCGTTCTGCTTGGTTTGTTAGTGATAAACTGAAAAACATTTACGTATTGTCTACCTTGACTATGTCGCTGTAGAGCTACAGAATTTAGGTATATAAATAAATCACCGTAATTGTTTTCTTCCACTCTACCTGGACTAATTGGGCAAATATTCTACTTTTGGATGGTTTTATGCGTGTTTTAATAATGGCTTAAAGTCTACAGTACTATTTCAGTAGATAATAAGTGCCAGTACCTTTGCTATTTTGCATTTGACCAGAATAAACTCAACACGAACTGGCTGGGTGAGAATTCCAGAAAGTTTATCGCAATAAGCACACTTAGGCAAAAAAGCTCAGATAGATTATATTGAGGTCGTGTACAAGTTCACAGAAAGATGATAAAGCATAAATAGCGAATGCAAAATTATATACTTCTTCAACCGTCGCTTTCCAAATTTTCATTAGATGACAATTTCGATTTTAGTCTAAGCTGCATGTGATTATTGATAGCGGTCAAAACGCTAGGTCAAATAAAACCTTAAAGCTGTTCGCTCTCAGATTTTCGTAAAAGAATAATTTCTTCAAACTGTATGTAAAGAACGTATTTTAGAACATGTGGTGATATAAAAAGGCTCCAGTATAAACTCATGTTACGTACATCTCTAAATTTTGAAAAATACGCTACCAAATTCAAAAGCGTCGCAAACACTTTTGAAATTTCAATATAACATAAAAGTGTAGCGGTGCCGTGTAACCGACCTTTTCAATTGATTTCTGCGAATTCCTACCTAGATTTTTGCTTTCTTTAATTCTAGCCTTTAGTTTTATACTGATGAATAAGAATGTCAATGGTTTTGCGAGAGCGAGCAGCTTTAAACACTGTGTCCATGAATCCTGCCATTTTGGAAAGTATTTTGAATATTTAAAAGTTCTGAGTTAAATTTTCAATTTTTCACTTAGAAAACACATCAATTTGTCCGATAAGTTACTTTTATATTTGTAATTGTTCATAAACGTCTGTGAAAATGATCCGTGAAACACGAATTGGAACATTTTCGTTGTATCGTCATATGGAGCCTGAATCGTTGTATTTTGTAATGGGTAAGTTTTGCCTATAAAAATAGCAGATCGGTAAAGTGTTGGTACATGCTTACGACATTTGACCCAAAGTTACATGCCAGTGCAAATCTTTTATGCTAAACACCTTAACTTCGATAATTTTGAGCAAAATCCATGCATTTTGGGTGTGTTTTGCACTTTTTACCGTTGAATCCTCTGCATTCAACTTGCATTACTTTCACACGCATCGATGTCTGAAACAGCCGACTAGCTACGGCCATGCAGGAAAGGAGTGAGCATTCCGTAAGAGTATTCGTTTCTTCAGAAGTTGCGATTTACCATATAAAATACACGAATCTGTTATACTGACTTGGGTTTTGTTTACTAAATCAGCCATTTTTTATTGGAGCCGGTTCGTTACGTTAGTTGGAGCATTATCGTTAAATTGGAGCCAGTGCGTTTTTGCCGATACAGTGTGTAACTAATTTCTCGTAAAAACCGATCGAGTTAAACCAGTAACTATTCGAGCTGCTTACACAGTACACTCGTCCCAAACAGATGAAGCGTTTACAAGAGTTGCCTTCATATGTGATAAATAAATTTGGTTCAGAAATTTCAATGACGAATGAACTATGGTTAGTTTTCATATCCCAGTTTGGGGAAAGTGATATAAGGGATATAGGCATGGTCTCCGTCCGCACGTTCATAACATTTCGTGACCGCTCCATATCTCCTAACCATTTTAACCTGGTAACAATATTCTTCTTCCCTGACGACATGCAGAACTCGGGCCTCAAGTTTTAGATAAAAAACTTAAACCAAAAGTTCGACCCTTGCAGGTCGTGTCCGCCCTTCACCCTTTACGCCGTGATTTGGCTTTATTATATCAATGCGACTTGCAAATCCCATGTCATAGTCACGCCTAAGTGTCAATGCCACTATTAAAGGTTCAAGGTTCGATCATTGCATTTTTTCTGTGCTCCTTCATCTCACTGTGAACGGTGATACAGCTCGTATAGGATTGGTGTCCGTCCGTCATTCCATCCGTCCGAAACAGCCATTTCCTGTTCTTGATCATGATTAACTGAAACAGCGGTAAAATCAGCTGCGGAGGTCTTTCATCTAACTTAAAAGAAGAGCTCTTCCTGCCCCAAAAGCGGTACCCTACAGTCTGTGACCTTGACCTTCAAGTTTTGGACCCGGTACTTGCGCACAACACTATATATTTCAATGTGCTGAACATTTTTTCCAATTCATTTTAAAATCTGTCAATTTATAACAGAGTTACAGTCTTGACATAAACATGTGCACATATACATGATTGTAAAAACTCTAACCTCTTAGTGTGGCATTGACCTTAAAGGTAAGGACGAGGGACTTGCGCGTGGTATGTCATCTCCATGTGCTTAACAATTGCGCCATGTAATTTGAAATTTTTCCATGCATGACAGAGTTACCATGTATACAGTATTCGATGACCTTTAAACTCTAAATGTAACCTTGAGGTAGGTCGTGGGTTTTGCACGCGACACATTGTCTTGATGTGCGGAACATTTGTGACAAGTAATTTTAAAATCCTTTAATGCACGACAGAGTTACACGAATTCGTCCATATATACAAGAGTCCATTACCTTTTAACTCTAAGTGAGACCTTGACCTTTGAGGTAGGGTCGTGGGTTTTCTACGCGACACATCGTCTTGAGGTGCTAGATTTGTGACAAGTTCTTTTAAAATCTTTCAATGCATAACAGAGTAAATTTTCCGGACACGAACGTGTGCGTATATGAATTTGAGTTGTTTTTGGAAGGTGATTACCTTCCAGAATTAGATTGTGCCCTACAACAACCGTTGGAACTTTTTTTCTACGCTTATCAATATAGTGCGATAAAATCAAAGTGAAACACTCTTTTCATGTACAATCAGTTTGATGTAAAACTTTAATTTTGACACTTTATTTTCAGACTTATGTTAATTAATTCAACAAACAATAATCATTATTGTGCATAACAAATAGTTTTTTTTTGTGTGTGCACACTTCCGTATTAATCAGCTGGAATAGTCTGATCTTAATATAGATATTGTGGTCTAATTTCGGAAAATCAGCTAGAAGGTCATGTACTCAAAATAGAAACGGAATTTTAAAGTCGGTCTATATTTTGTCAGGATAAAATACCAACAAGAAAAACTGTGATACGAAGTGTCACAGCGGGCCAACCAACAAAACTGGCATTAAAATATTTTGGAATTGGGGATATGGTTGATGTTGAGGCATGGTCCAAAAGGAGTTCAAGGAGGCCCATTAAAAATTGCATTGTTTGACTAATGCATTCGTTTTATCGCCGCATTGAACTAACAAGTTATGATTATCTATAATAAATTGTTCTTACAGATTGCCGAAATCACAGTTGTTGGTAAACACTATTAAGATATTTGCCGCCACACCTTCTCTCGGTTTTTTAATTGTATTTTGAGAAAAGAACACCTGCACCAGTGTGCTGACATGTAGGAAACGCCTACTTTTAGCGCAAATTAGTCTATAAATACCTATCTAGACATGCAAATAAATCTAAAAAAATTCAACTAGGTCAAGATATAAACGTTATATTATAACCACGATTTCAATAATATCGTGATATATTCCATATGGCCCCACATTTAATTACATATCAATCCCTTTTTGTTATGGCTAAAACTGAAGTTTTGAAATAGAAGGTACGAGTTGACTTCAAAGGGTACGAGTTAACTTTTTGATCCGTACGAGTTGACCAATTAAGGTACAAGGTGACTAAGGTACGAGTTAACTTAGGTGCAGATCGACCCGGAAGCTTCTGGTTGAACAAGAAGAAACTGACACGACACCACATCTACTGACTGCCGTGTAGTATAAAAACTTTACTGTTTTCGAATAATATGAATCGAATTATTAAAGTCACTGTCTAAATTCGGGAGTAGGACAGTATATTAAATATTGTTACTATTTTTAGAACACAAACGATAACTAAAGACAACGCTATAAGGAAAATATAAAATATACTTTGTCTACAATATTCATCTCAGAAGTACCTCAATTTTTCAATGATGAGGAGACACATCTAAATAACGAACGACAACTCGTGCGTTCAGGAAAAAAATAGACTGTGTCCACAGTATTCATCTCAGAAGTACCTCAATTTTTCAATGAAGAGAGACGTATATTTTCTATCTAGCGCTTAAGTCTCCATGTACCTATTACGCACCCAGTATTAAATATAGCTGGCCGCTGCTGCGGCCCGCAATGATTTAATACTGGAATTTATTTCATAACATTATTTTAAAATCTTCCTCAATGTTTATCATATGTGAACGACAAGTACACTCAGCATTTACAGTATATAAGCGAAACTTGAAAGCAATTGTATAAAATGACGAAACAGTTTTGAAATTAATTTTACCTAAATATTTATTGAATTAAATTTGATTTTTTACCAGAGAAGTGTTGGCTATTAAACTGCTTAAATAGCGCGTTTTCGCAAGCCGACATATTTCGAAATCACCTTCCATTAGTATTTCAGTACTTTGATTTTATCGTTGGCACCGTATATACGACCAGCGCCCCGAGAATAGTTTATTATACCCCCAAAACGAAGTTTAGGGGGGTATATAGGAGTCACCCGGTGGTTGGTCGGTCGGTCGGTCGGTCGGTCGGTCGGGCGGTCTGTTGCATTTTCCTTGTCCGGAGCATAACTTGAAAACTACTAGTTGGAATTCAATACAACTTCATACAATGGTCAAGCACATTGAGAGGAAGTGCAGTGCACAAGAACTATAACTCCATCTTGACTAATTACAGAGTTATTGCCCTTTGTTACTTTTCCTTGTCCGGAGCATAACTTGAAAACTACTAGTTGGAATTCAATACAACTTCATACAATGGTCAAGCACATTGAGAGGAAGTGCAGTGCACAAGAACCATAACTCCATCTTGACTAATTACAGAGTTATTGCCCTTTGTTACTTTTCCTTGTCCGGAGCATAACTTGAAATCTACTAGTTGGAATTCAATACAACTTCATACAATGATCAAGCACACTCAGAGGAAGTGCAGTGTACAAGAACTATAACTCTATCTTGAGTATTTACTGAGTTATTGCCCTTTGTTACTTTTCCTTGTCCGAAGCATAACTTGAAAACTACTGGTTGGAATTCAATACAACTTCATACAATGGTCAAGCACATTGAGAGGAAGTGCAGTGCACAAGAACTATAACTCCATCTTGACTAATTACAGAGTTATTGCCCTTTGTTACTTTTCCTTGTCCGGAGCATAACTTGAAAACTACTAGTTGGAATTCAATACAACTTCATACAATGATCAAGCACACTCAGAGAAAGTGCAGTGTACAAGAACTATAACTCTATCTTGAGTATTTACTGAGTTATTGCCCTTTGTTACTTTTCCTTGTCCGAAGCATAACTTGAAAACCACTAGTTGGAATTCAGTACAACCTCATACAATGGTCAAGTACATTTAGAGGAAGTGCAGTGCACAGGAACCATAACTCCATCTTGACTAATTACAGAGTTATTACCCTTTGTTACTTTTCCTTGTCCGGAGCATAACTTGAAAACTTCTGGTTGGAATTCAATACAACTTCATACAATGGTCAAGCACAGTGAGAGGGAGTGAAGTGCACAGGAACCATAACTCTATCTTGACTAATTACAGAGTTATTGCCCTTTGTTACTTTTCCCTGTCTGGAGCATTTTTCGAAAACTACAAGTTGGAATTCAATACAACTTCATACAATGGTCAAGCACAATGAGAGGAACTGCTAAGAACAATATCTCTTTTTAGTTTGTTTGCAAGGTATTATGTTACTACGAACTTCTTCAGTTTATAAAGCAATCCTTTTGGGGGTATTTAATCACATTTAGTGATAGCTCTAGTTTATTTTAGGTTTCGGGGATAGTGCAAGAAACAGAACGCCGTCTGGTTCTTTAACATGCCCAGTGTACAGCACTGATACATCGGACCTCGGATTTAGGTCTCATCCGAAAGACCATGTGCATATTTACAGGTTTCAATTACTTTTGAACTCTAAGTGTGACCTTGACCTTTGAGGCGGGGACGTGGGTCTTGCACGTGACACGTCGTCTTCATGTGCTGAACATTTGTGCCACGTTATTTGAAAATCCCTTAACGCATGACAAAGTTATAGTCCGAACACGAACAAATGGAATGCCGGAAACTCGGACGGACGAATGGATGGATGGACGGACGGACGGACGATGCGATTTTAATACGCCCACTATTGGGACAACACTTATGTTAACATTTTCAGTTTAATCACGGACTTACAGGTCCGTGGTTTAATACATTTCGTATTTGCGTTAACTAGGTTGAAAAATACTTTTATTGAAATAATTGCTAAAATAGTCACCCACGGTGTATAGAAGACAAGGAAGTATTTTTGACTGCTGATTGCTTCGAACAAAAGCGGATCACACTATAATAATACACAATTTAATTCTTATCGATTTGTATTTACATTTAGTCTCAAAACTAATATAAGAGCTATAGAAAGATTGAAAAATGAATATTATGAAAGTCGTAATTACAACACAAGTAGTTCTATAGAAGATTTCTTAATATTCAAAACGCGTTGTGAAATTTAGAGTTTGTCTTAAATTGAAGACTGCTCTTAACAACATTAAGATGTCCGGAAAAGTATAAATGTAACTGAAAAAAATATATCTTTTAAGAAACTCGCGTGAGAAAAGGAATTTTAAAAAATGAATCCACTTGGAGTAATCATTATCATAACAGCAGTGTGTGTTGTTAAATGTGACCACTTTAGAGGAGCTACATTCAGCTGGGCTCCAGTGGAAAACGGAACAAATGTAAGTAGGAATAACTAAATTCGTTGAATTTGGATACCACACCGCATAAGGCCACATTTCTGAAGGGATAAGATTTTGCTTAGCAATTTTGGTATAGATGTGCAAAATCATATTAAGTTATAGTGACTGGACTGAAAGAAAAAGACATTTTCAAGTGGTTTTTTTTAGAAGAAATGCGGCAAATAGTCTCACTCGCTTGCGGGGGCTTTATTTCAGTGGTTACATGAATTTACTACTTAAAGATGAAATTTCTCTAATAAGCCCTTTGGTTAAGTGTCAACCGATTATCAATTTGACCAGATTTATCACATTCCGATTACTATTTTTTTTAGTTTCTTTGGGTCTCATTTTCAGGGATCATCTTTATTTGAAAAACATTTGAAAAAAGGATATTCTGAAGGAATCACTTTTCTTAAAACAGTTTTGGTTAGGGACATGTCAATAAGATTATTAATGTAACCAGTTCCAATAAAATTCTGACTTATGATTTCAAAGATTTTTTTTTCAATTTCTATATAGGTTATATAGGAAAAACAGCCTCGCTCGAGTAGGGGCTACATTTGAAATGAATTGTACCAGTTTTGTCAATTTATTTGATGATTATTGCACCACATAAAACGTAAATGCTGACAATAGTTTTTACAGAAAAGGTATTTTCAATTATCCAAATAGAGTATATAACAAAAAATAACTATATTTAGAAAAGATGGTCGTCGCGATTTTGAGTGTATGTAAGATATTGTAAATTTTTCAATCCGAAAAATGTTATACATTCAATTTGTCAATTCATTTCTGCGCCGAAAAAGGGCCATGACTTTAGTGTTTTTTGCAATCCGACTGAAACTCCGCTGGCTGCAATTTCCTAAAGTAATCAACATTTCTACCATGTTTTATACAAATGATCCAAACCATGTCTTAGATATGGTTCCGGACGGACGGAAGCACGGGCGGACAACGCCAAATTAATATAATTCCGCCTTTGTCGGAAGATAAGGAATAGTGGACAATTACTAAATGAATAAGATGAAACTAGGAAATTGATGTAAAACGAAGGCAAATGAAAAGCTCAAACGAAGACACTAATTTATGACTTACATCAAGCACAAGAACTTCTACATTTCTAGATTTTTGCAAAATATGATTATGTTCTCACTTTTATGAAAAAGGGGCTGAATGTTTTGTTTACTTTACTGAAACTTTGGCATTAAACATTAAAATGAGCGAAACGTATGTTTGACATGTATATTTGAACGAGGCAAATTACATTTATGACAAACTTTTTACACTTTGTATATTGAAGTGCTTTCATTGTAATTGTGAAATTGGGGTCGAACATCGCTACTCTTGGCATGAGGAAGTTTGTAGAGGGTGATTTCTTAATGTTGGACCTTCCTAGTGAAGATGATTAAGTTAAATGTATAAAATATAGAAAAATTATTGTGGAATACTGTTCGAAAATTTAACCAGCCGTTTCAAATACACAAAATCATATGTATGTATTTTGAACATATACAGAAAGTCCGAGGATGATCTGTCATAAAAAAATCAATTAGGATAGGAAAGATATGTGTCCGCGAGTTAGGTCCGTTTTATATGGAAGCCTTGGAGGGCCACTTTTGAGTTTCGACTTACGGATGTTTTTTATGACTTTCGACTTTTAACTTATGACAGATACAGAGTTGGCAAAGTTTCCAAAGAGTCATAATGGTGTAAAATTGTGTTTCTTCAATGCAGGTGTAGAAACAATAAGTAAAATTATGTCTGTGCGTAGTACTGCAAACTTGTTTGTGTAAATAAATTATCTAAGTTACTTTTGTCTTTGTCATTTATTTTAGTATCAATGAGCAGTTACGGGTCGCCAGGAGGCGACCTTGGGAGCCTCCGCAGTGAGCGGCGACGCAGGTTTCCTCTTTCTTTAAGCGGGGGAGGGAGGGAGGGCTGTGGTGGCTTGCCCTCCAGGCGTAAAGCCAACTATCAAGGAACTGAAAAAAAAATTAAAATTTTGAATTTTTTTTGTTGCTATGGTAACATTTAATTTTTTTTATGTTTTTATGTATCTATAGGTTAATATCACAACGTACACCGAAGGAAATTCAAGGTGCTGTAATATGTAAAAGCAAATTGTTATATTGTAAATTTCTATGGTAGCGGTTCCTAGTATTACCTTAAAGTGCTGTGAAGACCGTTTATTAAAAAATAAGGAGAAGTTAGGGCTTTATTATTTCATAAGTCATCGTGATATAGGTCACAAGTCAAGTCAAAAGTCAAAAGTCTAAAAGTCGGATAAGTCAAAAGTCAAAAGTCATAAGTCAAAAGTAAAAAGTCATAAGTAGATAAGTTAAAAGTAATAAGTTAAAAGTCAAAAGTCAAAACAAAAAGCGTGTTAAAAGATGCTTTATTTTGTTACAAAAAAGTATTGATAGAAATTGATACTATTTTTATATATTCTTTAAATATAATATAAGCTTGATTACAAGTTATTAAAATCTTATGTCTAAATAGAAAATTTAATTATTGCGTTGGTCGTATTAAAATTGTTCTTCAAAGAGGCAATTACAAAGAGGATAATTGTTGGTTTCGGTGTAAGATCACGTTATAATTTCAGTAAGTTGGACCAAAAGATATATATTCACATACTTTCAATAGAATAATAACAACTTTGTGGTCAAGAATATAAAAAATAACGTAATTACACGATGTGTTTACATTTTTCTGTTTATTTTATGGTTAAAACTCTACGATTATATTGAGAATGCCCGTTTCTATCAAAAATTTCGAAAATCGCGGGAAACGTCATCAGAAAACATAGGGCAAATGACGTCATTTAAACGACGTCATCGTCGCATGGTTTCCAGCATTAATTACGCTCGGTATACTTTGTTACGTAAGTCTGGGTTAAAATGATTGCAAACAGTGAAAAATAAAAAGTGGTAATTCAGTGTTTCAAAACTGAAGGATTATCACTTTTATCCATTCACTGGAAAACATAAAATAAAGCAGTGCTTTTGGGAATGATCGCAGCGAAAGGGAAAAAGCGCGTTTATTACCATAAAACTTTCGAATGAGGTATTATACTGCTAGAGAGAAAAATATTTACAAGAAGAGCAACTATTATCGAAGACAAGTTCGCGAATCATATGTCAAAAATTAAATAGTCATTAGTCAAAAGTCAAAAGTCGAAAGTCATAACTTAAAAGTCAAAAACACCCTTAAGTCGAAACTCAAAAGTGGCCTTCCCAGGCTTCCAAAGTTTTATAATAGTGTACTGTTAATTACGCTCTCAACAATGATGTTCTTAGTATTACAAAATGCTTATATAGTATTTACACAATTTGAACATAATACTTTAGATGTGCTATAAATTTATAGTATTTTGGTCTTAAGTCGAAAGTATTTCTAAATGTACTTGTTTATGTCCCCGTCCGTCCGTCTGGGTTTCCGATGTCGTATTTTTTCGCGTGCCAGGCTGTAACTTTGTAATGCATTAAATGATTTTAAAATTACTTGGAACAAATGTATAGTACATCAAGACGACGTGGCACCTGCAAGACCCTAGTCCCTACCATAAAGGTCAAGGCCACACTTAGAGTTTATAGGTTAAAATGGCAAACTGTATTCATGAATAAAATTTGTGTACGGACTGCAAAGTTGTTCCATGTAATTTAGTTAGGATATTAAAATAACTTTTAGATTCGTGGCTTGTATTCAGCACATCAAAAAAAGAAATCGCGAAAGACTCAAGTATCTACCTCACAGATCAAGGTAACTTAGAGTTTATGTCTTAGACGCTCGTGATCCGAAAAGTACAGCTATTGTCATGCAATGTCATGGAATTAAAACGATTTTCTTGACACAAACTGTGGTAGCACGCTAATAATCAACGCAGAGACAAACATCAAGTTATTTCAAAGGGGTTAAGGTACAGTTAACAGTTTGAGTCATGGAAAACATTTATGCATAACTAACTCAAACAAGGCTTTTTGATACATGTGTAGATGGCATAATTGTTGTAACAATATGGATATGACATGTCATGGCGTGCCTTTACATGTAAGGTCACATTGTAATGAGGTCAGACAGTAGCGAATATATTCACATGCTTCATGCGAATTGTACCTCTATTACACTTGAAGATTTTATGATAGCACATGGACATAAAGTGTCATGGTAGTCAACGACAGTTTTAAATATAATGTTACACACCATTTGAAGGATGAATACAGACTAAGTTAAACAAATGTATTGGGGAAATTGCCACTTATGAGGGACTCTTGTTATAATATCATAATGTGTAGCAGTGATATCCTAACAATGTCAATATGGAATTAAAAAAAGTATTCGATAACGTTCAATTCATGGGTACATTTTTGTTTTAAAAACCAGATTCTACGAATTAGGTGACACTTGTATATACATAAGAAGAAAAACTGTTGATAATCAAAATCAGGCAACGGGCCTTAGGAAACAAGACTTTAATAATAAAATATTGTTGGCAATTTGAGTATGCAAATAAACTCTTTTCAGAGAACATTTATAACAGAGACAACGAATAAATGTTCATGCTCTAGGTTCATGTAAAGACAAACTTGACTATCTGAGTTAGTTGATTTACAGTTTAGTAACTCTTGATTCAATACCAGTGTATCGCATTTATGATTTAAAAACAAAGCGGGCGAAACGATATTTAAATCTAGGTATTCATGTAAAAAACTATTATATCAGACAGGCATTAGTGCCGTTTTCATTTTAAGTATGGTTCTATTACCTATATTTAAAATTGTATATAAAAGCCAATTGTCATTATCGTTCAAATAAATACAAAAGTTACACAGCAATATTATAATATAGTCGGTACTATGTGGCATTAAGGTGATATCTCAGAATATACAATGCTATAACATCAATTCTATCCTGACAACAACCGTTTGCAGGCGACGAAATGTTTGTCATAAACAAAGGCAACAACGGAAATCTATCCAGTTAACCTGCAATAAAAGGCAACCGAGGCAATTAGTTAACCGGCTACCGTCAGAATATTGCTGGAGGCCAGTGGGATTAATACGAAATGTAAACAGTCTGATATAAATTATGGAAGTGTAACTAACGAGTGTTACGATCTCGGAGATAACGTAGTGGCAACGGTAAGTCCGACATAAGATAATATATGCATACTTTTCAAATCCATGTTTATGTTTTGGGGATATACGGTAGTATTATAAGGATAAAGACCCAATACGGGTTGAGTAAACTTTTACAAAATGTAAACTTTGCGTCTTCAATCCTTGTTTACATAGAACGCAAATGTCTTCCGACTAGTACAAAACTTTGGCTACATTTCACGTTATTGAATTAACATGCTTAGTATTGAGAATTTTAAATTAATTATCCAGAGATGTACAAGTTGCTTCGATTGAAAAAAAATAAGTGCCATGTAGATTTGTAAACTAACAAATCGAGTCATAGTAACGTAATTGACCTACCTTACCCGATACCGGAAGATACCGCAATGTATGACCGATCTATATTAGACTATCCAAGTAAAAACTTTAAACAGGCAATTAAACGCTGAAACGTTTAAAGTAAAAACTTTGTCGTTTTAATCATGGCAAAGAAAATGTTTGTCTTAGTGATATTGTTTCAATTTGGTAAAGACAATGAACAAAAGTCTACCAATGTGTTTGTGTACTTACTAGGCGACATATTTATTAAGTATTGTGTTTAAAGAACTAGAGACAGAGCACAGGAGAGATTTTCTTGCATCCACGTATTAACTAAAAGCGCCATAGATGGCATACACATTAGATAATACAAGCTACATTAGCAATCAATGAAGTGATAACGTGTACCTGTAAGAGAGTGCGTTATGAAACAAAATCCATATGACTGGCTACCATTTGTAGTTTACGTCTTGATTGGTCTAAATATTAAATCTAAACCAGCAAATTTAAATAACAAATCATCAAGCAAAAGTACTTTCCAAAAGTCAAACGTCAAAAGTCATAGATATCACATATTGGAATTTATCATGCAACTAGCATTAAATCTGACCGATAACACCCGTCCGATATTTTGAAATGATATCACGTCACTGACGTGATAACACTTTGTAACCACGCCCACATGCCGGACTACTTCAAGTTCGACAAGCAAGACTCCTCAAGTGCAATCACAGAGAAAAAGTAATCAAAACATTTCATTTATCCTATCATTTTTGTATTTTTGTTTACAAATCATTGTTAATGATGTAGTTATTGCATAAAAATACAGCCCAAATAGATAAATTGAATGATTTAAAACGAACAGCAAGGCACCATAAAAATTGAAAATCCCCTGTAGAATTTTTATTTTTGAAATAAACATAGGGTTGTTGGTATTCATTTTCTTAGTTAGATCATTTGCTATCCATCTACAGCAATTTTGAGGCAAAATTTGAGAAAAAGTTGATTTTCATTTTTTTTTCACTATCCAATTTTTCCAGTAAGTTCTTAATGCGTGGTTGAAATGGCCTGAAACCTATCAGCTACCTATCAAAAGTTGAAAACTGTCTTTAAACCGCTCACTTTTCACTCATCAACTCTCAAGTTCCTCGTTTGTTTACAATTAGAATACCCCAGTGGTGTTGAGCCCACGCCGCCATTTTTGAAATGTCAGTGTTTTACTTGGAAATTCTTGCGTGTGTCTTTGCAAATATTTTGTTTGCAAAACAATATCATTACATTAGGACAGAAAAACATTTATAAATAGTCTCATGAAGGTAATTATAAAGCTATATTTATGTCGTTTTTATATGTTTTTGTCCTTTGAAATGTAGAACTATTTTTCGAGGCACATGTAGTAATTTGAAATCATTTTCTTTTATAAATACCGTATTTATTCTATTTTAGGCCCCTAAATGTGTCAAAAATATACAATATGAAGATTTAAATTGCATGATAAATAGAATATTAGTCAACTGCCTTTTGACAACATGTGATATCAGGTTCGGCAGATACGGTCGGAAAAGGCTCGGCAGAGCCTCGCCTTTTCCGGCCGCATCTACCTCACCTGATATCACATGTTATCAACAGACAGTAGCCTAATATTCTCTATGACTTAGCCTGGTCACCAGGCCCTGAAATATCCCTTTTACTAATTAATATTTCATTGTTTTGTTCTAGAGCCAGTCTAGTATCCAGCGCCGATTTCATGATAAACTGCCCCAGTGTACAAAGAAAAATCATATAAAATAGACTGGAAATAGTGCATGAAATATAGTATATAGAAAAAATAAATTTTATCAGACTAGTAACTAGTCCAATAATGACTCACGGGTCAAAATTGACTCCGCCAGGGGGTCACTTGATTTTATATTGGCTGATATGTGGGAACACTTAAAAGTTCTTCTTCTCTGAAACCACATGGCCTAAATCTTAGAAATTTAGCATGTAACATTACCTAGTTAACCCCTACCAATACTGATCAAAGCATGAACCCGCCAGGGGGATCACGTGATTTTACATAGATTTCTGTAGGAACGACTTTTTAAAAGTCTTCTTCTCTGGAACTCCACAAGGCCTAGAGCGTAAGTATTTAGCATTACTTCCTGGTCAAAATTGACCCCGCCCGGAATTACTGGATTTTACATGGGTTCATATAGGAAAAACTTTAAAAATCTCCTTCTCCAAAAGCACAAGGCACAGAGCGTAGATATTTACTGTACATCATTGTCTGGTAGACCCCTACCAAGTTTGTTCAAATCTTGCCCCTGGGATCAATATTGACCCCGGCGAGGTGGTCACTTGTTTTACAAAGACATATATAGGAATTCTTCTCCGAAACCACAAGCCCTAGAGCTTAGATATTTGGCACGTTACATTATCTAGTAGACATTTTGGAAGTTTGTTCAAATTTTGCCTCCCCCCCCCCGGGTAAAAATTGACCTCACCCAGGGGATCACTGATTTACGTACAGACTTATATAGGAACAACTTGAAAAATTTTCTACTCAAAAACCACAATGCCAAGAGCATATATATTAAATCTGTATCATTTTCTAGTGGACATCTGCCAAGTTTGTTCAAATCATGCCCCCGGGGTCAAAATTGACCCTGCCCAGGGGTCACCTGTTGAAGGAAAAACTATAATCTTCTCTCAAAAACTATAAGGCCTAGAGCTTAGATATTTGGTATTTAGCATTATGTAGTGTTCGTCTACCAAATTTATTTGAATCATGCCCCTGGGGTCAAAATTGACCACGCCCGCCGGGGGAAGGGTCCCCAGTCTTTTTTAAGAGCTACGGAAAAACCTAGCTTCCAATGAGTACTTATAGAAACCAGCGACGTACCAAGCAACCACTAACATCCTTAGCAAACCAGGAACTTCACTAGCAACCATTGACTTCCCCTAGGAACCGGTGACTTCCCTTAAGAACAAATTATATCCTTAGCAACCAGTGATATCCCCTAGGAACAAGTGAATTCGTTAGCAACCATTAATTTTCTTAGCAACGACTTAGCTCTACAGCAACCGGTGACTTCCTTCGCAACTACTGACTCCCTTTAGCAACAAATGACTTCCTCAAGCGCATGGGTACTCAGGTGAGCGATGTAGGACCGTAGTCCTCTTGTTTATTATATGAATCGCTATATTCATGTATTGTGATAGGTCTATCATTTGTGTCAAGACAAAAAGTGCGGTATCTCTATATTCATTTCTTTGATTAACACTATTGTTGTCAATAGTATACTTACCCTTACGGTAAATAAAATTACAAAATACCAATTTTATATTTATATGTCTACCATGGTCATAAAATAAAACATATTCTGACTGATGATTTCAAAGGTCGATTTGAATATCATAAACATCAGGTTCAGGGAAATGGATATTTACCTCAAAATCAGTCAATATTTGTACAATATTTCTGAAACACAACTTGTCGCCATAATTGATATATATTGTAAAACAGTGTACCACGACATGGTACTGAAAACCGTAACTTGCTAACCTTGTATTGTCATTGACAAAGACTATATCCGTATTGTTACGATACATACTTGTTTTAAAAGTTAAACCGAAATATGAAAACCTTGTTTAGAATTAAAATATAGTTATTTCTGTGACCTTTAGCGACATTCCCATTTCTGCTTTTCAGATATTTATAAGAAATGTGAATTTGTTTCGGAAGAAATAATCTTAGTTAAAATGGTTGTAAACAGCAAACATTTGATAATATTTGTTTATAAATCTGTTATTGGCTTCAAAATTGATCTATTTAGTTATAAAAATGTTACAAATAAACTTTGCAGTTTTGCTAACAAAAGGTAACAACCACAACCTGATCACAGCTGATCAGTAAAGACGCATTGAAATGTCCTGATGTTAGAGTGATTTAGTTTTTCTTTTCAGGTAACAGTAACATTCCGTATAGCATGGGCAGCGGGTCATGCTTCTTGTAACGACACGACAATCGCCGACGGCACGCTTATCGGTCCTGGAACCATGACTTGTAGTGGCTGCACTGGTACAGGTTCTCTTGCGTTTCAATGCACAGATTACAAGACAGGAGAATGGGGCTCTGGAGGCAACAACATCGTAGTTACACCCTCAGTTAATCAGTTCACACTTGGGTAATATAAGTTTTGCATTCTAAATACTTATTTCAGCTGATTTATATTTTAGTAGTATAGAACAAATGTAACAGTGTGAGTCTGTTTAATCTACTCCAGGGTCGCGCACCTTTAGTTATGCTTCTTAGAGACTGCTATTCAGATATTTTAAACGGGGTCGTTGAATTGGTGAAGCCCTATGCATATTGGTATTAAATGCTTAGAAAAAAAGTGAACTGTGCATGCACATGCATATTTACGATTTCAAAGATCAAGAACATCACTATATATAAGATATATAAAATATAAAAATAGTAGTTGAAAATATGAAACCTGGTAAGGTATTGCAGATTTGTATGCCACTACCCCAGAGCCTATCTTGCGAGTTCTAGAAAATATTCCCGATAGTCTCGTTTTGAAACAGTTCGCGTTTAAAAGATAGTACTTGATGAGTTTTCTACTCTATGTGTGCTGCATTTATTTGAATAGAATATTGTTCAAAACCATACCTCTGTAAGTTGCAAGAATATGTCAGATACATTCGATGCAATTTAATAACTGCAGCCACAAGTAAAGAGCACGCTGCAAAGCACAGATCAAGCACATATTAAAATAATAGATTGAATCTGAGGTAACCGCCCATGGCCCGGTTCGAAATGATGGCCATTGTGTGTTAAAATAGGTTTGTAGCCTTTCTCCGGACTCAGTTTAAAGAAAAAAAGTGCAAACACACAAAATCCATTTCAGTTCAATTTCTAACAGTAACAACGCAGTGTCTGAAAATAACATTTTAAATAAAACATACAGGATAATAGATTAGGAAAGTTTTAAACCTATCTTTACAGTCAGTCTTCCAATAATTTAAATTATGTTTTTTTTCGCTACATATAATCAGATTTAGCGGCTTTGCCTGGGTAGGTTCACAAGAGGGTGGCGGTTCCTGGTCACTTGAGGCAACAGTGGACCTATCAGTGAGATCTGATACTGGCAAGATAAACTCGTCACCAACAGCAGACATGCCACCTGTTCTGTACTGGCAGAGGGACTGTCCGTATTCGTACACTTTACAAGGTTATTTATTTAATTAATTGTTTCTACTATGTGCGCTATATCTTCAATCTTTAGAAAAAAAGAGTATATGTATATATAGATATAGTCAGTCAGTCAGTCAGTCAGTCAGTCAGTCAGTCAGTCAGTCAGTCAGTCAGTCAGTCAGTCAGTCAGTCAGTCAGTCAGTCAGTCAGTCAGTCAGTCAGTCAGTCAGTTTATTAAGTAAGTTTTATTCGTGCATGGTTTTATCTCATACAATGGTTGTCTTATCAATAGAATAAAAAGCAAATAGATTTCCTTTCTATGCTAGCCACTGTTAAACCTTAAGTAGGTTTTGGAATTAATCACTTTTGAACCCAAAATAAATAAGGCGAAAATATTCTTTCCTGATTATTATACAGAAAAAATCAGAAAATATAGAGAAGGGACTGAATGTTTTGTTTAGTATCTAAAGGGCTCAATGTCAGTTTACTATCTTAACTTAAATCGGAGAAGGAAATCATATGTGTCAACATCAAACAAAAAGGCAAAATGATGTGGTCTAAATATATACTAGCTACATACCGGTATCATCAAGATTAAACGTAAAATTTCGCTAACAACACCAAGTGAAAGTTTGTGAAAGAACTTGTTTCTTACAGTACAAATCTTGCAAAGCAGCAATTTTTATGACTGATCTCGAAAAAATATCGCCGCTGGTAAACGCAATAAAAATATGTTATATCATTCAGAAGAAAAAATAAAAAATGTAACATATAGGCCTACTGGTACCACGGGTATATGAACAATATCGTTTGTTATACAATGGAATATAAACGTTAAAGAACTAAACGGTTCTGAGGTTTTACTGAAAGATTGAGGTCCTACATCCTTGACAGTTAACTGTGTACTTATATGAAGCTAAAACGATAAAACTTAGATTCTAAAAAGCAATGTAACCAATGTTCTTCAGTTTTCACAAATGATGTCAGATCTTGGACTTAGTTATTCCATACCACTAGGTTTGCTATAACATCCTGGTTGACAATCAACACTGATTTCGTGCCCGGCCAACCAGAAGATTTTATTCATCTCTTTGCCAATTCAATGCAGCGAGTGCAGGTGGATATTGTTATAAATTTTAGTAAAACTCTCGACATAGTTCATCATTGGAGACTGTTTCTGAAAACTGCCCATTATGGTCGAAGGGGCACCACTCATTCATGGTTTAAAACATTTTGTGTGCAATGTTCTGCACGTAACCAGAGCCAAAATTTTGGGAATTAAATGTAATAAAATGTGTAACTCATCGTTATTTTTATTTAGGCTGTGTTCCTTTAATTGTTCGTTTTGTTCTCGTGTGTGTGTGTGTGTGTGTGTGTGTGTGTGTGTGTGTGTGTGTGTGTGTGTGTGTGTGTGTGTGTGTGTGTGTGTGTGTGTGTGTGTGTGTGTGTGTGTGTGTGTGTGTGTGTGTGTGTGTGTGTGTGTGTGTGTGTGTGTGTGTGTGTGTGTGTGTGTGTGTGTGTGTGTGTGTGTGTGTGTGTGTGTGTGTGTGTGTGTGTGTGTGTGTGTGTGTGTGTGTGTGTGTGTGTGTGTGTGTGTGTGTGTGTGTGTGTGTGTGTGTGTGTGTGTGCACTTCTGGGTGCTGTGGGGCTCGTTTTGGGGAGGCTGCGTTTTTGGTACGTGGCATTCCCTGTTTGATATTATTTTTGTTTTTACATCCAAAGTAATCACCCTATACAAAAAAAATTTGTTCAATTCTATACACTATTCCCTCACGTATTTCGATATCTGCCTTCGAATTAATTTTATGTCCTTATGTGTGATGTGATAGATGGTTATACCCCACTATTCATTCAAAAATGGTCATAAAATTGTAAAAGTTATGTTTTCAAAAATCTGTGACTGTGTATAAAATTGGTAAAGGGGGATTACTCCGTTTTATTTCTTAAATCTCGACTATCGCCCCGCTCCGTCACTGATTATTGTGTTTTCGTCCCGCGTTGTCGCTAATTATCGTGTTTTCGCCCCGTAACCCCGCCATTCTAGTGTTTCCACTTGACGGGGTTGCGGGGCGAAAAGACGAAATGGCACAAATCAGCCACCATAGGTTATGAACATCATTACTTGTTTTATCTATCCGGTGTAGTCAGCGCTAAACCCGGATTGAAGACAACACTGGCAGCAACAATGTACAATCCATAATACTGAACCCATTTGCTTTCATTTTGTTTTTAACTCTAGTAAAAGGAAGATGTAACTTAACTTAATATCTGTAGAGTCTACTTTGTATTCATAACACTTTTTTTTTAAATTCATGTTTGTTGTATTAATAGAAGCAATTGTTCCTTCTTTAATTCATTTACTAAGTAATGATGATGAATTTCCTTTGACAGTTCACGATGTAGATGGTGACGTCATCAAATGTCGATGGGCTAGTGGAACCAATGAATGTGCGGATGTTTGCTCAGCGTTTTCTGGTTTACAGCTTAACGTATGGATTCAAATTGAATTATACTTCTAGTTTTGAAACTATTGTTATTGGATAGGATAGGGCATGCTCTTACAAAGAAATTGAATGCAATCGGAATAGATTCTAGACCAATATACAAAACTAACATTTGTTTTTAAACATATTTTGACACTTAAGTTCACACTTAACCACATCATTTTTCTGCAGATGTCGATGTATAAACAAGTTAAATTATATATCTTTTGTATAAACTTCAGTATTTCAAGTTTTTTTTCACATGTTGAAAGACACTTTAAACTGAAGCAAATTGAAAGATCGTTTCCCAGATAAAAATGGTGCCTTCTTGATTGTCCAGCCGGGGTAAGCAGTTGTCTATACGCATGTGTTTCTATCACATGTATGTTGTACATTGACGCATATAATATACTATCAGTATGGAAAAAAGCTAGATCATAAAGATCACGTTGAGCACGTTTTGCTCAGGTAAGATGACATGTAAAACACCAAAATGAATTGGTATATACGATACAAATACAAACATAGAAGAAACAGTCACTTAAAAAATGGACAAATATCTTTGGTACAGAGAATAAACAAACCTGCAATAGAATATTTTCAATCCCACTATGTCAACGAATGATACAATTTTGAGAAACTTCCAATGTACAATTTGGAATATTTTGAGAGTAATACCAACTTATGCATACCTGCATAAATGTAAACATTCAATATTAAAGCCTTAGTGACTTTTTCAATATGTATGATGAAACAATATACATATCATCTTTCTTGCTGATACCAAGTTGCATAAAGTATTTGAAATATCCTGAACACTTACTATAACCCCATTAACATAGGGTAACAAGAATGTTTTATATAAAATATGGAGGTTGAAACTAAATTAATAGTATGTTCCACAGTAAAAACAATGTTTTTCTGTCATATTTTGCTTCTTTTCTCAGGTATTGTTCAACCGTAATCTTCATTGAGGCTATAATTGGTATTTGAGTATTCTGTGTAAAATTTACCCCCAACTAACAAATTAAAAATCCATTTTTTTTATTAGAACATATCAATGTTCCTTTCCAGGGATGTACCATATCAAATACTGCCAGCAAGAGTATCGGGTATTATGTAGTTGCCTTACAAATAGAAGATTTCACAGATGAATCATCACCTACACCCCTCAGCAGCATTCCACTTCAGTTTCTTGTGTACATATATTCCGGAACCGTATGTCCGAGTGAACCAGAGTTTGTGTCCCCTACCCCTGAACCGGACACGCAATATGTTGTCGATATTGGGGATACCGTAAATTTGATACTCAAAGCTCAGGGACCAAACATGTACGTAAACTTTCACGTTTTTCCGGAACTAAAATATATCAGTCCATTATACATTTTACAGTACATAGAGGCATTTTTACCTGTACAAACACACGTTCAACATTGAAGTATATGTATGCTTGTTAGCAATTACATGTTGAAGTTGTATTTTTGCATATTCACATGTCATAATAATTTGCATAAAAATAGAATATTTAAGATATACTGTTTCTTACTAGCATCAACAAGAAAACATTAGACTTATGGCTTTTAAACGGGCATCAAAAAAAAAAAATTATTTTCCCTTTTTCGGAGACAAACTTCGACAAAACAGGCTTCTAAATATGTACACAACAAAAATACACCATGCTTCTAATCCAACAAACTGGCTTTAACGTTAGAGACAAACTTCGACAAAACAGGCTTCAAACAATTGAAGTTATTTTCAGTTTCCACAGAATTATAACGATGACAGCAGTTACAAGAGTATCCGAGGCGACATCATCAGATTCGTCTTGGCAATATATTACACTAAGCGCAGAATGGACACCCGCAGCTTCCGAAGCCGGACAGACACACATAATTTGCTTCTATGCAAGGGACACAATCGGGTATATTGTCAGTCATTTTACACTACTTTCTGTCAGTTATTGTCGGTACTTTTATCAGGTGTAAAGTATTAAAATCAATTAATTATTGCCAATCTACGTTTGTATACAATGTACTTGTTTTATTCACACAGTATTTACAATTTATTGTAACCTTCGTAATTAACTGTAAAAAAAAGAATTGTTTCTTGCTACTTAATTAAAATATTTTACGACTCACTACGAGTGATCAATCAATCGTTTAGATAGCTGGATTAATTGATATATTAATTAAATGATTTTTTGTCAAAGTTAAAGGTCAAAAGTATGTAACTGAAACACCTCTTTTGCTTTTAACAGAGTTACAAGTGACACCAGATGTGTTACTATATATGTTACAGGTAAACGCTACTTTAAGTCAATTCCTTTACTGTGTACACGGACTATGAAATGTCTTTAATACAAGTCTTCTTTAAACTTTATAAAAAAACACATAATAATGTCCATAGAGTGTTAATCATAAATTGCAAAAATGTCTGTGTTTATTATTTTAAGTTCATATATGCAGAAAATAATGTATATCGATATTACTACAATCCTTTTATGAGAGATGTAAGCTCAGCCTTAGCTAAAGTGATACTTGCAGGAAATGATAACGATAATTGCGACCCAGACCCATGTCTAAATGGAGGCGTGTGTACAGATGGATTAGGAGAGTACAGTTGTGCGTGCCAGGCGGGATATACCGACGCGAACTGCTCCACAGGTATTTTGTTTTATGTATTATTAAATTTATCAAACACAGAGAAAAACGTTAACTTTTTAAGGGTTGTGGAGTGAATTCCGTACCAAAAATTAACTGTCATTAACTAAAATTCAACAATGACTTAACCACACCCTGGTGCCGCAATAACTCAAATAATTATAATGGAAGCATCAAAGGGCGCCGAAAATAGTTTTGTACATGGTGGCGTTATAGTAATTAGCTTTTGATAAGCAATCATATAGTTGATTTGAATGAAATATTTTAGATATTTGAGAAAACATTTAAAATCATGGTGGTTTTAAAGCTGAAAAAAAGGAAGAAAAATATTTAAAAAAGGGATGACCGGTGACTCCCTCGAAAATTAGGCGGTCATCAGCTTACCCACTACACCACGGACTGACTTTGAAACACGTGGAAAAAAAAAGCTGAATATAATTTTCCAAAACCGAAAAGGAGAAGTTCTTTTACGTTTTCGATTTTTCTAAAAAGATATGAAAAGGAACATTAGAATTAAACAATACGTTTTAATGAAGGAAATGTGATAATCAATATTTTAATGTCTATTTCGTATTATTTTAGCTACGACCATTTTTCTTCGCATTCTAATAACCGCTCCTAGCATGTACTAGGCGGCGCCAATAAAAGGAGTTGATGAATTGAACTATTAAGAACTGAAGTTACTGCTTTATGACTTTTGAAACCTACAAGCACTGCCTTAGGCCTTTTACTTTTGAACACTAATTGCATAGTACATTGTATAATATTCAGAAACATTCCTCAACTCAAACTCGAAAAGATAATTACCTTTAATCGGTTAACGGTCGATGCATTTCCTCCAATGAGGAGCGATTGGTATTCATAAACGTAAGGAAGGGCCGAGTAACATCGAGTAAAGACATGTTTTTCGAGGAGCGAATGCGGTTCCTCGAGCTGCACTCAAGCTGTGATCTTGAGTACGACTCCAGTGAGAAATGGACGAATTGCATGAAATGGATGAAGTTAAATAAGTTCCTTTGCCATGGATAGTTTAAAGGCACAGAGGCAACCCATTAGATGATTTAAATGATGTGGGATTCTTCTTTTAAATTTATATTCATGTGTTGAATTAATTTTATTTTAGCGGCAAGCAAATATATCAAAGATTGCTTCTGGGTAATTTCAGTAAGATTTCTGACTAAGAGTTTTTTATTCTAGATATAAACTATTGTTCACCTGCACCATGTGAGAATGACGGTACATGTACTGACGAAGTAAACGATTTCACATGTGCTTGTTTACCAGGATATGAAGGCAAAAATTGTTCAACAAGTAAGTTTCCCATTTTATGAAAAAAAAAATAAACGTTTACTCATTCACTGAATTTCAAACGACAATTCTCGGTTAAAAGATATCTTCTTCCAACATATTACCCTGGAAGAATGACAAAGTCCGACAATTCTCGTTTAAAAAATATCAACTTTCAAAGATGGTGCTTAGGAAGTATGACACAGTCTTAAGGATATAATATTAAACGGAATGTTCTTATTATTTTCAATCACTTAATTTGAAAAGACAACCATTTTTGATTCTGAATTTCAATTTTTCTTTCCTAGATATAGATGAATGTTCACCTGAACCATGTGAGAATGACGGCACATGTACTGACGAAGTAAACGATTTCACATGTGCTTGTTTACCAGGATATGAAGGCAAAAATTGTTCAACAAGTAAGTTTCATATTTAAAGATAAAAATCAATGTTTACGCATTCACTGAATTTCAAACGACAATTCTCGCTTAAAAGATATATTCTTTCCAGGATGTTGCCCTGGAAGAATGACATGATCCGAAGGACATAAATGTAATTGAAAGAAAAATACTAAAATATTTTTCAATCACTGAATTTGAAAAGAAAACCATTTCTGATTCAGAATTTTAATTTTTCTTTCCTAGATATAGATGAATGTTCACCTGAACCATGTGAGAATGACGGCACATGTACTGACGAAGTAAACGATTTCACATGCGCTTGTTTACCAGGATATGAAGGCAAAAATTGTTCAACAAGTAAGTTTCACATTTGTAATAAAAAAAAATCAATGTTTACGCATTTACTGAATTTCAAGCGACAATTCTCGGTTAAAAGATATATTCTTTCCAGGATGTTGCCCTGGAAGAATGACATAATCTGAAGGACATAATATTTAAACGAAAGCACTTACTTCTTTTAATCACTGAACTGGAAAAGACAACCATTTCTGATTCAGAATTTTAATTCCTTTCCTAGATATAGATGAATGTTCACCTGAACCATGTGAGAATGACGGCACATGTACTGACGAAGTTAACGATTTCACATGCGCTTGTTTACCAGGATATGAAGGCAAAAATTGTTCAATAAGTAAGTTTCCCATTTTAAGAAAAAAAATCAATGTTTACGAATTCACTGAATTTCAAACGACAATTCTCGGTTAAAAGATATCTTCTTTCCAAGATGTTGCCCTGGAAGAATGACATAATCTGAAGGACATAATATTGAAAGGAAAGTACTTACTTCTATTTAATGACTGAATTTGAAAAGAAAACCATTTCTGATTCAGAATTTTAATTTCTTTCCTAGATATAGATGAATGTTCACCTGAACCATGTGAGAATGACGGCACATGTACTGACGAAGTTAACGATTTCACATGCGCTTGTTTACCAGGATATGAAGGCAAAAATTGTTCGATAAGTAAGTTTCACATTTGTAAGAAAAAAAATCAATGTTTACGCATTCACTGAATTTCAAAGGACAATTTTCGGTTAAAAGATATATTCTTTCCAGGATGTTGCCCTGAAAGAATGACATAATCTGAAGGATATAATATTTAAAGGAAAGTACTTACTTCTTTTAATCACTGAATTGGAAAAGACAACCATTTCTGATTCAGAATTTTAATTTCTTTCCTAGATATAGATGAATGTTCACCTGAACCATGTGAGAATGACGGCACATGTACTGACGAAGTAAACGATTTCACATGCGCTTGTTTACCAGGATATGAAGGCAAAAATTGTTCAACAAGTAAGTTTCCCATTTTAAGAAAAAAATCAATGTTTACGAATTCACTGAATTTCAAACGACAATTCTCGGTTAAACGATATATTCTTTCCATGATGTTGCCCTGGAAGAATGACATAATCTGAAGGACATAATATTAAAAGGAAAGTACTTACTTCTTTTAATCACTGAATTTGAAAAGAAAACTATTCTAATTCAGAATTTTAATTCCTTTCCTAGATATAGATGAATGTTCACCTGAACCATGTGAGAATGACGGCACATGTACTGACGAAGTTAACGATTTCACATGCGCTTGTTTACCAGGATATGAAGGCAAAAATTGTTCAACAAGTAAGTTTCACATTTTAAGAAAAATAATCAATGTTTACGCATTCACTGAATTTCAATCGACAATTCTCGCTTAAAAGATATATTCTTTCAAAGATGTTGCCCAAGAAGAATGACATAATATGAAGGACATAATATTAAAAGGAAAGTACTTATTTTTTTCAATGACTGAATTGGAAAAGACAACCATTTCTGATTTAGAAGTTTAATTTTTCTTTCCTAGATATAGATGAATGTTCACCTGAACCATGTGAGAATGACGGCACATGTACTGACGAAGTGAACGATTTCACATGCGCTTGTTTACCAGGATATGAAGGCAAAAATTGTTCAATAAGTAAGTTTCACATTTTAAGATAAAAATCAATGTTTACGCATTCACTGAATTTCAAACGACAATTCTCGGTTAAAAGATATATTCTTTCCAGGATGTTGCCCAAGAAGAATGACATAATCTGAAGGACATAATATTAAAAGGAAAGTACTTACTTCTTTTAATCACTGAATTTGAAAAGAAAACCATTTCTGATTCAGAATTTTAATTTTTCTTTCCTAGATATAGATGAATGTTCACCTGAACCATGTGAGAATGACGGCACATGTACTGACGAAGTAAACGATTTCACATGCGCTTGTTTACCAGGATATGAAGGCAAAAATTGTTCAACAAGTAAGTTTCACATTTTTAAGAAAAAAAATCAATATTTACGCATTCACTGAATTTCAATCGACAATTCTCGGTTAAAAGATATATTCTTTCCAGGATGTTGCCCTGGAAGAATGACATAATCTGAAGGACATAATATTTAAACGAAAGCACTTATTTCTTTTAATCACTGAACTGGAAAAGACAACCATTTCTGATTCAGAATTTTAATTTCTTTCCTAGATATAGATGAATGTTCACCTGAACCATGTGAGAATGACGGCACATGTACTGACGAAGTTAACGATTTCACATGCGCTTGTTTACCAGGATATGAAGGCAAAAATTGTTCAATAAGTAAGTTTTACATTTTAAGAAAAAAATAAATGTTTACGCATTCACTGAATTTCAAACGACAATTCTCGCTTAAAAGATATATTCTTTCAAAGATGTTGCCCTGGAAGAATGACATGATCTGATCGACATAATATTGAAAGAAAACAACTATTTTTTGTATATTTTTTTCAATCACTGAATTTGAAAAGAAAACCATTTCTGATTCAGAATTTTAATTTTTCTTTCCTAGATATAGATGACTGTTCACCTGAACCATGTGAGAATGATGGCACATGTACTGACGAAGTAAACGATTTCACATGCGCTTGTTTACCAGGATATGAAGGCAAAAATTGTTCAACAAGTAAGTTTCACATTTTTAAGAAAAAAAATCAATATTTACGCATTCACTGAATTTCAATCGACAATTCTCGGTTAAAAGATATATTCTTTCCAAGATGTTGCCCAGGAAGAATGACATAATCCGAAGGACATAATATTTAAACGAAAATAACTTATTTCTTTTAATGACTGAACTGGAAAAGAGAACCATTTCTGATTTAGAAGTTTAATTTATCTTTCCTAGATATAGATGAATGTTCACCTGAACCATGTGAGAATGACGGCACATGTACTGACGAAGTAAACGATTTCACATGCGCTTGTTTACCAGGATATGAAGGCAAAAATTGTTCAACAAGTAAGTTTCACATTTTAAGAAAAATAATCAATGTTTACGCATTCACTGAATTTCAATCGACAATTCTCGCTTAAAAGATATATTCTTTCAAAGATGTTGCCCTGGAAGAATGACATAATCCTAAGGACATAATATTAAAAGGAAAATACTTATTTCTTTTAATCACTGAATTTGGAAAAGACAACCATTTCTGAATCAGAATTTTTAATTTTTTTCCTAGATATAGATGAATGTTCACCTGAACCATGTGAGAATGACGGCACATGTACTGACGAAGTAAACGATTTCTCATCTTAAAATAAAAATCAATGTTTACGCATTCACTGAATTTCAAGCGAAAATTCTTGGTTATAAGATATATTCTTTCAAGGTGTTGCCCTGGAAGAATGACATAATCTGAAGGACATAATATTAAAAGGAAAGTACTTAAATCTTTCAATCATTGAATTTGAAGAGAACCATTTCTGATTTAGAATTTTAATTTTCTTTCCTAGATATAGATGAATGTTCACCTGAACCATGTGAGAATGACGGCACATGTACTGACGAAGTTAACGATTTCACATGCGCTTGTTTACCAGGATATGAAGGCAAAAATTGTTCAATAAGTAAGTTTCCCATTTTAAGAAAAAAATCAATGTTTACGCATTCACTGAATTTGAATCGACAATTATCGGTTCAAGATATCTTCTTTCCAGGATGTTGCCCTGGAAGAATGACATAATCCGAAGGACATAATATGTAAAGAAAAGGAAAATACTTAAATCTTTCAATCACTGAATTTGAAGACAGCCATTTCTAATTTAGAATTTTAATTTTCTTTCCTAGATATAGATGAATGTTCACCTGAACCATGTGAGAATGACGGCACATGTACTGACGAAGTTAACGATTTCACATGCGCTTGTTTACCAGGATATGAAGGCAAAAATTGTTCAATAAGTAAGTTTCACATTTGAAGAAAAAAAATCAATGTTTACGCATTCACTGAATTTCAAACGACAATTCTCGGTTAAAAGATATATTCTTTCCAGGATGTTGCCCTGGAAGAATGACATAATCTGAAGGACATAATATTAAAAGGAAAGTACTTACTTCTTTTAATCACTAAATTTGAAAAGAAAACCATTTCTGATTCAGAATTTTAGTTTTTTTTCCTAGATATAGATGAATGTTCACCTGAACCATGTGAGAATGACGGCACATGTACTGACGAAGTAAACGATTTCACATGTGCTTGTTTACCAGGATATGAAGGCAAAAATTGTTCAATAAGTAAGTTTCACATTTTAAGATAAAAATCAATGTTTACGCATTCACTGAATTTCAATCGACAATTCTCGGTTAAAAGATGTCTTCTTTCAAGGATGTTGCTCAGGAAGAATGACATAATCTGAAGGACATAATATTAAAAGGAAAGTACTTATTATTTATAATCACTGAATTTGAAAAGACAACCATTTCTGATTCAGAATTTTAATTTTTCTTTCCTAGATATAGATGAATGTTCACCTGAACCATGTGAGAATGACGGCACATGTACTGACGAAATAAACGATTTCACATGTGCTTGTTTACCAGGATATGAAGGCAAAAATTGTTCAATAAGTAAGTTTCACATTTTAAGATAAAAATCAATGTTTACGCATTCACTGAATTTCAAGCGACAATTCTCGCTTAAAAGATATATTCTTTCAAAGATGTTGCCCCAGGAAGAATGACATGATGCGAACGACATAATATTGAAAGGAAAGAACTTATTTTTTCAATCACTGAATTGGAAAAGACAACCATTTCTGATTCAGAATTTTAAGGTTTTTGGGGGGGGGGGGGTTTTTTTTTGGGGTTTTTTTTTTTGATTTGTTTTTTTTTTTTTTTTTTAAGATATATTCTTTCCAGGATGTTGCCCTGGAAGAATGTCATAATCTAAAGGACATAATATTTAAAGGAAAGTACTTACTTCTTTTAATCACTGAATTTGAAAAGAAAACTATTCTCATTCAGAATTTTAATTCCTTTCCTAGATATAGATGAATGTTCACCTGAACCATGTGAGAATGACGGCACATGTACTGACGAAGTTAACGATTTCACATGCGCTTGTTTACCAGGATATGAAGGCAAAAATTGTTCAACAAGTAAGTTTCACATTTTAAGAGAAATATAAATGTTTACGCATTCACTAAATTTCAAACGACAACTCTCGCTAAAAAGATATCTTCTTTCCAAGATGTTTCACAGGAAAAATGACATGATCCGATGGACGCAATATTGAAGGGAAAGTACTCATTCTATTTAATGACTGAATTTGAAAAGAAGACCATTTCTGATTCAGAATTTTAATTTCTTTCCTAGATATAGATGAATGTTCACCTGAACCATGTGAGAATGACGGCACATGTACTGACGAAGTTAACGATTTCACATGTGCTTGTTTACCAGGATATGAAGGCAAAAATTGTTCAACAAGTAAGTTTAACATTTTAAGATAAAAAACATTGTTTACGCATTCACTGAATTTCAAGCGACAATTCTCGGTTAAAAGATATCTTCTTTCCAGGATGTTGCCCTGGAAGAATGACATAATCTGAAGGACATAATATTTAAACGAAAGCACTTACTTCTTTTAATCACTGAACTGGAAAAGACAACCATTTCTGATTCAGAATTTTAATTTCTTTCCTAGATATAGATGAATGTTCACCTGAACCATGTGAGAATGACGGCACATGTACTGACGAAGTAAACGATTTCACATGCGCTTGTTTACCAGGATATGAAGGCAAAAATTGTTCAATAAGTAAGTTTCACATTTTAAGGAAAAAAATCAATGTTTACGCATTCACTAAATTTGAATAGACAATTCTCGGTTAAAAGATATATTCTTTCCAGGATGTTGCCCTGGAAGAATGACATAATCTGAAGGACATAATATTAAAAGGAAAGTACTTACTTCTTTTAATCACTGAATTTGAAAAGAAAACCATTTCTGATTCAGAATTTTAATTCCTTTCCTAGATATAGATGAATGTTCACCTGAACCATGTGAGAATGACGGCACATGTACTGACGAAGTTAACGATTTCACATGCGCTTGTTTACCAGGATATGAAGGCAAAAATTGTTCAACAAGTTAGTTTCACATTTTAAGAAAAAAAATCAATGTTTACGCATTCACTGAATTTCAATCGACAATTATCGGTTCACCGATATCTTCTTTCCAGAATGTTGCCCTGGAAGAATGACATAATCCGAAGGACATAATATTAAAAGGAAAGTACTTACTTCTTTTAATCACTGAATTGGAAAAGACAGCCATTTCTAATTCAGAATTTTAATTTCTTTCCTAGATATAGATGAATGTTCACCTGAACCATGTGAGAATGACGGCACATGTACTGACGAAGTTAACGATTTCACATGCGCTTGTTTACCAGGATATGAAGGCAAAAATTGTTCAATAAGTAAGTTTCACATTTTAAGAAAAAAAATCAATGTTTACGCATTCACTGAATTTCAAACGACAATTCTCGGTTAAAAGATATATTCTTTCCAGGATGTTGCCCTGGAAGAATGACATAATCTGAAGGACATAATATTAAAAGGAAAGTACTTACTTCTTTTAATCACTAAATTTGAAAAGAAAACCATTTCTGATTCAGAATTTTAGTTTTTCTTTCCTAGATATAGATGAATGTTCACCTGAACCATGTGAGAATGACGGCACATGTACTGACGAAGTTAACGATTTCACATGCGCTTGTTTACCAGGATATGAAGGCAAAAATTGTTCAACAAGTTAGTTTCACATTTTAAGAAAAAAAATCAATGTTTACGCATTCACTGAATTTCAATCGACAATTATCGGTTCACCGATATCTTCTTTCCAGAATGTTGCCCTGGAAGAATGACATAATCCGAAGGACATAATATTAAAAAGAAAGTACTTAAATCTTTTTAATCACTGAATTGGAAAAGACAGCCATTTCTAATTCAGAATTTTAATTTCTTTCCTAGATATAGATGAATGTTCACCTGAACCATGTGAGAATGACGGCACATGTACTGACGAAGTTAACGATTTCACATGCGCTTGTTTACCAGGATATGAAGGCAAAAATTGTTCAATAAGTAAGTTTCACATTTTAAGAAAAAAAATCAATGTTTACGCATTCACTGAATTTCAAACGACAATTCTCGGTTAAAAGATATATTCTTTCCAGGATGTTGCCCTGGAAGAATGACATAATCTGAAGGACATAATATTAAAAGGAAAGTACTTACTTCTTTTAATCACTAAATTTGAAAAGAAAACCATTTCTGATTCAGAATTTTAGTTTTTCTTTCCTAGATATAGATGAATGTTCACCTGAACCATGTGAGAATGACGGCACATGTACTGACGAAGTAAACGATTTCACATGTGCTTGTTTACCAGGATATGAAGGCAAAAATTGTTCAATAAGTAAGTTTTACATTCTAAGATAAAAATCAATGTTTACGCATTCACTGAATTTCAATCGACAATTCTCGGTTAAAAGATGTTTTCTTTCAAGGATGTTGCTCTGGAAGAATGACATAATCTGAGGACATAATATTAAAAGGAAAGTACTTACGATTTATAATCACTGAATTTGAAAAGAAAACCATTTCTGATTCAGAATTTTAATTTCTTTCCTAGATATAGATGAATGTTCACCTGAACCATGTGAGAATGACGGCACATGTACTGACGAAATAAACAATTTCACATGTGCTTGTTTACCAGGATATGAAGGCAAAAATTGTTCAACAAGTAAGTTTCACATTTAAAGATAAAAATCAATGTTTACGCATTCACTGAATTTCAAGCGACAATTCTCGCTTAAAAGATATATTCTTTCAAAGATGTTGCCCTGGAAGAATGACATGATGGAATCGACATAATATTGAAAGAAAACAACTTATTTTTTTCAATCACTGAATTGGAAAAGACAACCATTTCTGATTCAGAATTTTAAAAGATATATTCTTTCCAGGATGTTGCCCTGGAAGAATGTCATAATCTAAAGGACATAATATTTAAAGGAAAGTACTTACTTCTTTTAATCACTGAATTTGAAAAGAAAACCATTTCTGATTAGATTTTAATTTCTTTCCTAGATATAGATGAATGTTCACCTGAACCATGTGAGAATGACGGCACATGTACTGACGAAGTTAACGATTTCACATGCGCTTGTTTACCAGGATATGAAGGCAAAAATTGTTCAACAAGTAAGTTTCACATTTTAAGATAAATATTAATGTTAACGCATTCACTAAATTTCAAACGACAATTCTCGCTAAAAAAATATCTTCTTTCCAAGATGTTGCACAGGAAAATGACATGATCCGATGGACGCAATATTGAAGGGAAAGTACTCATTCTATTTAATCACTGAATTTGAAAAGGAAACCATTTCTGATTAGATTTTAATTTCTTTCCTAGATATAGATGAATGTTCACCTGAACCATGTGAGAATGACGGCACGTGTACTGACGAAGTTAACGATTTCACATGTGCTTGTTTACCAGGATATGAAGGCAAAAATTGTTCAACAAGTAAGTTTAACATTTTAAGATAAAAAACATTGTTTACGCATTCACTAAATTTCAAACGACAATTCTCGGTTAAAAGATATATTCTTTCCAGGATGTTGCCCTGGAAGAATGACATAATCTGAAGGACATAATATTTAAACGAAAGCACTTACTTCTTTTAATCACTGAACTGGAAAAGACAACCATTTCTGATTCAGAATTTTAATTTCTTTCCTAGATATAGATGAATGTTCACCTGAACCATGTGAGAATGACGGCACATGTACTGACGAAGTAAACGATTTCACATGCGCTTGTTTACCAGGATATGAAGGCAAAAATTGTTCAACAAGTAAGTTTCCCATTTTAACAAAAAAATCAATGTTTACGCATTCACTGAATTTCAAGCGACAATTCTCGGTTAAAAGATATATTCTTTCCAGGATGTTGCCCTGGAAGAATGACATAATCTGAAGGACATAATATTAAAAGGAAAGTACTTACTTCTTTTAATCACTGAATTGGAAAAGACAACCATTTCTGATTCAGAATTTTAATTTCTTTCCTAGATATAGATGAATGTTCACCTGAACCATGTGAGAATGACGGCACATGTACTGACGAAGTAAACGATTTCACATGCGCTTGTTTACCAGGATATGAAGGCAAAAATTGTTCAATAAGTAAGTTTCACATTTTAAGAAAAAAATCAATGTTTACGCATTCACTGAATTTCAAGCGACAATTCTCGGTTAAAAGATATATTCTTTCCAGGATGTTGCCCTGGAAGAATGACATAATCTAAAAGACATAATATTAAAAGGAAAGTACTTACTTCTTTTAATCACTAAATTTGAAAAGAAAACCATTTCTGATTCAGAATTTTAATTTCTTTCCTAGATATAGATGAATGTTCACCTGAACCATGTGAGAATGACGGCACATGTACTGACGAAGTTAACGATTTCACATGCGCTTGTTTACCAGGATATGAAGGCAAAAATTGTTCAATAAGTAAGTTTCAAATTTTAAGATAAAAATCAATGTTTACGCATTCACTAAATTTGAATAGAAAATTCTCGGTTAAAAGATATCTTCTTTCCAGGATGTTGCCCTAGAAGAATGACATAATCCGAAGGACATAATATTAAAAGGAAAGTACTTAAATCTTTCAATCATTGAATTTGAAGAGAACCATTTCTGATTTATAAGTTTAATTTTTCTTTCCTAGATATAGATGAATGTTCACCTGAACCATGTGAGAATGACGGCACATGTACTGACGAAGTAAACGATTTCACATGCGCTTGTTTACCAGGATATGAAGGCAAAAATTGTTCAATTAGTAAGTTTGAAATTTTAATATAAAAATCAATGTCTACGCATTCACTAAATTTGAATAGAAAATTCTTGGTTAATAGATATATTCTTTCAAGGTGTTGCCCTAGAAGAATGACATAATCCGAGGGACATAATATTAAAACGAAAGTACTTAAATCTTTCAATCATTGAATTCGAAGAGAACCATTTCTGATTTAGAAGTTTAATTTTTCTTTCCTAGATATAGATGAATGTTCACCTAAACCATGTGAGAATGACGGCACATGTACTGACGAAGTAAACGATTTCACATGTGCTTGTTTACCAGGATATGAAGGCAAAAATTGTTCAACAAGTAAGTTTAACATTTTAAGATAAAAAACATTGTTTACGCATTCACTCAATTTCAAACGGCAATTTTCGCTTAAAAGATATCTTCTTTCCAAGATGTTGCCCAGGAAGAATGACATGACCCAATCGACAAAATATTGAAAGAAAACAACTAATTTTTTTCAATCACTGAATTGGAAAAGACAACCATTTCTGATTCAGAATTTCAATTTTTCTTTCCTAGATATAGATGAATGTTCACCTGAACCATGTGAGAATGGCGGCACATGTACTGACGAAGTTAACGATTTCACATGCGCTTGTTTACCAGGATTTGAAGGCAAAAATTGTTCAATAAGTAAGTTTCACATTTTAAGATAAAAATCAATGTTTACGCATTCACTAAATTTCAAGCGACAATTCCGGTTAAAAGATATCTTTTTTCAAGGATGTTGCCCAGGAAGAATGACATAATCTGATGGACATAATATTAAAAGGAAAGTACTTAAATCTTTCAATCATTGAATTTGAAGAGACAACCATTTCTGATTTAGAAGTTTAATTTTTCTTTCCTAGATATAGATGAGTGTTCACCTGAACCATGTGAGAATGACGGCACATGTACTGACGAAGTAAACGATTTCACATGTGCTTGTTTACCAGGATATGAAGGCAAAAATTGTTCAAAAAGTAAGTTTCCCATTTTAAGATAAAAATCAATGTTTACGCATTCACTGAATTTCAAACGACAATTCTCGGTTAAAAGATATCTTCTTTCCAGGATGTTGCCCAGGAAGAATGACATGACCCAATCGACAAAATATTGAAAGAAAACAACTAATTTTTTTCAATCACTGAATTGGAAAAGACAACCATTTCTGATTCAGAATTTCAATTTTTCTTTCCTAGATATAGATGAATGTTCACCTGAACCATGTGAGAATGGCGGCACATGTACTGACGAAGTTAACGATTTCACATGCGCTTGTTTACCAGGATTTGAAGGCAAAAATTGTTCAATAAGTAAGTTTAACATTTTAAGATAAAAATCAATGTTTACGCATTCACTAAATTTCAAGCGACAATTCTCGGTTAAAAGATATTTTTTTTCAAGGATGTTGCCCAGGAAGAATGACATAATCTGAAGGACATAATATTAAAAGGAAAGTACTTAAATCTTTCAATCATTAAATTTGAAGAGACAACCATTTCTGATTTAGAAGTTTAATTTTTCTTTCCTAGATATAGATGAGTGTTCACCTGAACCATGTGAGAATGACGGCACATGTACTGACGAAGTAAACGATTTCACATGTGCTTGTTTACCAGGATATGAAGGCAAAAATTGTTCAAAAAGTAAGTTTCCCATTTTAAGATAAAAATCAATGTTTACGCATTCACTGAATTTCAAACGACAATTATCGGTTAAAAGATATCTTCTTTCAAAGATGTTGCCCAGGAAGAATGACATGATCCAATCGACAAAATATTGAAAGAAAACAACTAATTTTTTTCAATCACTGAATTGGAAAAGACAACCATTTCTGATTCAGAATTTCAATTTTTCTTTCCTAGATATAGATGAATGTTCACCTGAACCATGTGAGAATGGCGGCACATGTACTGACGAAGTTAACGATTTCACATGCGCTTGTTTACCAGGATTTGAAGGCAAAAATTGTTCAATAAGTAAGTTTAACATTTTAAGATAAAAATCAATGTTTACGCATTCACTAAATTTCAAGCGACAATTCTCGGTTAAAAGATATCTTTTTTCAAGGATGTTGCCCAGGAAGAATGACATAATCTGATGGACATAATATTAAAAGGAAAGTACTTAAATCTTTCAATCATTAAATTTGAAGAGACAACCATTTCTGATTTAGAAGTTTAATTTTTCTTTCCTAGATATAGATGAGTGTTCACCTGAACCATGTGAGAATGACGGCACATGTACTGACGAAGTAAACGATTTCACATGTGCTTGTTTACCAGGATATGAAGGCAAAAATTGTTCAAAAAGTAAGTTTCCCATTTTAAGATAAAAATCAATGTTTACGCATTCACTGAATTTCAAACGACAATTCTCGGTTAAAAGATATCTTCTTTCAAAGATGTTGCCCTGGAAGAATGACATGATCCAATCGACATAATATTGAAAGAAAGCAACTTATTTTTTTCAATCACTGAACTGGAAAAGACAACCATTTCTGATTCAGAATTTCAATTTTTCTTTCCTAGATATAGATGAATGTTCACCTGAACCATGTGAGAATGACGGCACATGTACTGACGAAGTTAACGATTTTACATGTGCTTGTTTACCAGGATATGAAGGCAAAAATTGTTCAATAAGTAAGTTTCTCATTTTAAGATAAAAATCAATGTTTACGCATTCACTGAATTTCAAACGACAATTCTCGCTAAAAAGATATCTTCTTTTCAAGATGTTGCCCAGGAACAATAACATAATCTGATGGACATAATATTAAAAGGAAAGTATTTAAGTCTTTCAATCACTGAATTTGAAGAGACAACAATTTCTGATTTAGAAGTTTAATTTTTCTTTCCTAGATATAGATGAATGTTCACCTGAACCATGTGAGAATGACGGTACATGTACTGACGAAGTAAACGATTTCACATGTGCTTGTTTACCAGGATATGAAGGCAAAAATTGTTCAACAAGTAAGTTTCACATTTTAAAATAGAAATAAATGTTTACGAAATCACTGAATTTCAATCGACAATTTTCGCTTAAAAGATATCTTCTTTCCAAGATGTTGCTCTGGAAGAATGACATAGTCCTTAGGACATAATATTGAAAGGAATGTACTTTATTTTTTCAGACTCTGACTTTGAAAAGACAACCATTTCTGATTCAGAACTTCAATTTTTCTTTCCTAGATATAGATGAATGTTCACCTGAACCATGTGAGAATGACGGCACATGTACTGACGAAGTAAACGATTTCACATGTGCTTGTTTACCAGGATATGAAGGCAAAAATTGTTCAATAAGTAAGTTTCACATTTTAAGATAAAAATCAATGTTTTCGCATTCACTGAATTTCAAGCGACAATTCCCGCTTAAAAGATATCTTCTTTCCAAGATGTTGCCCAGGAAGAATGACATGATCCAATCAACATAATATTGAAAGAAAATAACTTATTTTTTTTAATGACTGATTATGAAAAGAAAACCATTTCTGATTCAGAATTTCAATTTTTCTTTCCTAGATATAAATGAATTTTCGCCAGAAATATGTGAAAATGACGGCACATGTGCTGACGAAGTAAACGATTTCACATTTTAAGATTTCAATCACTGAATCTGAAAAGACAGCCATTTCTGATTCAGAATTTCAATTTCTTTCCTAGATATAGATGAATGTTCACCTGAACCATGTGAGAATGACGGCACGTGTACTGACGAAGTAAACGATTTCACATGCGCTTGTTTACCAGGATATGAAGGCAAAAATTGTTCAATAAGTACGTTTTACATTTTAAGATAAACGTAAAGGTTTACGCATTCAATGAATTTCAAACGACAATTCTCGCTTAAAAGATATCTTCTTCCAACATATTGCCCTGGAAGAATGCCATAGTCCTTAGGACATAATATTGAAAGGGATGTACTAATTGTTTTCGATCACTGAATTTGAAAAGACAACCATTTCTGATTCAGAATTTTAATTTCTTTCCTAGATATAGATGAATGTTCACCTGAACCATGTGAGAATGACGGCACATGTACTGACGTAGTTAACGACTTCACATGCGCTTGTTTACCAGGATATGAAGGCAAAAATTGTTCGATAAGTAAGTTTCACATTTTAAGATAAAGATCAATGTGTACGCATTCACTGAATTTCAAGCGACAATTCTCGCTTAAAAGATATCTTCTTTCCAAGATGTTGCCCAGGAAGAATGACATGATCCAATCGACATAATATTGAAAAAAAAAACTTATTTTTTTCAATGACTGATTTTGAAAAGAGAACCAATTCTGATTTAGAAGTTTAATTTTTCTTTCCTAGATATAGATGAATGTTCACCTGAACCTTGTGAGAATGACGGCACATGTACTGACATAGTTAACGACTTCACATGCGCTTGTTTACCAGGATATGAAGGCAAAAATTGTTCGATAAGTAAGTTTCACATTTTAAGATAAAGATCAATGTGTACGCATTCACTGAATTTCAAGCGACAATTCTCGCTTAAAAGATATCTTCTTTCCAAGATGTTGCCCAGGAAGAATGACATGATCCAATCGACATAATATTGAAAAAAAATAACTTATTTTTTTCAATGACTGATTTTGAAAAGAGAACCAATTCTGATTTAGAAGTTTAATTTTTCTTTCCTAGATATAGATGAATGTTCACCTGAACCATGTGAGAATGACGGCACATGTACTGACGAAGTAAACGATTTCACATGCGCTTGTTTACCAGGATATGAAGGCAAAAATTGTTCAATAAGTAAGTTTCAGACTTTAAGGTAAAAACACTCTTTGAATGCCTTCATTGAATTTCTAACGACAATTTTTGCTTGAAAAATATGTTGATATTGCTCTAGAATAATGATATAATCCTAAGGATACGATATTGAAAGGAAAATTCTTTTTCATTCAAGCACTTAATTTGGAAAGACAACTATTTCTTAAGCAGAATTTTTAATTTTATTTCCTAGATATAGATGAGTGTTCACCTGAACCATGTGAGAATGACGGCACATGTACTGACGAAGTAAACAATTTCACATGCGCTTGTTTACCAGGATATGAAGGCAAAAATTGTTCAATAAGTAAGTTTCACAGTTTAAAATAGAAAATCAATGTTTATGCATTCACTCAATTTTAAACGACAATTTTCGCATTTTCCAGACATAGGCCATTGGTCGAGACTAATTAAAATGAAAAGGAAATACTGTGTTAGAGGTTAAATACCGTTTTACAAAACAATCTCTGCACGAAACATGTACCACGAAAAATATCAAATTCTTCACATAAGCAAAAGATAAGTGATAATTGCTTTTAAACTGTCAATTGCATGCTGCCATCTTCCTCAAAAATAAAACAGTTACCTTCGACGGCATAGACAATCAGACTACGTCACGCGTTTTTTTATTTAAAATCCAACACGAATCTCTTTACTGCAGTCCTTTGGAATCAGACATGGGATCAATTACAATGAAATGTAATTAATTAAATTACAACTACATATATCAAGAAAGTCTTCAATTAAATTACAATAGCCATTACACAGGTTTTTAAATCTAATTAAATAAATTACAATTACTTCACACGTGTAATTAATTAAATTACAAATTTCAAAGTTTGCATGATATTTCAGCGTATTACTTGGAACAAATCTCTCACACTTGAAGCTGACGTTTAAAAAGGAATTTGGCTTGTGCCCCGAAACTACCCAAAGCCTTTCCTTTAGGACACTAATAAGACCCCAGTAAGAGTATGCTTCCCCGGTTTTGTAAGCGCTGGAGGAACATATTGGGGAAGTGTTGGGGGACCTTTCTTGGCCGACCCTGCAACATCACATAAAATTCAATAGTTTAGTTTTCTTTTGCAAATCCACTATGGTTTGGTATTATATTGATGAAAGTAAGTACCTGTCCCCAGTTTTGTCGGTAGAGCTACACTGTTGTCCCCTTCCCACCCTTACTAGTATAAGACATTAAATGACATTTATCTTATACTTATGCCCTTAAATAATCCATTATTCCAATGACCAAACCCCCTATGGAGTGCACTGTCTAACAGTACAATGAAACAGACTTGAATCTAGTATGTGTCAGCTTATTGTAATATTGTACTGCCATGATGTTTAATTATGAACTTCCCTGTTTGATATTATTTTTGTTTTTTTGTGCAGTATAGATAGATAGATAGATAGATAGATAGATAGATAGATAGATAGATAGATAGATAGATAGATAGATAGATAGATAGATAGATTACGAAGAAAGCTTCGTAGCTTATTGAATCGCTCTCAAACACTCATTCCAGGTGTCACCACGCTCGCGAGTGATAGGCAGCAAGATTTTCATCACTGCTACCCATTTACAGCTAGAGGACTGAGGCACGTGTGGCGTCAGTGTCTTTGCCCAATGAAACACCTGGTGCTCAGGCTGGGACTCAAACCCGGGACCTCCCGTTCCGGAGGCCAACGCCCTAACCATTGAGCTACCGAGGCCCACTAAATTTGCATCCTTTCTTTGAACCAACATTTGCAGAATATTTGTAAATGATATTTGTTCATCTTCCTACTAACTATCTAGCCAAACAGTGAAGCTTTAATTTGAGATTTTTAACCACATATCTGTTAAATACTTATCAAGCACTAATTTACTTTTCACAGGCTTTTGATAGCAGTTGTCACCTTTTTTACCATGGTAAATTTTACCCGTGACCAGAGGGCGTGGATTGATCATTTAATCCACCGGGCACTCTAAGACATGTGTACAACAAAACAACACAAAATTATTTAACAGTCATGATAATAAAATATTTGTTCTGCTCTGTGTGATTATGGGTCATGAAATTGGATAAATTATGTGTTGAATCTTCACTAGGGATAATAGTTGTTTTTTTATTTATTTATCTATTGGCTTATTTATTTCTCTTTCTTTATTTCTTTCTTTCTTTCTTTCTTTCTTTTTTCTTTTTTTCTTTCAATGACACTTCACTTATAAGCAAATGTAACTACTTAGTACTCAACTGAATTTGAGCACAAAACGATTTTAACTTCTAGCAATTTACATTTCAAGAAACAATATATATATAATAAAATTATTTTTAAATGTTTACGGAAAACTTGTTAGACACACTTCTATAACGAATCTATAAAAATGTTAAGATATTCTTTTAATCCAAAGTCTGAATATAAAACGCAGTTGATCATGAAAAATCTTTTAGAAGCACAACGTTTTTTTTCTCAAAAATGCTTCGTTGTGTAGACATAAATACATTGGTTTTTTTTTTCAATAAATTACGATTGCAATTAACTATGGTCGATTTTAGCATTCACAAAGAAAAAAATTCAACATATGTAATTATAATTACAAAATTACACTGATTTCAGATTTAAAAGCTATAATTTGTTTTGTCATTTTCCGTTAATTTTAAAGCTTTACTAATTCATCATAGCTCATTTCATAATGCTCCTCCTTTCACATCAATACACTGAACTTTACATTATAAAGCTTTCCTTGCGCATAATTAATACAGATTTTTCGTAGAACCACACTAGTTTTGATCATTTCAGGTTTTGCTGCCATGGAATCAAGGATTCATTTAGTGACATGGTCCGTTTGTAAAAATATAATAACAAAGTCATCGTTAAACATTAAATATTTTGCAGACATAGACGACTGCGAAAAGGAACCTTGTGAGAACGGAGGAACATGTTTGGATGGAATAAATGACTATGCGTGCACTTGTACCAAAGGTTATTCTGACAAGAACTGTACCTCTGGTAAGATTGAACAGACGCTATTACCAATGTAATAACTGCTGCTACCAGTTACTCGATCTTTATTTCTTACAAATAGACACAATTATTTTTGTGATGTGTAATATACGACAATATTCATACCTATTCTCCAATTTCCTGTACTCGTTTTATCTGAGAAACATATCACTTTTTATGTCTACACCGTCTACATATTGCTTTTAGCACTATCTTCCTAACATTTCTTACGCTAAACATTACACTACATTAGATACATGGCTAAGTTTCTAAGTTGTCACATTTGTACATGACATAAAATTACAAAATTTGATACGTAATGGGTTTGCAATATAGTAAGCCGGTAAATATTTATCATGAAGATCATTGTTTAGAGAGGATGTCAGACAAAATGTAACTCATCCTCAACAATACACTCACAGTAACACCAATAACGATATTCTGAAGGGATTTTATAGTATCTTCCTTGCTCTTTCATGAGATTATGAGATGAGAATCTATAACTTGCCATACATTTTCTAAATTTACCAATGTCAATGCAAGATATGTAGTTCTCTTTTCCATGCAGCACTTTTAAATCTTTATAATACGACAATTTAACATTATTACAGCACCGGTGTCTCCAAATTTGTACGTACTGTTCCTTCAGTCTTGGAACATATTCCTGTAAAAACTGCTGTGTGTTTGAAATGTTTATGGATTAATTTTCTTACATTTTGAGCTAAAATCAAAGATAAAGGTAAAATAAATCACACTAAAATGTACCAACAATCATAGTATCTATGTGTACCTTTTCAGGTGCCATAGGATACAAATGTAAGAGCATGAATAGTTGTCGCACTTCTAGGGCAAGTTGCCTTAACGGGACGTGTTCTTGCGACACTGGTATATACAATGCGATGTCTGATGCCTGCGACATTAGTAAGTCTCATATCATATATTATAGAATAATTGCAGTATATTATGTCCTATTTTTTATTGTCCCTTTAACTTCGATTGTTGATCGGTATTAAGGTAGTGGACTCGTAATAAAAACCTCCACTTGAAACTCTTTAATTTTAATGCACTAGCTAGGTAGTTAAGCACAGGACTATTGATCTTTTGAGGTTTTCCAGGCATAGGTTCGGATCCAGCCGGAACCACAATTTTTTTTAAGCTTTTCTTCTTTGTTTTCATTATTTTGCATTTTTCTACATATTTTTATTTCGTTTTTACACTAAAAAGAAATTTTTAAAAATTTACACGTAAGTATTAGCTTATTTGAAGATTTTATTACTTGCAGGCCCGGCTAAAATCGCTGATGGGAAATTTCAAACTCTAATTATTTTAAATAGAGATGGTAAAACATTGTGAAGTTTTGGTATGCTGTTCCCAAAATGTTATAGATGATTATGAATATACAAAATGTCATGCCCCATTTCTAGAAAATGTTGATTTTCTTACAAACTTTGATGTTCAAATTGAACATGGTCAAGAAATTTATGAAAATTGTAATACTATCTGATTATTTCATAAAAGTTTGATAAAGCTGGTTGATAATATGGTACATGGTGTATAATTTCTGAAAGAAAATATAGTTCTTGTTACTCAGATACCAAATTTGTACCAAATTATTGAATAATAAATTAAATACATGCACTTATCTCTCGCCTGATGTCATTTTTACTAATTTGAAAATGGGGGATAGGGTTATTATAATTCCTATAACTTAATTATTTCACGGTAAATTTCTTTTAAAATTTGTTTTTTAATCCTGGAAATGATACAGATTAAGAAATAGTAAGCCTATCATGATTTGAATTGGTGCCAGTTAGGGTCCCACTACTTAATTTCACTTCATGCCATGTCATTACAGTCACTATACTTGGCTTTGAACACGTAGATGTTTTCTTTTACAAATTGAATGTATTGAGATAAATAAATGAGACGAAAAAGAAATTATCTAGCACGTTTACTAAAATAAAGTATATTCATATGATTTCTACTTATAATTCAGATCAAATATCTCTGTTTTGTTAGTGTTTCTTTACCCTTATGGAGAAGAAGAAAGTGACGAAATTTTAACGGCTGTTGACGACGATTGTAGTAAACCCATTCTATTTGAATATGGAATCCCGGTTTTTGACACTGCGCATACATCAGTTTACGTGAGTAGTTTAAATAAAATCTGTTTCAGTGGTGTTCATCGTCTAATAAACGCTGATTTCGAGTTCCGGTGAGCAGTAATTATTTGAGCATCAGAACGACAAAGAGTTCTTTATCAAACGTAAAAAGAAAGAATATTATATATTTGCTAACATGACCAGGTTTTGAACTCATGATGTTAGATATGACGACAGTTTACGTCAAACCAGTCCGCGCATGAAAACATTGTTCACTATATAATAAACCTATTTTTCTACTCTCTTTATATAGAGATAAAATCGTAAGTCATGTCAGAAACTGCTAGTTAATGATAAAATTATCTATCATTTATGGATTCATATTAACTTGATCTCAAAATTATATATAATTACAAATTTCTTTTATCTTGTAAGTTTTGCATTAAGTTAGACGGTAGATATTTGAAGTTTTTGGCCTTTGTGTGGTTTATAAACCAGTCTTGTCCATCAGATATAACATATACCTGACATGTATTATTTACATTGATCCTTAAACTATAGACAAATATGTGTTCCTATTAATTTCAAAATTATAATGTTCTACTTGTATCCAGAGGAAAGATAAACACGTATGTTTTCAAAATGCTTAATATTATATAATAAATTGTGTAAATTAATTAAATATTTTTGTACTACAATTCTACTTTTTTATTTTAATGTTGTATTCAGAAGTGATATAGTTCTACATTGGGTTAATAGCGATATGGAATTGAGTGTCTGGATTCTGCCTCTGACTTGGTCTTTTCTCTTTGTACAATTTGTACAATTGTATTGGGCAGCTTGGATCTCTTGGAACAAAAACAATTATATATATGTTTAATCTGAGTCGTAGGAAAGCGTACTTATCGTCAAATGATGAGCCATATTGAGAACTAGATACATTTGTATCATGCATATATATACCATAGGAATGTTGTACGTTATATTAAAACATTTATAAAATATGTTATCCACAAAAAAGCCACTTATAAGTGACATTAAGTGATAAAATATTCAAATATCCAAACGAACGAACCTTCTGTCATCAGATGGAACCCTTTCCTGGTCTTAGTAGCTCTTTCAGTAGAAGCAAAGATCTGCAAACCATCCCAGTTTAACAATGTTCAGTGACACTCCAGAGGATGGTCAGAAAATCCTGTCTTCTACGTTGACAGAGGTGCATAGTGTTGTCCAACCACATGTATATGTCAATGAACGGAGAATTGTTGAAATACAAAATGAATTTATCAGAAGAGATTGTAAAGATTCTACCCATAGTCTTGACATCTTGGCATGTTTGAGATTAACTCGATTTGTACATGATATGTTTTAACTGTGATACTATAGATCTGTATACTAGTAGTTCTTAAATAAAAAGGTACCCGGTACCGCACAGGAGCTGTAATTTAGTTATAATAAGCTAAGCACACAAGAGTTTCTCACCTTGTTTCCAATGAACGTGTAAACAATAACAAAATGAGACTTGTTCTTATCGTTTTCAAGAAGACGCTCTCCACAAAATAAACCAATTTCTACTTTTGTTAAGGGGTCAGCTCTATTTTGGCGATTCCCGTGTCCTTTTTGTATAAGTTTGTCTTGCCCGGTCTCTAACTTAAACAATTCCGAAACCAGCCTTCACTAAACTTCCTGTGAATGTTTATTGGCTTAATGTCTGGGCAAGGTTCGATAACCAGGTAAATCGCCCCAGTCACTCTTATTGCCATTTAATAGCTAAATTTAGAACAATTTGGCATTTTTTTCGTTTAGGTTAACACATACTGCTTTAAGCATGTCCCATGTCATCTGAAATTCTTTGCTAAAAACACTTGAAATTCATTCTCCGTAAAGTATCCTTTATCACTTCCGAAACGATTACCGTTACAGTCGATGACTGTACTTCTGTATATTTTTTCCCGCTGGTTGCTTTGTTTTTCTTCATACTCAAAAGGAATCTAGACAGTAAAACGTCAAGTTCGTTTAGTGGAATATTTTTAAGATCTCTGTCTTCACAATCTTCTGAGAGCCAATCTTAAATCATTGATACTTCGCTCTTTGTTGTCATCATTGCAGATTTATTTCCTATACTTGACATATGAAGATGTGAGTTTCTTTTTCAGTTAGATGACGATTCACGAGGGGCTTTCTGGCTATCTGAGCTTCAAATTCAATTATTCTGTTAGCTGTTTGTGTACTTTCAGAGTCATTCATGTTTTTGCCGTTAAATTATGTCACGTTTGCACGTGCACGTTTTCCTAAGGCAATTTTGCTGTAATAGTCATGCGCGGGATGGGTCAAAAGGTGATAAGATGTATGGAGGACAGATAAACTTTTTTTTACGAAAGTATAACTATATTTATTATTGCAATATGTATCTTATATTGCATGTGCGGCTTTAATTTGATTGCACCAGAGGGCCTGATGAGCCGTTATATTTTAAACTAATACTCATCTCATAGATAGAAAGAGCTACCTACTTCTGGCTGAAATTTTAGTGATGGCATTATATGTACGAACGCTAACTAATGACAGCTATTATCATTATAACGATTTTTGTATTGTGTCTTTATTTCAGGTATGCACAAATGGGCTACTAAGTTTAGGCATGCCTTACTTTAATTCTGTGCCTCCCCGAAATACATCCCAATTTGGAACACGAACAATAGTAGCTCCATTCTTTGCCGATACTGACACAGGTCAAACTGGAAGCGTGTATTTCAGACATTATGACGTACTAAACAATGCTGATATGTTTGAAAACGACGATTTGAAACATGTTCAGTCTATGATAAAAAGATTAGCCAACGTTACAGATTTCAGTGCCAAATTTATGTTGTTTGCAACATGGCACAGAATGACACCTTACCAAGAAATGTTCAACAAAAATACCGTGAGTTCTTCATACTTTATCTTACCCCAACTGGAATGCAACTAAGTCACCATTCCTTCATTAATCATCAAGTTGAAGAGAGATGTCTAAGCGCCGAAACTTACTATCATTTGTACACCTGTTCATTTTATATCGGAAAAACATGCACTATTTTTGTCAATGATGTTGGAATAATTACATTTTTACGATACTTCTTTTGTAAAGAAACGGCGTAACTGCGGGAATAGGCAAATATGTATGTCAAGTTATGCCGAGTTAATAGAACACAAACCCATACATTTGTAAGTATAAAATGACATTATACTTTTAGGAAGTGCCCGAATGTTCTGATTCGTTTGTTTTGTTTTAAAACTTATCAGTCATAATTCCTTTCGTATATATATTTTGCATAAAGCATTTTTGACATTTCTGAAATTTTTAATGAATCAGAATTATTATTATTTTCAGGAAGCAACCTTTCAGACAGTCTTGGTTACAGACGGAACAGATACATACGTACTTCATATATATGGATATCAGTCGATGCTATGGACCATGGCAAACCCGCTGGTAGCCAAACCAGATATATGGATTGGCTATACAGCCTCCGGAAAATACGAATCAACAAATATAAATTCCTTCAAATCGACTGCCCTGAGAATGGATACAAAAGTTTCAACCAAAGGTTTTTCGTTTTCATACCCTTTCAATTAAGACTGTTTTAAATTTAGAATTAGATGTCAAGCCAATTCATACACTTGGTACTCTTGCCGGGATTAGATGTAATATTAATTGATATCTACATGCAAGTTGAATTATCAGATACTATTACACGGTTAACCGTTCATCGAAATCCGAAAAGAAATCGTTAATAAGTCTTATTTATATAATGAAAGGGAAAATTGACACTTTATTCAACTAATTAAAACTAAAAGAATTACAATTACTTCATGATGAAAAAGTGTTGCTTTCAAACTCTTGGCATATAAATTGTATGGTCTTGTGATAAACCAAAGAGTTTTAAAAATAAATATGTTCTAACGGAAAACAAATTGAAAAACATTTGAATAAGGCATATCGAAAGAATTTCTTGCTTTTTTTTAGTGATGATTTAAAACATAACTCCAGTATAAACACTTTGAATTCATTTCAATCAATTATTTTTATCCCTGTTGTATTTGTATTTGAACAGGCATTTCCGCCATATCGTTTAATCGTCTGACGCCAGTTGGTGTACGAAGTGAAAATACAGCAATTTTGTGTTTAGACTGGTACAACAAAAACAGACATACCAAGTCCGACTTTCGGGCTTTGTTACCAGACTGTCCTTGTAGCGTAGAAAGCCTCTCGTTTGATCCCTGGTTTTGGCCGGCAGAAGCAGATGGAAACTTAGCGATACACACGGTAGAGGTATTACCTTCCACGTTGTTTGGACACAATGGAAAGGTACGTCTATTAAAACAATTAACTAAAGGAAATTTTACGTAGACCTACAAGTGAATCAATAAAACCTAAATTATCAGCAATAATTAATTAGACTTAGTTTGTTATTCCTTTGATGTTTAACTATATATATTCCAAGCAATCATCGCGGAATTCTATTTCCCGCGTACGTATTACTTTAAAGTACATGTTAGATAAGATGCGAATGTAAAAATGCAGGAAACGATAGCTGTTAGATTTGTTATAACGATTTAAAGAGACACTCCCAAACTGGTGCCAAATTAAATAATACAACCTAAATGTTTACGCTATAAATTCCAGTCATCATCATGAAATACAATTACAAAACAGAACAGAACATAGCTTTATTTACCCAAGTTACATATGTAACAAATGAGCATACAGTGCAAATACACGTTTGACATGGTTAAGTAGCTCTTGATTTACCAAGAAAGATGTCATGTAGACAGAAATGATCTTTATTTGTACCAAAATCATTTCTAAGATTGCTTTTGGAATCGATGTACATGTTAGAAATATAGTGCAGTGTTTTTCAATAATATTGCGTAATAAGAAGGGTTTTCTGGCAATTCTTTTTTATGACCAATTAACTTGAATACGAAGAGAAGGCATATGTACAATTAATGCGTGAATAGCGATTAATTACAGAAGTTATCTTTCTTGGTTATTTGTGCTTAAATGAGACATTTTACGATATATGTTGTTATTTAAAATTACGTTAATTGAAAACATTATTTATGTTTGGAGACTATAATCTGCTAGATGTAGGGAGTGCCCCTGTAAATACACTTATGTACGTATAGCATTCAATAGGTAAAACGTAAGCAGAAAATTTCAATCTCTTCAGTCATGTGCTTATAACAAAACAACGGGCCTCTGGACTGACGAGCTTCCGAATGCTGGTGGTTTTTATATTTACCATCCGAATATATCGTTACCTGAACATGTCACACACGATATCAAGTCAAAAGAAATGTGTTGTGACGGGGTAAGAGGAGGAAGATTATGCAATTTATATTATGAATTGCATCCTATTGGTAACTGTTATACAGAGACTTGGTTTGAAACAGGTATGTGTTATTTTAATGTGCTACGTAAAAGTAACTGATTTTGTTCAAAATCAACATTTGCGCAACACTTTCTGTTAAGTAAAATTACGTAGTCTTATAAAGTACTAGACTTTTAATTGATGCAAATGCGTGTCATCAACTCATTTGAAACACGAACATACCTTCAAGGAACTTTTGTATTCTTTTAAAAGGAACGTCTTGGGGCGACCCACATATCAAAACTCTCGATAAAAAGGAATTCACTTTCAACGGTCTTGGAGAATACACGTTACTTAGCCTTGTTACATCCGACGTAGCATTTTCTTTGCAAGCAAGGACCGAGAGACCTGTGAAACAAGATGGAATACTTTCTTATGCAACGATTTTTACAGCATTTGCAGCAAAAGACCACACGAATGCGTCCTTTCATGTTGAACGGAATAACAATAAAACCGGTAAATGTATTCTTTAAAACTATTCGAGATGTAGTGAGCTTATAAATTCCATTGTGGATGAAAAAACATCATGATTTCTAAAAAAAACATGTCTGTCATTTTGATGTAGGCTGTTCTTTCTCTGCGTTGTTCAAGGAATTTTTTTTTCTGACAATACGATTTTCGTGCATTATTTAAACTTATGATTATTTTAACATTATCGTATAATCATAAAATTGCATCAACTACGAATGAAAACTTGTAGAACAAAACATTAAAACATTATTGTCAATATTTTGTGAGCGTCTTTTCTTCGTTAACTCCTATACTTTGTGCATATACTAGAGTTCTCTTTCGTCCTGCATGCATACAAATTAGTCTTATTACAGTGACAAACTTATATTGTCTGCATAAGTGTACTTGTGCAGAACAGAAAGAATTGGTCCCCTTTTGAAGAAAATCAAACCAACTATGTTTCTCTATTGACTTTAAAGAAAATGAATAGAAATTCTATCTTTTCAAGAAGAGTCAAATAATCATGATAATATGTTGACTTTTATGTGTGTGATTATTTCTTTTATTTAGGGCTTAATATATACATAAACAATGCTGATTTATCTCTGTGGTACGAAAACCAGACTTCGACTCGGTATAAATCTGAGGAATCTAATATTGCCGTAACACGTAAGAGGGACACACTATTTGTATTCTTTCCAAACACAGGTAACCAGTTTTTTTCTGTTTTTCTATCATAGTAAAAATTATCTTCCTGTATTACGATTACCCTAAAAACTAGCTTCTCACTGATCATAGTACTGTACAATTCTGCAATGGTGTTTTCAGTAGTTAACTACACCTGTTTATTTCATGCAATTTGCTTTTCAAATGACCGAGATATTGAAATTTGAAATATCGTCAGTCATATAAACTTTTATAAATAGAGTATGAACGAAAATTCTGCAATTCGTCCTTATATAAAATGTAGCACTAGGCTTGGTGTGGGTTCAAACCCGACATTTAATGAAATGTGTCGTATAAACGGACCTAAATACACTTCCACGTACACAGTAATTGAGTTTGGAAAATCTTTTAATTCTTGTAAAACGCTGGTCAAAGACGACACCCAAGTTGACATCTATCGCAATAAATACTCGCAAAAAACATCGCTGGTGTCAAGAGAAGAGTGGTAGAAGAGGACGGACGATTGTCCGTGAAAGATATAGCTAGTAGGATAAACATATAGGACGGCAGCACACACAAAGTGTTGGAAAGCAACATTTGTACTATAGTAAAATTTGTTCTACGTGGGTACGTCCACAGATAACTGAGGGGATAAAACGCCCATGAACCTTTGTAAACACACGAAAACTGTAACAGCCGAGTTATTTCTTAACTTGAAAACACTATATGAAATGACAACACATCGTCTGAAAGGAGTAATTAAAATGCATTTGGAATCATTCCTGACATATGAACACGCGTGTATTGGTATTCACTGTCTGCACTCTACTGGTAAATTATAATGTGACTTCTTGTTTTCAAAGCTTAAGAAAACATTTTCTTAAGCCTTGAAAACAAGAATTCACATTAGAAATAGTACAAATTCCATGTCTGCAAGTTACCTTGGCAGTGCCGTATGTCAGCACATCTTACAGATACCAAAGAGGGGGTAAACTGGAGCATTTTTCGACTGGATAAATAATTTTAAAACGTGTTTCCGTAAAGGGTGACTACTTTGAACGTTAAAAACAATAAAAACTGACCTTAAAGTGATGTTTAGCTTCAAAATGACCAATATAATTTTAAGAAAGACATTAAAAAAATTTATCACTTATTTATACTTGCGAATTAAGATGTCCAAAGTTATAAATAAAATATATGAATCTGTGTAACGCTTTTATTCCAATTTGATATATAGAGATAAACTATGAAAATCGTTTTAAACTATCATATTTAAAAATTGAAAATGTAACCTTTCTGTTGTGTATTTATATATATATATATATATATATATATATATATATATATATATATATATATGTCAAGAAGCGAAACAAAGCAGTACGTTTTAAAGCATCTACGGTGTTTCAGTATCATTCTTGACCATAAATCAATATTGCAAGTTTTAAGGGGATCGTAACTTTAAACACACGAATCATAGTGTCTTTATTGCACCACTCTGGTTTACATTTTCATTTATATTAATTTCTTTCGAATATTTTTCATTCCGCATTAAGGAGAGATGATAATCGTATGAATTTGTCCAATGTGATATTGAGGTCAATACGAGGATGTTAAATAAAAGTTGATTTTAATTAACTGTAGGTATTTCCTTGAATGTAACTGTCGGTGCCAAGATGTTGTCAATAAGCGCAACTGTTCCAAAGATGTACAAACAATCAACAACGGGACTGCTTGGCAATTTTGATGGTGATCCGGAAAATGATTTTATTTCTCCAAATGGAAGTACTTTACCTGGAAATCCGAATGAAAAAGAAATATTCAATTATGGACAGTTATGTAAGTGTTTCACATGCACGTAGTCTGAGAGGTGTTCTTCTACTGAATTCATGTTTTTATTTAAAGACCTTTTGTATGACTGTACCGTCTAGCTTTTCTTAGACTTATGTTATTGGTCAACATTTATCATGTGTTCAGTTCATTTGTCTTTGCGATATTGTATAGAAGGCGATTTTGACTCTTAATACAGATAAATGTTAGCTAAATACGTTCGTGTAAGGTGGCAAATAAAAGCAAACATTCTTTCCACACAGGGCAAATAGAAGATGAAAGTTCTGTGTTCCACTACAGTGAAAGAGTAGGGCCAGGAGATTTTAGGAATGCAAACTATGTACCAAAATTTCTAGAGGACGCAATCCGAGAAAACAAGTCGAAAGTTGAAGAAGCGGACAGGATTTGTGGCGGAAGGGATAATATCCAGTGCGTTTTCGATTACGTGTTTACAGAAGATGAAGATGTAGCAAACAATACAAGTGCAACAAAGAAGATAGCTGATGAAGTATCCGCTGAAATACGTAAATAGAAATATCCACATTAATTAATCTGTTTACTAATAGTTTGTAGATCATGCCACCATAACGTTGCCTTTATAATTATTATTTATATTGAAATATCAAAATACGAAACAATTGAAGAAATAGTGATGTCAGAGCTGTGAACCTAATAGATGGACACTTAAGCACTTACCTGTTATATGAGAGGTTGTAAAAACAAAGAATACAAATTAATCAAAGAAATAGATTACCCAACGTTAATGCTTCAGATACTTTAGTAAAATATACAGGGTAATAACAGACCAGACACGATCAGAGAACACTCTTATCAACATAGAATATGATAATTTGTATTTCACAAAAATTCACACCATGAACAGTCCTTTCAGTAAAGCAGGTACAAGCAGCTTATGCGATTCCATTAAGCTGTTATCAAAGACTGAAAATATACAAACTTGCATTTACAACATGTTGCAGGTAAACGGGTTCCAACCCTTGACGGCTGTGATGTTTTATACATCACAAAAGGGCAAGAAGTGACGTGTGCATTGAGTGTTAGTGACGAAGACGGGCTCAGTTTTACATTTATTGACAACACAGTTAACGCAATATATGACCCGACAGAAAAAAGTATTGTCTACAGTCAAGACACAGATTCACCTGTAAAAATCAGGTAAATATTTTGTTAATTTAAAGCATAGAAAACATGCTTGAAATGTGTTCATGTTCTTGTTGACATATGATTTTAGATTACTAATCAACGTAATTTTCATATGGCGGGCACATGTTTTAGTCTCTTAATTGTTTTTCATGGCTAAATTGACGTATCTTCAAACCTGTATAAATAAAGAGCGTTTGTGAAATTGTTTTATAATACAGATAAATGATAGCAAAGAAAATGTCAAAATTGTGTTGTTTGAAAACAGTGACAAAAATAAAAGCTTGACATAATTCAGTTACAATTGTATATCAACTAATAGATCAATTCTGTATGCTTATTATTATACAGTATTTCTGCCGTCAACAAAGACAACAAAGCGTCCACACCACTAAGAGTTCACGTTCGATTGTGTACAGGTTGTAGCGGTCATGGTAACTGTACAAACAACACTAGAAGTGATCCTCGGGAAACAGAAGATTTTAAATACCTAAAATGTATTTGCGCACCTCAGTATGAAGGTAACCCGTAATATATTGACCGCAATGTAAAATGACTTTGACAAACATGGCCAAAAAAAGCAAATAAAAAACAATAATATTTGATAAACTTGTTCAATCATCTTATTTTGACTCACTCTTATATTGTTATCGCCTGTACGAAGACTGTCATAGATTTTGAATTTTTCGTAACTGTAGATAGACAAAATTCTTTTTCTGCAACTTTTACCCAGATGTTTATATTAAGTCTCATGTTGTTGTAATAACCATATTACATTCATTTAATGGTTTCCACCCATTTTTCTTGAAATTGCACAGTAGCGAAGGAACAAAATTTAGAAAACTTCAATAAATACACCAGTAGTAGCAAAACTGATCTGTACTATGTGTAAAACATGCACATAACATAGCTTGTTTGGAAGTGTAGGTTTTAGTTATGAGTTAATATCACTAAGTGAAGTTTAATGAACAGTGAATTCAGTGTTGACTGACTGTAAAAACTACATTGTCCTTGTACACCATAGAATGAATAATCAGATAATGTTTATCAACCAGTGACAGTATTGTAAGCCACCTGGCTTATTATTCAGTTGAAGACTCTTCAAAAGTAAAAAGACAAACACAATGTTGTTTCAATAATCTATTATTTGATTATTGTAATAATCATACATAAATATATAATCCGAGTGACCGATAGTCTCGTAAAAGTGATTAAAAATCGCGGCAGGTCCAGCAATGCTCGCCAGTTGCTATGGGACTACTTTGATAAACACTGTTTGTTTATAAACAAACTGCTGTCAAATACTATACAAAGGGATCTGCAGTTTCAAATAACCAAACTTGGTCTTACCAGTTTACTTATGAATGTAGAAAACTGTCTAAAAGATGAAATATTCTAAAAAAGGATGGATCAAGCTTAAATTTCAGATGCTTCCGAGCTCGAGCGTCAACTGGCTGCCATTACTGGACCTGAGCCACTTATATAGGGTGCGGATGCTGGCAAATAGCTGATAGCCAATCAGAATTTGGCAGCATCCAGCAATCCAGCACAGTAGTTATACGGCCTCGGACACTGTGATGGACAAGAAAATTAAAAGTATTAATAAAATGTTCCAAGTTAATCACTAACAATACAAAGTGGTTCCATTTTAACTGAAAATAGCATAAAAATATACTTTAAAACTGTAACAGACATTAAATAACGCTGATATTCTAACATAAAAACTTGCCAGCTTCTTCCGCACAAGTGACTAAAATAGTCCCTAATACTTTTACTTCTCGTATCTCAGAATATGGTAATCTATTATTATGAATTACTCCATAATACTTAAAACAACCATTCAGTTAAAAATACAACTCTGTAAGCATAATTATACATGAAATAGATAAAACAGCATTTTGGTTCGATTAATTCGCCGTAACAAAAATAGTAAACATGGCGGACATTTTCAACTTGACAGCAAGTGTCATAAATGCTGGAAATGCAAAATACAATGATACACAACAATTCTGTAACATAAACTGTGCTAAAAACATCAAGTGTTAAGCAAAAGTTATTATTACAAATGGAATTAAACAAAGGAATGACTTATTTACGCTAAAAATCAAGGTAAGCTGAAATCAAATAAGTGACAACTTTCGGACAGTGTATTTCGGATAGCCATACAGTCATTACACTTCCCCCACCTTAAAGAATGAACTTCACCTGAAGTTTACAAAGCAATAAGTCATTAAGTTAAAACATCAAATACATTAATAAATGCACAATAAATAGAACTTTCAGCAATAATTTAATTCTTATTATCTGGGTATGCAAGTACCTTAGATATACTTTACTGAAATAGGTAAGCTTAAACCTTAAAATTCTCAAAAATGACAAATATGAGAAAATGCAACTGGGTATCTATTACCTGAAAATAAATAACATGCATAATGACAATAACATGATATACTTACTCATTTGCTTTACAATATTTAATGTAACATCTTCCCAAAGTTTCTGTTCATGTTCATCTTAATACCTTAATAACATTTCATTTAACTGTTCCTGATTTGTAATTTCTGTGGTGAATCTATGAATAAGAGCTAAACTGTAGTTCGAAAGTCTATAAGAGTTCATTAAATTTTCAAATTAAATCACTTTTTATTTTAATCATAGAATATTGTCGCGGATAAATGTCACTAGTTTGTAGAGATTCCAGTATAGACATCAGTATTATGGTAAAACGATATAGTTCCAGTGTAGACATCGGTAGTATGGTTAAACGATATAGTTCCAGTGTAGACATCGGTATTATGGTTAAACGATATAGTTCCAGTGTAGACATCGGTATTATGGTTAAACGATATAGTTCCAGTGTAGACATCAGCATTATGGTTAAACGATATAGTTCCAGTGTAGACATCGGTATTATGGTTAAACGATAGAGTTCCAATGTAGACATCAGCATTATGGTTAAACGATATAGTTCCAGTGTAGACATCAGTATTATGGTTAAACGATAGAGTTCCAATGTAGACATCGGTATTTCATGTAGTACAATACAATTTAAGGTAGTATTGTTGAACCAATAATATGAAAATTGTTGAGTTGATGATCATCAGGTACTTCGCCAGGAATGGTTTAGTATATGATTTACAGTTAATAAAGTTCACTGTTTATTTTTAGGTTTTTGGTTCATGATGAATTCATTAAAGTTCTTGTTGATGAGTTGCCTTAATAAAGAGTTGCTGTAGAGTTCAGAAAAAAGTTCGTGAAAGTTTTGTTGAGTTGATGTTGTGTTGTTGAGTTCATACAGTTGCTGTTGAGTCTTTTAGTCTTAGTGGAATATGAGCTATCTTTTGAAGAAAGTCTGTGGTTGGTGATGGAAGGAAACATCTAATAAGTGAAAGCTGGTCTTGGATACTGGATCTTGATGCTCCTTCTGCTATTGCCTTTACATTTAGATAATTGAAGACTTGCATTTTTGAATGATTTGTTGTACTCTTTACTGTTGTAGCTGGGAAATCAGGAAGTTGTATTTTGCCAAAAGCGAACTTCTATCAATGGGATGGAATTGGTCTTGTTGCTCCAGCAGCATAGCGGCGTATTCAGTGGCTAGTAATTTCTGGTCATTGGAGAAAGTTGTCCAGTTTTTCGGAGGCCAATTGAGATGTGATGTGATTGAGATGCTCTCTTCTGGTACTGCTGCCCAGTCACGACGTCCTGGAGGCAAGATAGGCATACTCCCAGTTTTGAGAAGGTTTCGTGCTAGATCAGATGGTGTCTTGTGTATGGGTGTTGGTTTGTAGAAGATGGGTTTCTGGAATATTCAGAGCTGAAGATGGTGTATATTCTGCTGTTGACGATATTATAGTAACAGACTGACTGGCTGTTGACGTATCTAAAATTGTTGATGACGATGATGTAAGGGGTAGTAGATATGGTAGTTGTGGTGGTGGTAGTTGCAGTGGTTTCTGTTGGATTATAAGATGGTGTTGGACAATTATCGTACATCGGAGGTGGGCTTGCACTGGATATGTCGGTGAATCAACTTGTTGAGATGGTGTAGCTCCAGTATGTAATGTAATTGGCGATGGTGTGCGAAGAGATTCTTGGTCTGACTCATAATCCAGTTGGGTTGATGCTGAAGGAGAAAAGGATGGAATTCTGTGTTGTAAGTTCGTTTTCCAGTAGTGGCTTGCTGTTGTAACACACAGAAGTAGCTGATGTTGTTGTTTCGGTAGTGGATTCAGTGTTGTTGTTAAGATCTGGGAATGGTGATTTCAAGTTGTCCCCAGTCTCTGTGGGATGAAGAAGTTCTGGTGAGGTGCGTAATGCCTTGAAATGCTCAGCGGGCTGATGTAGAACAGTTGTAATAAGGAGTGTTCAATTGACAATATTTGAGCACATCGCTCTTTGATGTTGGCGTCAAGATGAAGCTTCCAGTTGCCAGATGGAGGAACAAAGGTAGATGGGAGATGTCTGATTCTTCTTGTAAGTGCGTCTAAGTATTTGTGATGGTGCATGATTGAAGGGTTGAGCCTTATGAGAAGTACTTCATTGTTGTCTGTTGATGCATATGCTTTCACTTCAGCAGAAATATGTATGGATTGAAGTTCAATTGAGGTTTCATGTTGCCTCTTTGGAATGCGTGTAGTAGGTAATGGTTGTGGTGAGTTGGCGTTCAAGTCAGATGTCTTGGTGGTAGTTGTAGAAGTCAAAGTAGATGAAGAAGATGAAACATTGCTGTTGGAAGATCCAGAGTGGTGTGTAGTTGGAGGTCTGTTGTGTGGTGCTGATGAAGCAAGATTACCCTTAGCCAAATTCCAGCCAGTCAACCAGTGAGTAAGTCCCGGAGTTCTGCCAGCTGTCCACTTGGTTATGATGTTGCGAATAAAAAGAGATTCTTGTGAGTCAAAGGATGAAGAGCCATAAAAAGAGACAGATACGTTTTAGGATCCTGGCAGAGGTAGAAGCAGTTGGTTGTTGAAAGAGCTCTAGGTGGCAGCTGGTCAAAGTTGATGGGGTGTTGACCTTTTACATGACGTCTGAGGTCCTGTACATACTTGAAAAATCGAACCTTGCTTTCAACACACCAAGGGCAGACTATCCGTACCATCTTGTGGTTTGCTTTCAGTATATGGCTTTGCAGATCTCGTTTTGTCTTGAAAACTGCAGGACAATCTTCACAGCTGAATGTGGCTACTGCAGACTTCATTTCTGAAAGGAGTAAATATGTGTGGTAAGACAATGATGTCTAAATAACATTCCAAATTTCATCAATTGAGTCATTTCATCAAAGCGCGTCTATGTTATTACAAAACTCATTCAAAGATGTAATAGGGTGAAGGACTGGGATGTAGGTAGGATCAATTCAAATATAACAATGTTACTCTTAGGCTGAATTATCAAAGTAGTCCGCGCTCTCGTATTTGCATTGCTGCCTGCTAATCAAGAAATATGCGTACACTGCGTAGTTGAATTCACAAAATATTGAGTTCGCAATTACTCAATTTCACAATAACATCTGATATCCATCAATGATATCACACAAAATTACATCTATAATTAGGTATATCGCAAGCGGGTGATCAATCCACTTTCAATACCTAGTGGAGGCGCCTCCAAAAAAAAAACAACAACACAAAATATGCTCACTACAGAGCTATCACTTTATTCTCATGATAAAGTCATCACTTAAAAGTTCAACTACTACGTGTATTTCTTGAGAAGCGTAAATTCTACTGTGACTTTTCACTCAAGTAGGCAGCAAACCACTTTGGTACATTCCCACAGTTGTATTTCACCAGTCTATCAATATGAACAGCTTTTGCTGGTAACTTAAGAGATCTTTTAACAAGATAGACCAAGTCATCAATTTTCTTGGTAATGAGAAAGGGACCCCTTCCAGTGCGGTGAAAGTTTGCTACAGACACCAGGGCGTCGCTGTTTGTCATGCAGCCATACTGGATTACCTACTGAGAATGCTCGATTCTTTGCTGTAAGATCATAATGTCTCTTTTCTGTATTCAATTTTAGTTTTCAGGACCTTGTGTGCTTGATCATGTATCACAACCAGCTGATCCTTCAAACTAGTGATGTAGTCTGATGTTGTCGCATCATTAACTTGGGCGAGGTTTGACTGAGGTAGAAACCCAATGAATGCCTGAAGGGGGAGGACTATATTTCTTCCAAAAACCATTTGATTTGGAGTTTTACCAGTGGATGCATTTACTGATGACCTATAGGCCATCATTACTTGTGGTAGGTAGCTATCCCACTGACGTTGGTTTGTAGAACAATACATGCTTAACATTGCCGCTAATGTGCGCATAAAACGCTCAACTGTTCCATTAGCTTGAGGGTGCAGAGCTGTAGATTTTGTATGATGGATATGTAGTAGACTGCACATATTGCTGAATAGCTTTGAAACAAAATTTGTGCCTTGATCAGAATGCACTTGAAGAGGGACACCGAAACGAGAAACAAATTCATTGACAAATGCTTTTGCAATTGTTTCTGATTCCTGATTTGGCAAAGGTATTGCTTCAGTCCACCGTGTAAAGCAGTCGCAGATAACTAAAATATAGACATTGCCATTTTCAGATTTTGGTAAGGGACCAAAGATGTCCAAGCAACCTTTTCCATTGGTTGCGAAACATGTATCTGACCTAATGGTGACTTCACAGGTTTGTGTGGTTTACGAGAAGCACACTGAGAACATTGTTTACAAAACCTTTCAATGTCATCTTTCATTCCTGGCCAGTAAAAATCTTGGCGAACTTTAGAAAGTGTTTTATCAGCCCCTAAATGTGCAGCAATGGTAAATCATGCATAAAATGAAAAACTTCTTTTTGTATTGCTTCAGGTACTATAAGCTGTTTACGTGTTGTATGTTCATCATCGACCCACGACCTAAATAGGACACCTCCATCAACAGAAAGACGGTCCCACATACGCCACAGAGTCTTGGTAGTTGATGAACAGTTGCTAACATCCTGCCATAGTGGACGATCATTTGACTGATTGAGAGCCAGAAGAAGAATTTTTAAATGAGGATCACTTAATTGTTGTTCGCTTATTTCTGTTTGTGACCATCTTGACAAAAAGAATGTGTGTTTCCTCAAAAGGTGAATGTTGTGGGGATGGGTTTGATGTGACTATCCGTGCAAGTTGTGGAAGTGTTTCAAGTGCTGAGTCTTGGACAGAGTTGTTGCTAGGTGTGTCAGTGATTACGCCATTGTCTGGTTCACTTGTAGCAATGCAGTCAACAGAGTCATTGACATCATTGCCACTTTGTTGTTTAGTACACCTCGTACATGGTGCTCTTGATAATGCATCAGCATTTCGGTGTTGTAAGCCAGGTCTGTGTTTAACGTTTATGTTATAAGTACCTAGCAGTTCTAACCAGCGCGCAACTTGACCAGTAGGTTGTTTAAGATTTCGCATCCAGCTTACAGCTGCATTGTCAGTTCTTAATAGTATTGGTTGACCATAAAGGTAATGGTGAAATGATTTCAAGGCATGTACAACTGCAAGTAATTCTTTACGCGTAACACAGTAGATTTGCTCATGTTTGTTAAGACTCTTACTCAAGTAAGCGATAACAACTTCATGGCCATTTTGAACTTGCGATAGAACTGCACCTGTTGCTGTGTCACTTGCGTCTGTGTCAAGTATAAACTGTTTGTCTGGAACAGGGTATCCAAGAATTGGAGCCGAAATAAGTGCTGTTTTCAAAGTTTGGAAAGCTTCTTCGCAGTCGTCTGTCCAGTCAAATTTGAATGCCTTTTCTGTTAATCGATGGAGTGGACGTGCAAGTTTAGCAAACCCTTCTACAAAAGCGACGATAATATGAACAAAGTCCGAAAAACTTCTGACCTCTTTTGCATTTTTAGGAGTTTGCCAGTTTTTCACTGCATTAATCTTACTCGGGTCTGTTGAGATACCATTTTCAGATACTACATGACCTAAAAAGTTAACTTTCTTTTGAAACAAGGAACATTTAGACGGTTTTAGCTTTAAGTTAGCTTCCTTCAAGCGATGAAGTATATGGTCAAGCCTTTCTAGGCCCTGTGTTACTGTTTGACAGGGGCAGATTATGTCATCCATATAAAGGAGACATTCTTCCCATTGGAGTCCACGAAGTACATTTTCCATTAAACGTTCAAAAGTTGAAGGCGCATTGGCAAGACCAAAACTCATTACTGTAAATTGAAAAAAAGACCCATGGTTGTTGCAAAGGCAGTTTTCTCTTTATCTTCTGGCTTCATGGCCACCTGCCAGTACCCACTATTTAAATCTAATGAGCTGAAGTACTGTGCTCCAGATAAAGCATCTATGCAGTCATCAACGCGTGGAAGAGGGTATGCGTCCTTAACAGTGAGGTCATTAAGCTTACGATAGTCAATACAGAATCTTGGTGTTCCGTCTTTCTTTGTAACTAAAACTACAGGTGACGCCCATGCACTACAAGATGGTTCAATTATACCGCGGGATAACATTTTGTCTATTTCTTCTTTTTCAACAGTACGTTTACCTAACGGAAGCCTACGTGGAGGTTGGCGTACTGGGATAGCATCCCTAGTATTAACTGCATGTTGTACTAAATTTGTAAGCCAATGTCTTCAGATGACTTTGAAAATGTGTTGCGATATTTATGGAGGAGCTTTATAAGTCCTTGCTTTTCAGTATCATTAAAGATGTATTGAACTTCTGTCATACAGATCTTGAAGATGCTCTGGAATAAAAGGGTCACTGTCAGTTTCACAAACATGCGCAACCCGTGCAGTTGCAATGCTCTCAGTTTCAAGGTATGATTCACATACGCCAATATTAGTATTCTTATAAAAGAGTGGCAGGTGCATTCCCATAGTTAATGACATTAACCACAGGATCTTTGTTGGTATCAATAATGCCACTCATAACAAGTACTTCATTCTTTGCCATGAAAGATGTCAGTGGTTCAATGAAACCATTGTTATTAAGATGCTCTGATTGTGGAACCTTAACCGGAACCCACATTCGCGATTGACCTGGAATTTTGATAGTTTCTTTCATTTCTACTCTACAGATTTGGCAGGACCTACCTCCCGTATACAATGGAATAAGTTATCACCCATTTGAAGACAAGACTTTTATAGTTGATGCTATCTACATGTCTCTTTAAGAAGTCTTGTCCAAGAATGCCTTGTGTGTCCATATCACATACTATGAAATTAATATCATAGTGTTGATTGCCAAGTTTCAATACAATGTCAATGCTACCAGCTACAGTTATTTGTTCACCATTGACAGTGTGAAGTGAGTTTGGGGCAGGTAACAAGCGGAAAAGCTGGTGGTGAGGATCTATTTCAGATAGCTTTTGTTCAGAGATAAGCGATGATGTTGCACCAATTTTATTTATGTTGCAGGAAGTGTAAAAACCATTATCAAATTCATTGAAACTAGAACCAGCTCTAGCAGTATGCTGAATTTCAGAAAAATTAGTTGTTGGAGGCCTTTGAGATTGTAAATCTGCTGACTCTTGGCCTGTAGAGTCAGCTGAGATTAGTTTCCCTGGTAGTTACGGCTTGAGCTTGGCTGAGAAGAACGTTGACCATTTTGTGAATGAGCTTGATTGCTGTATTTTCTAACATTACTGTGACCAGCTGTCTGTCTGAATGATGCAGCATGGTTTTGTTGTGTACCTGTGAAGTTGGAGTTCATATTGAATCTTTGACTATTTTGTGTGTTTCTAGGACATTCTTTCCAAAGATGATTAGGTGAATTACACCCAAAACATGTACGTACATTGCGATCATTTTTACTCATGTTTTTGTTGCCCTGAGTCTCTAGTTTGTTGATTTTTGTTTCTAATCGTTTTATTTCAGTTAGCAAATTTTCAGTATTCTGAGATGATGAAGGAGTTGTTTCAAGAGCGCAATGGAAGCATTTTGTGTACCAAGGATGCATTCATATTTTTCAACAACAGAAACAGCCTCTGAGACTGTTCTACAATTGTTATCTACACACCTGCATTTCATGTCTACAGACAATGAACGATAAAACTGATTCAAAGCTAATTTTTCTTGTGCGGCCGGTCAAGATCTGAGTAAGCCTTTTGCGAAAGCTGTCGTAAGTCATCACCAAGTGATGCAATGCTTTCACCACGTTGACGTTTTCTATTTTCAAGCTTGCTAAGCCACAGAGCTTGATGTTTCAAATGTCCGAAACGGTTGCGTAGTCTTAAAACTAACATGTGATAATCGCGACGTTCAGTTTCTGTTAAGCTCATATAGTATGTCCTTGCAGTACCCCTTAAACTAGCCGAAAGGATCAACACTCTGGTTCGATAATCCCAGCGAGCCAGCTCAGAACAATCTTCAAAATGTGACAGATACTGGTCAAAACTTTGCGAGCCATCATAGGAATCAGGCTTTATAGATTGCACGACTGGTGTTGGTGGTACATAAGGCTGACGGAAGTCACCACAGTTATTTGAACTGTCCTGTCTTATTCTTGAACCAGTTGAAGGTTGATAGATGTGATCATTATTTCTTATGTTGGAACGATTGCCCAGCGGGTTTTCAATTGAATTGTGACTAATTACAGTTGATATACTACATATACTCTCATTATCAGAATTGTCAATATCATCATGGTGAAGTACATCAATCTCGGGTTCTTGGTTCTCATGTAACTGATCAACATTTTGCATATTGAATTCTATTTCAGGATCAGGCGATGCCATATCAAACAGTTGATTAATTATATAGTATGTAGAATCAGGTAGCTAGTTGTAGGTTGAGGTTCGACTATATTTTGTTGATTTCAGTCTGGTTAATGTAGGTGTAAGTATTCGTAATGTACTTTGACACTTAGTACATTCCACTTCTCTGACACCAGTTTGTAAGCCACCTGGCTTATTATTTAGTTGAAGACTCTTCAAAAGTAAAAAGACAAACACAATGTTGTTTCAATAATCTATTATTTGATTATTGTAAAATCATACATAAATATATAATCCGAGTGACCGATAGTCTCGTAAAAGTGTTAAAAATCGCGGCAGGTCCAGCAATGCTCGCCAGTTGCTATGGGACTACTTTGATAAACACTGTTTGTTTATAAACAAACTGCTGTCAAATACTATACAAAGGGATCTGCAGTTTCAAATAACCAAACTTGGTCTTACCAGTTTACTTATGAATGTAGAAAACTGTCTAAAGATGAAATATTCTAAAAAGGATGGATCAAGCTTAAATTTCAGATGCTTCCGAGCTCGAGCTGTCAACTGGCTGCCATTACTGGACCTGAGCCACTTATATAGGGTGCGGATGCTGGCAAATAGCTGATAGCCAATCAGAATTTGGCAGCATCCAGCAATCCAGCACAGTAGTTATACGGCCTCGGACACTGTGATGGACAAGAAAATTAAAAGTATTAATAAAATGTTCCAAGTTAATCACTAACAATACAAAAGTGGTTCCATTTTAACTGAAAATAGCATAAAATATACTTTAAAACTGTAACAGACATTAAATAACGCTGATATTCTAACATAAAAACTTGCCAGCTTCTTCCGCACAAGTGACTAAAATAGTCCCTAATACTTTTACTTCTCGTATCTCAGAATATGGTAATCTATTATTATGAATTACTCCATAATACTTAAAACAACCATTCAGTTAAAATACAACTCTGTAATGCATAATTATACATAAAATAGATAAAACAGCATTTTGGTTCGATTAATTCGCCGTAACAAAAATAGTAAACATGGCGGATATTTTCAACTTGACAGCAAGTGTCATAAATGCTGGAAATGCAAAATACAATGATACACAACAATTCTGTGAACATAAACTGTGCTAAAAACATCAAGTGTTAAGCAAAGTTATTATTACAAATGGAATTAAACAAAGGAATGACTTATTTACGCTAAAAATCAAGGTAAGCTGAAATCAAATAAGTGACAACTTTCGGACAGTGTATTTCGGATAGCCATACAGTCATTACAGTATTTACAAGGAATACCGTTCTTTTCGAAAAGCAATTTCTTTCTTTTGAACATGTATTCTGCAGTTATTAGTAGTAACTTAAGTTGAAAACATCCTTCTAATAAAATGTGAAAATACTTATATGGATAATAAATCGTCAGGACAATTTCATTTTTAATTATTTATCAATACAGGAAATATTCGTCCCAAGTTAGTGCTAGTTAGCTCGCCGTTAATATTTTATATTTCAAGCAGTGACGCTGTATAATTGATACTTTAGAAAACGTTAAGCTACCAGGATCAAAAGCGAAGCAAAATAAAAATGTTCATGAGAAATAAAGAAGTGCAAAAAAGCCGACAACATATCATAAAAAAATTGTTCTTTGAAAATTTCAATAGGGTTGGATTGTGAAGATGAATTTGACGGATGTGCGGCCAGTCCTTGCTCTATGAATAGAGAATGCACAACTCTGTCTGCAGCCGAGCAAAAGAAAATGGGTAAAACCCATACTTGTGGTGAATGCCCTGATGGTTTTCTAGAAGGGGATGGAGATAAATGCACTGGTGTGTGGTAATTTTTACTAAATATGCAATACTTTTTTTCATAAGGTTAATGTTATACTTTAAGTTAAAGTCCCAGGACCACATTGACAAATAGGTCTCACCGGCGAAAATGACCTTTATTTGTACAAAAAAACATTAACAACTTTATAACTTAACAACGATATAAATGTTAGAAATATAGAGCAGTATTTTTTTCAATGATATTGCAAAAAATAAACAAGACTTCCTGGCAACTCTTTTTCGTGAAAAAAGCGACTTAAATACAAACGAAAGGCATATGTGAACATTGCTTTAGAGTAAATAGAACATAGTTCTATCATTATTCTGTCAGTATACTTATTTTAAAATATCCTGGGACTTTTACGACTGGGTGAAATGTATTGCTAAGTACTTGTATGTTCTGATTATTTGTTTTTCAAGAAATTGACTGATCTTTCTCCCAGCATATATCTTATTCCAAATGCTGTGATTTTCTTTTTCAAATTTTACGGTAGTACAAACTGATCAAGTATCTGTTTTGTTTCTTTGTCGTAGATATTGACGAGTGTGGTGAGGATAAAAAGATTTGTCAGCACTTCTGTGAAAATACGGAAGGATCGTTTGAATGTATTTGCAAGAATGGATACAGAAAAAATTCTAGAAACAACAGCCGATGCGATGGTATGTTGTCAGATACTTAGCTGCACAGTAAACATTGTATATGGTTTTTCCGTTAGTGTGTGTGTGTTTCTGACAAGTAATGATACCTAATAATTATCAAGTTGGTCTATAGCGGTCCGCTAGTTTTATAATGTTACATTTGAGTAATGCGGTTCGTGAAACATTCTGTTTTATCTTGGTATGAATGAATCATTCAAGAAAATAAGAAAGAACTAAACCTACAAATCGGCGATCATTTTAAAACAGAGTTTTATCTCAAGTGACTGATATATTTGCAGAGTTTCCATGTACATGAAAGATGAATACGGCTGGCTGTTAAATGCCTGAACTAAATGTTCGTACATTGCCATGTTGTTGTACAAGATATTGATTACTGCATGAATATTGCAAAATTAAAATCGCCTTAGTTTTTTAAACGAAGTGAAAACATTTTCGTAAATATGTTTTATTCGTACGTAGATATCAATGAATGCTACGAAGCCCTTCATAACTGTACACAAGAATGTACCAACTCAAATGGAGGATTTATTTGCTCATGTAAAGATGGATTCAACTTTAATTCAACATCCTGGACTTGCGAAGAAGGTAAATGAATAAAATGTTTTATAAATTTGTTTATTTTGTTAGGCTATAGACTTTTTAATGTACCCTCGTATCTAAAATAAATAGCCACTTTGTTTGCAAGATTGAGTGTTTAAAGTATTATTCTTTATATACAAAGCTTTAAATAAAATTACCAAATTTGACTATGATGCTTATAAAAATATAGTGTATGCTAATTAAAGAGGCACCCCCTAAAATTTGTGTCAAATTAAATATCTTCTAAAATGTCTTAACCCAAACAGTTAAAGCCGTACATTCCAGCTGTCATCGGTAAAATCAGAGCTTTAAAATATGTTGCAGTACCGTAAACATTCAATATCTAAAGTTGTTGTTGTACAATAAATGGGTGGACATCTATTTATTACAGACGGTCGGTCTCTATGTTGATTATTTGTGCTAAAATATGACATGTTTTGATTTATGTTGTTTTTGGCCTGGGGACTGAAAGCCCCCTAGGCCTAAGTTAGCATACCACATTTCAAACACTGCAAGAAATTAAACTGTGCTATGTGCGAATTACAGCTGTAAACATGCGCTATGCGAAAGTAGTGCAAGACAGACCAGATCAATCTTCTGTTTGAATGTCGCATATGATAAGAACATATTACAAATAAAAAGAGTACATACAACTTCAAACGATTGCAGGAAGGTATATAGCTTACGGGCTGCATTACACATTTTTCTGTTTTAGCAATTAAGCGCTGTTAGCTGATTACGGAAGATAATCATATGCATATCACGGAAAAGTACGGATATTTACGGAAATTTACGGAAACGTACGGAGCTCGATATAAGAGTTTGTAGTTTGATTTTCAAATTTCCGATGTTATTTCATTGACAACTTTGTTATTTACGAACGATTGCATATATATTTACCTAAAAATAAATTTCTCAAAAAAGATATAATTTACGTACATTCCCGAGAAGGAACTCACGTGATCAAAACACCCGCCATTTATCGAGGACGCTGCATGTCAAGGCCCAGTGAACGGTTTCACCGATTACAACTACAAAGGTAACCCAGAATCATTTTTGGTTTTCTCTATTATACACATTGTACAGTACGTATTTATATTTCATTGCTGGTATTGCTTTGTTTATTTCTGTTTCAAGGTATTGTCTTTGGTACACAATAATTTTCGATCCACATCATCAGATCATATCGCTTGAAATTGTACAAAGCGCAGATCGAATTATTTTTATTGGCTTAAACAATTTATAATGTTGACTATGTGATTATTTTTCATTTAACGTACGTTTTATAATAAAACAAACTTCCCTGCCACCCATATAATTGTGAATCATTCATTGTGTGTCATATATTGAATTTCGTCCTCTGCACATTTCGACCCGCGCTTTAGGTAAGGTTCAGCGCAAAACACGTAGGTCAAAAGTTGTTTTACAGGGAGTTAACCTTTAGCCCCCAGGCCTTCAGCGCTCACAGCGCTTTGATTTAAAGTTGCATTTATTTATCATTTTCCGTTCATTGAACTTACTAGTAGCAATTATTTTTGGATAATATAATTTCCCATATGTAGGGAGCGTCCATTTAAAGACTGTTGTAGAGTTGTTATTCAAAATATGTTCAATGCAGACGTCAGAATATAAGGCTACACATGTCATGAAACAAAGATGCATGCAGTTTATCAAGTTCATATTGCCTTAAGATCTTCGTTCACATCATTATAATTATGTTTTTAGCTGAGGTAAATATTTGTGATGGACTAGACATAGAATGCAGTAATACAGCGGGATGTACAGTTGATGAAAACTCACAGCCTACCTGCTTTTGTGAAGCTGGATTTGAATTATCTGATGATGGAACCACATGCGATGGTATACTGAGCATATTTGATTTCTGCAAATCTTTAAGCATACAGAAATTCAAATTTGATCCTTTGACTTGTTTATCATGCTTAATAGAGTTTAAAAATGAAACTCTTAACATCCGTAATTGCGTGATTAGGAGGCACTATAAGTTACTACATATATACAACATATCTAGTCACAGGTACAAGGAAAGTAAAGTAAGAAAGGATATATTGTGTAATAAGTTCAACTTACCTTTTCGATAAGAAATACACAGATATCAATACTCGCATTTCAATATATCAATATGTACTGATGCATTCGAATAGTTGTTTGCTCTATTCAATTATAAACAATAACTTATCGTTTTAGATATAAATGAATGTGACAGCAATGTTTGTACTCAAGTTTGTCGGAATACAAATGGAGGATTTGAGTGTTCTTGCCATACTGGATATATGCTTCAAAATGGAGCCTCATGTCAGGGTATATAAAGTTCATATAACTGACTTTACTTAGCTATCTAAAACATTTTCAATCTGCAAAGACAGTAATTTCTTAAAGGATGCGCAACAAAGCAGTTACAATACTGTTAAAACTCGTATTCTTGATTTAAAACAATTGTTATAAGAGCCAGAAACAATGCATCGAGGATAAACCTACATTACATGTATAAAGTGACTTTTATATTTATTAATAACTACAGAATGCGAATTTCCTTTCTGGGGTCCAAACTGTGCAAATGAGTGTAAATGCACGGGACAAGGAGCACTAGGCTGCGATCCAATCCGTGGATGTGTCTGTGCTGAAGGATGGAATGGTGACGCGTGCGATGACGACATAAATGAATGTAAATCTGAAGTCGATCCTTGTAATGACGTATTGAAGAAATGTGTCAACGCTCCTGGTAGCTTTACATGTACATGCAGAGAGGGATATATAGAACACGATCAGACATGCAATGGTAAGTTATCTGCCTGTATTGAGTTGTTCCAATGTCTAAGACAGTCTTCAAATCTCAAATTTAATAACTTAAAATTTGTATTTCGTACATATACATGTAAATTCCCCGTGAATTGCAAAAATCTTTTGATAATTGTCTTTTCTTATTCATGTATTTTCTATGATAGTAAAATACATTTAATTATTTTAAATTACTTAATATAAAATGTAGAATCTAGTTGATTAATCAATATGTTCTACAGATATTGACGAATGTTCTAGCCCTATCCTGAATGACTGCACACAGACATGCTCTAACACTGTCGGTGGCTTTACATGTGGTTGCTACACTGGTTTTACAAAATACAACAGAACGTATTGTAGAGGTATGATATATTAAGTTCTTTTTGTGAATATATATTTTTAATCAGATGTTTTGGTTATTGGAAGTTGATGTCGGGCGGGCGGAAATCTAGGGGGGTTTTTTTTTTTTTTTTTTTTTTTTTTTTTTTTTTTTTTTTTTTTTTTTTTTTTTTTTTTTTTTTTTTTTTTTTTTTTTTTTTTTTTTTTTTTTTTTTTTTTTTTTTTTTTTTTTTTTTTTTTTTTTTTTTTTTTTTTTTTTTTTTTTTTTTTTTTTTTTTTTTTTTTTTTTTTTTTTTTTTTTTTTTTTTTTTTTTTTTTTTTTTTTTGGTTTTTGGGGTGGGGGTTTTTTTTTTTTTTTCTAAAAAAAAAAAAAAAGTTTTCGGCTATTTTTTTTATTTTTGATAGTGCTATGGAAATGAAAATTTGTTTTTTGTCTGCTCTTATGGAGAGTCTTTTGGAATATGATATGGTAATGGAAATAAGTCTGTATGCTGCTCTATGGAGACCTACCTTTGGATTGATTTTGGGCCCATATGGCCAAGATCAATATAACTGTGATTTAAAATAGAAAAAAAAAACAGATATATAATTTATTAATAACCTTTATATTGTATGTGGGCCCCTATATTCAAGGTCAAGGACACTGTGACTCTAAGTAGAAAACGGTTTCAGTACAATTGCTTCAGTTTGAATAGCACTATGGTAATGCAAATTGTTCTGTATATTGCTGTAATGGCGATCTAGCTTGAGATTGTTTTTGGTGTCCTTGTGTGGACAGTGCTTTGATACTACAAATTGGTGTGTTGGTTGTTCTAGTTAAAACCTACCTTGGGATACATATTGGACCCCTGTTGATCAGGTCAATGTCACTGTGGCTAAGAATAAAATCGTTTTCGGTCAAATAGGTAACTTTTGATAGTGCTATGGCAATGAAAATGGGCTTGTATATTGCTTTTCGTTGAGATCTACCTTTGGATTTCATTTAGTCTGCCTTGGGTCAAGAGCTATGTCGTTATGGATAAAAAAAGAAAATCGTTTCAATCAGTGCCTTTATTTAAAAAGGTATGTGGTTGTATAACTTCAAGTCTTGGTTGCTTGCATGGAACCACGGTAAAGGTCATGGCTAAAAATAGAAAGACAGTTTCTACTATGGAGATTAAACTTGACTTGTAGATCACTGACATTAAGGGGAAATTTAAAACGACTGCATTATAATTGTTCATGCATTAAAGTTTTCATTTTTTGATAGCTGACAACTTATCCAATTCATATGTTAATGTTTGCTAAAAATTAAAAACTTAAAGAATTGAATTGGTCCTGCAATTTGATATCAAACTGTAATTCAAGAAGAATGAAAACCTGACTATAAACAGTAACCATCAGTCCTTAAAAGTGGTTTTGCTTGCAAAAGCGTGGTTCTTGGCAAATTACTGTTGCGTAATATATTGACGGGTACTGCAAATATAAAAGCCGATCACTATGAAAATATTGTCATTCAGATTTAAATTATCCACTTTTCATTGTGAGTAAAAAAAAATAAAAAAAACAAATAACATAAATCAATAACATAGGATAAGTGTTGGTTTCGGTGGAAGACCACGTTATAATTTCACCGATTGAGCACCAAAAGTGATATGTTCACAAGTGGCGCAGCCATGAGTGAAAATAACAACTTTTGGTGATCACGAGTGAAATAATGATATTACACCGATACCAACATTTTTGTTTATTTTATGGTTAAAACGCTACTTTTATTGAGTTTGTTTCTATAAAATATCGAAAATCATGGGAAACGTCATCAAAAACAAAGTGCAAATGACGTCATTTAAATGTCGCATGGTTTCCAGCATTAATTACGCTCGGTTTACTTTTTGACGTAAAGCCGGGTTAAAGATTGCAAAAACAGTGAAAAATAAAAATGGTAATCCACTGTTTCAAAACTGTGGATTATCACTTTTATTTCACTGAGAAAACTCTATAATTCACTGGAAAACATAAAATAAAATGTACTCAGTAATCCCCTGTTACTATAAAACAACACGATTGCATAACTAAAGAAAACACATCTTATTATGTATTTCGAAAAGTCTTATTTGAAATAAGCATTTCTATAAAAACAACTTAATTGTGATAACAAACAATTTGTTTGTTAGCTCTAAATGTGCGGAGTGTCAAATGTGAGTCTAAACGACAAAAATGCCAGGGTTAATTTTAAGGAGGGCAAAAAGGCAGGATTTCAACGAAAATCAATCAATTTCTTTTGAGACAAAAATAATTACTCCGACTTGTTTGGAAAGAAATTGACAGGTACCCTCACTAGAGGTGTGTCATAGAAAAGCAGAAATGAGTAACATTTATAAAATGTAATATCTTTTACTGTCTTTTTACGTCGACTTTGACAAAGTGCTATGATGAGCTGTCTGTCATTCAGTGACGATAATTTCGTGAAAGAGCACATTATGATCCTTGTTTAATTTAGAAGTGTTAATGGTTTGCAGCTTCTAACATATATTTACTCCTTGTGTAGTATCTTTCATGGAATATCGACGTTTTTGTGACACAATATGATTAATTCTACAAATTACACAACAAACGTGTTCTGTAAACGAGGCTTAATACTCCTGTTAAAAGTGTTGCTTTATTTGCTTAAGTAAAATTAAAGTATCAAACACTGGGACATTACTTTGACCACTATTGATGTTATTTGTAAATACTATTATCAACCTTTGAAAGGAAACGAAATAAAAAAATCTGCATTACAGAAAGTATTTATGAATGTTTACTGTATATCTATATTTACAGACATTGATGAATGTTCTTTGAGACAAGGTAATTGTGAACAAAGGTGTGCAAATTTTCCAGGGCTTTATAACTGCTACTGTCATTTTGGTTATACACTAAACGACGATAGAAAGACTTGCACAAAAGGTACGTACAGATATATATATATAATTTACTAACTTTTCACTTTTATACACATTATTGATAAGTATTTACAAAGAAGTGAAATAATATAAACATGCATAAAATCTCACTAGACGAGTAGATATAGTTAATGCAAAATGTCAATTAATCTTACTGCTTGTATATGATCTATTTATACATAATATCCAAACCATGAAATATGCAAAACCAATGAGTTCGTGACTACATCCAATTAATATTTAAAAGGTGCATGTTTTGAATTTATTCAAGCAATGCATTTCATCTTGTTTTGAAATGAAATGCAAAGCCTTGGCACTAGATTTTAACAACGTATGCATTTGAAAGAGATGGCTTTTTGTTTCTGTAGTATTGTTACTAATTGCCCAATTTACCAATTCCTGAGTATGCATATTTCGGACAATATAATGAAACATATAGTTCGTCAATAAAATGAAAAGTGTCACCCTTGATACCGTTCTGTTTCTATTTTTATTGTGTGCAACTTTACAAATGCATTTAGCTTTGATTCGATTTATGTTTAGTCAAGAAAGATATGGCAACTGTTTGTATAAATTTTAGAATGTTTTTGAATTAGCCGGACGGATCCATAGACATCATGATAGTGTTGTTGTTTTGTCGTGGACGAAATATATTGAAATCTGAGTTATGATACTATCGATTCGAAGTCATATGAAAAGTGGTCAAGAGTAATTCAGACAATTGCATGAAAAATCAATACGATGCTGATTATTAAATTATCATATTTATATGATTTCATTCATATTGATATTTCATCGGAGATGTCGTGTGCTAGTACTTTGTTGTAACACTGACTGGTCTTTATGGTGATATTTCTATCAAAATTTAAATCAATTTTTCAATTGTAGTGAATGTTAAAGGAAACGAAGGAAAATCAAAACTTAAAAAACACAGAAATAAGTTATTTTAAAAAAAATGAAAGTGGTATGTGAAATTCTAAATAAACCACAGTACATGCTCAATTTCTTCTATGCATTATGAACAAAGTTAAAAAGACTTGGGTGGTCATTTTGTCGAATCACTGAGATTTCAATATAATACACATACTTTTCTTCGTATTCAAAACACTTTCTGTAAATTTTAACTTGATAATCTTCATTATTTAGTGTCTTGCATAAGGTAATGTACTTGCCATTGAAATAACTGTCACTTAATTTTCGCTTAGTAGTGGACCTTTAAATGATAATTTATTATGAGTATAAGAGTATTCATTTTAAATTTTTGAATTAGAATAATTTAATTGAAATTTAAAAACGAAAATCCGTTGTTTCTTTTTTTGTTTATTTTCGATAAGATTTGTTCTTGCACATGTACGTATTTAAATCAACAATTTGCAAATTGAGGTTTTGCTTTATATGTTCTATCATAATTAAAAAAACAAATAAAACGGAAATTAATAGTAAGACGGAAATAAATAATTAGTACATGTAATAAATAATTTGTTACCATTGGGTACTCTTACAGTTTCAGACCCATGTAAGAAGGAGTTAAATCTCACTTGCTCGCATTTTTGTGTTCTTGGCGTCGACTCGGCCTCGTGTCGGTGTAAAGAAGGATTCACCCTTGCTTCTGACAAACAGTCATGCCTTGGTACACATATAATTTTATGTTTCTTTTTGGAAATACCCATGATCAACAAACAAAATAACTTTCTTACAAACTTACAAGCTTTAAATTATACAAATATAATTGCCTCTTCACGGACATTTAAATATACATTTTGTAGTGTGATAAGAAAACATTTAGTGTTTGTAAGTTCTTTCTGAAAATGTATCGGTTAACATAATTTCTAAACACAATGGAAAAGATAAAAGAGCATTTGATAACTTTGACGAATGAAATCCTAGATTTGGTCAGGTGCTACCTTGATGCCAAACTTTCATCCATTTTGCTTTATATTTAGACGTAGATGAATGCGCCGAAGATGATCTGAACTTGTGCAGTAGTGAGGCGGAATGTTTTAACACAGATGGTTCTTACTTATGTAAATGTCCAGAAGGTTCAAAACTTGATAACAATGGAAGAACTTGCTCCGGTGAGATAATTATGTCACCTACATATTTAAATGAGTATCATTGAATTTAATATATATTGCACGCATTTGAACTTTTTGTTTCAGCTGTGCTTATTCGCCAGCAAATTGTGATGTTACAATTTCAATAAAACTTACTGCAAATGATATTTAATCTTTTGCATGCTTCTGTTTTGACCCATTTCAAACGTGAAGAAACGTATGGAAGAAATTAAGAGGAGGCACTTTGTTTTATTACTATATACATGTATAATATATACTAATATAATATTACTTCTTTTGCATACATTTCAAATCATTTGTTACACATTTTCATGTAATATACAACTGTGTTTACCTCCTTTTCATAAAAATATACATGGTAAGACATCTGTTCTGTATTTTCAACAGTTTGTGATCAGTATCACTATGGCGAAGAGTGTGCAAAAAGTTGTAGTTGCCTCAATGGCCATTGTGATCGAAAAACAGGTATATAATGCATTCAGTGTTGATGTATTACAAGACGAGAAATAGAGAGCAGATACGATGTAGATAAGTAGAGAATGATGTCATTTCAAAAACAAGATTACTTAAAAAGCATCATCGGCTTCCTTCAATGAACTTACTTGTGTTTTATTGTATCCCTGTTGGCAAAAACAATCTATAAAACACAACAATGAACTATTTTGAAACCCTTGTCTATCTGATGGAAAAGTCAAACGATTCAGTACAGTTAATTCGTGCAAATGAATAAAACGACAAATTGAGGAGTATTTGATGTAACTAAAACTTCAATCTTTACCTGTAACTTACAATGGTACAATAAGAATGTATTTCAACATTTGTTAGGTTGTGTGTGCGATCCTGGATGGTTGGGTGACAACTGTGCTAGTGACGCTGATGAATGTACGGGAAACATCTGCACAGAAACCTTTACAGAATGTGTAAATACACCAGGAAGCTATATCTGTAGATGCATCTCTGGTTTCGAGAACAAAACAGGCAAATGTAAAGGTATGTTATGCCAAGCCTTACAATTTACTTTTATGCATACTATGTTTAACCATTGTTGGGCGTGATATGATTACCTCTTATGTGTTAGTATGTCAAGAAATGCTTCAGTATCTTAACTTCTATCATCGTGCATTTTGTCTTATATCTATACAAATTTGGTTATGCGAGTTGTTTTATTTATTTCTTACTTGAGTGTGGATAAATTGCAATAATTGTAATCGTTACTAATAAATGTATCATACAGTATGATATATTTTGATGATTTTAACTTTGCGTCACTTTAGTGCACTCTCTAAGTCTGTTATGTTATTTATATATTAAAGTAACATAATGTAAGGGGTGTATCCTATATCTAGAGCAGAATGTAAAAAGATTTAGTTGTACGTAAACTGAATGCTTTCTTATATATCGAAAATTGACCCTTTTACGCACAAAATGTCTTTCATAATAAATCGCTACGAGTGTCCTGTCACTACTGTGTCACTACTGGGACTTCGTACAGTTTAAAATGCTGCACTACATCTAGATTTTGTGTTCAATAGGTACCGATACCCGTTTATTTCTTGCAACTTATTTTTTAAATGACTAGATATCTAAGTTAGAAATATATACACTGACAATTTTACAATTCACCTTGTAACATGGAAGAAAAGACTACAGAAAAAAATACCGCGCCAGGCGGCGTGGTATAAATGCAAAGAAGATATTTGATGAACTTTGTGATACCTATGCGTACTGTATTTAGGTGACATAAAGCTTTTAAAGCTGGGAAATTAGATGTCAAAATGAATCATACATTGCTTTGTTACCTGATCATTATTTATTAACTTATTGAGGTTCATTTGTTGTTTTATTTTTTTCGTTTCTCTATTTTTAGACATTGACGAGTGTTCTGATACAAAACTGAACATCTGTGATCAGAAATGTGTTAATACAGAGGGTTCATATATTTGTAATTGCGAGACAGGATTTGCTTTCAAAAATGGAAAATGTACAGGTGCGTATTACTGTTTTATAAGATGTTTGCATCTCAGTAATTCTAGTTACTAAATTTATAATCACTTAAATCACCAGCAGTGATAAGACAATTGGACATATATAACACGTTCATCTAAATATGTGTATGTTACACACTTCTGAAATCTTATATGTGCACATTTGTATGCTTAACTTGGTTTTAGATTTTGACGAATGTAAAGGTGTGTCTGAATGTGACCACATATGTGACAATACAGCGGGCAGCTACAGATGTTCTTGCCGTGACGGGTATAAGCTAGACTTGACAGATAGGCAGTCTTGCATACGTAAGCTTAACACTTTTATAATTATGCTTAACAATTATCAATAATTTTACACGTACCTGCATCAAAAAATGTATGTGCATATCAATATAAAAGTATAGTTTGGCAACATTATAACACTATGTGTCAATGTGTGTTGTAAACTTTAATATTGTAAATAGATATGATATTTCAATTATGTATAAATAAATCATTACACTGATTATCTTATCTAGCGAAATCTGAATGTAATGACACCATGAAGGATATGTGTGCTCAAATGAATGCAGAATGTACATTAATTAACGACGACGCTAACTGCTTCTGTACAAAGGGCTTCACATTTAAAAACGACGACATCTGTGAAGGTATATCTTCATTATAAAGGTGACGCGATAGAATTTTGATTAATGACAAACTATTACAGTAACAAACTTCGAACTATTTATCACTAATGTGTTTTTTGTATGAATAGAGATGCAACTAAGTAAATAAAAACACTTTGACTATGCTCATACGAGGGGTGTTCAAATATGAATGCAACTGGGTCAACTTTTTAGAACTGCTTAACAATGTCAAAATAATTATCTCAATCCTTCAAAATACTCACCACCATGTGATATACCAAGTTTCAGTCTTTTAATCCAATTTTCAAAGGCGTTTTCATAATCTTTTCGAGGTTTATTGTTCAGACACTGGAAAATAGCCGAACCGAGATTTTTGCGCGTTTGATATTTTCTTCCAGCAAGGTGTTTTTGAGCCTCGGAAAAAGGAAAAAGTACCAAGGGGCATTATCTGGCGAATAAGGAGGGTGAGGAAGCTCGACAACCTTTTCCTGTTTCAGATATTAGCGTACAAATGGCCGCTTTGTGTAATGAAGCATTGTCATGCAACAATCAGACACCACGGAGACCAGTTGCTTTAATTATTTGAAGTACCTTGCCTTTGTAAAACTTGGCATTGACAGATTTACCCTTCTGTGCGGCAATTTGGATAGCAGGACCTTAATTTGTTAAAGAAAATTACATATATTACCTTTTTGACGCTTATGGTGCGTCTTTAGTTTCCTTTGGATGCCCATACTTTGTTCTGTATCTCTCGCTTGGGCTCATAAAAGTGAACCCATGTCTCATCGCCAGTAATGATATTTGCGAAAGATCGATTGTTGTATTTAGGGAACTGTTTCATCAATTGTTTAGCGATTCTTACCCAAGCAAGTTTTTGCTCTTTTGTAAGGAGATGGGGTATCCATCTATCACTAATCCTTCTTATTTTTAATCACGTCTGAGAATTATATTAGCAGCTCTTACTGAGATACCAACGCATTTAGCTATATGCCTAGTTGTAAATCTTGCATCGGTAGCAATCAAAATCTTAACTTTTTCAACTATTTTTGGCGAAGTTGCAGTTTTCGGACAGCGTGCATGAGGCGCATCTTTTACTGAATTTACACCACTTTTAAATTTCTTACACCACCGTGTGACAGCTGAAAAAGAAAGTTCATTGTTCCCATAAACACGACATATTTCATTAAATATGTTTTTCGTCTGTATACCAACAATACAGCGGTTCTTGATATAGAACCGTATTTGGTCAGTGAAAGGAGACCTTTTCCCAACCATTTTAGCTTTAGTGTACACGAGTAGACAGTGTTAAACGAGCTATTGTCAAAGCTAGACTGAACGGATTTAAACATGCATTGTATCAATGGAGGGCTACACAACCCTCTACGCGATACATGTACCTATTTTGTGCAAGTCGTGGTTAAAAGTGAGATATTGGCCTAGTTGCATTCATATTTGTACACCCATCGTACCTTCAGTCTTATAAGAGTGTGTGTTGATTCATGTTTAGTGATGCATTTGCGGGGCTTTGAACGGTTTTTTATCTACGCAAATAATGTTGTTGTGAATTGCTCCTATTAACTTTGACAAGGTTTTAATTACAAGTAAGGAACGAAAGGAAATTAAAGATTACATTCACATTTACCTTGTGACTATAAAGTCAGCAATATAATAATAATGCCATTGTTTATACATAGATATACACGAGTGTTCTGAAAATCCACCAAAATGTAGCCAAAACTGTTCAGAGACAAATGGGGGATTTATATGTAGCTGTTTACCTGGTTTTTATCTTCTGCAAGACGGAATTACATGCCAAGGTAAGACAAATTCATAAATGTTTATGATTTCCTTTCATTTATAACGCTTCTGTTATTTCGCTGTCCGTAAATAAGATTAGATTGACAAAATGATACCTAACATTATTAAAAAGATCTTCTAGCTGGTACTGGTGTTATTAAGTTCAGAAAAAAATATCAATGACAATTTGTACTACCTCAATAATTGCTAAATTCACAGTCTTCTCCATTCGGCAAAGGAAAGAGAATGGGTTTCCGGCACAATTGCTACTAATGTTTTAAGATACACTTTTAAAAAATTTTATTTTAAAGAAGAGCCATAATTTTCTGAATTGTTAACATAAAAGTATAAAGCAAGCCAAGAAAGTACAACTGAAATTTTCTAAAACCGTTTTAGAATGTGAAAAGGGTCAACACGGAGAAAGCTGCAACTCCACATGCTCTTGCATTACCTCGAATACGAAAGTTTGTCATCACGTTGATGGCTCATGTGAATGCAATCCTGGCTGGGAAGGTGAAAAGTGCGAAGTAGACGTCAATGAATGTAACAGCAGTACACCTGTTGATTGTCCGGATAACTCTAAATGTGTTAATACAAATGGATCCTTCTTTTGTGAATGTGCCATTGGATATTTGAAAACTTCTGAAGGTGTCTGTGAAGGTAATTGTTACATATCATTATGTAAATTTTGAAGAAAAAAAGCTTGATATTATGCTGGTGAGTTTATCTAATAACCTTTCTAATGTCTAACCTTTTCTAAGCATTGTGTTACTATTATACGTGCCAATTTAATCAACAACACTAAAATCTTTAGTTAAAAGGCACATTATAGAACAATTCTGTTAATGGGTTATCGTAAAACATGAAATTAAGCCGTCAATCCTTTTACCTTTAAGATTGTGACAGGCAGCGCTTTGGAAAGGACTGTTTACGAGATTGCAGCTGTGAGCGGGAGAATACAGTTTCATGTGACAAAATCGATGGATCATGTACTTGTCGAAATGTAAAATATTATGTTTTTCGTACATGTATTTTATACTAGTTTTAGAACTAACATGAGGTATTAATTAAACGTGTCAAAGTTTTATTCTTGCTGAATATAATTAAGTAAAGAGTTGCGTCGAGCAACAGAACGCAACAGACATCAATTAGACAACTTTTCACTTCCACATGTGTTGTCAATGAAACCAAATGAATTTATCATTGTAGGGCTGGACTAATGAAAACTGTACAGATGACATTGATGAATGCCAAGTAACACCAGACATTTGTTTGGACAAGAATCACACAGTATGTCACAACACAATAGGATCTTATGGATGCGATTGTGAGGATGGATATTTGTCACAAAATCAAGAATGCATAGGTAATTCCGTTGTTTATTTTGAAAACTTCCCTCTCTTTTATTTTTTTCTTAACCTGTTTTTGTTTTTTGTGTTAGAGTCATCATGAACCGAATAGAAGATTTCTTACATACCAAGAAAGGCAAAACATGTTTATGTCACATACTGTTTATGATCTAGTTGAAAGGAAATGAGTCTGTGTCTCGTTGGTGTAATCAGGAAAACAAAACGTTTGTTGCGTTTGTTCATTTCAGATAAAAATGAATGTCTTGATGGTACAGCGAGCTGCCTTCAAGAATGTATAAATACTGACGGGAGTTACGTTTGTAAATGTACTGTAGGCCACCAAGGTATTTGGAACATCTGCGAAGGTAAATATGATTTGTGTCCTGATAAAACAGGATAGAAAAGAAAATAGAAAATAGAGAAACGCCACCATTCCACCAAGAGCACAGTAAGTGCATGTAAATGACCAACACAATACATAAAATACAAAGAACAGAAATCACTGCCCAAAATAAAAATAAAGCAAACAAACATTGACATCTACTTTTGTTAACTGTAGACCTAATTTTAACGACCTATGTAACATATACTTTCTGAATGCTTCCTACCTCTACGTATAATTTCCATGGAGACGATTGTGAAAAATGCTTATGCTTTCATTTTCTACCCACTGCTAAGTTATTTAGAAACAAAAGAGCGTAACGTTTCGGAATTGTATGATGCTATTGGTAGCATATGTAGCTACATTACAGATACGCCATATTTTATCATTTCGATGGATCTTTAATTAACAGGGATTTAACAAATGAATGTAACGCTTTAATTTGTCTCTTATTTTAAGTTGGTATTTTTAAAACGCTATATCAATGTATCACTTTTAATATCGTGATTAGAAGCAATATCTTTATATTGTCATGGGAAAATAAAAGTAGCATCAATTTTAACGATATTTGTTTGTCTTTGTTTATAGCATGCTCAGGTAATAAATATGGAGACAATTGTACAAGCTCGTGTGAGTGCAACACAACGAATACGATAAACTCGCAACAGTCATGTAACCGTAAGACTGGTGAATGTCTATGTAAAAATGAATGGGAAGGGGAAACGTGTGACACAGACCGGAACGAGTGCCTCAATGATAATGTATGTGCAACACATGAACATACTGTATGCACAAATTATCCTGGAACATATAGCTGTGAATGTGAACGAGGTTTTGACCATATCGATGGTTTGTGTGTTGATGAAGAAGTCCGTAAGTATTCATGAAGTATAAGGATCGTGTTGTGATGAAATATTAATTAGAAACATTTACGTTGCATTTTGGCCTATGATTTTACTGTACACAACTTCACAATGTGTGTCGATTTAAATAATTGAGTTTTATAATTAATAATTAATTTAACTGTAAAAAGGCAATTTTCCCATTTAACTCACACATGTTAACAAATTCATTTCTTTCGTATTCAAATCGTTTCTTCACGCAAAAGAGTTGCAAGAAAGCCTTTCTAATATTTTTCAATATCATTGAAAAAAAAACTGCTGTTTATTTCGAACATTTACTTCGATGTAAAAAGTGAAGTTAGGAATGTTTTTGGTACAAATAAATGTCATTTCCGCCGATAAGACATCTTTCTTTGTAAATTAAGAGCTACTTGTAATTGTGGTCCTGGGACTTTAATGAAATGAGGTTCGTTTGAATTAATATGCAATTATGACAATTGAATTAATTTCAATATTTTTCAGCAACCACTACTCCAGCACCAGGTAGGATTAATGAAATGAATCTTTATCAAGAAGTTAATTTCGAATTAAAATGTAAAGTAAAAGAATTGGATATTTGATACATTTTAATTCTGATGTACTATATTGAGATTACCATAACACTTAACGTGTTTAAAACGTTTGAGAATCTAATGATATTCTTGCAATTAAACAGTCACACATAAACACCGAATAAATATTTCTCCAAGTAAAACTAGATTTTAGTAGATTACACAATGTTAAAAATATTAGCTAACTTCTTTTAATAAAAGCAAAGCCTGTTTTAAGAACAACTTAGTAGAATTGTTGAAAAAACACAATGTAGATGTGTAAAAGTAACGTGATTTCTTAAACACATTATAATTTCCCTATGTTCTGGATATTCACAAAACCAATACATCTATATGGTTTACCATCAATTACGACTAAGTATTTTTCTTGCTGCTTTCTTTTTCTAGAAATATTACACAGGGTCGCATAATGCCTTTTTGAAACTTAAATGAATGGTTACAGAGGACCGCCTACTGGTCGTGTACATCTAGTAGTTGCCATAAAGAACGGGTTAGACATTATACATGTATGTTCGCTTATTTCAGACGATTACACAGAGCTCCGTTTTACTGTGACAATTGACGTTTCCTTACCGTCAGGAGTAAATTTGGAATCTGCTTCCGGATTTGCAAAAGTTTCACAAATGGTTTATCATTCAGTACGTTTAGTTTTCTTTATTAGTTGTAATAGTCATACACCTTTTTACATACATGTACATAATAAATTCATATAATGCATACGTTCATATTAATAGTAACAAAATTGTTCTGTATTGTTTAAATATCCGTGTGGTCAGAGATATTCGACCTTCATGAAAGGGAAACGCGATGTCAACGACTATTATCGACGCCACCCCCTGATTAAAATGACCGCCGCTGAGAAATCAATTGAATCGTTATCAGAAGAGATCACAAAGTAATAGAAAATAAAAATAAAAGAATGAGCGTTTCAAGATAACACTAGGAAAAGGCAACGAGTGACGATGAAATTTCAAGGAATGACATCGCGAGGAGGAAAAAAGCATCAACTTTAATAATTATCACTGAATAAGTGCATTACTGGTTTTTTCCTTATATCAGTAACGTTTATTGTCATATCAGATAACTCTTCTGAACGAAAACGTAAGGTAGATCTAATAGACGTTAATTCATGTCCGAGTTGGTGGGGGTTTGATAATGAACCCCTGGTTGCATAATAGCACTCTGGCTAAAGCCCTTGTGTCGTTATGCTTTTTGCGGGCCCACCCAGCTTAGCCTTAGTGTAATCATAAGTAATAGAATCTTTTCTTCGTGTTTGTAGCTTTATACTATTCACAAGTTTGCCTCTGGTTTGGACATCTGGTTATATTTTTATTTCAGCTTTGGCAATACTACAAGCTGTCAGTGAGGTCTAAACTCATAATTAATGATTTAAGGTATTTTTTTATGTTTTTGTGTCTTCGTTTGTTTATAAAGCACCTTGTATTCATAACACGCGTATCAAACAGACAAATCTTAGTCAATTCTATTCTGGTCTAATTGAGAACCAAATCATTAATTAGATATCTAAATTTGCATCATCGTACGTTAAACTTTGTTTTCGCTTTTAAATCATAAAGAAAAATCGTTATTGCTGTATCTTATCCTCTTAGACCCGGAAGCATAGTCGTAGACTACAGAATTATCTATCCATCTGATGATACTGCCCTTGGAGACAGTCTTGCTTCCGACTCTGTAAGTCTGGCAGGTGGTGGCGAAATTGAATTCAACGGACAGCTTGTGAGTGTAAGAATAGTTGGTGAGTTTTGACAATATTTCTTTAATTTCTTATCAATACTCATTGCCTTATCATAATAAAAGATGCCCGTTTTAAACAAATAAGTAGAAAACATTTAACCAATTAGCCAGATGAATAACCTACATGTATTTCAATTTCCGGTACATTTCCCTAAATCCTGTGCCAGTATCCACCTGTCATTTTGAAATATCATAAGATATATCGTTGACTAAAGAACTACCTGATGTCATTCTGATTTTAAAAAAAGTTTATGTACAGAACAAACTTTAGATGAATATAAAAGTTTTGCTTGACTGAGAAACAGAGTTGAATAAACTTCTTGTATGGCGAAACATAGAAAAACAGTATGAAACATTTCTATGTGTGATATTAAACTATGATAAAAAGATTCAATGTTTTAATGGCTAGTAATAACTAAAGCCATTGAATTTCATGATTAATAATACATACTGCTCCTTCGAGTTATTATTATTTTCTTTGGAAAAGGAAGTCTACAGAAATGTGACATTTCAAAGCTTGTATTTAAATAGGCAAATATTATGTAGAGGTTATTATACAGGACAGGTATGCCTTAAAGTGACATTATGCGCATTTTTTTCAAGTAAAAATCCAGCTGAATATGGTGTGTGTACAAAAGCGTAGAGGAAATAATAGCTTTTAACCCAATACACCAAACTCTTCACGCTACCAGTAAGAAATAATAACTTTCCAAATATTGATTTTCTTATTTGACTGGGAGAGTCAATTTAAGAAAAGAACAACTGCATGCAGGAGTTGCTTCCCTTCCACTGCCGAAATCTCTACAAACATCATTTTCAGAGTCCGATCTTTTTATATCTAAAGCACCAACTTCAAATACTAATGCGGCATAATCATTAATTTAACACATTTAAATGAACACCATCCAAAAATGACTTTTATAAAACTGTCACAAAAATACACTATATGCAGTAAGATGCGCATAATGTCACTTTAATGCGATATTGGCACGCTTGGTCGGATATTGGCCCGAGGGCTTTAGCCCGAGGGCCAATTTGAACCAAGTGTGCCAATATCGCCTTAAGGCACACCTGTCCTGTATAATTATTTTTTTATTGCATATGTTGAACATCGGTTTGCTGAAAATGGGAAAACATAAGACAAGTATACAAAACACAAAATTCCTGCAATAAGGCCTAGATCCCTAATTATTCTATTTCATAAAGATAAATACCATTGAATGAATAAATTATTCATACTATCCACAAAAGCATACGTGTCAGTTTCCACATTTCGCTGCTCAATAAGCCTATCTAAGTTCAATAAACGTTGAGATAGAGACTTATGTGTCCTTTCGGCCGCCATTTTCCGTTACGTCTACGTTGTCAATTACGTCAACGTTTTCACGTACTGACAGTCTAGAGTTTTTGCACAGTTGACCAGAAATAGCCTCGATATGAATTTTCTGGCACACTAGCAAGTGTACCGATATCAGTTATCAATAATATGACGATAAGAATGTTTATATATATCTTAGTCATTTTATTTATTTAAACTGGAAGTCCTTTGGCGTGGTTAAAGTCTTAAAATACAACAATAAGAGAAACTGACAAAGCAATAGAACACATTTACTCTTCTGGAATTTTTATAATATTTTGTATTTGGTTACCAGACTACGTATTATGTTTGATAGTAACTGTATAGAGCATGTATCTATTCCAGAGCCCTTTAATAATGAAACTAATGTGTGCGATGTTTACTCTTCAATTCGAGGACCTTGCCCTGAAGCAACTAAATGTGCGGAAGTAGACGGCAAACCTACTTGCAGGTTCGTATTGCATAGAGAGTTTTTAAAAGTAAAATGTACATGGAATGATAATGTATTTTTTATAAAGATTGAGTAAACCTGTTTATCCATATTTCATCAGTTATGAGTAATTGATCGCAGATAAAAATAAAAGATCCCCAGTGCTATGGCAGACTGTTCTATCGGAATGCCAGAATGACAGCGAAGCAGTTTTTATTAATTACATAGAATTCATTTTAACCGAAGGATGTATTTATTATTTTTGGAGAAACTATGTGTCCGACTTTAGACTATGTAAAAATTATTCGTTTAACTTTATTGAAATAATGAAATATTACTGGTCCAGGAAATAATTTTATCCACTTTTTTCCAGGGAGATTGTCGTTGACGGTATGTATTTCAGTTTATTCTATTATGTAGGCATAATCAAGTTTTGGACGAAGACATGTCGTAACTATCTGACTACAGCTTTTTTAAAATAAAATTTAACGAAATAATTTGAAATCTATATCTATTTCATTACTCGTATACGAAGAATCACGCTTTAGCAAGACCGTTGCTGTAAATCTATTGAGGACTTTTAGCAATGTTTCGTACATAGAATTTAATTGAGAAACATGTACTTACAAAATTATAATTTTCCAACGAACATGGAAAGCAAGCTTCAGTGTTTCTATAAAAACTATCTTTCAGCTGGCCGAGGAGCGTGACTGAATAATCAGTAACGAATATACATGTAGTTGTATATACATGTACATTTCTTGTGTTTCTGATGTTGAATTTAGTGCCGCGCTTCATTACCTGATGGTACATACGTCATTTTAGAGAATGTCAACACCATTCTCGTTTCCGTTAGAAAACCGTTACAAACTGTACAAAAAAGCAAGTCTTGCCGAAAATGGCAATGTCAGAATGCAATAAAAATGCGCTCTGGTATCTGCAGAGTAGACTCTTACCCTTTCATAAGTATTCGAGTGGAATTTGTGATTTAGAGAATTCTCAGCTCCTTTTAGTAGGCACACTTCCTTTTTGATAATCCGTTAGAGTTTGTCGGACTTGACGCTTGTTTAAGCAATTCATGATGTTGATGATAGTGACAAGCCGTTCATTATGCTGAAGATTTACGATAAAACTGGTGTAGTTATTGAACGGTTTATTGAACATTACCAGAACACAGGAATTATTAAGGTCAGGTGGCTGCCTTGCGTGTTCCTAGACAAAAAGAAAGTACTATACTAAGCACAACGGCAGCCAACGTCACTTTAAGTTCGTTGATGCTTTCGCTTTGCTTGTTACACATTCGCTGCTTTTGTAGGTATATTGAATGTTTGTTTTTTTTACAACTGGAATGAAATTTATAAAGATGGCATAGACGAGATTCAACATCTAATTGTGCGATTTTACCTGGCAACTACAATCTATGTCATAGTAATAGAAACATACCGGTTAATTCTGGATCATATGTCGTATTTAAGGGCAGTTAGCAAGTATATATAAACGTGAGTTTAACGGACAATTAAGATAAAACACGAAACTAGTCTGAAAATGAATCTGTGACAGTAAATTGAAATATTTCAGTTTTCACTAAGCATAGTTTTTTTTACACCGTCGCTGCAATGTGTCGTAGTTGTTTTCTAAAAGAATGTATTGGTAGTGTATCATCTAATATGGCATTGAAGTTAAACAAAAATTGAAATTTTTTCATAGCTTTAAATTTACTATTTCACGAATATTTTTAGTAATTCATTTAAAATTCATTTCTGACATGCAAAATTACTTCAAATACCTTTTATATTGCAACTTATGATCCTGATAAATTTTGATTGCTGAAGCTTGCTAAAGAACGGCTTTCGTAATTTTCATTCCAGTACACTGAGTATATACTTTTTCAGACAAGACAGCAGTGTACATTGGTGTTGGAGCTGGTGCATGTTTTATACTTCTGACTGCACTGATATTTATATTCTGTCTCCGGAAACTTCGAGAGAAAAGACAGTATGACAAAGAATTCAAACACATAGACAAGTGAGAAGATTTATCGATCAATATATAAAAATATATAACCGTATCTAAAAGTCTAAACATTTTCATTTAGCATTTCTAAACATAGGGAAATGTTTTACTAGGTGATACACTGCTTTTTGAAATGTAAATATCATTAGACCAGCCCCCGGTCTATAACGATAAAACTCACATATTTTATCTTAAACGCTGTCTGAACAATTTGTCATATTTCCAACGTCATACAAAGGTTCATAAGTTATTGCTGTCTGACCAGGGATCGAAACTGTTCATCACACGGAATACATTCGGAATGATATGAATGAAAAGCATTATGGAAATTATCGTTCATGCATTTCTTATACTTATACCTTCGATCTAAAAGCGGAAGGTAAGTACATGAACATAATTTCAGTGCCTTCTGTTTAAAGTTATCTTAAAATGACAATAAAAGGACGAAAAACAATCTTGCCTTTACATATATTTCAGGTTGCACAGGAACAGATTGGTCCAAAGTCCTTCAAATAGGAAAATAAAGACAGAAACAAACGTAACAACCAATCCAATTGTCCCACAGCCGGCTTTAAATGGTATTATGTTTATTTGAATAGGTTATCAATTTATGACGTGAAATATCTTTGAAAATAGTTTGAATATGAATAAAAATGAAGTGCTACAAGTTAAATAAGAGTTAAACTAGCTTTTAAGCTCATCTGAGCACGCATTGCTTATGTTTTGCAGTAAGATTCCACAGTTTCTGTCAAACGATATAATCAGAGAATTCTAGGACCCTTGTTGCTATGAAAACAAATAGAAAAATTCTTCATGCTAAACACCGTGTGTAGCATCGTGTTTTGAAAACATTTCTTGTCAGAAACTGCAAGGTCTAGAGGTCTAGAGCTTAGATATATGTAGCATTGTGCGGTTGACCTGTTCCATGTGGATCTCTTTGCCTTTAGCCTTGACCTTTTTATCAGTTGAACTCGGGTGAATGAAGCAGTGTCAGCATTGCTCTCTTGTTATCTATTTCTTTCCACATGGTGAATGTTATTTTGATTCTGTATCATTAAGATCGCTTTTGTTTAAGTTATATATGTAATGTTTGCAGAGGCCAAAGAACAAACTTGGAGAAGCAAGGTCTGGAATTGGACAAGAGCACAGAACTTTGGATCTGAGGTGAATTTTATGTACCTTACATTTGTAAATATGTTTTGAGATTTGAAAGAAACAAAAAAAGACAATCGATAAAACGTAATTTGTTGCACCCTGTTCCATCAATTGTGTAGCTGTTGTGAAACTTTTTAAGATATCGATACATTTCTTTTTTAGTATATGATACATTATATATCTAAAGAGAACCAGTAATTATAACATTTTCAATATCTTAAAGTGCAACTGAGCCAGTTACTCGTAGCAATGAATTATGATAACATTAATGTACATACATTGCAGGGCATTCATCTGACTGTTTATTTGCTTCGTTGATTACTTTCAGAAAGGAGGTGGCATGTTGCCACGATTTGATATGTCAAAACTCCAAAGGAAACAAATTAAAACCCAGGTTTGTAAAGGACATCTTTTTCATAAACTAGATAATAACATACATTTTAAGTTTACTCATAGTTTTTTCAAGGAATGAATATGTAAACTCCATGTGAACGTTGTAAAGAACAACCCTTTAATTTGAACTGACGTTTTGTCATAATTATGCAATTCTAATTCGTATTTTCAGAACGCTGCTTGGCAACGGGACTTCGATCTTCCAGGCGACTTCCTGTATTAACAACGTCATATTTACACTTAAAAACACAGAAGTATTGCTTAGTGCTTATGATAAACGCTGCTCAGGAAAAACGATCAGCAGTGTATTTGTCAAACGTCTTATGTATAGAACAACAGTTTATGTAGCAACAAGAAAACGTGATTCTATTCGTCATGACATAACATGTGTCTTAATGAATGGTCTAAATGATATTTTATAATGGGGAACTACTTACCTCGTGTTTATTAGTGCAAACTCTCAGACGAAAGAAGGGTGAGGATTTTTCTGATCTCCGATTGGCAGATGTAAGTTAGGCAACAGTATTTCGTTTCTTCGTTGTTCGAGGTGGAAAGAGAGAGAGAGAGAGAGAGCTGTACTTGCACTGTCAGACTAATTGAATAGGATGCATTGATGTAGACTACATAATTTCTTTTATCTGGAATAAGAAGCTTATTTATATTCAATATAAGTGTATGTTTTATGCAATCTGAGATTCGTCAAATTACGTTTTATTTATTTACATAAAAGTACCATGAAATCAAGAAAACTACTAACGACTGTTTTAGTTAGTTAGCTGTTAATTACACCCTAATTCTCTGTTCTTGATTCTTGGAACTACAGTTCTTCATATATCCAGAATATAATTTTAAAATATGTACTGTTCAGCTGATGACGACTTGTGCACCATAAACTGAAACATTCACAGAAACATAGCTAAAATCAGTACTGTATGTTAATGATGGATATCAATTTTATATTGCCCTTATTCGGGTCATTTTATAGAAACCTGTAAATAGCACCAAACACACCATAAGAAAGACAATTTGAAATAAGATAGCATCATTGTTATATTACAGACAGTTTTATTATACTTTGTTGTTTTTGTGCACTTAACGTTTTCTTAAACTAAGTTTTACTTCAGCTGTATTGAATATTAAAATTTGGTTCCATATGTACATATATTTTCTTAAAATACCTGGAATGTTCAAATATTTTCTTGGTTTCACTAACACAACATGATTTCCAAACTTTTGTCATAAGCTGCCAAATACTACTCAATTGAATTGAATATGCACTTGGCTGAAAAATGCTAGGTTCCAATGATGTACAGAATACTAATAACTATGCAATCTCATGCTTTTACAAGAAAATGTACTGAACATTGGATTATTTCTAGAAAAAAGTGCAGTCTAGACTCAGATTTACTCAGATTGTATTTAATTTTATTGTTATGCATTACTTTTCACATTAGTTTTTGCAATGTTATATTGATTTCCGATGTTGAAATATGAGTTTTATCAAAGTGATTTTATATCTGTAAACGTAGAAGACATTTAGCACTGATTTTTATTTATACAAAAAGTTATAAATGACTCGTTTCATTCTACTGTATACCTTTTTGAAACTGATAATAAATAAACACTCCTTTTGTAAGATTTTTCCGTCTGCAAAAAAGAAATGCCGACAGTTTAGTAGATTTACATATGTCTTTCATTACTTGTATATTCTCCGGCATGTATTATTTTATTATTATTATTATTATGTCCAAGAAATAAAGGGATGGAATTCTTATTAGCTAAATATTCTTCTTTAACTTCACTCAAACTTTCTTTTGATGCAACAAATAAAGGTTATAATGTAATCATGTCCTATATCTGATAAGTGCATAGGAAAAACAACACACCATGAAGAATATGAGTTAATATTACCAGTATGTAATTACCAGTCCTGTTGAGGTGCTAACAATAAGTACAGTTACTATTTTCTGGGTTGTCAAACACATTCTATATGTTTCGGCAATATACGATGAATTGAATTAAACTTCTTGTTACACAACTACATACTGTGTATTCGGACGTCTCATACATCGTCTCCATACATTATAGTAAAGTGTTGATTTGTTACCATGCAACCAGTTATCATCCATTTTAATGTTTGTATGGCGGCGGCGAATTGTATTCCACTCCAAAACGAACGTTACACGGTATAAGCGACTTTTTGTTAACTTTTAAGGTTTAAATATATCATTTCTTAATGGCTCGATAAAATGTGGCAAAACTAGTAGATCTATATCCAAAGAATTATTTTACACTAGGTAGTACCGAATTCAGTCCGAGCATTTTACATCAGATTCTTTATGAGCATTGAAATCTCACTTTATGTTTAATTTCTTTATGAAGTGATCTCTCGGGACCAACTATGTGGGATACTGTTTATAAAATATTGTTTGTAAAAGTTCACTGTAGTTTCACTGTATCCTCATAACGAAGTTCTAATATTTGCCACAGCTTGACAGCATTATACATAGTGTACAATGATTTTGACCAAAAACTAATTGTTATAGCTGTTTCATAAACCAAGAATGTTCTAACGTTGTTATCATGACATATTATGTAAAATAAACTATTTGAAAAAAGTCAGGCAAGAAGAATATTATGTTTAGTTTTATCACGGAATGTGAACAAGAACCCTTGATATTACAGATAACACTTACGCTGATGACATTAGCGAGTAAAAATTAATTTTGTATACGCTATTGTAATAGACTGTGTACCTAAGTTTTCTCTTATACCATAAAATAGTAGGTATCCCGATAGGTAATTACATACCGCAGATCTTTGCATCATCTGTTTGCAACAAATACAAATTCTTTACCTCTGCCGACAGTGCTGTTAGACGTCTGACTTTCGTTTCCTCATCCCGATTTACAGGCATACCTAGCTTATGTCAAAAAATAAAAAGTAACAACAGAGTTTAGATCTTGATCGATTTATAACCATTCACAAACAGTATTTACCCTTGATCCCACTTCATTCAAAACGTATAGTTAAAGTGACATTATGCGCATCTTACTGCACATAGTGTATTTTTGGTGACAATTTTATAAATGCAATTTTTGGTTGCTGTGCATTTAAATGTGTTAAATTAATGATTATGCCGCATTAGTATTTAAAATTGGTGCTTTAGATATAAAAAAATCGGACTGATAAAATGATAGTTGATTGTGTCGTTGTTGATGTTGGTAGAGATTTCAGCAATGGAAGGGAAGCAACTCCTGCATGCAGTTGTTCTTTTCTTAAATTGACTCTCCCAGTCAAATAAGAAAATCAATATTTGGAAAGTTATTTTTTCATACTGGTAGCGGGAAGAGTTTGGTGTATTGGGTTAAAAGCTATTATTTCCTCTACGCTTTTGTACACACACCATATTCAGCTGGATTGTTACTTGAAAAAAATGCGCATAATGTCACTTTAATTTAACTAAATAAATATCTGAGACAATAAAGGAAGCTGTACCATTCATTAAAATGAATAGAAGCTTGGTTCACATATTATTGAAATTAAACTAGTGACCAGTATCCCATAGGCATGGCTAACGCTAAAACACGAAAATGAACTTGTATTAAAAATTTATATACAAAGCATATGAAAGTGTGAATTAAATTTTTTCTTGCATACCGGATCGGGGTATCCGCAGTTTTCACCAGTGCTGGCAATTTTTTTATTATATACCTATAAATATTCTGTCAAAAATACAGCCATTATTCAACCATCAAATACGACATATAATAAGCCGGATTGGCTCTCGTCGAGCTCGGATCATACGTGTGCTACGCACTCGTAAGATCCGACGCACAACTCGAGCAAATCCGGCATGCTGGATCACGTTACTATACTAATAACCCTATTATATTACATACCCCCATGTAATATGACTCGCGTGAGTTATTTGTGACGTAACGTTATAAACATTGTGACGTCACTTCCCCAAACAAAGTATCTGAATATCGATTGTTTTTATTCCATAATGTATTATTTCTATAAGTTTGCATTTAGAAATCTGTTTAAAGTGCAAGACGGTATGCAAGAAAAAGTTTGTATCATGAAACACTTGGTTTAGATGGAAATATCCGTCACCTCGGGCAACTGTTTCGCGGGAACTCGGCAGAGCCTCGTTCCCGCCAAAACAGTTACCCTCGGTGATGGGTATTTCGATCTGAACCGCATGCTCATGAAAGAAACTATTAATAGTAACGTTATGGCTACTTCTTTTAATTAGTTATTACCACGTAATCAAAATGTGCACAAAACAACAGTTACATGAAATGAAACCCCCAATTCAATGTATTTGTGACAATTGTTGATCCTTGAATAATGTCATTTTATAATATTCCTTAATTTGCACTGTTAAAGTGGAATTATGCACATTTTTTTCAAGTAAAAATCCAGCTGAAATATGTGTGTGTAAAAAGGGAATAGCTTTTAACCCAATACACCAAACTCTTCCTGCTACCAGTACGAAATAACAACTTTCCAAATATTACTTTTCCTATTTTGACTTGAAGAGTCAATTAAAAAAATAACTGCATGCATGAGTTGCTTCCCTTCCACTGCCAAAATCTCTACCATCAACAACAAAAACACAAGGGAGATCACTGTGAAGAAAGGAACTATTATTTTGTTAGTCCAATTTTTTTATTTCTAAAGCACCAACTTCAAATACTAATGTGACATTATCTTTTATTTACATATTTAAATGCACAGCAACAGAAAATTGCTTTTATAAAACTGTCACCGAAAATACACTATGTGCAGTAAGATGCGCATAGTGTCACTTTAAACTCTGCTTACAAAGCTTATTATAAAATGTTCTGTTTGAGGAATTCAGAGAGCAGCAGCTCATCAGCGTGTATACGTGACTCTGCGATCTATACCTATTTGTACTTCCTTGTAACCACTCCATCTTAAAAAATTCTCTTCAAATATTTTATTGAAAACAGACAAGTGAAATGCTAAATGTTTAAAACAAGTTCAACTCAATCGGGAAAAAACTATTGAAAATAAAATTGACCTTACGAAAAGGGTTGTGCCTGATGTGGCTAACATTCTAAAAACGGTCTATTTGCTTTTTTAGTGTATATTTACATGTATTTATATCTAGCTTATCTTTTGTAAAACGATGAAATAAAATACTATCAAATTAAAGGTTCATTACTAACACCAAATCAAAATTTCTTTTAAATCTGGAATCGTAATGGGCGTCTTCTCAGAACGAAAAATATGACATAATGCACTGAATGTGACCATATTTTGTGTTGAAAATTTGAGTTTAACAAAAGAATTAATAAATTATGTTTTGCCTTTTCAAAAATGAAAGTAGGTTTTCTCGTTTTCAAATATCTTTGTAATTTTTCAGAAATCTCTCTGAGAGAGGCTGTAAATAGGTTGTACACAAATAAGCATGCCTATTTTGAAATATAATTGAAGAACTTTACTTCCAATGATGTGCAAAGTATATGTCTGACTGTTTACAACATTCAATAAAGCGAAAGTAGGACAAAAAGACCACCCAGGTCAATCTAAGGAAATACACAAACATTCACTCATTTTTTCTGCAGCAGTATTTCAAACAGAGAAATACTCCACGGCTATTGTAAAGTTTTATAAGCCAGTTTCAAACTGTATTTCCATATTACAATTCCAGATTTAAAATAAAATGCAATTTGGTGTTAGTAATGGACCTTTAAATTACATCGCATTATGCATTTCAGTGTTTATCTTTAAGCGACTGTGTATATTATTATCGATGTCTCATACATCGTCTCCATACATGTGGAAATAGTAGAAATTATTTTCTGCTGCAAATAATTTACTTTATTTTCAAGAAAAATCTTAGTCGGAAAGCCGTTGTTTTGAGGTTGTCTTGTTAATAATTCATTCGGTATATTCGGAAATAATCGTCTGTATCGACTGGTTCCAATCGAGCATGCGTAGGTAACGGTGTAAGCTCGATTTAGCCGGGTACTATTTCACAGCGCTATATAAGCTTGAAATCCACGTGCAATTATCTCTTTCTTTCGCACTACACTATAGAGAACACGACTGAACTTTAAATCTTCATTTCGTTATGCCATGTGGTCGCGGAGTTCGTCGTAGAGGCCATGCAGCCGCAGGTCTAAGTAAGAAGACGGGCAGCCATTCCACCAGCGAATGATAACGCCATCGCAACTGATCAGCCCCGGGTCGATGCTCAGAGTCAGACACAGCCATCTTGTTCAGTTCCGGAGGTCGGCACCCGAGGACAATACGTTCGTAACAGGACCAGGCCAGAGACGAGGGGGACAACCTGTTACAGCCAGACGCGGGTAAGTCTTCGGATATTGACTTTGAATCAATTATTAGGGATTCTGGAGTGTTACCTCCAGAAAGTAGCAATGCTAGATCACATTTACAAAATTCAAGTTCAAGAGGTAGCTTAACAGGTAAAAATGTTGCTAATTTCTCCCAGTCATTATTTAGTGCTTCCTCAGGCGCCCAGTCTAGCCTACCGGACATGCGTTTAGCTGGGGACGACCTCGCTGCGCATGTCCCATCTTCAATTAAGCAACAGATTTGTAAGGGAGACTATGTTAATTTAGCATTAATACTTTTAAAAGGTGCTGTAGAGTTAGCCGAGTTTTGTAGCGGCAGCGTGCTCAGATTAGTCAGTTCCGATGGGCACATAGAATCTTTCAAAAGGGAATGAAAGGAAAAAATCATTTCAATTGAGAAATGAGTAGTTTCATTTATAATATACAGTACGCTCCTATCTACTTGTCCACCCATTCGGACAAAGTTTACGAGCTTCTACACTATATGTTTACAATAACGGAGTGTGCCATGCGTCAGGGTGGTTACGCTTGGCGGACCTATGATGAACAATTCCGCCTCCGTCAAGCACTAGTGCCTTCCCCTTGGTCTGTCGTCTTTGTTTACCGATATATGAAATTCAAACAATCTTTATATGTTTTCTTCCGTTTTTACAATGTGTGTATGTGATGTAAATTCAGATAAAACCACTGCTTCTTCTATCAATTATTTATTGTATATAAATTGTAATGATTATGAATTTCAATAGCCGGCGATGTAGATGGTGATGTAATCAAGTGCCGATGGGCTAGTGGAACCAATGAATGTGCGAGTGTTTGCTCAGCGTTTTCAGATTTACAGCTAAACGTATGCGCTCAAATTATATTCTGCTTTCTGTCGAATTCTAAATCGAAAATATTATTATCGGATGGGAAATTCTCTAAGTAGTTATACTACCAGCAAACATAGCCGAGGCTCCTGATTTGGTAAACTTCAAACAGGAGCTTGCTTAAGTGAAATTCTGAGGCAGTTATCTTCCCAGACTGTTTTAGGAACCGATGATGGTTAGAGCTGTACCGGTTTGGTGATTTCCTATAAGGTGCCACGCTTGCCGGATTGGTCTGACACTAAGGAACTGACGCAGCCTGGGAACTATTTCCTTTGCACTCATTCTGTGAACTTGCTATTTCTATCTATTATGTCACTTCTAATGTTTTTTATACGCTTTTAACTTTTTCTTGCCGATTGTCAATGATGACAGTGTTTCGTACGATGTAGATAGGTAGACATGTATCTTAATTAATTGCACAGCTATCGGATTAGGCCAAGATACCTAACTAAAATCTGTTTTTAAAAATATCTTGACACTGAAGCTCACACTAAAGCACGTCATCATGAATAAACTATTTAATTTAAACATGGTTGAATTAATGTGTCCCTACGTGACACGGGATATTACAACGGGAAACAGGAGTTACTTCCAATGTAGAAATGTACATACGTACAACGGCAGTATACTTATCATCTAGCTTTTTGTAATTTTTGTTGCCTTCCAATTGTCTTTGAGTAACGGCTAATAGATATTGTTTCACAATAGATCAAGGAATCAGCACATGCAATTTTGTCCAAACAGGTGCCGATTTGAGGAGAAAATCGTAGGTTAATATGGAAGTTTTGTCAAAAACAGAGTGTTTCCGCATTGGGCATTATTTGCACATGTATAGTAGTGTTTATTTTCAGAAATGAAATATTTTGAATAACCAGGGACAAAATGCAATATTTTCTCTATGAACCTTAAATCTATAAATATGCCGTTTTCAAAGAGATGCATGCGTTTAAAGTTGACAAGCACATGAATTTGGCTAACGGAAATGGCAGTTTATTTTTGAATGGTTAAAGGTGGCAACATATTCGATCAAAGATTGTCTTAACGCTAACAGCCATATCAAAAATCCGAAAACGACCGAAACTTGCGTGTTTTCAGCCGTTTTGTATCGCTTGTTAGTTACTTTTTCTGTCCGAAATGACATAACAACTAACCCACGTGAACTACGGGCACAGAACACGTATGAAATAGTGCTATCAGACGTCTTCCAGACGATACAGCTGAACACAATGTGTATAATAAGTTACTGATGATTCCAGTTGTGAAAGGTACATCTGCACCAACTTTGTGTAAAAGAAATATTTTTTAGCACTATGTGTTTTGTCACAAGAGATTGACAGTTGCATTTTCGATACTTTTCATTTTTGATCGACTGACTATTGTAGAAGAGGTCCTTCTTAATTTTTGTATGAATGTATCTCGAGAATATTACTGAAACACATTGCATATACATTACAATAAGGGACACTGTCTTTGATCTGAATCACACAAATGTAACTAAACATAAACATTCCAGTCACTGACTGCATGATATATACAGTGTGTAAATGAGACAAGTGTATATGGTTGTATTCTCAAAAATCGCCAGGGTAAATAATACATGTACAATGGACTTGTAGTACAATAGACTTGTAGTACATATGTAGGTAGCCCTACATTACATGTAGTTATATATGTGACCGCCACTGTGGTCAAGTGGTTAATGTCGCTGACTTGTTATCACAAAGCCTCTCATTAATTGAGTTCATGGGTTCGAGCCCCGCTACCGACCATGACTCCGTGTTAAAAAGTTAGCAGTTTCTTACGGAGGATAAGGTTCTTATACTGGTCCTTCCCAGAACGATGGTAAGGTAAACTGCCCGCCTGTATATGACTGAAATACTGTTGAAAAACAACCAAACCATTATATTAATGGGTCGTTTCTATTATTGCTGAGTTGTACAATGCTCAATTATGTCATTTGTACATTTTAACCATTTAGTAGAACTCTTTTTGATTTAAGCGTAACTTTTATGTACAAATATTTGGTGTTCTGTGTAAACACTGGCAACTTGGTTTACTTTCAAACTTCAATCTTTATTCAGTCGTTTCATAGCAAATAAAATTACATTTGGTTTTATCCGATATGTATTGCATGGCCCTAATAGAGCATGTATACCTGTGAAGTAATGCCATTTTTACTAAGTCAAGGGACATGTTTCTTGCCTTAGTGGGTTAACGCGCAAACAAACAACCAGGTGCATATCTTCATGTGCTGATGAACATTCCTATAAGGTTTCAGGGCTCTTTGTCAAAGACTTTTGGAGATGTGCACGATACAAGTTAAGAATTGCCAAGTTTTACTACATCAATGGCCATAATTCTGCCCTTACGGGTGAATGTTAATTATACAAAACCCAAGTTGCACATCTTCATCCCATGGTGAACATTATCGTTAGGTTGTACGACTCTAGGTCAAAGGTGTATGAAGATACGTATGACACAAATCAAAAACCCAAGGGCTATAACTCCGCCCTTTCTGGCTTAACCCAAAATGCACAATTAAATAGGCGGTTGAACATTTTTGAAAACTTTCACGGCTCTAGCTCAAATGCTTTCGGAGATATGCCAAATTCTGCGGACGGGTGGAAGGACGGACGCCCCGACATAGGTGGTATTACGTGGTTCATGTTTTTCAATTGTTCTTAAACAATAAAGCTATCACTTAAGGAACAAAAATAACCACTTTATGTATCTAGCTTTCATGTGACACACGTTCGGTCGGAAAGGGACAAATCTGTATAACTCCCACCCCAAAGAGTGGGAGGACATAAAATGCGCTATGTCTTTTTCTGTGGCTTTCGTAAAAAGCGTAATTGAAAGTTTTGCATTTTAGGCCTTCTTAATGTCCAAAATACTCTGGAATACCGACCCGACAAAAAAAACTTGAGCAATGCTAGAGCCAGACAGAGAACATGACTTAATTGAGGCATTATGCATAGCTGTTCTGGTCCTATATCGCTTAACTAAATACCATATCTCTTAAAAGTAGGCAATGCCAAAGTCACTTAATATAGATCACACAAATAAACAAGTCAATATTAGTGAGTTTTTGTCCTTGAGAGTACACGCATGATAAAAAGACAAACTTCTGCTGAATCAGGGGCTCATAAGTCTGGGTCAATCGGTTATAAAATATCATGACAATTCTGACAACGTCCGGTGAAAATGAATATGCAAGACGGTTTAAAAATTTGAATTAAAGAATGTGTTTTGTTAAATTTAGGCACATATGGTCCGTTTACTAAATGAGATCTTATTGGTATATAAAGATTATGATTTGAGGCTAGACATAAAGATGCTACATGTTTTTCTTTTGGCACATAGTTGGTGCAGACGTACCTTTCACAACTGGAATCATCAGTAACTACTTATACTAGTACACATTGTGTTCAGCTGTATCGTTGGGCAGACTTCTGGTAGCTGTATTTCATAAATGTTCTGTACGTGGGTTAGTTGTCGTGACATTTTGGACAGAAAAAGTAACAAACAGTCGATGCAAAACAGCTTAAACACGCACGTTTCAGTCGTTTTCGCTTTTAGCGATATTGCGGTTAACGTTAACGTAATAATTGGTTGAACCTGCTGTCACCTTTAACCCTTCAAAAAATAAAATGTCATTACCGTTAGTCATATCTATGACAAACGTCTACATCTCTTTTTAAACGGCACAGGGTGACAGTCAGGTCGGCAGACTTCCACATTAATGATAGAATCTGATGTTTACCCTTGGTTATTTAAAAGATTTCATTACTACTAATTAACGCCGAATGCTGAAACACTCGATTTTTTTTACAACACTTCCATATTTACCGAAATGCTGTACCTGTTTGGACAATATTACATGTGCTGATTCCTTGATTTATTGTGAAACAATATCTATATGATGCTACTCACAAAGACAACTGAAAAGACAAAAAAAATCACAAATGCCTACCCTCCGTAAATCACGCGTTTTTTGTTTAAGCTGATGTCAACGCCGAAAGTTGTACATTGTTATACAGCGTTCAGAAATTTACATGAGAGGCTGATACTCTTTCTTTTCAAAAATTAGGCATTCCCTGAAACAATTTGTCCAACTTTGCGATCCAATCAAATGTTTTCATTTCATTAAAAAATCAAGCCGTATTTTCCATATTGACTCAATATCTACAATATGAATTTAACTTTTTTTTTCAATAAGTGAGACGGTGGCATCAGAAAACTAAGCTCCGCCCTAAATCTCTATATATATTTATTCAAATAGAAAACTCATATAGTGTCATTATTTTTATTTTATTTATTAATTCAAATACTGTCTGTTGATGGGACTAACTGGAAGTCGGAATATACAAACGCATTGCTTCGGTTTGATGACGCCCTCTCACAATAAATTTGCTTATTCCTGTAATGTAGACCTATAACCTAGAACTTATTTGCAGTCTAAAACTTCAGTATCTAACTTGTTTCACTTGTAGAAAAACAATTAAAACAGATGCTAATTGAAACATTGATTCCTATATATGATGGTGCCGTTATTTCATGTACTACATTGTGTAAAAATGTACTAAAACGACGTTTGCTATACAAGATTACCTATCAGAGTAATGGAGTTATCATAAGCGTTTGTTTCTTTCACTAGTACCTTGACGTAAAACAGATTTCATTCAGTATGAAAAAACACTAGATGATCGTTGATGAAAACAACTGTATGCAAGAACCTTTGCATCTATCAATGTTCTTTTCCAGGGATGTACCATATCAAATACTGCCAGCAAGAATATCGGGTTTTATGTAGTGGCCTTACAAATAAAAGATTTCACGGATGAATCATCAACTACACCCCTCAGCAGCATTCCACTTCAGATTCTTGTGAACATATATTCCGGAACCGGATGTTCGAGTGAACCTGAGTTGGTGTCCCCTACCCCTGAACCAGACACACAATATGTAGTCGATAAAGGGGATACCGTAAATTTCATAGTTAAAGCTAAGGGACCAAACACGTACGTTAAATCAATTTTATATGAGCTTTTTGTTTTCGGACTAATATAATTATGTCAGTCCAAGCAGACGCATTTGAATCTGTATAATATGTACGTGCACCGGTGCAAATTTGAACGCAAATCAGTGTGTAATGCTAGTAAGCAACATCTTATTTTTCTATATGATATTTATAATTGTACATAAACAGCTGAAACGCTTTCCTATCCGTTTGTATGGTTGAATCATTTCTGAGGTACAGCTGTGTTAAAGTCCAATTTATAGTGCTTGTTAACACGCAGCACGTCATAATGTATGATATGCTCAGCTGTTTAAATGCTGCTCAAACTCCAAGAAAATAATGGTGTCGTTTCATATATACAGAAAAGTTTGACAATACAATATAATATTCAAAAGGCTGCTTTTATCATTCACAACGTACAAAAATGTATATCTTAATCCAGCCTTAGCCTGTACTTTCTTCAAGAAAATACACACCAAGGGACTATAAGCGACATTCAGCCAAGACTGAAGAAAGAGCGACTAATAATTATAAAACTACATGTACTGTACTCACTTTTTCGGAAGCAACTTCGACCCAACATTCTTCTAAATATATATGTACATATCGATGGAATACAAAGAAAAAATAGAAAGATACATGTATTACTAATCACAGCAGTTACAAGAGTGTCCGAAGCGACATCATCGGAGTCGCCGTGGCAATATATAACACTTAAAGCAGAATGGACACCCACAGCTTCCGACGCCGAACAGACACACAGAATTTGCTTCTATGCAAGGGACACAATCGGGTATATTGTCAATAATAATTATGTTGAGTCGTAGGAATATCAATTTTCTTGTCAGTAGGAATGGTCATTTCATGATTACGCTTATATTTATTAGATGTAAAAGCTTTTTCAATTAACTATTGCCAATATATATCTGTACGTTTGTTTTTTATTCATGCAGTAGTTACTAAAACCCTTGTATTTAACTGAAAAAAACTTCAATAGAAATTATTGCAACGTTAATAAATTAAACAACGGAGTAACTTAATAATTTGTCCATAAATCTTTTAGATAGTTGGGTTAATCAATTGATTAACTGAATAATGATTGATAAAATATTTTATCAAAATTGAAGGCGAATAAATATTAACTGAAACACCTTTTTGTTTAACACAGAGTTACAAGTGACACCAGATACATTACTATAGACGTTGCAGGTAAACAATACTTTTAGTCAGTTTTTTCACTATAAACAAGGACTGTGTTCAAAATGAATTTGCCCTTGTGTAATTCATTCAATTAAACACAGGTAATGGACGTATGCGATTGGCAAGTTTTCGTTGAGAAATAAGTATATACTGATACCCGGCTCAACAGTATACTCAACGATCCCCCGAATGATAATCGTTACTTTATAATATGATTATACGATAGTCAATATATTTACTCAGTGTAATGTGAATTGTTGCAGACATTGCCTATACATGCATTTTCTAATCATTACACAGGCTTTTAGCGCTACTGGACGAAGTCCAGAGGATCTCTTGCCATGGTGGTTTGTCAGTCTGTCCGTAAAAAAAATGGATCGTTTCCTCTGAATATCTTTAGATCTATATCACCCACAGTCTTCAAACTTCATAGGATGATTGGCCTTACTGAATGGATGACCCCTACTATTTTTCAGTCAGTGGGTTAACGGTCAAGGTCACAGTGACCTCCGTTAGCCTTTCCCTGGAAACCCTCTACAGGTCACATTTTCCATTTGACTTTCAGGTAACTTACTCAAAAAGTTGCCTGCTTTCTATTTATGATCCCTATTGTTTTTGAGGTGATCGTAAAATTCAATTACAAAAAAAGAAATTTACAAGTCAGTTCGAAGTGATAATTATTGTCACTTCTCCATCTTCTGTATTTTGTTTTTGTCTTTATGGTAGCTAATGCCAAATGCAGTATTAGTAGAAACTAGAGATATCACTCAAGCTATTGAATACCCAAACATGCCACCTTGACATTTCCCATTTTAAAACACAGTATAAAGTTTCCAAACATGCCACCTTGACATTTCCCATTTTAAAACACAGTATAAAGTTTCCATTAATTCCAGTAAACTATATCATCCAAGGATATGCGAAACCGGTCTTGGTTTTGGTACGTGGCATTCCCTGTTTGATATTATTTTTGTTTTTTTTGGTATCAATCACTCCTACGAATTTCCATTAAGTTTCAGCCAGTGGTTGCTATAAAAAAAGTCGCCTAAACAAACATCTCAAGGAACACTATATGTATGAATAATTCAAGGGCCATAATTATCTCAATGTAAAATTATCTGGGCGCAACATGCCAACAATATTTACAACTAAGCGAGGTGTGAATTGTCATTGCATTTTAGTCAGTGATTGTTGAGTCATACCCAGACAAATAGGACTATGTGAACTATGAAAAAACAATGGGCCGAAATCCTTAGAAAGATTGGGCTTGCGTAAAATGCCTAAACTATGCACAATTACGTGAAAAAATAATAGCTCGTCTATCATTTTTATTAAATTCCTCTCGCTGGGTGCCATGAAATAGTACAGACAAACACCTCTATATACATTATAAACACTATGCTTGTACTAATCGCAAGGTTTCATTGAATTTGGACTAGAGTTTGCTGAGAAAAAGTCAGGACAAATTTTGTCTACAGACGGAAAATTCGTAAATATATTACTTTTCCGATTTCAGATATAGATGAATGTTCACTTTATCCATGTGAGAATGGTGGGACATGTTTTGCCGGTATAAGCGATTACATATGTGAATGTGTTGCTGGATATGAGGACAAAAATTGTTCCACAAGTAAGTGTCACTTGTTAAGAAATAAAGTATGTATTTCCACCAGTGAAATTCAATTTAGTTTGATATATTCTTGAAAATATAATTTTTCATTACCAGATATTGACGAGTGTTTACATGGCCCATGTGATAATGGTGGAACATGCATTGACGAAATCAACGATTACAAATGCGATTGTATTGATGGATATGAAGACAGGAACTGTTCAACAGGTAAGTCTCACTTCCATGGAATCTTGAACGTCATGTGAGGAAAGTTAGTGTCATGATACTCAACTGTCTTATAGTGTCATAGGATAAAAGAAACTTTACAGTTTACAATCCATATCACGGGCATTTAGAACACAATTTCATATAGTCAGTTTCAGCTGTGAACAATTAAAATCTCAGTTCAGCGACTGTACATATAGTAGATCTAACGATTTTATTCTGTCTCATATTCAATTCACGATGTTATATGTATATTGTGCTCTTTTGTAAATCCATGTCTTTTTGTCTATTGTTATATACATGTGTTGCTATAAATATATGTATATATGTTTTACGCAATAAACATATTTAATTTGTAGTCGTACAAAGTATTTACCGTACAACTGTAAAGTACCTATCATTAAAGTTTAATATCCTGTTTCGGTCAGGTTTATCACAATATAGATATAGTGTGTATATTATTATATGAATGCTTTGTTCTCTTAGAATGATTATTTCTTCAAGGTATGCATATACATTGTATATTGCAATGGTTTTTGCATTTCTTATATTACATTTCCGATTTCAGATATAGATGAATGTTTACTTTATCCATGTGAGAATGGTGGGACATATATTAACGATATAAACGATTACATATGCGAATGTGTTGCTGGATATGAGGACAAAAATTGTTCCACAAGTAAGTGTCACTTGTTAAGAAATAAAATATGTATTTCCACCAGTGAAATTCTCTTTAGTTTGATATATTCTTGAAATTTATTTTTTCATTACCAGATATTGACGAGTGTTTACATGGCCCATGTGATAATGGTGGAACATGCATTGACGAAATTAACGATTACACATGCGCTTGTATTGATGGATATGAAGACAGGAACTGTTCAACAGGTAAGTCTCACTTTTATGGAATCTTGAACGTCATGTGAGGAAAGTTAGTGTCATGATACTCAACTGTCTGATAGTGTCATAGGACAAAAAAAGAAGTTTTACAGTTTGCACTCCATATCGCGGGTATTAAGGTAAGTCGCGGGTTTCCCCCAGGAATAGGGTCATTTTTTAAAAAGTCAACGCAGATTTAAAATATTTTGCATAACAATCCCGCGATTAATATACTTTTGTAGAAAAAATACGATGAAGAGATATTTCCATGGAAACAGAGTTAAAAGCGCCATCTAGCGGGGAGGTGTATTTTCGTCAATGTTCTTGTTATTTTCGATATATCTCTGTCTATGTAGATAACGAAACGATCTAACTTTCATAAATGCAATGTCGAATCATTTTTCCATCTGCAAAAATAAGAATATCTAATAACTTTTGCCAAAAAAATGAACAAGTGTGGAACGAACCCTGTAGGGACGACAATTTTCACAGCTAAAATAACTACAAAGTTGACGCATTTAGCGTTAATTGCGAAAAAACGGCCCGAGAGAATTTTTTTTTAAAAGCGCAATGGAATCTTAAACCAATTTAGAGCAATTTTATCAAATAAAAAAAGGGGGTCACCGTCCTTTTTTTCGTGCCACCGAAACTATTTTGAAGTGGAAAAACATGAGAAACGTTGACGTAAAATACAAGATTTTTTATTTGATAAAATTGCTTTAAATTGGTTTTAGATTCAATTGCGCTTTTAAAAAAAATTCTCTCGGGCCGTTTTTTTGCAATTAACGCTAAATGCGTCAACTTTGCATTTGTTTTTGCTGTGAAAATTGTCGTCCCTACAGGGTTCGTTCCACACTTGTTCATTTTTTTTTTGGCCAAACATATAAGATATTTTTATTTTTTCAGATTGATAAATGATTCGACATTGCATTTATGAAAGTTAGATCGTTTCGTTATCTACATAGACAGAGATATATCGAAAATAACACGAAAATTGATGAAAATACACCTCCCCGCTAGGTGGCGCTTTTAACTCATTTCCCATGGAAATATCACTTCACCGTATTATTTCTTCAAAAGTCAATTAGTCAAGGGGTTGTCATGCAAAATATCTTAAATCTGCGTTGCCTTTTAAAAAAATGACCCGATTTCTGGTGAACACAATTTCATATAGTCAGTTTCAGCTGTGAACAATTAAAATCTCAGTTCAGCGACAGTACATATAGTAGATCTAACGATTTTATTCTGTCACATATTCAATTCACGATGTTACATGTATATGTATATTGTGTTCTTCTGTAAATCCATGTCTTTTTGTCTATTGTTATGTACGTGTGTTGCTATAACTATATGTATATTTGTTTTATGCAATAAATAATTCTATTTGTAGTTGTACAAAGTATTTACCGTACAACTGTAAAGTACCTATCATTAAAGTTTAATATCCTGTTTCGGTCAGGTTTATCACAATATAGATATAGTGTGTATATCACTATATGAATGTTGTTCTCTTAAAATGATTGTTTCTTCAAGGTATGCATACACATTGTATATTGCAAAGGTTTAAGCTTTAAATCTAGTATATGGGTACTCATATGTGAATATTATATGGGTACAAATGAGAGATGTTCGAAAGTTTTCGGAAAATAGTCATATCTATTTCATTAATCGATTGATTTAGACAAAATTTGTCTGTAACATACATCGAAATATTTTGATTGCACTGTCGTGTTCCTTTCTACTTATTTTCAAAAATGCACGTTCTATAGACGCTATAGCAACGTCAAGTAGTTGTGAGCGGGGCACATTTGCGGCGTTATTGGTATCTGTTCATAAAATGTGTGACAACAGAAGTTGCATACGGGAACCTTTTATTGGCGCCGTCATCGGCTAGCGGCCTATTATGGAATAGTTTTTCCGGAAGTACATGCTAGGAGCGGTTATTAGAATGCGAAGAAAAATGGTTTTAACTGATGCAAAAAATACGGAATAGACATTAAAAATTGATTATACACATTCCTCATTAAAACGTATTGTTTAATTGTAATGTTCCTTTTCATATCTTTTAGAAAAAATACGAAAACGTCAAACGACTTCTCACTTATCGGTTTTGCAAAATTATAATATCAGCTTATTTTTTTTCTGCAAATATTCATAAAATGTTTCATTCAAATCAAACTAATAATGATTGCTTATCAAAAAGCTAATTTTTTGCTATTTGACGCCACACATGTACAAAACTATTTTCGGCGCCCTTTGATGCTTTGCATCAATGGTATTCTTGTACGATATTGACTTCAATCACTTTTCATTATCTTGCGGCTTAGGCGGAGGGATATTGTGTTGGCGTTGTCCTTCTATCCTTCTGGAGTTTTAACTAAGGAACCTATGAATAGAGCTTAAAATAAGTATACACCAGAATAATGCCGCGACGCATGCTCATCTTTTGTGAGGATTGTCTTAGTATCCGTAGAGTTATTCTTTAATTGTATTTTAGCTCATCTGGCACGAAATACCAATGTGAGCTTTTAGGATAGCCCGCCTTCCTGTGTACTCCGTACGTCAGTCCACCATTTCCTTCGAACAATATCTCCTCTGAAACCACTGGAGTAATGTTCATGAACCTTGGTAGGAATGTTCCTTGCATGAAGGTCTATCAAACTTGTTCAAATAATTTCATTCCATGCAGAACTCTGAAAACTTGAAAAGAAAATATGCCTCTCATGAACCACAAGGCCCAAATTTTAGATAGTTGGCATGTAGCATTGTCCAGTGGCCCTCTACGAACAATTTTCAAATCATGATCCGAGGGTCAAAATTGAACCCTACTGGGGGTCACTTTATTTTACATAGCCTTATATAGGAAAAAAATCTTCTGTGAAACAACAAGACTTAGAACTTACATAATTAGCATGTTGCATTGCCTATAAGACCTCACTCAAGATTGTTCAAATCATGATCCCCGGGTCAAAACTGATCATGCCCGAGAGTCACTTGGTTTTACATAGATTTCAATTAGAAATGTTTAATATCGTCTTCTCCGAAACCACAAGGCTTCGAGCTTAGACGTGTAGCATTGTTTAGTGGGCCTCTACCAAGAATTTCAAGTCATGAACCACGGGTCAAAATTGACCCCGCCTTGGGTCACTTGATTTTACATAGGCTTATATAGGACTTTTTTAATCTTCTACTCTAAAACCACAAGACCTAGAGCTTCGATATTTGGATGTAGCTACCCCAAGACTATTCAAATCATGACCCCTGGGTGAAAATTGACCCCACCCGAGGGGTCACTTGATTGAACATAAGAATATATAGGGAAACCTTTGGGAATCTTCTTATCTAAAATCACAAGGCCCAAAGTTTTGATATTTGAAATGTAGCATTATGAAGTGGACCTATACGAAGGACCCCATGGTCAAAATTGACTATGCTATCGTTGACCTTGTATTAAAACCATGGAAGCGCGGTGAGTGATATAGGGCCCTCTTGTTACCTTATAAATGCACTATAAAAACTTTAAAATTCTATTTCTTTCAAACCGGTTATCAAACGAATTTGTAATTGGCTCAAATAACCGAATGACCACTGTTCCTAATATATACACCCTACATCCCCTGCCCTCAACCTATCGGCCCAAATTTTTAAAGAGCTTCTTTTTTCTGAAAAGGCTTGCTAGAATCGGATCATGTTTGGCACAAGTAATCAACTTTATAGTTTCTAACAATTGAACATGTTTGAAAATGTATTATTTTATAAATGAGGCCCTTAAGGGGTGTAGTGCTTTTCTTAGAAATTCTGTATAGAAACTTAAGAATTTCTGTTTTCTGAAACTGAGTTCTGAATGACTGTAAGATGCGAGATGCGGTCCAATAGTGGTGGTGAAGTTGAAAACATGCTTCTTTTATCTGAAAATGCGTGTCAAAATTTGATTATGTTTGGTACAAATAATCAATCAAATGTAGTATGACATGTAGTAGAAACTACAGATAACACTTAAGCTGATGATTACCCCCAACATGTTGACACAATTAATCTATCCTTTCCCGTTTTAACGCACAGTTAAAAGTTTCCCTTAATTCCAGTACAATATTTCATCCAAGAATATGCGAAACCAGTCGTGGTATAGATTGCTCCTATGAACTTTTATTAAGTTTCAGCCAGTGGTTGCTATAAAAAAAGTCGCCAAAACAAACATCTCAAGGAACACTATATGTATGAATAATTCAAGGGTCATATCTCAATATAAAATTATCTGGGCGCAACATGTTAACAACATTTACAACTAAGCGAGGTACTTATCATTCCTGTGAATTTTCATTGAATTTTAGTCGGTGATTGGTGAGATATACCCAGACAAATAGGACTATGTGAACTATGAAAAACCAAAGGGCCGTAACCCTGAGAAATAAAATACCGGCGTAAAATGCCTAAACTATGCACCATTAGGTCAAAAATAATGTATCCTCTAACGTTTTTATTGAATTCCTTTAGATGGGTGCCAAGAAATAGTACAGACAACCATCTCTATATACACTATATGTGTTTTAACCATTCAAAGGGCAATACTTGAATAATATTCTCCGGCAAAACATGCCATCAATATGCACAACTATGCTTGTACTAATCACAAGGTTTCATTGAATTTCGACCAGAGTTTGCTGAGAAAAAGAGCGGACGAATTTTGTCTACAGACAGACGGACAATTCGTAAATATATTACATTTCCGATTTCAGATATAGATGAATGTTTACTTTATCCATGTGAGAATGGTGGGACATGTATTGACGATATAAACGATTACATATGCGAATGTGTTGCTGGATATGAGGACAAAAATTGTTCCACAAGTAAGTGTCACTTGGTAAGAAATAAAATAATATGTATTTCCACTAGTCAATTTAGTTTAATATACTTGAAAATATAATTTGTCAATTCCAAATATTGACGAGTGTTTACATGGCCCATGTGAAAATGGTGGAATATGCATTGATGAAATTAACGATTACACATGCGATTGTATTGATGGATATGAAGACAGGAACTGTTCAACAGGTAAGTCTCACTTGTAAGGAATCTTGAACGTCATGTGAGGAAAGTTAGTGTCATGATATTCAACTGTCTTATAGTGGCATAGGATAAAAGAAACTTTACAGTTTGCAATCCATATCGCGGATATTTAAAACACAATAAGTGGTCCGCTGTTAACAATTAAAATCTGAATTCAGGGACGGTACATGTACCTGCTTCAGGCGAGAAAAACAAAGTGTTTACCGTACAGCTTTATACCACCGATACAAGAGTTGGGAATATTTGGAAAGTGTGATCTTTTTTGACTCAGAAAGCTCTGGAAATAATAAAAACATGAAATTTTATTCTTTTGTAAAGTATAGAAAAAATGGAAATCATGGTGTTGCACCTTTGAAGTTTGAAGAGAAAACATACACAAACCCAGTTGACAAAGCAACAATCTTAAACAAACAATTTGAGTCTGTCTTTTCAAAGCCAAAACATCTTAATGATTTAAATCTTTTTGAAAGTGAAGAAGTTCAAAATCAAATGCCAGCTATTCAGATCTCTAATGTGGGTGTCCTAAACATTTTGAAAGATCTTAACCCAAATAAAGGCAAGTAGGCCAGACAAAATTTCTCAAAAAAATCATTTGAAGTCGCTCTTTTCCTCACTAAAATCTTCCAAGCCTCTCATGATTCGGGTATAGTTCCGTTAGACTGGAAAACTGCAACTGTTGCCCTGGCTTAAAAAATGACCTAAATGTAAAGCTAGTAATTACCGGCCAATCTCTTTAACATGCATCACCTCTAAAATCATGGAGCACATTATTGTTTCAAATCTTATGGACCATCATAACAAGAAAAATCTTTTAACAACATTTCAGCAAGAAAAAGCTTATAAAACTTATGTCCGCCCGTAACTTGACTATTGTTGCACTGTTTGGCATCCGTGGCAGAAAAACCTGATCTATGAAATCGAAAGTGTACAGAGAGCAGCAGCACGATATGTCTTTAATGATAATTCTTATTATAGCAGCGTTGCATCCATGCTTGAAACTCTTAAACGGCCAACTCTTGAACAAAGACGACTAAATGCCTCTCTGATTATGCTTTATAAAATACATAACAATCTTTTCATCGTAGACCATAACCATCTGACACTCTCTAGAAACTTTAACATCTCCATATCATTCTCACGCACTCAATATCAGATGAACTCCTTTTTCCCACGTACCAGATACTGGAATTATCTACCCTATAACATCAAGGACAGTGCAAGCCTTCGGTGCTTCACTGGTAGTCTCGTCTCATACAAGTCTTTAGCTCGAGAATACAGTTTTTATTGTTAACAAAGTTTTAACTGTATCATACATAACCACTGTGTTACACATGGTGAATTTTATAACGTTTGATTATACTAATAGTCCCCGACCTCCAGTTATAATCAGTAATTGATTGTCGGAGTAACAATGTAGATGTTAATTGCAAAAAACACATATACATATGTTTATAGTAAAACAAGTACATATCAATAGACAAAAAGACATGGATTTACAGAAGATATACATGTAACTTCGTGAACTGAATACGTGACAGAATAAGATCGTTAGATTTACTAGTTCCTACTCAAATTTGCAAAATATAAAAATTTATAAAGATTTATCGTAATTGATTTTGATTAATACCTACACTTTTCCCTCGAATTAAGATTTTAAAACAGATTTTAGAGATCTACTTCTTTTGTTATTTCATGTTGGGTTCTGCATTATTTAGTTTCATTCTTTTTATTTTAATTACATTTGTTCTAAGTATTCCATGTCAAAATACTATTAAAGAACATTAAAGAAGTTGTATCTCATCATCAGTTTCTATGTTGTTTTCAGGTTCGCTAACATGCATTTGCGAACATGCATTTTCTGAAGCTATCACTAAGATGCAAGCATAAATGAATGAAATCCTTATAAACACTTGCAAAATGTTCAAAAACTGACGAACATGTATTATGCACGATTTTGTCATGTACTACTGTCTTGAACATGTCTGGAGTTGCAAATAAATGCTTTCATAATGCTTGAAAATATTTTACACTGACCATAAATTTTCGTTATAAAAGTAAAGAAAAATGCCATACAAAAATATACTTCACTCCGCAGAATTTAAACAGGCTGAATATTAGAAATCCCACAACACAGTCTTCTACGCTAACCACAGAGCCATTTCTTCCTCTGTATGGAGATGAGATTTAATTTAAATATAACAGTGTCGTAGATGGTTGTTTCCCTTGTTTTCAATAATAACAGTGTCAAAACTATTTAAACATAACATGACGTCACTATCAACTTATCCAAACCGATTTATATCACTAAATTCTAATATCCTGTTCCGTCAGGTTTATCACAATATAGATATAGTGTGTATATTACTATATGCATGTATTGTTCTCTTAGCATGATTGTTTGTAAATATAGTACTCTTTAAGGTAAAAGAAAAATGAGGCTCTTAAGGGGTGTAGCCCTTTTTTAAATATTCTGTCTAGAAACTTAAGAAATTTTGGACATAAAACTCATCTTTGTTATGCAACCGAAATGGCACAGAAATTTCTTTTTCACATGTTTATGCTCAACATGTAGGTCTAGTCACGGCTTTTAAATGTTCTTTGGAGCCTCAGATTTGTATGTTTTTATTCTTTAAAAATGTTTTAGATATACTTTTTCAGCAAACGACGAACGTAAAAGCGATACAACGCAAACGATAATACTGATATCTGCTGCTGCCATGCTGATCTTAGGAATGATTGCGTGTACCTGGATATACTTGTGTTTCAGGAAAAACGGAAAAAGACAAGGTTTGGAAATGTCTCTTAATAGTCAGTTATGTGTATTCTAAAGAAACGAAGAAGTGATAATCCATAATATACACTTAGTACAATTTATTACATTTAAGACATGTGTTACAGTTAATCACATAACGAAATTTTGAATGAAATATTTTATCATGATGTTAAGATTGATCGGTGATTTTTATGAACTGTGTTAATGGTGTTAATAATTCAATACTATTTTCAATACCGTTGATCGTGTTAGATATTTTTTTTTACATATATATAGTTTCTATATTACAGTGATAGATGTTACCAATGAGCCCATGGAAACTATTACGAAAGTAGAAATTTTGGGAGTAATAGACCTGGATCAAGATTTAGGAAAGCTAACATTTGATTTCAATAGGAATGAACCAGCAAACTATATTTTATGAGAGTGTCCGGTGGATACATAATGCAATTTTCACTAACGTTATAGGTACATATGATATATAGTTGAGTAGCCACATGAAAAATACGCATATATTTAAATTTGAATAACATTTACTGCTTTAAACCAAATACATAACCGAAGTTTTCCCTGGACTACAAATTGCATGTACAACTTTGACATGTACAATGAAACAGCCTTATCCTTAAAGGTGGTCAATTACAACATTTTATGACAATTTTTACTTTTTGTATATTCTGTTAGAGATTTATTTGATGAACAAAAAGACCCATTACATAGAGTTAGATCCCTATCAGAAATTTACATTTTATTTACTTTTATAAACTTTTGTAATTACTCCCCTTTAATATGAAAGTATTTAAAACGTTGAGTATTTCTTTTTTATTTCAATATAATTTCTACTTTTACATTTGAATTGGATAGATATACAAATATTTTAACATTCTGAACCAAAATGCAAGTTTTAAAACTATGTGTAGCTTCTGAATTCATTTATTTCCGATCTATCTTGGGTGCGCACCCAATATAGGTAAAGGGAGGTAATAATAATTTTCCAAACTTGAATTTCTAATGAATTCTATCTAAATATATAATTTTTAATGCAAATATTTCACAAATATAATACAATAGGTCTTATATTTATATCTTACCTTAGGCAAAGTGTGTGTATCAAATTTGTACTTATGATAAAATAACTATCTTGGTTGGGCAACCAGGATAGGGAAATCAAATTTTAAAAACACCTCCAGTGATAATCTTACTTGAATTAAGCGCTAAGTAAACATAAAGGAGTGTAAATGATCAGATGTTAAAGTTTCAAACAAATCTGTCACATGGCCAAAATCTAATTATATACCTTTAAATTCATCTTAGATTTTACTCTAATCAAAACATTAAGGTATAGAGGCACATGATGTTTCACTTACATAACTGAAATAAGTTCAATTTCCTTTTCTAAAAGACCCTTACTACAACTACTTATCACGTATATTATGCTCTTACAAAGTTTGGTACATGTAATACATTTTGCATGTTGGTAGTGTAATATAAATATCGTTGCTCGTTGTTGCTTATATCAAATACATCTGAAGAAGCAACTGACATTTTGGCATTACCATATATAATTTCTTTTCAAAAACTACGTATTGATTTACATGTAATTTAATATAAAAATAAGTTTAAAGAGACACACCCTAAAACTGTGTACAATTTCAACTAATTTAAGAACTACAGGTGTTTATATTAATTGAAAAAGTATTTTCCAAAGCTCTAAGTTTCAGCTTTTATTACCACAAGCATAAGCTAAATAAAATGCGTTGTTGCTCCAGTATATCATGATTTACAGTTATATTACTATTTGTTATTTTGTGCACATGATACATTTTTCTATGTATGTCCTTGAACATACAATATTGTTTTATTTTACGTACAATGAGCTCATTTGAGCATTTGGAGTAAATGAACTGCTGGTTGTGGGGCATGATTCTTTAGATTTTAATTTTTTCCCAACATAATGGAGAGACATATTGTTTTTGGTCGAAATGTCCGTCCTTCCATCTGCCCGTCACAAATCGTGTCCGCTTCATATCTCTTGATCCCCTTGAAGGATTTAAGAATAACTCACCACAAATGTTCACCATATTCAGACGATGTGAATAGCGCATGTTAAACCACCTTGGTTGAAGGTCAAGGTCACAATTAGAGACCAAAGGTCATAAGACTATATTTCGTGTCCGCTCCATATCTCTTGAACCCCTTGAAGGATTTTAGAATTACTCATCACCAATGTTCACCATATTTAGACAATGTGCAGAGCGCATGTTACAACCACCATGGTTCAATTAAAGACCAAAGGACATATAAATGAACCCTTTGAATTACTCACCACAAATGTTTACCATATTAAGACGATGTGCAGAGCGCATGTTACAACCACATAGGGTCAAGGTCAATGTCACTGTTACTAAAAATAGAAAAATGGTTTCCGCTCAATCACTGGAGCTAGGAGTGGCAAATTACAATAAAACTTAGTCTGTATGTAGCTTGCGTGAAGAGGAAGACTGGGATTGCATTGCGATGTATATAGAAGATTCAGGTTTTAGTGTATATACTTTAAAATACATGTGAGGAAGCAGAATGACCATATGATATATCTGTAAATAACCTAAACGTAGTAGAACTTATTTTATGTTATGTAATGTCATTGTATAAATTAATGTAGTTTTATTGATGAAATAGTGTAGTTTTGTACATGTTTAAGTTAATATTATATTAAGTAAATGTTTTCTTTGTAATTGTTAGGTATTTTCTCCTTTGAGTACTTATCGTTTCATGATTTTACCGCCACTTGCTTTATCTCCTATCACCTGTTTTAAATAATGGTGTCGAGATATTCCTCGAGATAAAGATATAATTATGAAAGTTTATTGTAAAAACTGTAACTGATGGGTGATTGTCACAAAAAACGAACTGCTTTAAAAATAAAAGTAGTGTTAATCAGCTAAATAAATGGACAAATCATATAAGAACAAATAGAATTTATAAATTGTGTTAGTTTTAAATTGTCTTAAATTCTCTAATAGAGTTTTCCTCTATGGTTCTGCGAATATTTGTTATTGGTATCAGCATGGTTTAATAAGAAGCAAGTAGACACATCTCACTTTATACTGTGGAGCAAGATAATGGTAAGCATCAGGAAAGGTCAATTTCAACTTTTTAGAATACCGTTATGTACATTATATACTCTTAAACATTTGATTATAATAACATATATTATTCCCGTGTTATGCGAATACCCGTTAATTAAGATAACATAAATAGGCAACTCTATCAATATGAGAGAGGTTATGGGTACACTTAATATATGAAAATCAGTATGTCGGTAATGAAAACAGTTAAAATGATCAATAGTACATATTTGATCTGTTTTAAATTTCGAGAACCTGAAACAGAAACAGAATGTTATACTTGTATTAAACGTGATGAAATATTTCTCCTTCATGTTAAATTGTTATTAAGAATGATATTTGAAAGTTTTACTTTTAAGACTATTTCACTTCTAATTCCTTCAGTAAATTCCTTCCAAAAATTAATAAACTATTTCAACAATCAATGAATTTAATAGCATGTTGTGTAATCAAAATGAAGATCAGAAATGTAATATATGCATATAATGTATTCAGACGAGCAAATTGAAACTGTTTGGTATTGCTTCAATACCTATATGTTTGTATCACTTATTAACTCTTACCCTGCTCTGCCGTTGCAGTCATTGCACATGATGATCAGCCGACATACCCATTCAATATTAAGATGATTTGCATGGTATGATATATATTTTCACTTAGAACGCTTTTGAAAGATTGAAAACAACAACAACAACAATAAACATGTTTTAGAACTTTAGTGGGGTAAGGATTAAAACGTATATATGTTAAATGATCTCTCTATGTATATACTTTTTGTATGACCGGTGGCCATATAGTAATAAAGTTCTTTGAACTTCATTTTGAGTTTGCTGTCATTTGAACTTAATTTTGAGTTTGTTGTCATTTATAACTTGATTATAGTTGTATCTAAGTTTATTACAACGCCATTGTATAGATAAAAGATCTACTTTTATAACAAGTTATAGACACAGTGTGTAAGGAAGGATTTTCTTTGAAAACAGAAATTTTATTTATCCGCAAATAATTACCAGTGCTATACAACTAGAAAAGTAAATAAGAGTTCACGTATACTTTTGATTTGACCAGTTTTGTTGAACAATTACCACTATTCACCATTTATTAGTATATGGTTGTAATAGCAGTTATTAGAAATGATTTTTTTCTTATATAGAAATAATAGAACGAATGTGGGATTATGTATTTCGATTAATATTTTGTGCAGAATATAAAAGTTTTGATGCTGATTTGTATACAGTTTATGTTCCCCTATTACAATCACACTTTTACAGTAATGATAAATATGAAATTTTTGAAAATGAGATCTCATAAATGTGTAAAAACTATGATTGTGTATATTTGTTTGGAGACCATATTGCTCAAATTACTGAGTTATCAGATTTTACTTACTATCCTCCTGCGACACTTTTGGCCGTAGCATAACTATGAAGGTTTTCAAGAGAATTTAGTTAAACTCCCTTATTGATTTCTCATATTACTCTTTTTTCCGGTGCACAACTATGGAATTATTCAAGTGAATTTGTTAAAACTTTACACCCACAAGGACCTTATATATTAAAGCTTATGCGCTTTTTTTTAAGTAACACCCTTAGCTGAATATGTTGTGGACATAAGCCGTAGAGGACAAATGTAGCTTTAAACCCAATATATTCAAACTGGCACCTACCAGTTTAAATAATAACTTTCAAGACATATTGTATTTTCTTATTTTACTGGGACCGTACAAATTATATAGAAAAGAAAATGCATGCAGGAGTTGCTTCACTGCCGAAGTCTCTACCAAGACACACTAGTATATTTATCAGGCCGAGTTTTTATATCAAAGGTACGAACTTGGAATACTAATGTGTCATAATCATTTCTAAATAAATGAACAGCAACCAAAAATTGATTTTATAAAACTGTCACCAAAACTACACTATGTGCAGTAAGATGCGCATAATGTCACTATAAGACTAATGTGCAGTGTAAAAAGACCTTAACTCTAGCTTGTCCTTTGTTTGAATTATTTCCCTTTGTTGAATTTTCTTGTCCGGGCCATAACTCCTTTAGTACTGAACCGAATTTATATCAAATTGCATACACTTACAAAGGACACAGTGCAGTGTTTAAAAATCATAACCATGCCTTACTCTATTTTTAAGTTTCCCTCTTATTGTTTTTTCATATAATGACACACATACAGAGGGTAATGAGAGGAAGTGCAGTGTACAAGGGCCTTAACTCTAGCTCGTCCTATTTTTGAATTATCTTCCTTTATAATTATTTCTTGTCAGAGCCATAACTCCTTAAGTACTGAATTGAATTGATTAAAATTGCATACAGTCATAGAGAATATAAGATGAAGTGAAGTGTCCAAGAATACCCTGGTTTTCAGTTATCTCCTTTTATTGATTTTTCGCATATAACGTTTGCGCAGCGCATACAATTTCAGATTTTTAGAGTAGAATTGCGACATTAACACAGAGAAAGTGCAGAGGAATAACAATCAACACGTTATAATACCTAATATTTTATTAAATAAGAACCTATACAATATCTATTCCTCTCACCTCCAATTTCTTGGTCATAGAAAGAGCACTCGGCTGGGTATGGCCATGTCTAACAGGGCTCTAGTTTTGATTATTTTAAGCTGACATTTTTGATTGCGAGGCAATGCAATATTTCGACCAGAAAGCATATGGAATAAATAGCAAATCGCAGGACAAGAAAAAGAATAACCATGGCTATAAATTGATTGATCTAAGCAAATATAATTGGTCGATTGTACTAAAAAGATAAAGATACTGATAATTCCGTAATTGATTATGTAATAATGTCACTTGAGGCTATACATCGTTGAAAGTACTAATTTAAAACTAGTGTCATTTAATACCGTACTGACATTCACTTTCAAACTGTATCATAAATATAAAAAAAGAGTTATAGAACAGCAAAATAAGCTCAGACATTGAAATTGTTAGAAGAATAAGTAAGAATGTAAATCGTTTTTTATTTTTCCCAGAGAGTACGATTTTAGACAAAAACAAGACAAATGGATTTTTAAATGAATTGAAACGGAATTGTAAAAATTGGCATCTAATATCAATATAAGCAATAGGGCCATCGGCCCTATGTTTCTCACCCGAGTACCAGTGCTCCAAAAGAAAAAATATCAGATAAAACAAGTCGTGATTAAGGTCACCCAAGGACAATTTTGACAACTGCTTGCTAACCTGTACACACTGTCCAGTTGTTATTACTGTAACTTTAAAAATAAACATGAGTTCAAAACGTCATGATTAGCGTACGACAATTACGCAAAAAGAGTGTTTACAATGTTTTTCTACCATCTACACCTGTTTCGTACTTGACCTTGAATTCATCAAGACAAAAATTCCGACCAACACTCAGGATGATTAGGTGTGAAAAGTGGCTTCTAGAGTGTTCACAAGGGTTTTCCATAATTTGGCCTAGTGACATAGTTTTTACCAACGTGCAGAAGTTTCGTACTTGACCTAGAACACATCAAAACAAAAAATCTGAGCAACTTTCAGAATTATTAGGTGCAAAAGTGGATTATAGAGTGTTCACAAGTTTTTTTTTATTATTTAACCTGGTGACCTAGTTTTTGACCCCACATGACCCAATTTTAAACTTGTCCAAGAGTTTATCAAAACATAAATTCAAGTTCAATAAAGTTTCACCTTTATCAGATATAAAATGTGGTGCAAGAGTGTTCTCAAGGTTTATCTATGATTTGACCGAGTGATCTATACTTTGACCCAACGTGACTCAGCCATGCACCACCTATAAAGTATGGTTATATACCAGTAACTTCAACATGCATATACTGATTTAGAAATCACTTCTAATTAAGTCACCAAAGGCTGCAATGTGGCCGTTCTAAGAGCATTTCTCGAGTACAGGAGAGATTACAAGCCATACTGAAGTAATGACCTGGAAGATCAGTTATTAGAAGCCAGGCGAGAAAAAGCATCATACAATTGTTGCACATAACACAAGGGTGTACCATGCACTACATAATGAGTTATCTTGAATGTCAAGTTTACAGTCAGGTGTCCAATCAGTGATACAGGGTTATAAACAAACTTCGTGTCAGGGCTGTTACTTCAAGATGCATTGGCTTATTTTGAAATTACTGGCCAGTTGAAATAACTTGTTGTCCATATCACACGGGTTGTCATGCTCTAAACACAGGGAGCTAATATTAAAGTCAATGTCACACTTAGGGCTAAAACTTGCAATACATGGTTATTTTCTGGTATTTTGTGACTGGGCTGTGACTTCTACATGCATAGACTAATTTTCAAATAACTTCACACTGCTGTTGCCCAAACCTTGCCTGCTCAAGGTCGATGTCACATTTCAGAGCAAAAGTCAAAAGTGTCAACCAAGCCACTGAAGGTTAAGGTCACATTTAGGGTCAAATGTTTCATGTTTCTATATCTCCAAATATTTCTTGAGACTGTGGGTAAATGTTAAGCCTGTGGAGAGGATGTGAATAATCTATTTTCAACCATAACTGGTTCAGCATCAAGGTTAAACAGAAAAGTCAAAGGTCACCATTGAAGGATTATCATCAAATGTTAATCAAATGTTCTTCAAATCATGTTGTCAAAGGTCAATGTCACTCTTGGCGTCAAAGGTCATATCAGTATATTTTCCAACTACTTAAATGATTTCATGAAACTTTGCACTTACATTTATCTCATCTTATCGGGTTAGGGACTTTGCATTACATGGCAATACTCCATCAACTTGTTTTTCAAAATCTGTTTTAACTACACGGAAAACTAATGAAAACTATTCTTTACATTAAGTTTAACGACAGGATTATTACATGATTTCAATTTTATTAACATTTCTCATCTCTCCCTAAATGAAGATAAATGTACAGTTTTACAAAAGCCAATTATTAGCATTTTGGCTGTTAAATGAATTATAGCTCTTCTACTATCAAAAAAGATATATTGGCCCTTATTTCTCCGAAAAAACATTCTTATTCCTAACTTTGCATTTAAATCGAAAGTACATGCTAATACAGCATATTTTAATGCTGTTTAACAACACTTTTTTATGAAGAAGCGACAAAGTCACATTGTATATTAGGGTATGAAGTGCTTTTGGGGCTTTTAGGTTGCTTTTATATCAATGTGTAACCTAAACTGTTCGTTGATTACTTTTTAGATCAGTGTAAACTTCCCTTTAAGTTTTAGTGTAAATATGCTAGCTGTATATTGTAGAAATTCTGATTCTCCAATATCACATTTTTTCAAATCTGTAAGTATATTAAAAGAAAATTACTGAAAATGCAGATATATGCATATGTTACTAAAAGCTTTTGTTGTTGTTGTTATTTTTGTCTCCTTTCTCCGCCCTCTCACTTTCCCTTCCCTTCTCTACAACTTCCACCCACCCTAGTCATCGGCTACCTATTCTCACGTAGTCTTTACCGAAAATTACTGTATATTCTATTTCTACTGTTATTACTTTCTCGTTTTTCCCTTTGAACTTACTGTCTCTGTTACACTACTCACTTGACTCAATTCGTGAACTTCGCTCAGTTACTCTTTCACTGTATACATTGAACACGCCAGTTTATGCCCTTAGAATTTCCGTTTACAAGCGTTCCTACTTTCGGACTTTGTCAGAAATTAGCAGAGACGTATTCGGTACTAATTGAGAAACTTTGAAAATTGACAAGGCAATTTTTGCCGAAAGAGGATGAGAAATGACCAGTGATACATGAGAGATGAAATGAAATGAAGTGGAGACGAGAGTGCAGTTTCCAGCGGGGTTCGAACCCACGACCTTCCGCTCTTGTGGCAAGTGCACTAACCACTGAGCTATAGAGGACTCAAATTTATCTTCAATCATTTAGTTACATTGGCGTTGTATAACTATCACTGCTTGTTTTACTATATGATATTCTGAGCCTCTGGTACATTGATTGTGCTATCATAATTGTTTCATTTGTGAATGTATGAAATGAGAGAATAAACGAATTTTTACATGGCTTGACTACACTATTGTTTATATGCCGATGTAAACATCATACGGTAGTTATAATTTTACTGAAAGAAATAAAGAAGTAGATAGTAATTCAACCCTCAAATACATTTGTACCATCAAGTAACCAATTTCCGTGACGATAAGGAAACAACGTTCGCTTTCAAGAAGAATACTGTTTGCCAAAAAAGAATAAAATGAACAAGGCAAGAATACATCTTACAAATGTTAACAATGTTTTATCTTCCCTTAAAATGAATATAAACTCTTAATATTAGCATTTTACTATCTATGGTCATCTTAAACTTTGACAATGCACATAACCGGATGCAGTAGACCATGTGTACATCTTTCTGATAGAAGTTTAAAAAACATACACTCCTTAAATATGTGACATCCTGTTTGTTAAAACTTCCTTGTTCTTTGAAGGAAAGTCTTTGAAATTTCCTCATAACATCAGAAATATCAGCTGCAAATGCTTGAAAGGTTAAGAGTTGTGTTTCCATTAGCACTATCCTTATACTTTCGAAATATTCATGTAATGAATGTTTAGCTTTCATACTGTATCGTATATGAAAACAATTGCATCTTTGAAATACGGTGAATAAATAAATCATGCTAGTATTATCCAAAAGTATTTAAATTGCTGTTACAATCTTCTTTGCTTTTGTGGCGGATACTCGAATATATGTGAGTAGAGTATTTTAAAAGCTTAAGTGGCTACATTAATTAATTTTTACTGTAAGTTCTTTATCAAAGCTCAAAATTGAAGCGTATTGTTTGAGTAGTTGAGACGTTTTAAGCTTTAAAACAAAGACATTTTTTTAGAATAGTCACTTCTTACATTACATATCATTAACTAAAGGACTGCCAAGTTAATACTTCAATATTTTTTAAGTTTGTTTTCACAATATTTAAAATTGATATATTTATTGTGCATAATGTGCCAATACTTATTTAAACGTACCGTCTTCGTCACTATTTCGTTGCCCCTTTATATCGATAATTTTATTAATCTTGATCAAAATTACATTTATCTAATCAATCAAAGGAAATAGAGAAATAGGAAAGAAGTCGAAAAAACAGACAGTGACAATTCGAAACAATAGATAAATAAAAACAAGGGAAAACGAAGTACCCAAACTATTGGAAACCGTCGCATTATATTTTTATTGGTGATGTTTTCTATCTTTTTCTCTTGCATTGATATTTTGTATGTACATTGTATTTATGACGATATCAATTTTCACCTTCATATCATATGGTTAATAACTTTCTTAAGATTTTTTGTTTTGTGTTTTTTTTTTTTTTTTTTTTTTTTTTTTGGTTTGTTTTTTTTTTTTGGGGGGGTATCTGTTGTCTTGACATGATGAATTTTGATGTATTTTGGGATAAACCTGTTTAAATCCTTAAGCAATAAAGTGTTCGTTCTGTTCTAGTTCTAATCAATATAATATCACTATCACTTGAAAGGTCTGTTCAAATTTTATCGGAAGTAAACAGCGAAGAAGTTGCTTCAGATCTCTACTACTGAAAAAAATGAACTAAAAGTTTGCTAAATTATTAATTTAATCTTTAGATTGTCTCAGAATTTTAAACCCAATTAAGTTGGTTAATTTAATATTTAGATTAAAGAAACAACATGACTGAAATAACTTCATTACGAAGTTGCATTTTCAGTTTATAATCAGAAATGCTCACTTCATGTACAAAAATCGACCTTGTGTCAAAATAACCCAGTCCAAAAAGACATGCTTTTATACTAGAAAAGCCTTGTTCGAATTTTCCATAAATTTGATACCATTGAAATGGTAGAACTGGCTTATTTTCATCTTTTCTGGTACATTTTCCAAGTGTTTACATCGTACTTAGCAAATAAAAGGACTTTTATCAGAGAAATATTAATACAAGTCTAATTTGTAACCTCCCACTTAAAACATTAAATACAGACTGTTTTCTGTTTAAAACTGATACGAAAAATAGTATAATGCTTCTACGAACAATTGCATTTGATTGTGACATTTTCGAACAAGCCTTTCTGGACCTGGACAAGTTAATCATCTTTATACATGTATGCAACATGTTTTATGAGATAATGTGCGTGCCTAATAATATATCATGTGTTGACAGTGCCATTTTTTGGCATAGTGCAATAATTTTGAAATATTTCTTCTTTTCCAAATGCAAAAATTTCGCCCAATCTTCTGTTTTCTCCGTAATTGTTAAAATAACATTTGACAACTTTGATCAATGTGTGTGTAAAATTCGGTCTAAAGTCATTGAAATTTTCCTTTAAAGTATACTTTAATTTACAGTTCATGCCGAAGTATGGAGTTTGCTTTCGCAATTGTATTATGGATATTCTCAATATGCAAATATACGGATTCCACAGGTAAGAAAATGATTATAATGATCGCTTTGGATGAAGCAAAAGATAAATACTATATAGTTTGTACCTGTTACATAAATGATTTTAGAATATTTTCTACAAACTTACTTGCACAATTATTTAACATCACATGCAAAAGCATCTATATAGTTCATCTACGTGTTGAAAGACGTGAAACATATAAAGTAAACTTCAGTTTACAAAATGTATAGCTAATACTTCAAGTAAATGGATACTAAACGAGAACAATGAAAAGTGCCTAAATTTTGTGAGATACATTTCAATAACTAAAACTTTAAAAATGATTTAAATGTTGGAATAGGAATAAAGAATATCCGAGTCATGAACGTTGAAAATTACATGAATTGTTTTCTTGAGAACTTTCTAAAATACTAAAATTTTGAGTTTTGGCACAGTCAAAGACATCGCCAAGACATTCAAGATTTGTTTTTGTTAAAATTCATAAACAAAAAGTAAACAATAAATGAAACACCGGCTTGTAAATATTCTAGATCATTAAACTTAACAAAAAATATAATTATTACACTTGTATATATTCCCTCAGAAATCAAAGGACACTTTGAAGCGAAGCACCCACAAGTATTTCAAATTTACTTATACAGAACCATAAAAAGAACAGTATTTGAAAAAAGTCACATGTCAAGAAAATTAACGGTAGCTATTGTTACAAATATAAAAGGATCAAACAATGTTCCTTATTCTGTCAACAGCCAAGGCAGCATTTTATTTTCAGATTCTAGAGGTCGACATTTCATTGTGACTGTACCCCCTGTATACAGGTCAAAAGAGTTCGAATGTATGATATACATAACAAGCAATGAGAATGGGCATGTAGTTGTAAAAAAGCACGAGGGTAGTATCATAACAATGACAGCACACTACAGTATTTCCCCAGGTTTGTATCAGATGTTTGGTTATTTCGGTTATCATATTGTCATACTGTAGTTATCCTTCTCTGAACTTTACGCACAGAAATTAAAAGAAAGTACTGTGGATAAAAAACCAGATAGGTTGTCAGAAAGATATAAGGATGAGTAAGCAAGAAGCAAACGTACCTTTATCACTGTCATTATAACAAACATCGTCTGTCTCACCATGATAAACATTACTACAGACGTTAAAATGTCTTCATCTCTATCGTTATGCCCACCACTACTTTAATCGCTTTCATCAGCATGATCATCAAAAGCACATTATAAATATCATTGATTTGCAATGTTACTAATCTACTATTCTAGGCCAACTACTATTCTCATTTCAGTTTCTCAAATATTAGTCACAAATGCGGAGTCATATTTTAAGAAATGTACTCGTAGTTTTACAAGTTATGTTTTTCACTCTGCTAATAGCACTGTTTATGTTAAACAAAACATCCACAATGCACTACAATATCTGTTGCCAATACACCATTTGCTTTTAGCTGCTATTTTATCGCTACTAGTTGTAAATCTGTTTTGTCTAATGTAGTAACTGTTTTAGTAGTCATGTTGCTACAAAGCCTAGTGCAATAAGTTGCTACCATGCCAGCGCAATGTTTATTTCACTTTCAACGAAAGCCGCTACTACTTTTCGTATTGCTATTACTGCTTTTGCTCCTGTTGCTACCATAGTCGTACTGGTGTAACGTCTGTCTCTATTACTATGCTGTTTCGACATCCAGATGTTCTCTTTTAGTTTAAACATATTTTATTCCCAAATATATACACTTGTACATGCAGGAAAACATATACATAGTTGTACAAAGAGAAAAGGGCTGAGAATGAAAGATAATACTGTCTTCTTGGATTCTTCTCTGTTGAACTTTTTGGTTCAAAATGTTCATCGAGACGACTGACTGAAAACTTCTTTTTACAGGAGGATTTTATATACAATTCGCTGGAAGTTCTGTACATCAAAAATTTACTGGAAAACAGACGAAAGCTATAGATATATCAGCAGATGTTGATATAGCGGTATACGTTGCAGCTTACCGGTTACGATCACCAGCAATGTTCACAGCTTTACCTACATCGATTCTTTCCACTCGTTACGGAATATTGTCGTACCCGCCATCAAATAGGTACTCCTTTGCAGTTTAAGGAAATCTTGGTTTGAGAAATTACGCTATTGTATTTCGTATTTACAAAATAGAAACCACTGCGTATTTGCAACCATATAACATTTTTTATTATTCAGTCAAACTGAATATCTCTATCTATCTTGTTATACTGCCTCCCTCAAGTATTTGGGGGGGGGGGGGCCCCGGGGGTTAAAAAAAAAAAAAAAAACTGCAAGATAGCTCCTACGTCAAGAGAAAAAACGGATTAAAACGAAAAAGTAAAAGAGAAAAGGGAAAAAAACTGTGTTGACTAAAATGATTTGGGCCCGCCTGTGAGATTCAAGATCAGGCAGGATCGCAAATGTGTGGGTAATCATTCCACAGGACTGGATGGGGAAAAGAGACAAAGAAGCCGAGCATGGGTTGCGGAACTAAGGTGCATATGTCTGTACCTGTTTGGGACTTCTGTATGGGCAGGGTGTACAAGTGTGTTATTTGAAACATAACCAATTTGGAGGCTTGACGCCTGTTCTCAAGGGGCCCATCATTTATTTCATAAGCGGTTGTTTTATTTTTACCGAAATTTAGTTAAAACCATACAACCTTATTTTATTAATTCCGTTGTCCTAACTCAATCTAAAGTAGTAAATCACTTTTAATTTGTGGCGTCTTTACTTTTTAGGGACAAGTTGAATTACAACTACGTTATTGTAACAAGTCTGACAGATAATAATCATATTCACATATCGAACATTGCAAATAATTCAATCAATGTGACACTTAACGTTATGGAAAGCTTCAATCTGCGTACACGCCTAGACTCGTCTGGAGCGAGAATCACGAGCTCACACCCTGTAAATGTCGTTGTGGATAGCTCTTGCTCGGATATTCCAGTAAACATTTCATCATGTGACACAATCTATGACTCTCCATTGCCTATGGAGTTTTGGGGTCAAAATTTTATCATTCCTCCGTTAACACCAAGGACTGGATACATAGTTAGAATTTTAGCTCCAGATGAAGACAGTGTTGTAGCCTTAGAAATCGTGACCGGAAATAACATGACAACAAGTATGATCATTTTCAAACACATGTATGAATTGCAATTTGGAACTTCTGTCGCCGTCATCACTGCAAACAACACAATCACTGTAGTGCAATATGGCCTTGGAAAATCATTTGATACTTTAGACGGTGATCCATTCCTAGCGTCAGTACCTTCCGTTGAACATTTCAGTTACAATTACACATTTCCCTCTCCTTTTCTTAATGGAGAGTTTACGAACAGGATCGCTATAACAATTGAAAACAAGTACATTGATGAACTTAAACTAGATGGGCAACGAGTAACATCTTTAAAAGGTGGTATCAAACACAAAGTGCCAGCACCATATGGAAATTTCAGGTAATTTTGACATACTGATGATATATTTTCTCATGATTTATTAAATGTTAATAAAATATAAAATGGTTACTAAGGAAATACAAATAAAATTTAGAGAAACATTTGGTTTTGTAAATATGTATGAGTTAGCAGTATTTGATATGTTACTTTTTTAAAACTTGATACAAACTGTCCCTGATATAAAGAAGTTCAAAAGTAAGCAGAATACATGTAGATAGAAAATGAAAATCGGAGGTGTAGTTATTATGTTAGTTCCTAAAGTGTTTTTTTACAGACAGCGTCCACAGTTTATAAATATACCAAACTTTGCCCGCGCTTGTACACCAAACTCCTTATTTTACACAGTTTTATGAAACTGTTTTAGAAGACTACATTCTTTTCTGACAAGCTTACTTCATCAATATGTCGGTATATAATGAAGTGTCAAAAGTTTTCTTTACCATGAACATAAACCCTCTTTTCAGCGTACTCGTTCTCACTTTGAACAATGGCTATCATCGTCTTCAACACTCAGTGACGGATGCAAAATATTCAGTGCTTTTATACGGTCTTAAGGGTGGAAATGGATTTGGCGTCTATCTCGGACTTTCAGTTTGTGAGTGGTGTGTCAAAACCTTCTTTAACTTCTTTAGCTGTATTTCACCATCTCATCTCACATTCAGTAGGAGCACAACCTAGAATTTTTTTTAAAGAATCATCTTATGAACGTAAATTTGCGAGTTTCAGACAATAATTGTGAAATTACAACACGAAGATAGAAACGTATGAGAATAAAGAAAAACTCATTTCCTTGATAATCGTGAGCTTAATCATTTGCCAAGCTGCTACTACTTTGTCATGATCATTAATTCGGAATAAGGACATATCGAACTGTTTCTTTGAAAGCTCAGTTTTCTTGTGAAATCTTTCTTTCGACAGAAAATCAACGTTTTACAGTTTTCGCTTTTCCTGTAATATCTGTTTTCACATTCAGTGGCTTAATCCAAAAAGAATAACGAGAAAGTATATATCAACAGAAAATCTAAATATAGGGACGTTGATTTTACATTTCAAGAGGGTGGCCAAATGGCATTATCATTATTTCTTCAATGTTTCTGAATATTTTAACAAGTGTTAAGGCCCCTTTCCCGTAACACCGATACTATATGATCCAGCAGGTCTGTTTTTCATTGGTGTACACCATTTTTACAGTATACTACGACGTTTATCCATCACTTTCATTATTTTTACAGACGATGATGAATGTAAATATTCGCCATGCAAGAATAACGCGAACTGTACAGACATGATCAGGGGCTATGAATGTAACTGTATTACCGGCTATCATGGCGAACATTGCGAAATTGGTAAGTCTCCATAGCTAAGCTTTCAAATAGCTCCGTTATAATAATAGCTTAACATTCGTTTTAATCTTAATTCAGATAAATTAAGCTTGTTATTTCAGAGACAATTTTAAAATTTTCTGTAACAAACTTTTATCATTCCAGTTTTGTATGTTTGTTTTCTAGATATAAACGAATGCGCGTCTTCCCCGTGCCATAATAACGGCACCTGTACAGATAATGTCAACGGCTACACATGCAGTTGTGCTTCCGGATATAAGGGTTTAAACTGCAAAATTGGTAAGACATATAAATGCAAGGTTAGTCTGCCAAACGCATGAGCAGTGTAATTTCGGTTTTGTAGGAGCTATACATTGTAGCTTGAATGCCATGAATATCTTTTATGGATCTTAAGTCCAGACATTATTAACAAATATACCTTACAACAAAGAGAAGGCATGTTCTGTCTCATAACTGAAACATTTAAAAGGGTTTTGTTTGATTTATGTACAGTTTCAATTTACAGACAATTGTTTCAGATATAGACGAATGCAAGTCAAATCCATGTCAAAATGGTGCCAAGTGCATTGACTATATCGACAACTACAACTGCACGTGTTTGACTGGCTTCTATGGTTTCAACTGTGAATACGGTACGATAGTTATGACCCATTACAACAACTTACTTTTACTTCTTTACTAAAGTCAATTGAGTTGTTCACAACTTATAGATCAAGATTCAAGTACAAATATAGCAAAAATAGTTCTTCCCGCAAATCGTTTCCGACTTATACGAGTGATATCCAACGGTTTTGAGAAGGCCTCGTTTTATAAAATAAGATAAAGCTTATTTATGGCAATTTTCTTATACCAACCCTTCAAAATGTCAACAAAACTGCACTTTTACACCCAAGATGTCAATAACCTGAAATCCGCAGAGTAGTCTGTCCTTGGCATACCCTGTAGACACTGATACAAATCACTGTAAAAAGCGCTCCCGGAGTTGTATAGACACCTAGCAAGCATATTTTACAGTACAGGCTCAGACACTCTGGTTCTGGCGAGTATTGAGGGGGGTGCTGCAAGGTTCAAAACAATCTGCTGCACAATATTACTCTTGTGTGCAGATGAATGGTCATTGATAAGACGTGTATCCCTCACCCTAGTTCATTTGTCGTCATATGGAGGGCCCTGCAATTGTTTGACTGGTTGGTTATGCATTATCTGCTACTCAGTATTATTTTGTGTAAAGATAAGACAGATACCCCTCTAGACTTATAAAAGTCTGTTGAGATTGAGAAGCCTTGTTTTTCTTAAATCCTTTTTCTCTTTTAAGAAAATATCTCTATCAAAAATTTGTCTGAATCAAAGCTTATCTCAACACGTTAGAGTCAAGGGAAGGATAAATTGTGGAGATGTTGTAAGATGTTCAGAAAAGACATGAGGACTCTAACGACTGATGCCAGTCTAATACCCCTCAAACAAGTTCATTGGTAGTTTAACGTAATGTTTTCTCACCGATTTGTCACATTACCCGACCTCTATTAAACTTTACAGTAACAGATGTACTAGGTGCAATGGGTTTTTGTAAAACAGGATCATTTTAATTAAAGAAAATCGTGTAAAGAACCATTTAAGAAAACTGAGTTTGTTTTGCTATACACAGTCTTTGTTGTCCTTTACTCGGCCACTGTTAATTATTTGTCCATCTTTATCGTTCGAAATAATAAATACACGCTTCATCACATAAGATGATCTCATTTAGTCTTCTTAAATTAGACTTTTTGTCCAGTTTCAAAAGATCATCGCAACATTTCACCATTTTAGCCTTTGTGGCGGGATACCTACCGTGCACATACATTTAATAGCTGTGCAGCTATCTGAGTCGCGAGTCTTCTGTTACCATGGTTTCTACAGCAGCAATGTTGTTACAATACATTGAAGGTTTGGGATTACTACACGAGTGATTCAATTTAGAATCTCTCTTATTAAATACGTTTACCCGCCTATAAGCAGTGGCTTTGGAAGTAGTAGAATCACTGTATTTGCAGTATATGTTAACCAGGTATATTCAAAGCGCGCACTACGCGTCTTAAGATAAAACCTAATTTCCTTCTTTTCTGACAGGCTCCATGGATATGAAAGTAATGTTTTGTGATAACACAACCAATTGTGATTAATTTTTCGACGTACATGGCTATACTTAATACATAATAAAAGTATTCTTTACAATGACTTCCAACGCAAGCGATTCAAGTGTTGTTTTATCCGTTCCAGAAATAAATGAAAGTTCAGTTCCAGATGCATCACCAAATAATATTTCCATTGCTGCACTAATACTTACTACAATTCCTGCTGCTGTGTTTTTACTTCTGTTGTTTGCTATCATCTTTTGGTTGAAAGGATCTCCATGTCGTACGAAAACATGTAAGCTGTACTTTCATAAATTACGCTTATGAAATTAAAATTTGATTATTATTTGAAAAAGTCAAGGTCGGTTTAAAGTACATTTGTAGTTACATTACTTCAGACAAATACTGAATGATCGTGTAAATAAATGTTTTCAATATATTGTACTTTGAATGATATTCTATTTTCGGAGACTATAATTTTTATGATAGATTACCTGTAAATATACTCTTGCAATATACAGTAGTCGACTTAGGTATTCATCTGGTAAGACGTTTATGAAAATAATTAATGTTTCAGCACCGAATGGGCAGGTAGAGATTAGTGAACCTAGTCGACCGATAGATATATCTTGAACAATCCAAGATATTAATCTACAAGTGATGAAAAGGACTCAAAAATCAGATGTATAATCAATACATACAGGATGGAAAAAATATCTGACAACATTTTTATTAACTCTTTCCTTACAATTTATGTTTACATCTAAGTTAACAAGATTTTATCAAATTTATAGATAGAGTTAAATGTTGCCGTTGTTACAAATTTTTTGTCGACTGTTTTATTCTTCCTTGTGTGACATATTGCACATTTGTAACCACATGAATTATGCCTTACTTACATTGCTTCTATTCTACTTGTTTTAATTACGCTGTCCTTGGCTTCAGACTTTCGTTTTAATGTCTATGGATGTCTTTATCGTAAAAACAAAAGTGCCTTATTATGAAAAGAAAAATGAAACTCAACATGAATTTTGTCAATTTGATCCGCGGTGGTGTAGAGGTTGAGGTGAGCGGTAATATAGAGGTTGAGGTGGCTTCCGCTCATCCCGGAGTTTGCGGGTTTAAGTCCCACTGGGGTCACTGGTGACTCTATAAGCTGAAAGTTATCTACACAAGTGTGCTAAAATAAATTAGTATGAACTAAACATCTAGAACCCATATGCTAACTAACTGACTGTATCACTCTAGCTATGATTTTCCTTATAGACAATGGTCTTTTCTTTACGAAAGGTAGGCAGTTTTGGAAGGAAATCATTTGCATATAGAGGTGTTGTTCCCGAGAATATTAGAGATATTGGTAGGCCTCAAAGTTTCAAGAATGTTGTCAAAACTCATATACTTGCTATTTAATTGTCAGCTGGCTAGATGTAACTTTTAGTAACAGTTGACTTTAATTTAGTCTGACATGTTTTTATAGAAACATCCTTACTATTTTAGTTTAAAAATATTCTGTGAATACTAATTCACCTTAACAGGGGAGACGTTTTACTTTGACCCTATGGGTGAAACAGATATTCATATAGATAGACTTGTATTCAATTTTTAATTCAATTAATGTTTAGTTTAAAGCTGCTCGCTCTCAGATTTTGGTAAAAAAACGTCTTCAAACTGTATGAAAATAACATATTTTAGAACATAAAGTCATATAAAAAGGTTCCAGTATAAATTCCTGTAAAGTGTTCAGCTCATTCATAGTACATGTATTTCAACAGCATGTGATTAGTATTCAGCTAGATAGATATATCATATATTCGTCATTTTCAATTATTTTGCGTCATTAATGATTGTTAACTTTGTGCAATAGAGGATGATTACTGTGATATATTGAAGTTAATTGCATCGTTAAACATGCTATAAATCTACTAATATCTGTGATATTTGATACTAAGTTAATAATATGAACCAACTTATTTATGATAAAAATTTGAAATACATAAGTGATTCGATACATTACTTTCTATGGCATGTCACCAATATCAAGGACCACGATGGAAATAAGAGATAAGCACTTTTCTCTTTTTTGTGTTGTCCTTGGTATTTGTGTGCATTTCATTGCCTGTTTACATGACATTGTGTGTATCGTTATAATATGTATATCATTATTGTTATATGGCGTTCATGCATCATGTTGTTGCCATGCATTGCTTGTACACTTTTACCTAAATAAAATCTATCTATCCATCTCTGTGGAAGCTTTTGTATTCCGTTTGTAAACCATGAATAACAATCATTGAAAACAATTGAAAACTTCCACTGTAGACGAAGAAGGATATTTATCTTTGCTGGCCTAGGACATAACTGGTTGAGTTTTTACAATGTCTTTTTAAAGATTTATTTCAGAACAGCATTTGGCAGTAAAGTAACAGTGCTACCTTTTTGAATAAAATTAGTAAGCATTATTCCTTCATTTTCATTATTGTGCATCCAAGAAAACAACTAACATTACTTTGCCAGCATGAGAAGGATATTTTAAACCTTTTCGGGGTGGGGTTTTCATGACTTTGACTGAGCTTTTGTCTCGGGTTCGACATGGTGCACCCACATTTAATCACCAATGATCAGTCGATTCAAAATCGCATTCATGACCCTCCCGATTACAATTTCTCAAATGATTTTTGACAGTCACTCAATTGGCTTTTTGGTTGCCTATGATTATAAGTATTTAGTTATCTAATTAGATACAGAGATAATATTACGTTTTAATCCATACCCTGCTAAAGTTCTTGGAACAAGCACATTCTGTTTTTTTTTTCAAATTGGATACCTTGTTGTTCGAAAGCGTGCTAAGTGAAACTTGACTGAATGAATATCAGACCAACACTACATGGATATGTCGGCTGATCATCACGTGCACTGACTGCAAGGCAGAATCATTTGCCGCCAGCAGGGTAAGAGTTAACAAGTGTTTATGCCGACATGATTCAATAAAATAAATAGGTATTGACGCAAAAAGTTGAAAGACATGCCGGACGTAATACGCATACATCACAATATTTCTGATCTTCAATTTGACTGGACAAAATGATATTATATCTATTAGGTGTTGGTATAGCTTTTTTTCTATTTTGAAGGGAATTTGCAGGAATTTATTGGAGGGATAAGTAAAAAATAAACTTTTGATCACGCCAAAGTGTAGTATTAGCATAACACTCTGTTCCTCTTTAAGGTTCTGTAAATACACAGCTCTAATATGTATTTAAGGTTCAATTTAACATTTTTCATTACCGACAATACATGTACCCAGATCTCTCTAATATTGATAGAGTTGCCTATTTTTGATATCCTGGTTAACGCATATTCGCATGACACGTGATTAATATGTGTTATTATTACGAAATAAGAATAATTGTTATAGTATTTTCTGGTGTAAAAAGTCCGAAAAATAATTGTCGGGTAAAGACAAGGTCATAGTATCGTGGACAACATGAAATACATGAGATACATTACTCCAAAAGACAAGAAAGTAGATCAAAGGTGATGACCCAGGTCAGCCGGGTACAATTTTGAAATCTGCTAGAAAAAGTGTACACACAGTTCAACTTTCTTTGCTGTATTCTCAAAAACAAGGTGCCTTATTATTTGACCTGGTGACCAAGTTTTTGACCCGACATGACCAAGGTTCGAACTTGGACTAGAGTTCACCAATACAAAAATTCTGACCGACGTTCTTCATGAATGGGTACAAAATACAGCTTCGTTTGCTTGCACAAAGTTTTTCTATGTTGACCTGTTGACCTATTTTTAACCCACGTGACTCAACATCATACTCAACATAGAGGTCACAAAGATAAAACAAATCTGACTAATATTTATGATGATTGGATACATGCGGCCTTTACTGTGTGCACAAGGTTTTTCAATAATATGACTGGTGACAGTTTTTTAACCTCCCATGATCCAGTTTCGAACCCAAACTAAAACTCATAAAGACAAACATTCTGACCAAGTTTCGTGATCGGCTACAAAATGCAGCTTCTATTGTTTGCAAAAGGTGTTTTATGATCTGACTTGGTGACCTAGTTTTTGACCTAACGTGACTCAGTTTCAGTCTCAACCTAGAGTTAATCAAGACAAACAATCTGACTAAATTTGATGATGATTTCATTTTGACAGAGCAAATGACGTCATTTATGCTGTTGCAGCTTTTTTGAAACCTGACATCATTAAACTGGAGCATCACTGGAACAAATGCATTGAAATCAACTTGATTATGTTGAAAAACAAAACACTTAATTTTGAATACCGTTTGTTTATTATATTTGGTCAGAGTTTTTCAATGTGTTTCCGTATACAATATGTGTTGGTATATACAAAATCTGGGTGCTCTATTTTATCCCTCGCCCGAGCGGATTATAGGAATAAAAGAATTAAAGAAGTGCATAACCTGTGCAGAATATGTTATAATGTTCAAGGTCACGACTTAAGGACAACTGTCAGTAGGCCATGCACTTCGTCTTAAATAGTTCGTGTCCACTTAATATCTCCTAAACTTTGATCAAATGTCTACCTCATTATTTAGCTGTTGTTTATCAAACAAACTTCACAGAATTGTAGAATATTATGAGATTCTTCTTTTACAACACTCTTGTCTTCAGCTCAAGTCCTCCACTGGTGAAAAGGTCACGCTACGGCGTCTGTGTTAGAATTAAGCATTGGGTGTTGAAGAAAATAAAAAAAGAGCAGCATTGGAAGGTGTGCCAAAACACTAAGACCTCTGTACAAAGCTTAGTCTCGCCCTATTCTCACATTCTTATGATGATAAGTTATTGGTTTATGAAATGCAGCCCAAAAAGCTGTTGTTTGCGGAACTCGACAGGTGGTTCAAACTCCATCACCTCAGCGTCCATAACAAGAATGTCAAAAGGGCCAAGTCTGATCCCATGGAGCATAATTAGAACAGTCGTGGAAAAAGGACCGCTAGACATGCGACATACCCAATATACATGCTCTTGGTTTTACAATAATGAAGATTAAAAAAAATATCTTATTCAAGTCTTTGTAAAAAGAATGAATCATGCGGTTGGGGCAAATTTGACCCCAGATGCATTATTTTGGAGACCACTAGGTGATGCTACATGTCAAATATCTAAGCTCTATGAGTTATGATTATCGAAAAGAATATTTTTTAAGTATTTCCTTATATAAATCTATAAAACAAGCGAACCAAGAGGCATGGCTGATTTTGACGCCAGAGGCACACTTTGAACAATCTTCGCAGATGACTATATATAGGCCATGCTACATTTGTGCCTTGCAGTTTTGCACATGGAGGTTTTTAAGTATTTTCCTATGCAAGAGGGCCATGGTGTCCCTATATTTATCACCAGTGCACTCACCTAGGGAAGTCATTTGTTGCTAAAAGGAGTCTGTAGTTGCTAAGGAAGTCACTGGTTGCTAGGGACGGGTAACAGGTTGCTGAAGAAGTCACTGTTAACTCAAAGTTACCAGCTACCAGGGACAGTCAGTGGTTGCTAAGAAAATGGGGACAGTGATTGCCAAACCAGTTAACAGTTACTACTTGCAAAGAAAGACACTGGTGACAAGAGGATACCCAAGGTTTGCTAAGGAGATCACTGGTTGCTAGGGAAACTCGCTGGTTACTAGTGGACTTATTTCTTGCTATAGAAACTCATTGGAAGCTAGTCTTGTCCAAGAACTCTGAATACAGACAAGATGTACTCAACAATGTTGACCTCAGGGGTATGATTTGAACAAACTTGGTAAAGGTGCACTAGACAATGCTGCATACAAAAATATCTAAGCTCTAGACCTTGTGGTTTTGGAGAGGGGGATTATTAAAGTGACATTATGCGCATCTTACTGCACATAGTGTATTTTTGGGGACAGTTTTATAAATGCAATTTTTGGTTGCTGTGCATTTGAATGTGTTAAATTAATGATTATGCCGCATTAGTATTTGAAATTGGTGCCTTATATATAAAAAATCGGACTGATAAAATGATAGTTGATTGTGTCGTTGTTGATGTTGGTAGAGATTTCAGCAGTGGAAGGGAAGCAACTCCTGCATGCAGTTGTTCTTTTCTTAAATTGACTCTCCCAGTCAAATAAGAAATCAATATTTGGAAAGTTATTTTTTCATACTGGTAGCGGGAAGAGTTTGGTGCATTGGGTTAAAAGCTATTATTTCCTCTACACTTTTGTACACACACCATTTTCAGCTGGATTGTTACTTGAAAAAAATGCGCATGTCACTTTAAAAATTTATAAACAAGTCACCCCTGGTAGGGCCAAAATTTCAACAAACATATTACAGGTCCACTAGACAATGCTACATACTAAATATCTAAGCTCTAGACCTTGTGGTTTTGGAGAGGAGGATTATTAAAGTGACATTAGGCGCAACTTACTGCACATAGTGTATTTTTGGGGACAGTTTTATAAATGCAATTTTTGGTTGCTGTGCATTTAAATGTGTTAAATTAATGATTATGCCGCATTAGTATTTAAAATTGGTGCCTTATATATAAAAAATCGGACTGATAAAATGATAGTTGATTGTGTCGTTGTTGATGTTGGTAGAGATTTCAGCAGTGGAAGGGAAGCAACTCCTGCATGCAGTTGTTCTTTTCTTAAATTGACTCTCCCAGTCAAATAAGAAAATCAATATTTGGAAAGTTATTTTTTCATACTGGTAGCGGGAAGAGTTTGGTGTATTGGGTTAAAAGCTATTATTTCCTCTACGCTTTTGTACACACACCATTTTCAACTGGATTGTTACTTGAAAACAAGAGCTGTCCATAAGACAGCAAGCTCGACTATTGTGGGTGTTTGCTAATAAAACAAAACTTTTATCAGTATAATAGCAAAACAAAATTCTGCTAACTATTAAGTATAAACTAAGGAAGTTGAATCATAAAAAAAGTCAAAATCTATCACTACATATTTAATTTTTGGTAAATTAATCGTTTGATATAAAATGTACCCCTGAACACTATTGCTAAGTTTGATATAACTACCATAAGTGGTTACTGAGATATGTGCATGATAGTACCCTGCATGCAAAACTTTAACCAAATTTTCAAAGTCAAACAAGGGCCATAATTTGCACTAAATTTAAACAAGAGTTATCTGTCTTGACTGTGTGACACCCCTTAAGACATTAACAAAGTTTCAAGTCAATATCATAAGTGGTTACTGAGATATGTGCATGACAGTACCTAGCAGGCAAAACTTTAACCAAATATTCAAAGTCAAACAAGGGCCATAATTTGTATCAAATTTATGCAAGAGTTATCTGACATGACTGTGTGACACCCCTTAAGACATCAACAAAGCTCAAGTAAATATCATAAGTGGTTACTGAGATATGTTCATGATAGTACCTAGCAGGCAAAACTTTAACCAAATTTTCAAAGTCAAACAAGGGCCATAATTTGTACTAAATTTATACAAGAGTTATCTGACTTGACTGTGTGACACCCCTAGAGACATTAACAAAGTTTCAAGTCAATATCATAAGTGGTTACTGAAATATGTGCTTGATAGTAACTAGCAGGCAAAACTTTAACCAAATTTTCAAAGTCAAACAAGGGCCATAATTTGTACTAAATTTATACAAGAGTTATCTGACTTGATTGTATGACACCCCTAAAGACATGAACAAAGTTTCAAGTCAATATCATAAGCGGTTACTGAGATATGTGCATGATAGTACTTAGCAGGCAAAACTTTAACCAAAGAAGCAACGCCGACGCCGACACACAAGTGACTGTAATAGCTCTCCATATTCTCCGAATAGTCGAGCTAAAAAATGCACATAATGTCACTTTAAAAATTTAAAAACAAGTCACCCCTGGTAGGGCCAAAATTTCAACAAACATATTACAGGTCCACTAGACCATGCTACATACTAAATATCTAAGCTCTAGACCTTGTGTATAGCAGGAGAGAGTTTTTAAAGATATTCTTATACCAAGTGACCATCACCCCCCCCCCCCCCCCGCAAAATGAACTAAAACGAAGCTGAGCTCTAGTAAGTCGAAATCACACGAAGAGTTTGAACAAGCAGGAGTGTAGCCAGTCCCTCACATTCTACACCGATACAAAGTGGGATGAATCAAGGATCAACTGTACTTAATGTGTAACAATTTTAATAATAATAAACATAAAGGCATTACAGTTGTGCTCAAATGTTATATAAGACAGAAATCAGTCCATGGCAAAGGTACATTGTACATGTTATTGTAATTGTACTGTCTTGACGAGAAATAAATAAATAAATAAAAGTTAAAACAGATAAATAAAATCTGCTGCTCTGAAAATGTAAGAATGATTAAATACTGCACATGAAATGATAAAACAACAATAAATAGTGTATCTATCTATCTGTGAAACGTAAAATAAGTATGTACAATATACAATTATATGTATAAAGTTTTAAAGCTAAAATAAATATGGACGGATTTCTTACAATGCCTGTAAAATTTCAAAATTTTTAATGTAATAACTTAGCTAACCTAGTTAGTGTAGGCAAAGTGTGTGCAGGTGTGAAAGGTATGTGCTAACAGCTTTACATCCTAAGCACATGTGGATAATGATACTATATTGTATATGTAGTAGATACATGATACTATAGCTTTAAGCCAACAGTGATATAGAAATCCTTTACCTTGCATGTAGCAGTTACATAGGATTAACCCTTAGTGACCAATGCAGACCATTATCATATTTGTGCAGTCTGATCATAGTCTACACTCAGTGCTACTCACTCAGCATCCCTTTGAATAATTAATGGCACTGTCCTAATGAAAAATGGACAAGTCCATTTCAGAAAATTTGCAGGCTAAGGTTTTATATCATACCTTTATTAATTTATTGTAAATATTGAACTGGAGCACTTCAAGACTGATGAAAAATGAGACCATTTAATGAGCTCAAGAGAACACATGTTCACATATTTAAAGAAATCATTTATAATATAAAATTATATAATATAACATGTATACACTGAATAAACTCAAATAAATCATATATAGCTACAGTCTATTTTTGTAACTAACACTAACTTATTCACTTTGTACTGGAAAGGTTGAACAATACTGATCTCTGAAACAGAATGTCAAAAATGATGAAGTAATACTAAACAAGAAAGATTATAATAATAACAAATGACAAAAATGGAAGTCTGTACAGATAAAATCTTTCATCAACTAACATAGATGAATATAAATACTTCTCATTAAAAAGACAACAGTAACATAGAAAATATTGAATGTATTGTTAACAGAATTCAATACAGATTGGTAAATGGTATGACTCAACAAATTCTGGAAATGGTAAGAAAATGAACTCAACACCTAAAATTCAAACACATGCATATCATGTATTGCACTTCTCATACACTTGCTTAGTCACCAAACATAAGAAATGGCAGAATTTTGTATGTTAAATGTCATTAAGATTTATTTCATAATTTTACACATGTGCACTCTCACAAGGTTTAGTGAAAACAGTTGTTTACTAAATTTTTGATGCTGAAATATGACTTACAGTTGAAGGTGACAAAACACAAATTAATAGCTTTTGCCACTAAAGTTTACCTGTAACAGAACCCTTACAGGTAAAATGATCAAGCAATAGATCCCTGATGCTCCAAATACATTATATAACCATTGGCATGTGTTTTCATAAACTATTATAAGTAACTTAGAAACTGTCATTTAATTTTTTATCATTTGGTCAATTTATCTTAATGTACACTCAAAAAATTGTGCACTTTTTCATTTCCACTGTTACTTCCAGGCTCTTGTGAACTTTGTGACCCCTGATATGATTTCTGCATTGCTTTGAGACCCATGACCTCACTTCGGATTGCTATGGAAACCTTCATCTGCCTGACCTTGACCCCTCACTTGTTTACATTCCCTTCCTCATATAGTTTGTATACAAGCTGTAAATAAAGGTTTACATTGTACAACAAAGTTTACCCTACACAAAATTCCCCTGCCATCTATTATGGTTGTTTTTATAAACTGAACCTGATCATTAAGAACTTGACATATATCACAATCAGATAGTAAAACAATGGAGGAATATTGTCTATTTTGGACATTTATTTATGTTGTATCCATCCAGTAAGAACTGCTATATAATATAGGTTATTTACTTCTGACATGTTCTGTTCTTAATTACCTTTTGTATGTTTAAGCAATAGAAACAATTTAGTCAATTTAAATGCACCAACATTTTAAATTGTTATTGCCATGTTTTAGGATTTAATAAATGCTTCACTACATTGTATTTTAACATGATAACTTTTCTCAAAAACAGAGTTGTGTAACTTGGCAATGCTAATTCTCTAAAACACAAAACCTGTTTTACTTACACTCTTAAATTTGACTTTCAGATTATCTACAAATTGTTCTGGTGTTTTCCCGACTGGCACTATTGACTCGAGAGGTTTGCCTGGTCTCTCTCTTGAATAGCTCTCCTCCAGGCCCACTGGTATATAATCCGTGTTCACCTCAACCTGTCAAATACAGTTCCATCAGTGTTATACACAATTACTATTTATCAAAAACAGTACTGTGTTAAAACCGGTAGAGTACATAAACAATAGGGCCAAGATGGCCCAATATCGCTCACCTCAGACCAACTTATAACCATATGTGACCAAACTTCAACCCTAACTATTTATCATAAACACAAACATTCTAGTTGGCCATGACAAGACAAACCTGATGACCAATTTACATGATCACTTGCTATAAAATGTGACTTGTAGCATACCAAGGTTTTCCTTGGAATTGACCTGGTGATCTAGTTTTTTAATCCTAGGTGATCCATACAAACATTCTGACCAATTGTCATGAGGATTGGTTTGTAAATGTAACCTGTATGGCATACACAAGGTTTCTAACCAGGTGACCTAGTTTTTGACCTCAGATGACCCATATTCAAACTAAACCTAAATTTCTTCAAGACATCATACCGACCAAGTTTCATGAAGATCCAATAAAAATGCAACCTTTATTGTGTACAAAGTGTTCTCCTATGATTTGACACCTTGACCTATTTTTTTAACCCAGGTCACCCATATGCAAACTCAATCTAGAATTTATCAAGATAGTCATTCTGACCAAGTTTCATGAAGATTCAAAGAAAAATGCAACCTCTAATGCATACACAATGTTTTTATATGAATTGACCCCAAGACCTATTTTTTAACCCCAGATGAGCCATATTCAAACTCCACCTAAATTTAATCAAGGCAATTATTCTCACTTAGTTGCATGAAGATCCTATAAAAAATTCAACCTCTATTGAATATACAAAGTTTTTCTATGATTTGACCCTGTGACCTAGTTTTTTTACCTCAGATGACACATATTCAAAAACAACCTAGAATTCATCAAGACAGTTATTCTGACCAAGTTTCATGAAGATCCAGTCAATAGCCTCTATTGCATAAACAAGGTTAAGTGTGAATAGACAGACAGACGATGGACACAAGGCAACCACAATAACTGACCCTGAGTACTCAGGTGAGCTAAAAACTAACACCTCCAAGTCTGACATTTTCATTGTTCAGACATCTTATGCATTTGAGCTTGATGAAAAAAGCTGGATATCTTAGCATATGTATTCACGTATTGAGACTGTAATGAACTTATTCCGTGGGAGCAACAGTGACTGCAGGAATGAGTTCCCTAAAATCCTTACAAATGGACCCTGACCTGCTACAGTATCTCTTGAAACTCTCCAGTGAACTGGACAGTTACAATGATGAACAATCCGCTTTTTCACATTGTATAATAAAGGAAATTAATGACATGCCACTCTTGAAGCTTGATACAAACCTAGAGCCAACTATTTTGTACTCACCTCCATGGTCAAAATGAAATCATGCAACCTCAGCATGATTTGGGGTAATGGGTTCAAGGCTCTCAACTGACCAGTCTGTTAATGTGAGGCAGTTGGCAGTCAGAGTCTAGTACTGCCCCTTCCATAGGACAACATTATATGTAAACTTCCCACCTGTACAGAACTAAAGTACTGTTTGTTGAAGCAGGCATTAGAACCGCCAAAGTGATTGGGACATAATTTTACTTACAAGTTTATTATGTGAAATATCAGAGACAAGTTCATCATCTCTTCTGGCATCAGCTACACGTACAAATATAGATGACCCCTCCAGCAGATGGATCTGAAATGCCAGCGACTACATGTTAAAAAATGGCCTAGCAACATTTCCATGAAAATCTCAACACACATCAGATACATGTGCATGTTTTAACTAGGGAATTATACAGGTAAGCCACTTGCACTCATACATTTACGGGATGTACTTCTATATTAGCTGGAAACCAATCTTGTACTGACCAATAATAATGTCTTGCACAAGCTAGGTTTTAGTGGTGCCTCTAGCTCTGGTTAGGGGGGGGGGGTGGGCCCGGGGGGGGGGGGGCGGGGTTGAATCCCAGCCGGAGCACGGGGTTGTCCTTGGGAAAGAACTAAAGGGGCGCACATGCCTCAGCCCCCTGAGGTCGCAGGGGGGGGGGGGGGGGGGGGGGGAAAAAACCCCCCCTCTCTCTCGCGAATGTGATGACATCGGAATGAGGTTCGAGGGGGGTTAAATAAGCTAACGTTTTTTGTGGTCGACTTTTTTGGAATCGAACTAAAATAAATTTGTATAAACTATAAGTTTAGTATCACAAGCAAAATGTTTCACTAAATATTCAAATGAGGTTCACAATGACCTTGACAATTAACCTGCCGGCCTAATGACCAAACACAGACTTTCACAATGTCAATTTTAACTTAATTTGTTTTATGAAATATACACATTATATATGTATTCTAATCTGTCCTGAAATCATTATTTTTTGTACTGAAAACAAGGCTAAAATGGACACAAAACAAATGATGACAATGGCCTATCATGCAATGCAGGTGACCGAAAATCTATATTCTAATGCACTACATTGATTCTGCTTGGTTACTTAATTTAAATTAGCGATGGTTGAATAACATTATACAGTGCCAAAAAACATAGGTTTCTTAAATTGTACAAATACATTCATACCAAAAAAGCGTTGTACAAACAATACCACAGTCATATATGATTCAATCAAATGATGGAACAAAATGTTCTGCAATTCTCAAGAGAATGTCTGAATTTACTTACTCCATTGCTTCTAATGTTCCTCTCCATCCATTCCTTACATGGTTCCCTTGCCAGCTGTTTGAGTATTGTCTGAGAAGGGGAACCAGCAAACAAAGGAAGTTGAAAGGCTTGTGTTGTACAGTACTTGTCTGTAAATATTTGCACTGCTGTCCATGCCTGCAAATAGAAAATTTCAGGGATGTTTGAAATATAATTATGCATTTGGTGTTTTCAACAACTCACCAAACATGGGTGATGTCCTAAGAGTAATTCATTTGAGAATACTTGTGTTTCAATTAAGCTTGTATAAAAAATAAACTAAACATTAATGGAGCATTACAGATTTATACTAAAAACCATCATTCTTACATAAAATCTAAATTAAAGCTTCTAGAAATACTTTGACACAACTGCCCAATGCAAATTATTATGTCTTAGATATTGCTTCAGACAGATGAACAGACGGACAGACAAACAATGCCAAAAACTATCTTCAGATGCAGTATTATAATGACGATGAAAATTCTATTTATTCCTTGTCATTGTCAGTATAATAAAACTACATGTAAGACAAATGACACCTAATATGTTCCAACATCAATGGCACTTTTATATACATGTTCACTGAAAGAAGAATTATTTCAAAACTGCCTAAATCATTGAGTACCTGTTCTAGGAGACCATACTTGTAGTTTTCCTTTGCAACATTGACTGAGATTTCTTGTAAATGGATGATCATTGTAAGGAAACGATGATATGAACGACGTGGAAAGTGCTGAAATAAACATAAACACAATTTCTCTAAATCTGTCAATACAACATGCTGTAGGCAAGGTAACAATGACTTATTTTCATATCTTCTGTTGTTGTATGCATTATGCATTACCGTTAAAACTGTTTTCATGTAGCAGACCAGTGGACAGTCCAGCTTCATAGATATACTTTTATGAATCATGTCTGGAATGAATGTATCTACATCTTCTTTCCAAATAAAATGACCTTACTTCCTTATATAAACCGTCACCTATGCTAAATATCTGTACATGTCTGTGTTCCCATTCACTGTTCACATGACTGTTCCATTCAATCTTACAAACTTACTAGTTAGCACATGCTTATCCTAGGGTAATCTGGTAACACAAGTAGAAACTTTTGACTACCAAAGAGAATAAGTTACTCAAAGTTACCTTGAATCCATCTTTCCACTGTGGGGATGTGTTTGTACTGCGAACATCGAGTAGTTCTGTAAACGTCAACTTGTCATAGGTAGCATGTGGAGCACCCTGTCAATAAAAAATTTACTTCTTTTAAATCTCTTTTAGAACTATAAACATTTTCATGAAATACTGTACTTCCTAAAACAATACCTTGGATTATGAACACTGAACAGTATGTAAGTTAAATACCTTGGTCAATTACACTGATAACAGTGGAACATTTGACTACAAAAGGCATTACACAAGAGTGTATGAAGTATTTATTACATACCAGATAGAATGCAGCAGGTGGGTTGAGACACATGTGAACATGAGTGAAGTTAGACCATGGTAGATTCACAGCACTGTCTACTGCGACCTGAAAACACAACAATATCCATTAAAATTGCAGTACTTTTAAATCTTCATCTCTCACTATCTTCGAACATATGTATATCAGTGAAGTTTTGCAGGTTAACAGCTCTGTATGAATAGCAGTTAAGATAAATTGAGCAAGTTTACACAACTGTGTAAGTTCACTAAGTTGTCTGAACTAGATGGGTGTTCAGTAGAACACTTGAGTCCCCTCTTATGCTTTGTCAGAATAACCAACAATTTTTAACACAATTCATTTTAAAAGGGGCATACTCTGTCAAATATACCGACAATCAAATTTGCGGCATCATACCCTTTTGTCATGACAATACAATGCAAGTTTGATGAAGAAATCTTAAGAAATGGCAAAGTTATAGCCAACATTAAGTTTTCGTGACAAAATCTAAGTACAAAAAGGGGCATAACTCTGTCAAATGATGACCTTGTCCTACAAAATTGGCGGCATCACAACCCTTTTACATAAGCAATATAATTTGAAAGTTTGATAAAGAAATCGGGTTAAGAAATGGCAAAGTTATAGCAAAAAATCATAAAAATATAAAGGGGCAAACTCGTCAAATAGGGGGGGGGGGTGACCTTGACCCACAAACTTTGGCGGCATCACGACCCTTATGTCATAAGCAAGCATTTGAAAGTTTGATGAAGAAATTTAAGAAAGGCAAATGGTTATAGCCAGGGGTTAAGTTTTCGTTGACAAAATCAAGTACAAAAAGGGGCATAACTCTGTCAAATATGACCTTGACCTACACAATTTTTGGCGGCATCCAACCCTTTTGACATAAGCAATACAATTTGAAAGTTTGATAAAGAAATCTAAGAAATGGCAAAGTTAAGCAAAAACCTAAGTAAAAAGGGGGGGCATAACTCTGTCAAATGTGACCTTGGGGCCTACAAAATTTGGCGTGTGACCCTTATTTCATTAGCAAGATACAATTGTAAAGTTTGTGAAGAAATCTTAAGAAATGGCAAAGTTATAGCCAACGTTAAGTTTTTGTGACAAAATCCACGTACAAAGGGCAAGGGGCATAACTCTGTCAATAGACCTTGACCTACACAATTTGGTGGCATCACAACCCTTTTGACATAAGCAATACAATTTGAAAGTTTGATAAAGAAATCTTAAGAAATGGCAAAAGTTTAGCAAAAATCTAAAGAAAAAAAAGGGCATAACTCAAAATGACTTTGACCTACAAAATTTGGTGGCATCATGACCCTATTGTCATAAGCAATACAATGTAAAGTTTGATGAAGAAATCTTAAGGGGGGGGGGGGGGGGGGAAGGCCAAAGTTACAAATGATGAGGGGGGGGGGGGGGGGGGGGGGGGGGGGGGGGGGGGGGGGGGGGGGGGTTTGGTTGGTTTTTCGCTACGTTAGGGTGTGGGGGGGGGGGGGGGGGGGGGGGTGGGGGGGGGGGGGGGGGGGGGGGGGGGGGCCGGGGGTTTTTTTTTTTCGCTTTTTTTTCTAAGGGGCGACACAAAAACACGGACGCCAGTGAAATTAATCCTGCCTCTGAAACCTTTCAGCAAAAACTTAACATGTTCATTTTTTGTCTGTTTAACACTCAAATCTTCATCTTTTTCATGAACAGCTACAGGCTTATCAATGGTATCATAAACATACTGTAAAATTTCCAAATGAGTCAAAAAAACAATCCTTAATCTAGCCAGACTTTGTCAAGTCAAAGAAACTATGAAAAATTGTTCATGATTACATTTTCATGACTTTCTTCTTTTGTCTAATCTTCAGCTTAAGCCTACCTTAATTCCATGTTTAGGACTGTACTGACAAATGAAGTTGAGATCCTGGTCCAGTGACTTTGTGTCTGCTGTCTTTGTTAGCTGATTCTGAAAACAAATACCATGAGTAAAGTGCAAAATATTGGAACTCATTTACATGTACTGTTGTTTGTGTGCATATTTCCAACAAAAAGCCATACTCCTACAATATTCTAAAAGCCAATCATTACAGATGATGAGGAAAAAATATCGCTACAACTATATATGTTAATAGAGCAGCTGAGAAAAACTTCTTGAGTGCATCACATCTAAACTTACATAAATTGAAGAAATCAGTCAGACCAGAATTGAGAGTTGTTTGCATCATGTTTTAGAGATCTCCTTGAATAAAGGCTCAAAATCATTGAGTGTACCCAGTACATTACAGATTACTGTATATCATTAAAAAAAAAAAAAAAAAATAAAAATAATTGGTGGGGAGAAAAAAAAAAAAAAAAATTTTAAATTATTGGTGTGGGTAATAAAATAAAATATTATTTAATATATTTTGTGTGTCCCTTCATTTAAAAGTTTTTTTAAAACATTTGGGGGTACCCATAAATTTAAGATTACTGTATATCATTTTGACTTAACACAAATTATACTCTTTAAGAGCATAAAAACCCAGGGTTTCAGAAACTCATGCAAACTATTTCTTCAAACTTTATGGTAATAGGGTCTATTCTGAACAGATAAATCTCCAAAATATTTGCATTTCTGGTTTCCTGTCCTCGCAGCTTCTACATAAAACAAGGCCAGAATTTTCAGATGTTAGAAAGCACATTCTTATGATATTCTAACTAATAGAGGTGAAATAATTGATAACTTACCCTGATATATTCCTCCATGTTTTTATCACTTCTGAGGAAGCTTTCTTTGGCTGATGCAACTAGAGCAATAACTTCTCGTATAGTTCTCCGTGTCCGTCTCATCATACTGTGGAAAAGCCGAGTCTCTCCACGTGTTGGCATGGCCTTTGTGGAGTAATATACACGATCCGAGTACTTGGGGCGTGGCTGCCATAATCCCATACGCAACCAGTCCCCTTTTGGCACTTTGCTTGACTGTTTAGGAAATAAGCAATTGGTTACTATCTTATCAGAATTGAACATGTAAGGAGGTAAATGTACAGTCAGATTTCACCTTAGCCAAATAGTACTTGCATTTTAATTATTATCACATTTCAAGAAGCTCACTAAAGCTGTATGTTTATTGGATGAATGGTCTATCCTTTACATATCTAACATTATACAAAATATCCACGGCTGACAGCCGAACTGTTATAAGTGACTCTAGCAATAAAGTAGCATGACAGGACATGGTCAGCCCTCATTATTAAACTTTATAGACTGTTTTGAAACATAATAAATTTATCTGCTTAATTATGATAAATTTAATTACAATGTCAAACTTGCCATAGAAAATTGTCATATATCATGAAGTCATTACATAAACACATCACAAAGATATTTTTTACAAATAAATGACTTATTTTGCTGTAAGAACTACATTTCAGATTACCTCTAGAGCTTTTCCACCTGATCCTCTGGCAACCTTGACAAGTCTTACCAGAATTGACGCACAGGGTATGATCCTGACACCACCGTCCCGCAGACAGGACTCTGTCAATGGATCCACTCCATTTGGTCCTTGGGAATACAAACGTAACTGATGGGCTCCCTCATTAAGTGACACCTGGAAATATCAAATCAAATTTTACTCTGTAAAGACAGCATAAGAAATGAATGATTAAAGTAAATATTTTGAGGCATTTACCTGGTTGCCTTAAAACTTTCATGTTCAATTATTGTAAACTTAAATTTAATTAAAACAATGCTGTACCTTCTTCCTACATTTCAATTATGTCAATTGTTTTGATTATCTGTTTGGCTATGAGAGAATTAAGTTGGTAGAAGGGGGCAAAAAAAAAACAACATTGTACATCCAAAGGTCCCTTCTTTTTCGAGAAAAAGTCATCAAGACAGGCTTAGTTATTAGTATTATAAAACCTTGTTAACAGAGAATCAGAGGTAACCGAGAATCTGAGAGGGATCAGATGAAACCAGGAATGTCTTATAACTGTGGCTACATATCTAAAGCTGCTGAAATAAAATAAGAATTATAGACAAAAAGTATGTGTATATATGTCATAAGGATCAGGGTTTAACTGGAAGAAAAAAGTTACCGTAGGTTTGACACCATATTTAAAACTTAATTATGATAATTTAGAATGAAAGTAAGGCAACTGTGTATGTGAGAGTTCATTTCCTACGCTTAACACTCTGTCTGTATGCTGTTTTAATGTTTATTTCACTTATCAGCTCTGTAGTGTATGCACAATGCACAGGTTGTTTAAATTTCTCTGTTTTTGCTAAAACATCACATACAGAGAATTCCATATAAGATGCTGTATCAAAGTTGGAAACATGTACATAATTCACCTCACTATGATAGAAACAACAGAAGCATCTTATAGCATTTAAGGTTTACCCCTAATGGGCACCTATTCAAATCATTATAGGCTTAATATTTTCTTAATCTGTATGTTTCCTGGATTTAAATACAAATTTAAAAAGAATTTTCCGTGAAAAAAAAAGTTATAAGAATTTGAATAACCCTACCCCATTTTGGAATTATCTATAAAAGACATCACACAAGAGATAAGAAAATACATGTATTTCATTTATTATTCAAAACTTTGGTACAGATTTGGGATCAGAGTAACAAGAACTATGTTTTCTTCAGAAATTACACACCATTTACATAAATCAACAGTTTTATAAAACTTTTATGAAATAATCAGATAGTTTACAATTTTCAAGTACTTTTTGGCCATGTTCAATTTTGAACATCAAAGTTTTAGGAAAAATCAACATTTTCTAGAAATGGGGCAGTCTTTTGTATATTAAAAATATCTATAACATTTTGGGAACAGCATGCCAAAAATTCACAATGTTTTACCGTCTCTATTTAAAATAATTTGATTTTGAAAATCTCCATCGACAACTTTAGAAGTGTCTACAAGTAATAAAATCTTCAAATAAGCTAATACTTATTCGTAAACAAATATTTCATTTCTTTTTAGTCTAAAAACAATATAAACATACGAAGAAAAGTGCAAAATAATGAAAACAAAGAAGAAAAAGTAAAAAAAATTTTGGGGTTCCAGCTGGCCCCAAAAACCTCAAAAGATCTTCAGTCCAATGCTTAACAACCTAGGCTAGCTCATTAAAATTGAAGAGTTTCAAATGGAGGTTTTTATTAGGGGTGTACTACCTTAAAGACAATAGTCAATATGCAACAATTTGCATAAGTATTCAAATATGATAGCATCAGTTTTTCAGAAGTATTCATTTATGAACACCTTTACAGTTCACCTTTACCCTGGTTACATGTATTTATGTAAGGCTTGACATGTAATAGAAGGAAAGGAATGTTAAATTTTCTACATATAATATACCACCAATACAGTGTTTTTACCTGAGTCCAACTTGCCTATAACAATGGAAAAAACTGACCTTTTCTTTGATTCTTCACTCCATCTTAACTATATTACATAAAAGTTCCCAAAAAACCCATATAAGAAATTCTATGTGGTCTTTTTTTTTTTTATTTTTTTTTTTTAAAAAGAAACCCCAAAAAAAAAAAATTTTAAAATTTTTTTTTTAAAAAAAAATTTTTTAAAAATTTTTTTTTTTTGGTAAACTTCCCTGATCTTTGTCTATACATGAACAACCCACACAACAGAGCAATACAGCAAATTGTTATTTTTTACTTATTAAAAGTTTTTCACTGCTGATATATTTGATCATGAAGGCCATTCCAGTTTTGTTATTTAAACAACTTGCTCTTAGAAAAAGATAAGGCATTTCACTATTATTCTGAAAGATTAGGCACTGCTGTCACAACTAAAGAGACATACACTTTACTGTGTATTTATTTGCATTGTTCTGATAAGGGTTAGTTACCAGATTGTGAGGTGTCATGCTGATATAAACATGCCACAAATAGCATGTACTATATCTTGTTTGCCTCTACCAATTCTATCACACCCTTTAATTAATACCCTACTATAATTCAAATATAAAAAAGAAAGCTACATAAAGAATGAATTTTACTGCTTCTCTCACTATGGGTGGTTTTCTTACTAGCTGCAATGGAAACACAACTGTATACTAATGCGGAGTACTAATTTTCCCGCTATTAGTGGGATCGGGTGTGCACCGCTAATATTTGACTAAAATGGAAGACTTTCCCAATGATATAATATCATTCATCGTATTGAAAATACCATAATTACTATTCGACAAAACATAGATAAATACATTTTATTGTGACGTGACAATATGCATTCATTCACTAATATTTTTCAGAAAGTTTTGAATAGAAACATCAAATATGTTTCAAACTTTTAAGCAAAAGTCAAATGTATGTGTAAATTCATGTGCATTTCTTCATCTTCGCCATTGTCCTTAAAACATCGTATATAACACCTTTGGAGTAGATCACCAGTTTGTCTGGTCGTGCTAATTACAATGTCATTATAACAAAGGCATTTCACTTCTGTCAAAACAAACAATTATCACAATCTGTAGATTCTACTGTATATACAATTATTATACAGATGAATGTGAATGAACAAATTTAGATCTTATGTCCTATTTTAAACCTAGATCTGTTTATTTGCGTGTCTGGTCGATTTCATTACAAAGAGAATCAGCCGCCAGCCATTTTTTATTGTAGAGTTTTTCTCGCTCTCATGGGCGATAGTAAGCCAGTTTGCATGAATAGGCTTCACCTTCGAAAAAATGAAGTCAACTGTGACGTCTTTCACATCAATCTTCGAGTCTTTCCGTATTTCATCGGAAATTGGTGGCTTAAACCGGCCGATTACTTATTTTAGCGCTGCTGATGTTGCGCTAATTCAAGTACGCGATAATAAGTCGAAACTATTCAATTCATGGCATTTGCATTAAAATTTAGCTGCGCTAATATAAGTACACTTACAGTAACCCGCTTCATATAAAACTGCAACTATTACATTAACTGAAAAAATACCATGTGTGATTGATGTGACAAAGTACCTCAGTTAACTAAAATTTTACATCAAATATTCATAACTGCTACATGATAATGTTTAAAAGTTGGGTCCATTTGACCTTGAAAGCACCACTAATACACACTTCCTGACCCTTTAATTTACAACAGAATAGAACAGAACTTCTCAATAATAACCAACAACTTGTTTTGACCAAAGCTTCTACAAATGTATACTTTAGAGTCTTTCCAAAGAAAATATAACTTACATGTTGATGACTACACCTGAAATGTCTGTATGAATGTTGTCCCCTGTGCATGTTATTTCAAAAATGTGAAAGTGGAACAATATGGGCAAAGATCATAAAATCAAGCTCTTAATCATGTCTTCAATAACTTCACCAAATCTTGGCAAATCAATCTGAAGACTTATTACTAACTTACCTGCATTGGTTTATCAACAACTGGTTGTCTTTCAGTTCCAGTCTCAACAAATAAATTCAGTGTAGCATACCCCACCACTGTCAGTGTCTTGTAGAAATTGTCTATGGTATAAATCTGTAAAGTATTCACACATATGGTAAATGTCATCTTTTCTATGATTAACAATATATCTAGAAACATGCAAGTATTAGTTGCTTTTAGTAATATTGTATTACATCACATATTCTGGTCCTGTGTTAATTTGATTACTGGGAAAAGACTGTTAGGAAGTACCAGGTGGACTGAGTAACCTGGAAAATATGACAGTCTTTTACTTTTTAAACCGCAATGCATGGCCATAATGTGCAGTTTTGAACGGAACATTTTTATAGCCATTAGGAAAAAGAAAACCATGCTCCCAAAATGAAGGCAGTTTCAAAATACACAGGCTCAAACTCATAAAAACTAGACCCCTATCAACCATGTCACAACTCATTTTGAATTTAATTGTTTAGCAACCAAATATCAGTCTATGCGTTTTGCCACCAGTTGTTTGGACAGTTTAATGCATCAATGACTGTTACTTTCTGTCATTTAACAATTTCAAATCTGCTTGCTTTAAAGTTTTCTTACACATAGCTGCTGTAAGGCACAGCATACTAGCTGCCCCCCTGTGCTTCACCTCAGGTGTGGTAATACCTACAGATCCTATACAATCTTAGGGTCTACAGAACTGACATGAAGCCAATGATGTGATAACCTCGCCCCTTTGTTGATGTCAGAGTATTTGTAATAGAAGAATCCATTCAAACCTTTTCCGTGTGCATTTATTTGTCGTAGGTAATGTTGAGGTTAGTTCATGTGAAAGATGTGTCATTTACTACAACATCACATACAATGTTTGAATACAACCTAGTCTACAATCTTGTTGCTCAACTCCCTGTCTGTATTTGATTGAAATTACCTTGAGAAGTAATGTAGCAGTTGGAGGTATATTGGTCTCTCTAAATTCTACCTTCTCTTCAAACACTGGATTATACACATCACTGTCTAGTTTCACACCAGTATTTACGTCTTTACCGTACAAATCGTAACGGCGGTCAAGTATACGTCCAGCAACCTACAAATAAATCATACTTCTATACAAAATAGTTAACATTGTAAAAGGTGATAATTATCAGTGACTGTGTTATAAACAGGACATAGTGTTTAGTTCTGAGCTACAATTATTTCCTTCTTCATATTTTGATACTTATTCATCAATTGATCAGTGTTTTTAAGAAACAAGAGGGCCAAGATGGCCCAATATCGCTCACCTTGGTACAAGTCCACTTGCCTGGTGGAAGATCACTAGAAAGTTAATACCAAAAGGGTTTCCTATATACGCCTTTGTAAAGCAAGTGACCCGGGGTAATAATTGAACAATCTTGGTAAGGCCACTAGACAAGCTACATGCCAAATATCTAAGCTCTAGGCCTGTGGTTTCAGAGAAGAAGATTTTTAAAGTTTTTCCTATAAGCTTATGCAAAACTAAGGACCCCCTGTGGGGGGTCAATTTTGACCCGGGGGTCATAATTTGAACAATTGGTAGAGGCCCACTAGACAATGCTACATGCCAGATATCTAAGCTCTAGGCCTTGTGGTTTCAGAGGAGAAGATTTTTAAAAGTTTTTCCTATTTTTGCCCTAGCAACCAGAGTTCTGCATGGAATGGAATTCTTTGAACAATTTTGGTAGAGCTTCATGCAAGGAACATTCCTGCATAGTTTTATCAACATTGGCCTAGAGGTTTCAGAGGAGATGTCATTTGAATCAAAATGTTGACGGACGATGGACAATCATCGATCAGAAAAGCTCACCCTGGCATAGCGAGGTGAGCTAAAAAACAAACACAGCTGATTTGCTGATTAGATCAATAACAAGTAAAATGCATACCAAGCTAAATTAGAGACCAAATTCTCTACACGGACAATTGCTAATTTGAGACTGGTTACCATGGTAACAGTCACATTAATTGAAAATTTTGTGAAGGTATGGAAGTGCTCTGTTTGTTAATATTTTTTTGCCAAATTTTAGGCAATGTACGACCAATAAATTCTGTTTGTTAAAATTTCAAACTGAGTCAAGGGTATGCTTTTTTAACAAATATATATCAAGAAGTCTGTCCAATACCAAGACAATTGTCCAAGCCAAGGTAGAAGCCACATCCTTGGTCCTCAGTATACCCTTTCATACCATTAAACTATGTAAGACATTTTCAATACCATTCAGAATATATCAACATTACCTTTGTAAAGGTTACAGAGTCTGGGAGATATCTACATGCATCTATATATACATCAAAACCATCCCCTAACAGGAACGGTTCCTTAATTGGGGTCTTCCTCTCTAATGGCAACCATGCAAACTGAAATAGAAACAGTAATTCCTTTCACACAAACTTTAATTTAAATATCACCACAATAATAGATAATCCTATTTATAACTCATAAAGCAAAAGTATGCAACACTTTCAGCTTTTCCAATTTCGGCAATTAAAGGGCAGTTACTCTAGAGTAACATCAGCAATTTAGCAGTTTATCTAACATGGCCAAGATATTTTACCAATAAACATTCACAGCAAGTTAAGTGCAGATAGGTTAGGAATTGTTTACCTCAGAGACCTGACCAGTTTGTGGATGCCACCCACCCGCACCTCGCAGGTGATCACATTACACAGTCCGTCTTGACTGACATATAAAAAGAATTTAGACAGGAGTCTCCCTGGTCCTGATTCTGCAGAGTCTTCCTGCTTTCAAAATTATTAACCACTACTCTTATTATCATTTACAAAAATTGTATTAGATATACTGGCGTATTACCTCAGGCAGGGTGTCCTCATCATCAACATCAGACAAATCACTGGGGGTCAATGAACCAGGTCGTGGTTGACCTTGGAACACATACACTCTCAGAGTGGCTTTTCCATACCTTTGCCAGTCTCTAGTATATGGTTGATCATCAAGTGGGACCTGGTTGGGTTCTGGTATGGGTGGTTGGAACAGTGGAATGGTATGAGTGCCTCTATTGATGGACATGTAATTAGGGTTGAAGGTCCTTCTCTTCTTTAGTGGCAAGGCTAGTGGGTAAAATCAAATGTAACCATGGCAACATGTAAAAACCTTTTCAACCTTATACATGTGTGTGATACTAGTTATAACATATTATAGATGAATTGATCATTCACTTACAAATGGAGACAAAACAGCACTATTTATAAACTGATATGGAGAGTAAGAAAATGCAATAGTAAGAAGTAGTGATGCTCCAAAAAAAGAAACACAAACTCTCTTTCAAGTAGACATTATTTATATGCACTATATACTATAGGAATAATATGGTATTTCATTGTAATGATACAAAAATGCATTGTTTTTTTACTTCCATGGCTTTAAGAATCAGAAATACTTACTTTCATCACAATCAACTAGTGGTATGAATGCCCAGGCAACACAAGTTTCCTCATCATACAATGAAGCTTCTTGGCCACCCTGTTCGGGCATCATGAAGTCATCCATGACATCAGACTGACGTTTTTTGAGATAGAGGCGAGCGATGAGAACCATGTCACCCTGGAACTCCACGTCCTGGAAGGAGGCCTCTTGTTGACCGAACACGTGATAACCAAACTTGAAGTTGGAGCGGACAGCGGTAGTACTACAGGTGACAGGGCTGGTAGCAGATTGTACAACCTGGAAACAACAAGTGATATATTCATATTACTTTCATCTGTGGGAACTCGTACAGGACTATGAATAAATTTGGTACACAAAATATTTCAGACTTATATTTCAGTGGAATCAGAGATATTGAAACCTGATAAGGGTAAAAGAAGCAGGTATAAACTAATATATCCTACGTAAAATGACAAGATTATGTGGCAATATACAAGGAAAACATTCATCTTATAACAGGAGATCTGGTTGTGAATCCCTAGATGCTTTGACAGGGAACCAGGGTATACAAACTGAGGAACAAAGTAACCATTCAGTTAAACATAATATATTTCTGAAAATAAGACTGGTAACCAGGCAATACACCAGTGTAAAATAGATGACAGGGTATCAGGTTATGTATGTGTTTCATTTCATATAAAACCTAACAAAAGAGCAGTTACTGTGTATACATGTATGTATACAGCCAAATAGAGTTTCCATTACTTGCATGACTTACCTTTCCAGTAGAAGCATAATAAGCAGTAAGTCTAACTTTCCCCTCCCCCGGCTCCGCGTGCTTAACTCTGTCCACCTGGAACCCCAGTGTCATATCTTGGATTGCCATAATTTGAGGAGGAGAAGTTGAGCGAGGCGCTCTGCGTTGGATGGATGGTAAGCGGTCCTGCGGGGTTACCGGCACCGGCTGTACGCTGTAGAACACACAAAAGAAAAAGAATTGAATTTAATCTGTTGCAAACAACAGGCTTCAATTTTTCTAAATGTAGCGAAACACACTAAAAGTAAATAAGAATTTTTTTCACAAAAAAATAAATGCCTTCATGAATTAACAATTACAATAAGTAAATCAACAATTAATGATGTAAAGCACAAAGTCACCATACAAAAAGAACACTTCTCTTTAATTCAGAATGATATGTTTTAAAATAAATCTACAAAAATGTTAATCTTATAAATCAGCAAATTTATTCCTCAGGTCTGAACAAAGTGAATTGGATCTTTTTTAAAAGGGGGGGGGGGGGGGGGGGGGGGATTAAAAAAAAAAAAAAAAACAAAGGGGGGGGGTGAGGGGGGGAAATGTTTTTTTATTTTAATATTCAGAATGATATTTTACGGTTTTAAAACCATTAAATCTACAAAAATGTTAATCTATATAAATCAGCAAATAGTTATACCTTTTCTAGAACTTGAATAAGGTGAAATATATAGATATCTTTTTAATTTAAATACGTTATTTAAGAATCGCAAATTAAACCCTCACAATAGCTCTCTGTCACTGCGTTAGATTACTAGTTATAGTTGGCTATGGTGGAAAATCACAAGAAAAAGTCACACATTTGTAATGACTAGTTAAAAGTGAGGAAGGAGTTTGCTCCTCAATTCACCTATGGCACACTAAATAACAAAAATGTCTTTCAACTGAGTTTGAAGGGACATAACTCTGCAATACCATGAAGGAAATGCACAAAAATTGTGTTGTGCACATCACCTATTTTGTGGATATTGTTTGTGCCAATATTCAATGCAATTCTTTGAATACTGAAAGAGGAATTTACTCCACATAGTACCTATGCTATATGAAATAGAAAAATACAGTGCAACCTATTAGGAGTGAACACCCTTAGGACCACAGAAAATGTTTGCTATAGATAAATGTTGTTTGGGAGAGGTTGATTCCTTAATATATAAATGAAGCAACGGGAAAGAAAATGTGTCTCATTTTATAGAGGTTGTTACTGTAGAGAGGTGTTGTGCGGGGAGAATGGACTGTATGTTCAGTAGAAATTGTGTCTTGCATATCTACAACTCATGGTGATTATGTTTACCATCATTGCAATCCTTTAAAAAGTGAAGGAATTTGCTCAACAAACTATGTTATACATGTGGACTGACTGACAGGATGACTCCAGTTTACTCCCCAAAATTTTGTTTTGCAGGAGTATAATATTCTAAATACATGGACATGAAGGCATTTTAATGTTCAATACTTCCGAAGCAAAAAAGATCCCATTGAAAATAATAAACCCTTCTTCTTAACACTGATGATTAGCAGCCCATGGTCCACAAAACTGTAAAGGAGCTGTGCTGTAGGAAGACCAAGTTTAGGTAACAAAACAGTAAATATTAAAGAATACAATGACCCAGGTCAAACTGCTCTGTAACACAATCTTACCTGAATTCTTGCAGATTAATAATACATTATAAGGAATCAGAGGGAAGGCATAGCACACAAATAGTTTCTTTTTGTAGTGACAAAACTGACCTGTATTTAATCAAGGCAAACATTTTTCACACATTTGGTTTTCACACAGTATTGCTCCAGAATGTAGGACTAAACTGTTAAATGTTAATTAAAAATAAAGCATGCATCAGAAAAGTGCCAAAAAGCAGCTAGCTAGCAACTATTCTGAAAATAACCATAAGAGCCTGCACGAGGAAATGTTCAATCTAGATTATGTACTAATCAAAACTACTAAGGTCTCTCTAGCCAGGTATATATATACACATAATGTATAAAGTGAAAGAAATATGCAACATTTATAGCACTTCTTAAGAAATCTTCCAAAGTTTTTTACCTATTACTCAAAGTTACATAATGATATACAAATTTAATAAAGGATATGTAATTAAGACTTCAATCAACAATTCCTGACAGAAAGTATGCTGCCTGACAACCTTTAAACAGTGCATTCGTGCTTCAACCTTGGCTTAATTAACAGCTTGCACAAGATAAACATAAATAAATATTATTAATAACCTAAAGAAGATTCATTTGAGAAAAGGAACTTCGCTAAATATATCCAAAAAAGATTTATAATACTAACAGAAATTTTCTTTTGAATAAAAAAGTAATTGACAACAATAAACATTTCACCACGTACTAGTAATCTAGCAAACAGAAGTAAAGGGGAGACAACCAAAACCAATGAATATACAATGGAAAAGGGAGGTAAGCAGTCTGATAAAGTACTCTTGAACTGTATTACTAAACTCAAGTGCTTGGTATCAATTTTTAATTACCTAGCAGTTTGTATAAAACATGAACCTTTTGAGAACACAAGTCTTAATGTTACTATACCATACATCATGATATCTGGTTGATATTTATTAATTTTTAATTTTTTATTGTAATCTGATGTTTTAAATGTTTTGTTAACTAAAATAGCGAGTACTTTAACAGATCACTGTTATCTTTGGAATAGGGAATTTCATGAACCGTGGCAACACTTTTACCTCTTCTGTTTTCTAGGTGTAAGTTGAGGGGTAGCAGTAGGAGGTGGGGGTATGTTATGATTGGGGCTATAGACCGGAATGTTGATTTCCGGGGCCTCCACTATCCACTGCAATAAATAACAGCTGTCAGTTACAAAGAGCAAGCAATATGACAAGATGCAAGTTAAGGTTTCTATGTGTATGTGCATTTTAGTTCATCAATGATATCCTATGCTGGTTGGCACTGTTAGGACCCCCAAGTCCATATCTTTTTCTATAACATCCTGTCATGAGTGGACAGGGATAATAAATGGGGAAATCCTTTTGGGGCCTGAAAAAAAAATTCTGTCATGAGACACAGCCTGATGTGCAAATATGGGCATCTGTTGACGGCCAACTAGATAAAATACTTACAATGAAAACCGACAGACCAATCTCCTCAACCCAACCACTTGTTGAGCAAGTATAAGAAAATAAGATCTAGTCAATTTTCAAGGGTTAATCAACTACTGTGACCTTTGAATGTATGCAAGCAGGTGATGCATGTGAAATACAGTCAAACCTATGTTATGCAGCCGGTAAAGTCAGCTACCTGAAGAAGGTGCCTGATTAATGCAGGCATATTTAATATAAAATGGCCGATTGTCACATCTCAGTATTGGCTGCTTTAGGTAAGCAGCATCATAACTGAGGCCACCCTCCAACATTGCTTCAACTGTATTTGATACATGCACTGTTATAAAGAAATGCATCGAAAGAAGATTTGAAGGACTGTGGATAATTTTCTTGGAATTGTTCATCATCTCATAATATAGAAAGTAAAATATGTTAACTTACATCAGTTATATGTTATACCAATGACTCCCAAGATTATTTTAGTATTATTTTAGTAATACTTCTGAAATCTCAAGCTCCGAAGAATGCTTCAATTTACAATATTTCAAAACTGATTCATAATACTTCGATTTTGTGTTTATTATTTACCGCAGTCCTAAAAATCAGACATTGCCTTATATCACATCACTTGTGAGACTACAGTGTTTCAATGTTAAAAATAATCACATCACACTCATGGTTAGTTATCAAACAAATACACTAATAGGTAATGTTATATATTATATAAGTCAAATGTTTGAACGCCACCAAATGTAGTGGGGGTTGCGATAAGTAGTAATGTTGGATTTAATGTATGGTGATTAACCAAACCTAATCTTTTTGCACCAAGTATATGGCTGACCATTTGTTAATGTTTAATGCTAAAAAAGATGATTCTACATCAAGTCTATAGGCATTGTTTCCTCTGTATGAATTATCAAATCATTGAAATAATAATTTTTTATCTATTTTCCTAAGTTTAGAATTCTAACATATAAATTTGCTTCAATTTATATTATTCATGTACGAAAGAAAAATTATTTCCAAGATATAAATTAATTTGTTCCCACTATATAAATAAAGTTAATTCCACTCCGGCAAGGTTTCGATCTCTGATCTCCCCCGTGCCAAGCGGGGATACATTACACTGCGCTATCGAGGCATTGAGTTTTAGAGCGTATAACTTCGTTATTGACAATACGTGTACAGACGTTTGTTTCGGAATGGCGGTACAAATTTATGTAAACAAACAAATTTAACTTCCCAGACACTTTAAATAAGAAGTGGACACATCATAAACTTGGCAGTTTCATAAAGTATATTCAACTATCTGTTAGTAGTTATTCGTTTAAAATCGGCTATTTACGTAAAATTTAGACTGGTTCGCGATCTCAAATCAAAAGACCGCTTGTTACAAAAGAACACACTGTGAAATCAGTTTACAGTCTAAAAGGAGTTACGTCACCCCATGGAAATTTTACTTGCTGCATTCCAATATACATGCCACCTTCAGGTGGCGTGTAATAAACTATGTATGACATCTGCTTTCGGTAAATACATAAATCTTGAAAATCTGAAGACAGTAGATGCCTCACCTTAAACTTCTTTTTAGAGTCCCATTTTCATTTCAGTTTCTCATTTAACGAAGCCAAATCAATTCTACCAGATTAAATTATATATTTTTTGTTTCAAATTTGAAGTCTTCAAAAAAAATTTGTGTGTTGTAAAGGGTACACCTTAGCTAGTCATTACATCAACTGCAGTTGTTACAAAAAGAAGAAGTAGAAAACCAATACACAGAATATATATGAATATCCAACCCCATGTATATAAACTCTTGTCATTTGTGATTAGTACAAACCTAATACTTTCAACCTGTGAAAAATCTACATACTGTAAGCTGCGTGACACTATATCATGTTTCAATTTGTTTAATAAAAGCTACACAATAAATTTCTCCAACATGTTATTCATCTTCAACATCAAATTTGTCACGCACATTGCGTTTTCTTTATAAACAGGTCTGTCAACAGAGCTGCTTTTATTTTTCATTCTTAAATTTATTTCTCACTTGCATTTTCATGAGTTATTGCTCTGATTAGAAAAGATTCAAAATTAGTGACTTATCAATTTGTAAAATCTGTTGAAGATAAATACATTTATCTTGACATAAAAAAGACATGCCATATTACGATTAATATTAAATTCTAAAAATCTATGTACTAGTAATCACATGAATTAGATTTGCATTCTGTTTACAGTACCTTTCAAGAGGTAGTATATTTCTTCTGGGGAAATAATCCCCTGGTATCTATGGAAACAAAATTTGAGGTTGAAGACAAAAACACGAGTTTATGAATAATGAAAGGGATTCACATGTGGGCATAATGCGTGCACGAAACCATGAAAAACGTAAAATTAAAGTTCCCAAGTTTGTTTCCATGGCAAGTTCAAGCAGACTTAACCATGCTGTCCTTCTGTGTTTTCTTGTCTCTTGTAGCAACAAGTACACTTATTAGATAGAAATTTAATAGCCTAGAGGCTTATAGTAAGTGGTATATAATAAAGAATGCACATTACTTTAGAGACCTGTCTCTTCTCCAACAAAAACACCCACATCAAAACACCAATGAGCTTTGGTGCTGTAAAACTGGCATTCTAAGAAACATTTTGTCTGCGACATTTTTCAGCACTGATACTATAACAGTTTTACTTGCACTGAAGTTATAACAGTTTTACTTGCACATAGAACTAAAGACTGCTGCAAAAAGACTATTTTAATTACTACTGTCAATTTCTGTCTAAAGTTTCATCAGAATATGTCTGTACTGACCTGAGGATGTGTGTACTGGTTATAATTGGCAGCAGAGATCTGTTGCATGGAGTGTATCTCAGCATCACGCATGTTCACTATCCTATAGTACAGATCAGCATCTCCATACTGAAAGAGTACCACACATGAGGGGAAAATTTGAAAATATAAAATCCATGTAAATATCACAAACAGATATAGTAAGGTGTCCAATGTTCAACTCTTAAATCCTTAACTGTCAAACTTATTATCTGCTTAAACAGATATTAGTATAAAACAGAGTTCACAACAGTAACAAGAAAAAGCTTTGCATCAAGTCCATTTAAGTCATGAAGGACTTCTTAGTATTTGGCTGCTGGAATGGGATCTGTGTAAGGTTTGGTCCGAGTCTTTCTAAGATCATTATTTTATATCAGATTTTTTTCTCATAAGACTAAGGAGGTGAAGGTTCTACCCAGTTTACCTACTGACCACAACAATGAAAAGGCAGTTTGTTTTCAACCAGATAAATGCTATACAATAGTAGCTTCAATGCAAAACAGCCAAAGGTCCTTCAGTTCACTTTAGTTATACGACTCCTCCATCCGACTTTTTACCTTACAGTGCTTTTGTAAACAGTGTAACTAACTCTCTTCTTACAAGTGGTAGACAGCTTACCTTTGGTACTCGCTGTACTTGACTGACATGTAGGAAAGGTTTGATTGGTACGTTCCTCATAGGTATTTTAAATCTACCTGCTATCAGGCGATTGTTGTTGTCAAACAAAGGTATCTTTGTCCATGCTCGCGTGATCAAACTGTGACGGTCATGCTCTGATGCAGGACCACCACTTGCCTGAAGTTCCGCAACAATTCCAAGATCAGACTCTGGTGGACATCTGCAATAAAAGTTTAAACATGCTTTTTCAGAGCCAGAAACCTCCAACAGTTTTTCACATGCAATCAAGTCAGTAGGGGGCTCAAACCCATGACCCTCAATCAGTGTGAGGTTTAGTCACTTCAAGACAAGGACCTTAACCACTCAACCATAGACATGGGTCCTGGCATTTTGTAAAATAACTTTAAATGTACTGCAACAGCTGCAGTATCAAAACTTTTATTAAATCTCAATTCAGTATTACTTATTTTGAAAATATTTCTCCGATTTAGAACTGGATGCAGCTAGTAAAAAGTTTTAATGAAGCATCACATCTTGTTTTTTAAATTCTTAGAGAAAACTTATGTGTTTACTTTAAACTTTTCCTTGAAATCATTGAGCAAATTTTTGTCTAACTCCACTTAGCTTCCATTGGTCAGGTTTTAAGCTTGTCTTCACTAGCACCACACATAGGGTTATTCTCTTTTTATGGATTCAGTCTGAAACAGTTTGAATAACGTTGTAAGTTATGTCCTCCACCATGGATTTTGTTTATGTCCTCCACCTCGTGTTGCAGGTTCCGTGTAGACCGTTGGCAACACAGTTGGCTCTCCCATCACTGCCGATGAACTGTGCAGACCAACTACCATTCGACATGCTTGTATGGTTGGATCCATAGATAAAATGAAGTCGTAGAAAATCACAAAGCCGGCACTGCAACAGATCAATCTATTCATGACCAAACATAAACAAAATAAAGGAAAGTAAAATTGTCAAAGTTTTTAAGATTTAATAATATCATCAAATTACTTAATACTAAATTATATTTTTCATCAATGATTAAAGAAAATCTTAGTTTTATTAAATCAATTCAATAATTCAAAGTTTACAACTGACATGTATTTTAATGTCTCTTGTCATTGATTAAATATGGAAACTGTGTACCAATTTATTTTAGGAATAAGGTCTTCAGCATAAGAAAAACATAATGTTTAAATATATTGATCAATATTGAATATGACACTTCAGAAACATACATATCACAAACAGTTAAAGAAAGGGGAAGTCTACTCACCATGTTTCGAAAGTCATTATGCAGCATTTAATAATAAAGACACATATAACTATTTATTCTCGAGATCCAACAAGTGCATAACTAAACACATCCTCAGTAACCCAGGCTATTCATTATGCATACACTTCACTGACTGAGAGAAGTGGAAGAAATTAACTGTGGGTTCCAAAAATGAGCTAGACAAAATGATGCAAGTTTTGTAATCAATTTTCGTTCAATATATGTATATTTTAGAACTGTTTATATGAGTGCATTAATTTATGTACGAGTCTGTGAATGACTAACGTTTTTATCAAGAGTTACGCCAGTCTCTAGTCCACTTGGAACTGGGCTGATTCAAGATGTTCTCTTGGTCCTATTTTAAATGCAGTTTGCAAAACTCTTTGATCTTAAGTAGCTTCTGACAACACTTGTCCAAAATATGACATGAGCATACCATTGTATATTTTTACATGTAACAGTCTGTAACTAATGTTTTTTCTTGAATACAACTTGAAAGCTTTAATCAAATTATTACAAAATATTGGCCCAGTGACCATAATTGTGTATTTAACCTCTTCACATTATGTGACAATATGTGTATAAAAAGAATAAAACACACAGCAGAGTGGTGCTTTTAGCACAACTCTCATGGCAATAATCTGAATTCTCCAAGCTAACTGTAACATCCTGGCTCAGGGCTTGTATTTATAACTTTGATTCTATAACTTCATAACAAAATGCATAAAAAAGAATTAGTTTGACACTTTTATTGCAGTTAGTTAAAGACCACAGGGTTTGGAGTTTTGAATACAATATCAATCAATTTCATATCTATAAAATATCACAGAAATTGATAAAATATCACAGAGTACCTGAGTGTACACAATTCTATGTTCTATCTACCCATCCAGCAACCAAGCAAGACCAAATATCAATGTCTATCAATGTGTATTTATAAACATTAATGCAAACAGCAACATAAGGCATGTTGCCATATCATAAACAGCAAGAAAGACGAAAGATAATAATTTAAAAAGGAAGAGATTGGTTGTCCTCAAAACATATTATTATAACATATTAACTAATTTTGTAACTGTAAAAGAGTGATAACTCTCTCCAGAGCAGGTAACAGTTATCTACAACTGTTTATTTCAACTGTTCCAAATTATGACTGCTGCTGATTGCATTCAAATTTGATCTAAATTTTCCACATACAAAAAGTAATTATCAGTGTAATGCGAGTTTAATTAATAATCTCCTGGGTTTGTAAACAATGATTTAGCCACAAATTAATGCTCGGAGGCATTAAAAAGGTGAAACTTTTACAATGAATAAAAATTTCTGCTAGATTTTTTTTTGGTGTATTAGCACTTTAAATAATTATTCATAGAATATTAAATTTATGGCTAGATCAATTGATAGAACTGTCTTCTATTAAGTCTAAACAATGGTGATATTTATGTTTGTTTTTTTCATATATGTCATTGTGTTAATGTCCGATAGCATTTATCTTTTGCAACATCACTGAAGAAATACAGCACTCTTCTTCCAAAAATAACAGTCAATTTTGCTTGGTAATATAAGAGCTGTAAGATATTTTACATCTAAAGTGTTAATAGGACTTTAACTACAGCCATGATTCTACACATATAGTTACATCACTTAATTTACCTCTGAATACAAATCATTTCATTTTTTTAAGTAGAAGATGAATACAGGTACATGCAACAAGAAACAAGGTGTTAAATAAAACACAACATTATCCAATGTTGATGAAGATATATCACATGATCAGGTGAATACAAGATACAAAATCTTCATCATTATAAAACATAATGACAATAATGTTGTAATGATGTGCACAAATAGCAGGTCCTGTTTGTGGTTCAACATCTTTAACCTCTTCTTTATGTTGTAGCGTCAGTCATTCTGTTGTAGCATACTGTATCACAATACTGCATCCTGCAGAAGGAAAAATGTCATATGGTATTAGTGATATGACCTTTTTCTGATAAACAATGTAAAACTAAAACTCATCTTTCTTAAATATTGACTTGAAATATTCCAAAATGTAAAGAAAGATAATATGCTAGGTTAAAATAGATATATTTTATAACTGCAGCATAAATCAACATGTACTTAGGAATTTCACATTTAATCAGACATTAGTGTTTCCCTAATTAATTTAGAATATCTTTAAACAGAAACAAAAATTCTACCACTCTCTATAATTAATAGCAGGTACAGAAAAAGGCCATATACAGCAAAAAGCATGCATTGTGATAGTTAAACAGCTATGGTGAATGGTGCTACATCTTCTACTACAAAATCTGCAAAATATACAAAATAGTTATACATTAGTAGGTGAAAGAGAAAAAGATGAAAACTCGAAAAACAGTATATTTATTAATTAAGCTGAAAGTAAATTACTTTCAAACTGTAGAACCATTTTCATTTCTAATAGTGACCGTATCTGAAAACTTGACAAAACCTTGAAGTCAACTGTGAGGCTTATTGAGTTATAGTCCAGCTTCAAACAGTTTGGTAAGTACAAATACTGCGACAAGCTGTGGTATATACCAACACAGTGGTAAACAGGAGTCTACAAATAGACTCCAAAACTGTTATTACCGGTAAATCCAACAACTGTGAAAACAATCCTCATCATTCTGTTTTGGAACAAGCATGCAAATGTTGATTAAACTTCAGTGGCCAACTCTGGATAGGATTCAGATGTAGCAATTCTGACTGCTTATTGCAAGAAGAATTTAATAAACATCTCCTTGTGCTGGTATATGGTACCTAGACTAAGCCATGTTTAAGGTTTACTGCTAATTCACAGCTCCACAGCCCTGGCCTTGTCACAGATGTCACTGTTGCAACACTGCTTTTAGAGTAAAGTAGTTTGAAGCTTTAATGGCTGTTGCTCCATTCAGAATAACTAGAAGAGTTGGTGGAGTTCGACATCCTTTACATGGCTGTTTACTTCAATTACCATCTGAGCTAATATCATAACTTGACAGAAATAGCTTTGGTGGATTGCTATGCGCTTGCCAAACCTTTCCATCACCTTTATCAGCTACTGTCTTGCCTGAACTTTGACATTGATAACTGTTTAACTAACTTCAGAAGTTGGCCGGGGGGGGGCCGTTTTTACCTCAAAATTATCTTGAACCTTTACAATCATAGAAAAAAGCTTTGCTGAACTTTTACCATCACAGACAATAACCCTGCTGAACCTTTACCATCACAGACAATAACTTTGCTGAACCTTTACCATCACAGACAATAGCTATGCTGAACTTTTACCATCACAGACAACAGCAAGCTGAATCTTTACCACGCGACAACAGCAAGTGAACTCTTTACCACTGCAGCACACATGCTGAACAAACATCATACACAATAGCAATGCTGAATCTTTACCATCACAGACAACAGTAATGCTGAATCTTTACCATCCCAGACAACAGCTTTGCTGAATCTTTACCATCACAGACAATAGCTTTGCTGAACCTTTAACATCACAGACAACAGCAATGCTGAATCTTTACCACTGCAGACAACAACAATGCTGAACCTTTACCATGACAGACAACAGCATTGCTGAACCTTTACCACCGCAGACAACAGCAATGCTGAATCTTTACCACTGCAGACAACAACAATGCTGAACCTTTACCATGACAGACAACAGCAATGCTGAATCTTTACCACTGCAGACAACAACAATGCTAACCTTTACCATGACAGACAACAGCATTGCTGAACCTTTACCATCGCAGACAATAGCTTTGCTGAACCTTTAACATCACAGACAATAGCAATGCTGAACCTTTAACATCACAGACAACAGCAATGCTGAACCTTTACCATCACAGACAAAAGCAATGCTGAATCTTTACCATCACAGAAAATAGCAATGTTGAATCTTTACCATACAGAATACATTGCATAATCTTTACATCACAGCAGCCAATGTAATGTTTACCATACAGACAAAACTTTGCAACTTTACAACATAAAACAGCGTTGCTACCAACTTTCTTTGTTGTTGCTTAGCCAGTATACCTTTTTAATTGTTGTGTAAATTAGTCTTACAAGTTTTATGTACCTTAAATTGGTCTCTATGAGTAGAACTTTCTGTCTCAGCACAGTAGAAGTTCTGTCCACAATGTAGTCTCCTGCATCTATTAAAGGATGACCAACGTTGTTGCACATGGTCTGGTCCAAAAACTTACAAATATCAGTTGCATCTAACAGATGAGGACCTTCATGCAGATATTTCATAGATGTGTATGGTGCAGATATACCAATGCAAAACTCCGCAAGCAAACTTAAGAGGTTAAAGTCTGCTGACACTAAGGTCTTATGCACTGAGTAACTAAACTCTACAAATTCTAAGTGATCATGATGTAAAATAATTTGCAAATGACATGAAAGAAGCTGTGACAGTGTTAAACATAATGTTAGTTCTCTAAATTCACTGCATAAAGAAAACAGCCCCTTACAGTCGAACTCAATAGGCTGACCCCATCTTGCCCTGTAGGGTCCTGCCTGTGCTGTGTCACTTCTGAGGACTCTACTTGCTGGAGCAGCTTGGAAGGCCTGCTCTTCACCATTTGGCCGACCAATCTGAGAATCTGTTACTCCAGCTTGTTCAGGATTATGGGCATAATCAGTTAAGAACGGAGTTCTCTGATAGGCTGGATTGTACTGAAGAGCTGGTGTATTGAATCTTAGTCTAGATCTCTGAGCCTGTTCATCATCAGGTACCAAGAAGTCCTCATTTTCCTCCTGAGTTTGATCCTGTACTTCATCATCGCTCAGTGGGTACATGGGTCGGTCTTGTAACTTTGCATGCTGGGTAGCAACCCATGTCCGTGTTGCCGTACTTATCTGACGTTTATCAAAACGATTTAAACTGAAATGATCAAAGCTTGGCTAATCTTCACAGTTCTGCAAAACTTAAGAGTTTTCACCACACATTGGAATTTCAATTTTCATTAAGTATTTTTTTTCAGCAATGATGTTATACAGTACAAAATGTATTTATTTTTCAGCAAGTCAAGTGTCCCAAATTCGCTGATCCATCCAAATTCCCAACCTTTGATAAAAGATTTTCTAATTAACAGATCATGATAAATCAATTTAGCTTAGATACAATGATATTGAATGCCTGCAAATACAATTTCAGACTAGAATAGGTCTAGGGAAAGAAGTGTTAGTGTCTATAATGCAGTGAAAACAAATGTAAGTGCTGTTACAGCCAAACTTGTACAATATGGCAAAATGTTTTCAAGACATATTCAATGAGCAAATTTGACAATGTGTACATTATGAAGAAAGAATATCAAACTGTATTAACACATACCGGTACACCTGGTTTTACACAATTATTCAGTGCACACAAGAAAACCATTGCCATATTGCATTTTCAGCTTGATATATTTACTTTCATTGATGTTAGATAGAATACAATGACTGACAAAACAATCTAGATGCAATAACCTATGATCAGAAACAACTGTTGATTTTTAGGTGCCATTCTCCTCATAACCAGGTAGTTGTTGGTATCCATCCGGTCCAGGATCTGGGGTTTGAATATTCCTAGAGCGTGGGAAATTAGGGATCACACTTCCCTTGTAGAATTGATTGTAATTCCATGTTGGATGCAACGCTGGCACAAAGTTGTTTGGGCTGTAATTAACAGTCAGTATATCCATCTTGAAGATCATTCAATACTTCTTTGTATCAACATGTTATTATTGAATACTTAATGAATGAAAAGCAGTTAGTAGAAAGCAAGTGTACAGTAAATTTTAATGGCAATTGTTCATGCAGACGGCTTTTACAAGATTTTATTCAAATTTAGTAGATTTGTTCAGTCGCTATCTTTAAAACGGACATACCAGTAAACTAGATAATCTTTACATGACGTTTAGCTAATAGACTTGTAACTGAAGGTGCTGATATGTATTTTCAGATGGAACTACTTTTGTACTAAAAATCTATTATACAAATGTCTTCTGGTCTCTTCGCTGCTTCACAATTACTGAACTGAACTTATCTCAGAAATATACATAAATTTTGAATTTGAAACTTGCATTCAGTATCCTGTAATAATCCACGCTAATTTTCATCAATGTCTGCAATCCCAGTTGCCAAACGTTAGTATGAAATAAACTGATCTGATTCATTCCAAATAAGCTACTCTGGGATACAATAAACACAACTGCTAATGACCTTTGACATTCAAATCAGTGTATCAACTACTTCAGGTGCATCTGCAGAGAAATCAATGTTTCTAGGAGGGGCTTTTTGGGGTACAGCCTGAGGTCTATAATATTGGGTATAATTCCATGTGTGGTGAAAACTCGGGGGAGGTTTTGGGCTGAAATACGATGTTCAATAAAGCAGGTATTAGACAAGACATTGAAAGTCTGTATGATATTCAAGGTTTACCAATGTATGGATTCACAAAACTTTGAAGAGTTGTTTATTTGGAATGAACTGCATTTCCTGCTTATGATCGACTCATATAGTAGCAGACTCATATACGAAATGTAAATGTGAAACTTAGAAATAAAACACTGATCATTCTAGACTACTGATAGGTTTTAACTCAAATTGATATATATTCTATAGAATTTGAGAGTTGACCACAAAACTGTTGTAACTTACATGAAATAAAGAAGAACTTACAACAGTTTTGCAGTCAACTGTATGCTAACTGCTTTTCATTCCAAAGTAAACAAACCTTCTGCATCTAGCCAATGAGCTGTCTAGATCGTGAAGATACCACATAAGTAGGAAAACCATTGCTTACTGCAATGCTGAATGAATAGATAAAATACATATATATACAAGCCATTCATATTTTTCAAATAAACAGGAAAGTGCTTTTCCCCTGTAATACCTTCCAAGGATGAAAAAAAAAAAATTAAATATAAATAATTTAAAGAATATTGATTCCTTTTAGGTCTGTATTTTGAAACCTGAAACTTTAACTAGAAATATTTCTTAGGTGAGTTAGATATCTTTGAAGATGGTAAGTTAAAATAATTGCTAACATCCAATGTCTGGACATATGAACTAGGTACAAGGCATTGCCTTGCCTCACTTGTTTCTTTTCCCATTGGAAACAAATAAGCTTTTGGATTTACAAGAAAATCACAATTAATGTAGATTACAAAGGTTTGAATTTAGTGAAAATTTTGAGCATGTCCAATTACATAATGTCACAAAATAAAGTCACAACTGCAATTCAAGAAAAGACAAGTCTGTAATTTAAGGATTCATAACTCATGTATATTTTTAAAAGTTATGAAATGTGGCTTCTAGCCAATATAAACAAAATCAAATACTGCAACATTTTTTGTTAAAATATGGAAAACAACTCTGGATTTGCTGGTTTTATCTAATTTATAATTGAACTTGACTGGGCATTGAATCTTGTGACCAGAAATATGTTCAAGTTTGGCTAATTTATTCTTTTATACCAGAAGTGTCATTTATTTGGAATGAACAGCAAAAGTATTAAAAATTTGTTTAAAATCAGGTTGCATATACTGGGACAAAAGTCATATGGCCTTTAGTATTAGTTAAATATAACTATACTTTATATCAGCTATATGCTAAGCAAAGACAAAATTTATGAGGTGTTATGAATATTACATAAGATTTTAAAATGAGATTCAATGAGGTGATACAAAAGAAGATATAAAAGTCCAGTTGCTTTTCATTCCAAATGAACAAACCTTCTAGAAGACAGGTCTAACAATGACCTTCCTTCTTGGTGACAACATAGGTGTACAAAACGGTGTGCACATAGGTGGGCAAGCTGGACATCCCGATCTTACTATTATAGGCATACTGCTGAATGGATAGATAGAACATTCAGTAACTTGTGTACTCTTTAAATGTAACTGCTCGTTTGTTTTAGTATCACACTTTTAGGTGGGGATAAAAAGTTAGAATTGCAGAATTTCAATACTACATTCAAGTCAAATATTAGGCAAACCCTTCTTTACAAACATAAACAGTGAACAAGATTATACAACTCCAACATTAAAACAAAATAACTGTTAAACATTTTTTCAGGGGACATTTCTGTACTTACTCGTCTTTTACATTTTCGAGGCTTTAAAAAAGTACAGTGTTGTTTAAGCATTTAAAGTTAATTAACAAAGTGCAGCTATAATACAGTGGTGTCAAATGTCACAAAAATGCTTGTTCTGTTTTGGCAATTCATATTGCAACTGCACTGGTAATTAAAACACTTAATAAACCAAGTTGCATAGTGGACAGTGGCAATTTTGGAACTGCACAATAACTGGGGAAATTTGAAAGATGTTTATAAATTTTGTATCATCAACATTGTAATCAGGTTTGGTAATGATTGGAAAATAGTTTTCCAGTTATCAAAACTTAATGGACAACAAAATTATATGACATTCATCCACAGCAGGTGAACCGTAACACATGTTGCTAAATTGAAGTTCTAAAATTGTTAGACACAGTAAAGAGCAAATATTTCAAATCTCAAGAAAGAAAATTGCAGACCTATGGATCTGTTTCAGTATTGACTGCTTCCTTTACCCAGAACTGAATGGGAAGTAGCGCTCTAGATTTACTGTGGACACCTGAGACATTTCGGATCATGTAGTAAAATATTACATCTCTTCATTAATAGACTTCATTTTCTGATGACTTCAGTTTCTCTGGTATAAAAACCATCTCAAAAACATTCAAAATTTACTTACTATTGGTCATAGGGCACCATTCCTTCCACTTCCACATAGGGTTTCTGTAATAACCAGGGAGTCTGTTCTCGCAACTGTCAATGATATACCATCCAAATTGTCACAGTGCTGGAAATGTTGCTTTAATTTCAAGGTTTAAATTGCAGATGGACACCTAGAGACTGGTAACCCTGTTAAACATGGGGTCCAACAGATGGGCCAACATAATTTTATTATGTATGTTCTGTCTTAGGCTGAGTATATTATACACGGGCTGAGAAGGAAGAATGCAAGAGAGGTGTAATCTTAATTACACATTGTCTTACAGAGGTTCAATGTAGTGCTGAGCAGAGACCCAGTGGCTTATATTGTGTCTCATATTGAGGATATATATTGACAATGCTTTATCTGTTTATCTTTATCTTTTATTTGGATACAAGTGTATAATGTTGTAGTTTCTGGAACATTAAGTGGACTTAAATCTATTCCCTAGACATGTACTTCATCTATAGATTTGAACAATGAAAGAAAAAGTAGCTATTTTTTGCAAAGTACTCATATAATACATGTTTATTTGGAATACAATAGACTACATTTTGGTCAGGAAAGCAGGGTTAGGAGACCAGCATACCCCAACACCTTTCAAAATACATAACTTTTCAGTTATAAGACATTAGCCTGTTTTAAATATCACAGAAAGACAGGACACAGGTACTGAATATGGAAGAGATTCTACAGGACCATTTTTTTCCTCTGGCAACCAATGAAGTTCTAAATGTTGCTATGGTTACATATAGCCCTTTTCCAACATAGAAAACTAGTAAAGAGGAAAGTTGGAACATAAGCAACAGGGGATAAAGAAGGAACAACAGATGGTTTGGATGATAAACATTGAAGCTGGCAAGAAAACTGTGGCAACAAATAAAATGCTGTTTGTTCCTGTTTAAGTTTGAAACTCTTGTTTTAATTTATGCCTGAACTTGCAAGGATTAATGAAATCATTACTTTGGATAACAGTTTATTATTATTATCCTGATAAAAATACATATAAAACTAGTTTATAAATAGGAAAAAAAATAGCAGGTTTGTCCATTCTTTATACATCCTATAAAATGTCAAGAGCCAAGTTCAGACAACATGAAACAAACAGTATTTTAATTCTGCCTAATAGATACAAAACAAAGATTTAAACGCAACAAAATATTTTGTACAAAGTAGTAATTCAAGCTGTTGGTCGATAAAACATCCAAAGCTCAACTATAAGTAATTTGGAAAAGATCCTAAATTTCTCCTTGATCTTTCTTAATATCAATAGAAAATGAATAAAGATGGAATCTGAACATTCTGTTAAATGACAAAGACAAAGTGTCGATACATTGTTTAAGTTATATAGGAATGGAAACTTGCAAGCAATTACAGTAGTGTCGGATTCTGACTTGCTAATTATACATAAGACACTCCTTTACATAGTTAAGTAAATTTGAGGTTTTATTAGTAAGACAAAAGTGCCAAACTGTCACAAAATATACCAATCGTGTTTGTGTGATATATGAAAGGATAATCAACAGGTAGACCTGGTTAAAGCAAAGACTATAATCAAACTATGTCAGGGTAAAGCCGAGATTATCAATATATCACTGTAAGATAAAAGAACTACCAAGAACTTTTGGTTATGAACAGCCAGAACTCCAGAATGTTTGGAGTGCACCATTTGGTTAGCAAACATGGCCAAGATACTGTGTCCATAAACATTATGACCAAGTCATTGAACGTTAGATAAAGCCTTTCAAAGTCAACAGACAATTGCTATTAAAGAAAAAAAATATGCAAACTGAATTGTCGTAACTCTAAAATGTCTCAGGTGAGTTAACAGGTTAATTTTTTAACTACGTCAAGTCAAAGAAATAAAGGCTTTTACTGACAATAGTTTGACAAAGTATGTTAGGTAAAGCTTATGGTATACAACAAGAAGATCAGTAATAGGAAAAGCTAAGGACAGAATCAAAGAATGCTACACAACATAGTACATCAGCTATCTATCAACTGACATGCACACAGGTACCAACCCATATTACAAACTTCAGAATAGTTTTTGTTGGGCCTTGAAAATTGTATTGGTGTGTAAACAAAATTCTTCTTCAAGGTAACTTGAAACATCTTTTTTATTCTTCTATGTACAATGTACATGCTAGTGACAAGCATTTTATAAGACACAAATATCAGAATTTAGTAATATGAAAGCATATAAAAGGATAAGAGCATGTCAGTTAGATACTCTTACCAGGTTAGTGTTTAACACCATTTGCCCACCAATCAAATCGCTCAGATTTTCAAATAAACGTCTTTCTTTTTTATTAAAACTATATACTGAAATCACTTAATTCATTAAGAGTTCGCTCTAAATAGAAAGCACTTTAGCTCACGGACCTATATACACATAGGTCCGTTCCACAATACATGTCGGTGGCTATGGAAAAGGTCAAATGAGGTTAAACACTAAGTAAGTTAGAGTTTATTAAGTCAATTTTTAACAATTAAGAAACCCCGGTCGCTTGCTACTGTTCGCTCCCTTTGGGTTTCTTAATTGTTAAAATTTGACTTAATAAACTCTAACTTATACATAATATGGCATGCAGAAAGTGGGAGATTTAACTTAGTAAAAATAACAGCTTCAACTAGATGTATTCCAAATAAATTTAGACAAATAAGTTATATTTTACATTCAAATCATGACTTCAGACGACATAGAAGAACAGTGCATGCATTGTAATCTATCTTTTTGTTAAAGATTTTCTGTGTTTTACATCCTACAGGAAGGAAAATTTGATTCCGACTACTACTGAATTAGCTACATCACTAAATGTCTGTTTAAGCATTCATTGATCTAGAAAACAACAGACTGGATCTGTCTTGATTCCATGTGTAAAGCGAGAAATACACCATAATAATACTCTACTTTAATGGCATAATGCACTTTATAAGTAAAATGCCTATAAAAACTGAACTGACAATATGCATTGAAATGGGAAAATAGCAGCAACACTATGTGCTGCGTTGAGAAACTGGTATAACGTAAGTTTTTTCCCTGAGAAACTTCAATGACATTACAGTCTTAAATACATTTTTAACATTTCTTACTTTGTGTTAGTAGTCATTGATCACTTAACTGTTAAATTGAAATTGTGCTACAGTGTACAACTGCAATGACATAAACTGACACACTGGCATAATACATCCTTTAAGAATGGTAAACTCATAAGCATTTAAATGAAGCCTCAGTGAGCATCACTCTGTGATGCGATGTGTAACATCAATATTAACAGTGCCATGACTTAGAATCTGCCGTGACATTATGTGCTATGCTGATAAATTAAAGTAACATTTTTACACTATATTCTACATCTAAATCTGGTGAACTAGTACATACACAAGTGAAATACAACTGTGCAGTGATATACCTGCTGATGACATCAATGCTCCTTTTTCCCCATCATCATTTCATTATCATCAGTTACAGCAGCATCAACATTACGCATGGCAACATTTTGGAGTAAGTTGCCATCATAATATTTGTAAAACTTAACCTTCTACCTTACTATGGTAGATTTTCTTACATGTATCTAGTTACACAAACATCACTTGTTGTAATCATCATCATCATCAACAACAGTCATAACATTTTACCTTCTTTCTATAATGACTTGATATAAAGCAACATTTCCATCACAATCACAAAATACAACAATTAGTAGCAATTAAGAAATAATTGATCTGTTTTCTTATTTTACTTTTTGTCACATCTATGTAATGATGTCACTTATCGAAAATGCAAGGTGCGTTCATTTTCATCACTTGTCAAAATACCTTATGATCATAATGAACAAGAGCATTTCAGATATCATACAAAGTTACTCCCCTACAGGTGTTACAGTGTGTCTGTAGACCTGCTGTAGACTCCATCTAGTGATGAAGTCTTGAATTGACCTAAAACCAGGCTTGTTAGTCTTTACTTCTTGACCTTGTCACCTAATAGGTTGCCCTTACTGCCATGATAAGAAGTAACCTAGTGACCAAGTTTGAACAAAATTCGATCAACAATGAAGGTCGCTATTGTGTGCACATACAACGTAGGTTTTGTATTGTACAACTTAAGACACTGGTCAACAGTGATCGCAACTGCTAACCCAGAACCACAGAACTAGTCAGCTTAAACTGGTCAACTGATCTTCACCGTATGAATATAAAATTAATAAAATGCATTACCAGTGAGACAGGTGGTTGAGCAGCCTGATGTATTATTGTGTTTGGTTGGGTGGGCGGTGGCTGCTGGTTCCGCTGCATCATCAACAGTAACCGTAACTCATCACATTCCTTTTGTATCTCATACATTTTTTGTAAGTGATCGCGTTGCAATCGTCTCAGTTCTTTTTCCAGCTCATCTGCAGTGAGATAAAATGTTGTTTAAATGGTTTTATGTTTAATTGATTGGTTACTGTATTTAAGGCATGCAATAGATAAGTAATTTTGCTTTATATTAAAACTGTTGTGCCTCCTCTTTTGCCTGTTCTTTTTAACCCATACCCCACTTTTTTGCAATGGACTAGTCTTTCTTTAATCTTGACATGCACCATTTACAGTTCAAAGGGGTGTTAAATATAAACACAGTGAGCAGTGAAAACTTTAACTGGAAATATCTGTTCCCTGCAGGGTAAGAGTTAAATAATTCCCTTAGCATTTTCACATAACGTCAGAAAGAACAGAATAGGGTATAATGGTTTGAGAAAGTATGTACAGACAGAAAGGTACAGAGTCATGAGACAGAAGAAGTAAAGATTTATTCTAAATTGATTATAACTGTTTTTTATGGAGTTGTCTGAAGACTTCTATGTACAGTGTAGAGGCAAAGAGTAATCTAAATAGTCTTAAACTGAAATATCATTTCCTCTTCCTATCAAGAAATTGTATAGAAATAAAAAGCATGCAACAAGTGTATTCTGTTATCTCACTGTTACATGCTGTACTATTAAGTTTCATGTGACATGACCAAGAGTACATCAACCTTTATTAGAGTACTATTTTAGTCACACCTTTTTGAAATTCATGTTTATTCAAATAGAAACCCAGTGTTTACAAAGACTGTACAATCGGGTTATTATATGTAAGAAACGACTTATAGAAAGAGTTTTACAATTTTTTGAATCTATTCAAATGATGTGAAAAAGATTCCAATATTAAATGATTAAAGTGTATATCTATTTGATATAGCTCATTGATTTCTTCATTTCAATTGATCGATAGTTCGTTTCCACCTTTGGTAACCATGATGGTGTAGGTTTGCTATTGAATATGCTCAAAGTACCATGTAATATGTATACCAACATTAATTGAAAAGTTTATATATGATTCATAGTCATTCAATAACTTTACAATGATATGTATTTATTTTACATGTATAGAGGTAAACAGTTGTAGGTAAACAGTTGTCAAAAAGGTTTCAATTTTCCACATTAACTGTATTTTTACAGTATCCTAAAAATATTAGTATTGTTCAGAACAGTATTTTGAATGTGACAGAAACCTAGTATGAGGTCTGCTACAGATTACAGGTGACACTGAGGTGCTATAAAGATGTCGGAAAGAAGTGAGGGGTTGGTGTGTGCACAACAAATGAAGGCAAAACACATGCAAACTTGAACATAGTAGAACAACTTTAACAACTGCAGTGAGCTGAAAAAAAATGAACTCAGAAGAGTGCATCTTAAACACGGATTGCATATAAGTACATACAATTTCAAAATCCAAAACATAAAGGTTGGTTCTGATACAACATGGATCAAGTTGATACAGTTACTTTTTTTGTCTCTTATGAAGGCTCTAGTCTTGCAAGGAATAGATACTTATTGTCTCTGTGAGCAATTAATGTAGAACCATTGCAGACAATGAACAGAATGCATCGTGTGCAATGTTCAGCTGGTACATGTCTGCTGAACACCCCTACTTATAATAAATGGTCCATTCCATACTGAAAGATAGACTAGCCCATTGCAAACATTTAGCAGGGTGCCTGCAAAATTCTGCAGATACCTATTTTTAATGTCACCTGTGGTGTACAATTCAACTACTAACAGACTCTGCAAGTAAGGTAAATATATTGAATGTTTCCTTTTGAAAGGATTTGGTAGAGAAATAAAAAAGGTATGGCATCTTCTGTATCTCTTATTAGTAAAAAAACAACCTTAATAAAACATACAGAATAGTGAGCAAGATTTATAACTGTTTTTGGAGATATTTATTCTTCGACTTTGTATCACAGAGAAACAAAATATACATAATCTTTTTATCAAAAACTATCAAATGTAATCCAGAAAGTATAAAGTACTATCCCACTTTATGGTATCTACATTTTAAATATATAGGAGATCTATGACATCAGTCTTGCCTATGGCACTTTTAAAACATCATGCATCAGCATCTTAAAGCATGTTAAACTCTTAAGCACAAACAACAATATGGGGTGTATTTGTTGACAACTAGTAAGAAGTGAACATGTATTATCTATTTTCAACAACAAACCTACCTGGACACTAAGCAGGAACTAAGATAATTGTAGCCTGTCTCGTGACCTTTACCTTTGACCTTTTGAGCTTCTTGGGTTGAATTGCATATCCAGATGGAATTATTATTCAAATAAATCTATTGTCACAGCATGCAAACTGTTTTCAATATATGGTCAAGTGACCTTGACCTTTAAATCTACCAATACAATAACCCTTCACAAAGTATGTTTTTAAGACTTTCTGCTGCAGAAGTCTCGTATGTGAAAATAATGAAAGTATGACAGGCAGACAGTAAACCCATGTTTCCAGTCGAGACAGCAGGAGGGACCACAGCCTGGCCATAATCACCATAAGAGAATCAAATTTGACAAGCAACAAAAGGTTAAGGTAAAACATAATCTAGCACTTAAACATAAACTATCTGCAAGGGAAAAACAAAATGGATTTATTGCACAACTACAGGGTATTGCTACATATTTCATGCATGCTCTAAATTACAGTATAAATATAAATGAACAATATAATATAAAGCAGCAAAGTCATGACATGCTTGGATAAAAAAAATATTGAAATTTGATGCCTGTGAGGGGGTAATATTCAACAAGGCATAATTTCCTTTATGCAAAAGAAATGAAATATTTACTACCTATCACCATAACCCAATATTCCTAAGAAAGCTCTTTAAATAGAAAAAGACAAGTACCTCTGTTTAGTCTTAAATCTGTAAAATGAAGTGATTTGAGAAAGTTTTACATCTGTAAAATATAATAGCCATTACCATTTGATTATAAGAATAAAGGGTTTTAACTCAAAACTACAAGATCTTCAAATGTTTGAGAAAATGTCTAATTCTAGTAAAAGTCGTACAAAGTCGGAGACAAAACTTGCTTAACTTCATAATATTACAAGCTCTATCTAAATGCAGGCAAATTTTCTTCTAAAGTTACAAATGTTTCACATCTTGGTCTAATCTGGAGAAAAAGAAATGCTCTACATGAAATTCTATGTATGTAATTGATGTGAAATAAAGGTACTTTTCAGTCGATTTTGGTCATTTTCAAATTAAAGTTACATCCTTCACCCGTGTATAAGTCACACATATAATATTTAGTAAAATCTGACAGGAATGTGACTGAAGCATGAAAATTTACAGTATACAGCTGTATATGATGCTGCAAATTGTACTCTAATGTTTTTTTTTAACATTCAAAACTCTTGAACTATTTCTAAAGCATAACAGTAATTCTCTGGTTCAAATAGGTCTCGAGAAGAAAAAGTTTCATTATGCAGCAGTGCAGTATATATTAAATGACTCTGTACCAAATACCAAGAACTCAATAAAATGAAAATTGTTACAGAGCAACAAATTGATTAGAAATTAAGGAAAGTAGACTGTAACTTTTACAACTTTGACATACATGTACACAAATGCCGTTCTGAAACAAGTGAAGGCAAAAAAGAAGAAAATATGTCATGTAGACATTTTGAAAACACAAAAGAGACTTTAATAAGCTTATACACATTAAAAACAACCTGGCAGGGAAGTCTATACATCAGAATTTCAAGCTGAATTTGATCACATATTTAGTATTGATAATCATAATTTGTATATTGTGGTGGAGGACTTGATCTCTTGACCTGCCAAGCAACATCTGGGGCCTGATCTTCCACAGGGGAGTCTTGACCAATGTTTTCAATACCCTCTGACATTAATGTTTGGTTTGAGTTTGGTCTATTTTCTAGTTCAACATGCTGGTTTCCAGACTCGTAATTGTAAATCTGAGGTTCTTCCACCTGGCCTGACCTTGACATTGGTTTCTCTTGTGAACCTATCCTTGATCTTTGATCCTCTGTAGGAATAGCAGGTAAGGTTTCATAAGCGCCCCCTAGTGGTGGGTATGAGCCTGACTCTGCTCCCTCAGACACATGACTGAGCTTCGTGCTGAAAGGCCGAGCCTTGGAGTTTCCAAGTTTATCACTGCTTGACCTTTTTCCTGCTTTAGTCTCTCTTGCATGTTTGTATTCTTTATCATACTTGTTACCAGCTGCAGATACCAGACCCCTGAGGTCAAGTGGTGGAACATAAGGCTTGCGCCTGTGACCAATGTGTCCAAAACTATTAGATCTTAAAATGTTTACTGATCCATCTGGCTCGTGGGTTGCTGTATACTTCACAACTCTTTCATCTGACCCTCTGTTAGGTTCTGAGTAGTAACTTCTCGCATCAGTTTCCTCTTTTGGTATATCATAAGTAGCAACCATATCTGACTGCTGAAGAGACATGTATGGATTGAACGTCTGTCGCTGAAGCTGAGGCTGTGGTTGCTGTTGCGGCAAGGTATACACAGGCATGGACGCTTGCTCCTGGGGGAAGTTGTATACTGTAAAGTATGGTTGCTGGGGAACATAGCTGTAAGGCTGGACGGGCTGTGCTGGTGGAAGCGTACCAACAACATGTTGCTCATTCGTCACATGAGCTGACAAACTGTTCTGGCTTACAATTTTATGTTTCTTACGACTTTTTCCAGCATACATAGATTTGGGAACAGAAATATGCAAGTGAATTTCTTTACCTTCTTTATCAGATTTTTTCCGATCCTGTGCAAGTAAATTCTGTTGTTGCAGCATTTGCAATTCTTTGATAAGACGATCATTCTCCATCTCAAGGAGTCGAAACATGGCATCATTATCCTTTGGTTTTTCTGCAAGGATTGAATAAATATTTAAATGGTGGTTAACTTGGTAAATGTCTGCAAATCTTATACATCAGCAAGGGAATAATTCAATACGGTTTACTTTATGTTGTTGGACAATACAGGATGATAAGGTAATTTTTAAGAGATGTTAGTAAAAAAACATGTGTCACTTTTGAATACAATAATGTCACAAGCATTGACCCAAGTTTGGATACCTTAGCCCCACCATTATTTGGTCACTGGTTCGATATCATATCTTTGACCTTAAAAGATACTGGTCACCCGACAGTTGTGGTGAACCTCCCTACGAAGCTGACTTATGACAAAGTCTGTCATGAAAATGAAACTGTTTTACTGTTCATGGTCCATATCTCCTTGACCTATAACTTCCAACACAGCAAGAGTCCTTCCTACTTCATCTACCGTTCCACCAAGACTTAGCAACTTTAACCTAACTGTTCTTTTGTTAAGGATCAGGAACCATTTTATTGTTCATAGTCACACAAACCTCGAGGTGATTTATTTTCTGGTTTCTGGTTCATCTGATCTTCTATAGCTTGGGCCTCTGCCTGCATCTGTGACATCTGGGCCAGAGTATCTGGGTCATTTCCCCCATTCTGCAGATACGCCTGTCTTATTGCACTACAAGTATAGTCAGAATACAGTCAACTAAGATTCTTATTAGCAGGTATAACTATCTTATACAATGATATGGATATAAAAAGTCTCTTAAACATGTTCATTATAAAAACTGCAAAGTCAACCAAAAGTTTGATAATAATAAGCGATGAAATGAAGATTAGAGAAGGTTAGAAAACTTCATCAGTAAGATGGTTTAACTCCAATGTCACAGTATTAACAGTGAGATTGGCTTTAAACCCTAAAATAAATTTGTTCAAAAACATACTCTTACCAAGAAGGCAGAAAATGAATAAGCAGAGCATCTTTTCTTTGAAATTTATAGAAGTCACAGTGACAGACAATATTTACCAGGTTTTGAAAGAGACTGATCTGAGATAGCTTATGTCATTAAATTTATAAATGTTTTTTAATGAAAGTGCCATAACTTGGCTATTGTGAAGATTTATAGCTGGTCATCAACTTCTGACATTTATATTCATCAGTGGCTGATTCTAACTTACACATCTGCACTGCCTTTACAAATAGGATTGCACACATTTTGAAGACCATGTACTTGAAATGTGAAAATCTCATTTTCTTAGTATGTATTGAACAGTTGTGTGTTCATTAAAATATCACATCCAATTAAACACAAATTTAATAAACATAATACTGGATGAAACTCTTAACAACTGCAGTATGTCTACATATAAAATTAAAATTGATGTTTTACCAGATTTCTGCAACCAAAGATTTCCCATAAAACACAGGGAAGACCAGTGACCTCTTTGGTGGTTCAGGCTGAGGGGGTGGAGGTGGGGGTTGGTACTGCTGTTGCACTGGGTAAACAGGCTTTTCTATCTCTCTGAAATACAAATAGGATGTAGTGTGCAACATTTTTTCAGTTACAAGATACAATATAAACCAGAAATCTTTCTTGAAATCCCATAAGCTCTCCCTTTGTCAACTGTTTAATACACCTTGTTCTACAACCAATTACCATCTACATATACTCTCTTTTTCCCATTTTCTTCTTTTTTGCTTTTCAAATCTTTCTTGAAATTCCATAAGTTCTCCCTTTGTCAACTGTTTAATACACCTTGTTTTACAACCAATTACCATCTACATATACTCTCTTTTTCCCATTTTCTTCTTTTTTGCTTTTCAAATAAAGCAAGTGGATGGAGTATTGCCATGAATTACAAAGTCCCCAACCAAATATGACAGCATGAGATCAACATTTGACTTAAGTTTCATGAAACTTCTTCAAGGGGTTTGGGAGTTACAGTCACATGACCTTTCACTCCAAAAGTGACCTAGACCTTTTTCATCATGGTGAGATTAACATTTGACTAAAGTTTGATGAAAATCCTTCAAATGGTTAAGGAGATATAGTCTGCTGACATGTGATCTTAAAGTTTAACGTTGAAATTGAGTCAAGCCCAGTTGAGAAATAGATACTTCACATTAACTTCATGTGATTAACATCTACCCACAATTTGAAGAAAATCCTTTCAAAGATATATATATAGACAGACATATTGAAATATCTGTGACTCTTTTCATAACTATTATTAACTTATATTAATAAAACACTAATTACATTAATGAAAGGACATTGCAGATAAAAACAAATCAAAACAGTCAGCTACATTAAACTCAAAGCAATGTCAAAGTCAGATTTTGTTTTTCAAATCTTTTAAATGTAATTTTTTACTTTCACCTATGATTCACAATCATTCTAGAGGCAAATTATTTACTTAATTGAAACTCAGCATAACCTGAAAGATTTAAATATCTTGTAACTATGTCCTGAAACTAAAAAAATGACAAGAACATTACAGCACACTGAAATAGTGGACATATTTCAACTGGCTGAAACAGAAGGGTAACTAAACAATCTAAACATTCTAACAAGAGCTGTCTCATGACAGCACGCTCGACTATTCGAAAGCTTGTCGGTAAAATGTTTTTTTTTTGTCTAAGAACAGGTGTATTGTGTAATTGTCTTTAAGAATTAAGGTCAAAGATATGGAACTTGTTCAAAGACATTTGTAAATGTACATTACATGCAAAACCTTACTCTGGATTCTTTAAGCCAACTGGGGGGAGGAGGGGGGGATAATTTCAAAGAAATACATGACCTTGTATATTTGATCATGAATAACTTTGTAACGTTTCAAAATTGATATGTATAAAATTAAAAAAGCATGACCGCTGCATGCTGCATAATAATTCTATGACATTTCAAAAGTAAGCCATTTCGAGTATTTCCATATAATAGTCTGGTAAAACTGTGAAAATATTCTAAGTTAAAAAGGGGCATAAATATGTCAAAAATCAAAAACATTTGTGAAGATGTTGATAGTTAACATACATTTTAAGTTTCAAGTCAATACGTTTGATAGTATTCAAGATATTTGACTTTATAAAAATCTTTAACAAAAAATTCTAAGTTAAAAAGGGGCATAAATATGTCAAAAATCAAAACAGAGTTATGGGGATTGTTTCCTCTGGTGAAGATGTTGATGGTGGACACATAATTTGAGTTTCAAGTCAATACCTTTAAAAGTATTCAAAACATTTGACTTTATAAAAACTTTTACCAAAAATTCTAAGTTAAAAAGGGGCATATATCTGTCAAAAATCAAAACAGAGTTATGGGGATTGTTTCCTCTGGTGTAAATGTTGATGGTAAACAAATATTTTGAGTTTCAAGTCAATACCTTTGATCAGGGCTTCAATAATTTGGTTAACTCAATCGGTCCGGGCCGAGTCTCTGACATTACAGATGTTGCAAATCATATTCCCCATCATTCGGCAATACAGCGGAAGTTACTCACTTGTTTTATTATGCGGTTTTACAGTGATGCCATGCTCAAAATATACGATCTTACTTTTCAAAATTCATTTCCTGTTGAAATTGATCAATATTTTATCATGTAACAAGTTGATCTACATATATTTCGAAGGGAAAAACATGCAACTAATGTCTGCCGAGTTCAGCCAAATTTATCGAGAAATTGTTTACAGTTGCACCGTGCGACGGGAGGTAATAAAAACCGGTCTCCGACTCCGGCCTTAAATGTCTCGGAAATGATCCGTGTAATAATCAGCCATGAAAATATTTTTGTGGAATATTAGTTTATCTTAATACATCACCATTCGTGACTTCGTGAAGTACATTTTCCAATTGTGTTATTTAATTTATTTTCTAAAACTGAACATCTACTTTCAAAACAATTCAAAATTATAAATAAAAGTGAACATCTACTTTCAAAAAAATTCAAAGTAATTAAAGACCGATTCTTTATTTATTAGCGGAGTCCCGGGTTAATGAAACATAGCCGTTACAATAACCGACAAAGCAATCTCTGACCGATTTAGACTTTTCAGACTTGTGAATCAGTTTTTGAAGTCAAAATTTGGTCCAGAACCGAAAAAACCTAAGATTATCGAAGCCCTGCCTTTGAAAGTATTCAAGATATTTGAATTTATAAAAATCTTTAACAAAAAATTCTAAGTTAAAAAGGGGCATAAATCTGTCAAAAATCAAAACAGAGTTATGGGGATTGTTTCCTCAGGTGAAGATATTGATGATAGACACATACTTTGGGTTTCAAGTCAATACCTTTGATAGTATTCAAGATATTTGACTTTATAAAAAACTTTAACCAACGCAGACGCCACACCGGGGTGAGTGCAGTAGCCTCCTTATTCTTCGAATAGTCGAGCTAAAAATGAGAACAAACAACTGACAATCAACAAGTACCACCTTTCACACTGCTTTTCAAATTTATCTTTCAATGCCTTCACTGTATTTGCCTTCAGCTTAATATCTTTCAAAGTTTTCTTAAATTTGTCAAGATGTGCTTTAACTTCAGTCTGAATTGCATTGATTGGCATTTCTTCAACAGTTTTCACAGTATTAGGGGTGGATGCTTCATCTGCTACTGACCAACTTCTGCTCTTCTTTGCTAGACTGACAATTGCTTTAATATCTTTATTTTCTCTAGTCTGTTCAACTTCAAGCTTTTCTTCACACTTTGGAACAGCATGCCTCTCATTATCATGTAGTTTAGATACATCTTTGAGCTGCTCTTTTTCATTCATATCTTTCTCCAACGCCAGTTTGTCTAGTTCTAGCGCCTGAATGGCTTTAAACTGTTCAGAGTTTTCTAGTTCATCTATCATCATTTTAACTGATTTGTTCACATTTCTTGAGAGCAAATCTATATCTCTGAACCAAAAATAAATATTAAATCCACACATTTCTGACAGCTTTTCCCTGCATCTTTCTTCATTTTAACTGCTTTTACACACATTCTTCTTACAGGGTTGTATGATATTATAGAGGTAAATATTTAAAACATACACTAAGCCCTAAACATAATTCTAACCCTTTTATGAAACGTGTATTCAAAGATTAGGAAAATTCTTTGTACGCACATGTATAAATTATTTTTAAAAGTTCTGTTCCTGTTTGAGAACTCTTTTGCTTAATTAAATGGTACAACTATATAGAATAATGAGTTAATGCCAGTTGTCATGTAGGTAAAGTAGTAAAAGATGATCTACAACATGGAATAGTCAATCAGCAGGCTAGTATCTGAAACTACATGTACATACGCATGTACAGATATCACCATAATATACTTACATAACATTCACTTTTTGGTTTCCATGGAGATCCTGTAACTGTCTCCTGAGGTCATCTAGTGCTCTCTGATTCCTCTTTTCCTGATCACGTAATTCTTGTAGCAGTTCTGCTGTATTGTCATGAGGCTGCACAACTGTTCTACGGCCTAAATTCTCCAGCTGTTTTCTTATATCTATGAAATAATTTATATTGTACAATATTTTTGCTACTGTTAGAATTTATTCAACTATTTTGATGCTCAAAAAATACTAAGTGAGACAAAAATTCTTAATATATCTCATGTTTCATTTGAACTTACTTTGCTTCACTTATCTCTACAAGAAGGCGATGTCTCTATAGTGATTACGAATGAAACAAATTCTAACATACAAATGATAGAAATAAACATTTTGATGTAATAAAAATCCTAGCCAATATATTTATAATGATTCTCTTATGGTTCTGTGCTGTGTAATTATAATGTATAATATGTCCGCACTGTATATATTTTAATCACTGTTTCCATGTTTATACTTACCAATCACAACCCTTTTTTTTTTCAAACTAAATGGATGGTCTGTCACAGGGATCAGGAAATCCTCGGTCCGGACAAGTCGAAGGAACATCGCAACCCCGAAAAAAAGTACAAAAACGAAAAAAAAAAAAAAAAAAAGAAAAAAAAATTTGACGTGATTTATAATTTTTCAACCATCTTTCCATTGTTGTGCATGACATGGAACGGTTAAAGATTTAGTTTCCTCCTTTGGATTCCAAAAGTTTCCAAAACGAAAAAGTTTATCTTCTTTCATTATTGATTAGAAATCTCATGAGTCGATAAAATAAATGCGCCGTCACGTGGAGCGTTCCATTTTCTAAGGGATAAACTTTACATAATTGCCATAAAGGAATAAGAAACGGAATTTCTAAGTAAAAAGAAAAATATCGAGCCAGTTTTCATAAATAAATATGATAATTTCCATGCGATTTTATCATTGAAAGTGTGTTCAGTTTTGTTTAGAACTGATTCAAAGTCACCCCCACAAAGTTTTGTAATAACCAGTGTCAGGTATAGGCAATATAATTTTTGTCGCTGGTTTCGTTTTGAATAATTTTTTAGGCCTCTCGGGTTGCCAGACCGATTAACATTATCTTCGCTCCCTTCCGACTTTGGAAGCATTTACTACCGGTTGCCAGTCCGGTTATTTGTTTCGTTATTATTCTCCCGATTATCATAAGCCGGTTTGCCATTTTGGTCATTTGATTTTTGAACATCGCAAATATGTGGCGTGTGCCATTTCAACAATAAATCGAAAGGCATTGAATGCCCGAACATGATACATTATATAGCCGGCACTATTCGAGTAATAAAAATTAACTCTTGGGTTTTATCTTTTAATAATTTCTTTCAACTGTTTTCTTACCGGTCAACAGTACACGTTGACCGAATCGTTTTTAATTAAATCATAATGACCAGTAATGTTGGCAAAGTGTAGGTAATGATTAGCGGCCTAAAGACAATCGGTCCGGCATAGAGTCAATCGGAGCTGCAAACACATTAATAAAATCCTTTAATCAATAACGTGTTAGCGACGCCCGAGGACCAATTAGGTAAAGACCGCCGCGGGTTATTAACATGACACGTTTATTGGGGTATTGGATAGGTGCTAGAACACAGAGCTAGTGTAATTACACAAGCAACTCCTTTTGTCATATTTAAGCGATTTTATGACTTTTTTTTTTTTAAATCGCGGACCGATTTTTAAGCAACTTTTGGTGACGTGAATCGGTCCAGCAAGTTGAAAATCGGTCCAGACCGGCAAATTTTCGGTTTTCCTGATCCCTGGTCTGTCATTATAGTAAACTTGACTAAATAATTTAATTTTCTGACTGTACAATCTCTCGCTCAGTACACCAGTTCTGACTGACTATATGTTTTACTCCGACTGGATAAGCTTTCTTACTGAAAGTGACCGACAGGTATGTCAGACACACATCCACTTCATTATACCACTGGAGCCAGACTTTGGACCCTGGCTCGAGACTCAACAAACTGGAAAGCACAGATTCCTTAAAGGGATCTAGTATATTCATAAAAGTATCTGACATTCAAATATGTTTATAGTTTTCCTACCTTCTCTTTGTTTTTCCAAGTCTCTATTACGTAAGTTCAAATATTCCATCTGTTTTCCATGCCTCTCTGCAAGGTTCCTCAGCTGCTGGTCCTGATTTGGATTTCTTCTGTAGTCATCCTACAAAATAAGGGACCAGTCGTTTACAAAGACAGTCACATACATTATATCCAGTATATATCAGAATGCATGTGAGCTACCATGGCTCAGTGGTAGCGCATTCACTTCAGGATCAGAGGGTCTCCACCTGTGTCATGTAGTGGTTGTGAGTCCTTAGGCAAGACAGTTATTCCAAATGGCCACTCTCTCTCTCTCTCTCTCTTTCTTCCAGGTTGACTCCAGCCTTTTATGCTATTAGATATGCTGTCGTAGAAGGTTATATGCCCAAAAAATACAATAATGGTAATAAAATTGTAACAAACGATGTTTTCAAAACTATACGACAAACAATGTATATATAAAATGCAATGAAATTTTGGCGTAAAAGGAGTTTCCGCTAGACGTAAGCCTTGTTCAAAATTGTAGACATGTAATAATTTTTATTACATTTAGTCATTTCTTTCTTTTTGCAATCATGAGCCATACCATTTGTTTTGTTTTTGAAACGACTTTTCCAAATATATATAATTTTATATTATATATAAAACGGTAAAACATCCTGAAGAAAGTCTCCAACAACCGAAACCAGTAGATCAAATTAATTAAATAGCCATGTCCAATAATGACCCAGTGTTGACGTCTTTGTTCCTTCTCCTTTTAAATGTTTAACAATTTCCGTAACTGAAATTCTAGCTTTAGTCTAGGGCTACCTTAAGACCATTACAAAAAACGCAAGTCTTATATCTAAACATAACTCAAAATAAATTACAGTACAGTTACATATTAATTGTAATTTTCACTACAAACCTTTCCTGGAATATAAGAGACACTATATCTTCGAAACATTTTCTTTATCCAATATCACCTTTCTGTACTGGAGTCTACGAGTTTAGATTGAAATGTGACGGTTTATATTTGATACTGTCACTCATTCTGGAAAGGGGACCACAAGTGACACATGCAGAATTAATTTTGCTTCCTGGACATTAATTCTCAACAAGATTGTGCACATGGAACACCAACAAATTCTTTAAAGAACATTAAAATCTCATGGCGTAAGATTAAACATCTTTTATGGTATTAATGATACTTTCTCAAATCGACAATTGAATACTGAAATTCATTTATATAACAGCCACTTTGACTTAATCCCACCAGAGGGGATGTTTTCCTCCTATTAAAAAGTCATTTGTTACGTGTATGTATTAGAAAAAACTAAACAATCTCTTCAAAATTTATCAAAATTGTATGTTAAACGACTTAAACCTCTTTAGCGATCTCATTTTTATGTCATTTTTCACTGTGTTTAAAACTATTTGGTAAAAAGTATTAAATAACTTCAGAAGAATACACTTGGTCATTAGAAATACTTTACAGAACATATACTGTGATAAAATGCTATATTCATACTATCTCCGTTACTATTTTTCCGAGACAAAATTTCACTTTTCATTACAGAATTGTTTCTGCACAAATACTTGTCTCTTGTCCTTGTACTAAAGCAAATGCTTTTCTTCTTAAGTGTGCTGTAAGTTATAGAAAAATACTTTATTCTTTTCCTCAAACTAATGTTTCTAAATAAAATAATTTTCCTTATGCTGTAATTTCTACACAAATATTTTACTGGTTTTCATACACCACTGTTTTTACACAAGTATTTTTTTCTTCTTCTATTTTTTCTTCCTTGATTGAGACTACATTAAATAGTTAAAAAAATCTTTCCCTGCAATATTGTTCCTACACAAATAGTTTTCCTACATTACTGTTCCTTCACTTTTCCTTACGCTACTCACACACTGACATTCTGGCTGAGTCACCATTTGTTTTGTCTGACTGGTCTATAGTGACTGGAACTATTTTGCAATCAATTCTTTTTAGTGTAAATTGAAGACATTTTAAATTTACCAAAACAGACTGCAGTTAGCAGATGCTACAGGAACATGTACATACTGTTTTAATAATTAATCAGCACTGGTTCTTATTAGTTTCTTTGTTTTGTACAATCATGGATCCCTTTAGGTGCATAATCTAAGGGCGAATTAAAAGTATTCAAGTTCATTTGAGAATCAAATACTTGGATTTGCTTTAGCAACTCTTCAGCCATTTTTTTACAATCATATAAGAGTAAAAACATACAAGCTCCTTGAAAATCTCATGAAATCTTAATATGCTAAAAGATCAGAATGTCATGTCCCTTTTTGTTCTCAATGGGGTGTATCTTAAATTTCTTAAATTCAATTAAGCACTCCAATACAATGCACAACAAACTAAAAATATTTCACAAACAAACTTGACTAAAATACGACCCAGCCTAAAAACAGCAACTTCTCTATTGCCATTTGTTTTCATTATCCACAAACATACATTTACATTTTAAGATTTTAACAGGTATAAATTGGATATCATAAAAAATTCTTGTGTGCAGACTACCACCCACAATGTTTCCTGGTATGTCAAATGTCCAAGTCTGATCTGTCTTCAAGTTTAGTCAGCCATGATAAGTATGGTGACAATTATGATAAAGATTGACAATATTAATAATAATAATGGACAATATTTATGATAATAATGGACAATATTATGATAATAAATGGACAATATTTATGATAATAATGAACAATATTTATGATAATAATGGTCAATATTAATAATAATAATGGACAATATTTATGATAATAATGGACAATATTTATGATAATAATGGACAATATTATATATATGGACAATTTTATGATAATATGGACAATATTATGATAATAATGGACAATATTTATGATAATAATGGACAATGTTATGATAATAATGGACAATATTTATGATAATAATGGACAATATTTATGATAATAATGGACAATATTAATGATGTAACAATTCACTGTTCACTATGCATGCTACATCTCTGCCAGCAAGTGTCCAGAGTATCTACGACTAGTTTCTTCTAGTTGTACTACCTCATTAAGCAAACTGAAAACATTGCTACACTGGGTTGTCATGCCCACTCACCATCAACATTCAATATAACAGCATATCTAAATAACATAGCTTCATCAATCAATCAATCAATGCATCAATGGCAAATGAAGCAGAGATAATCTCCTAAACTTTTATTATTGATGACTTTAAATATGTATATTCACTGCAAAGTTCATGAATATTTTCATAACTATTACCAACAGAATAAACAAGGCAAAACAGTAATCATAATTCAATATATTAGTAGTGGTAAACCAAATTCATAACACCAGGGCAGACTACAGTTTTTCAGACCTGATTTTCTCCAAGAGCAGAAAATAGTGTTTACTTTGAACACTGTTTGAACCATCACCACATATATTTTGTATGTAAGTGCAAAATAGTCAGTTTCTCAAGCAAAACAACAACATTGTTTATCTAAACATTACTATGTATACACTAAAAAAAAGAAATACACAAATCATACAATAAGATATGTTCAAAAAGCAGTTAATTGAAAAATTTGTGAATACATTGTACTGTCAAAATATAACAATTTTCTCTACAACATTTCATATAATATATTTTCAATATCAAAATAAAAATTTCAACAAAACTAACATGGATTATACAGACACTGATAAAATTTGAATATAAAAGAGACACAGTCATTTGTTGATATGGTACTGTTACAAGTTCATACATTGACAAGACCCTCCATGTAAGATAGTAAACTTTTTGTGTCACATGTATGGATCCAAACCAGCCTGTGCTTTGGTACATTTGTGAGAAGGGACGGACTGGAAATAATGTATGAAATAGTGTCACGTAACATGAGAAGTAAATGCAAATCTACAGCCAAGCATCATAAATTTCAAAAGCCTGCTCTGAAAAGTGGTTGATTATTCATAATAGGGCAATTCATTTAACATTTTTTCCAATAGCGTCCCCTTTTAAAATGAACCATGTCAGATCTATTCTCTGTCTATACTCTCACACTGTGTAGAAGTGATAGTTATTGGCACATTTTGGATAATATTTTGGATTAAATTTTATACCAAATTTTTTTCAACTAAAGAATTTTATTAACTAAAATAAGTTGGACTGTATGTCTTAGATAAAACTCCTACTGTAAAGTCCTCCGTCCTAGGATTTAGAGACCTTTTTTGTTGACTGCTTGCTGCCCTTAATCCCTGCAGATTTATGAGAAATAGATTTTATGTCTATTACGTACTCCTACAACTGAGATTGCTTTCCATATTTCTTACATGTGAAGAATTAAACTGATATCTTTAATACCCTGAGACGTCATGTGTCCCTGATAAGTGATGAATGCCCCCTAAGTGGTGTCTTGTAGTCTGTGACCTTGACTTTCAAGGTGCTGACCCAGTATTTGTGCACAACTCTTAATCTCCATGTCAACATTTTCTCAACTTCATTTTAAAAATCCTTCAATGCATAACACCTCAATGTGCTCAACAATTTGCCATGTAATTTAAGCATCATTGCATGACATAGTAACTAATTATACAGGATTTAATAACCATTAAACTCCAACTGTGACCTTGACCTTTGAGGTAGGGTCGTGGGTCTTGCACATGACATATTGTTTTGATATGCTGAACATTTGTGCCAAGTTATTCTAAAATCCTTCAATGCATGTAGAGTTACAATCGGTACACCAACGTAGGCATATACAAAGGATTCCATTACCTTTAAACTGAAAGTGTGACCTTGACCTCTGAGGTAGGGAAATTGGTGTACATGCCACATTGTCTTGATGTGCTGAACATTTTGTGCCAAGTTACTTTAAAATCTTTCTATGTATAACAAAGTTACAGTCTGAAGAAGTTCTAGCAAACCCCAGAATGCTACGTTGCACAAAAAACTTAACTGTCTAATGTCTACTGGTTATGTGTAGATTGACAGACTGATAAACAGATCAATCTAAGTCCCCTTCCTGTTTTCCCATCAATCATTTTTATACTTATATGAATGACTACCTTTGAGATATGTCACCACCCATGGGTCAATGAACACACACTGTAACCACTTATGGAAGCAAATCGCAAAGAAAACAAGAGCTGTCCATAAGACAGCACGCTCGACTATTGTGGGTGTTTGCTAATAAAACAAAACTTTTATCAGTATAATAGCAAAACAAAATTCTGCTAACTATTAAGTATAAACTAGGAAAGTTGAATCATAAAAAAAGTCAAAATCTATAACTATAGATTTAATTTTTGGTAAATTAATTGTTTGATACAAATTTACCCTGAACACTATTGCAAGATTTGATATAACTACCATAAGTTTTTACTGTGATATGTGCATGATAGTACCTTGCATGCAAAACTTTACCAAATTTTCAAAGTCAAACAAGGGCCATAATTTGCACTAAATTTAAACAAGAGTTATCTGTCTTGACTGTGTGACACCTCTTAAGACATTAAAAAAGTTTCAAGTCAATATCATAAGTGGTTACTTAGGTTTGTACATGATAGTACCTAGCAGGCAAAACTTTAACCAAATTTTCAAAGTCAAACAAGGGCCATAATTTGTACTAAATTTTTTCAAGAGTTATCTGCCTTGATTGTATGACACCCCTAAAGACATGAACAAAGTTTCAAGTCAATATCATAAGTGGTTACTGAGATATGTGCATGATAGTACCTAGCAGGCAAAACTTTAACCAAATTTTCAAAGTCAAACAAGGGCCATAATTTGTACTAAATTTTTTCAAGAGTTATCTGCCTTGATTGTATGACACCCCTAAAGACATGAAGAAAGTTTCAAGTCAATATCATAAGTGGTTACTGAGATATGTGCATGATAGTACCTAGCAGGCAAAACTTTAACCAAATTTTCAAAGTCAAACAAGGGCCATAATTTGTACTAAATTTTTTCAAGAGTTATCTGCCTTGATTGTATGACACCCCTAAAGACATGAACAAAGTTTCAAGTCAATATCATAAGTGGTTACTGAGATATGTGCATGATAGTACTTAGCAGGCAAAACTTTAACCAAAGAAGCAACGCCGACGCCGACGCCGACGCACAAGTGACTGTAATAGCTCTCCATATTCTCCGAATAGTCGAGCTAAAAAGATAAGAGAAGACCTTCAATGGAGTAGTGGGTCACTCAAGGATATACATCTTTATTCTTGCTGGAAAAATACGTGATCAGTAGCTTGAACCAAGAGAGTTTACAAGTTTATGCAAATCGGGAATGTCAAAAGTTTTCGAGTATTCTTAGCTGATAATCCTACATCAAACAAGGCAGCAGGACCAACAGATTTGACTGTACCATACACGTATAACTATACAGTCATACAGGTAAGTGGAGATCACTTACATCTAGATGTATACTCATGCTAGAGTTACTGTTCCTAGAGTACGGTGTCATGCGACCAGCACGACTCGACACCATACCCACGTTCGGTCGTGCCAGGTTCTCCTTTTCTCGAAGCTTCTCATACTGGAAAATAATAAACAGATTAAAACTTATCATAATGTCTATGAAAATTGAATCTACATGAAACATAGTAATTTATTAAAAGCATGCTTGATGGCAAGATAAAACCACTAGCTAGGACAATATCCGAAAAAACTTCGAAGGTCCAAAAATCACACACACAAACTTGTTATGATGTCAAGTTCAACACCAGTAATATAAATGACTAGGTGAATTAATGAAAGCCCAGGTAGATCTCCCCTTATCTCAAAGATTATAATACAGATCTTTTGACATGACCTTGGACAATATAACTGATCTGGGACAAATAAAACAAACATATTTTCTTAGTGACAAGTTAATAACAGGACTAGCTGTACAACTTTGTAGTAAGATCATCATAAGCTGGACAACCCCAGTAACACTACATAAAGGAATCAAAATTTATCTTAATTTAAAACTTAAATTTATACACGCATCATCTGAAGATATTTGGTCAACATACTGGACAATGCCAGAGATTGTATGACCAACTAGACCTATCACTAAATGCGATAAATATCCCCCAAAAACTGCTTTATCAACTGAGGTAGTTAGAAGTAACAGAATACCTTGAAAAAAAAACTAAATAAGAGATATTGTTTTTGGCAATAACTCTGTAATTACTCAAAATAGAGTTATGGTTCTTGTACACTGCACTTCCTCTAATTGTGCTTGACCATTGTATGAAGTTGTATTGAATTCCAACGAGTAGTTTCAATAGTTTCAAGTTATGCTCCGGACAAGGAAAAATAGCAAAGGTAAACAACTCTGTAATTACTCAAGATAGAGTTATAGTTCTTGTACACTGCACTTCCTCTCATTGTGCTTGACCATTGTATGAAGCTTTATTAAATTCTAACCAGCAGTTTTCAAGTTATGTTCTGGACAAGGAAAAGTAACAGAGGGCAATAACTCTGTGATTACTTAAGATAGAGTTATGGTTCTTGTACACTGCATTTCCTCTTATTGTGCTTGACCATTGTATGAAGTTGTATTTAATTCCAACCAGTACTTTTAAAGTTATGCTCCATACAAGGAAAAAGCAACGGACCGACCGCCTGACCGACCACCGGGTGACTCCTATATACCCCCTTAAACTTCGTTTCGGGGGTATAATAAAAATGGGAGGTAGGATGATACAGGGAAGTACAAGACATAGCTTACAGATACCTAAAGATATTTCTACATCAAAAGTCCAGTATAATGTTCATGTAAAATGCAACCTCACAGGAGCAAAAACCCTTAGGAACACAGAAATGTGTCCGTTGTATAGAGGTGTTGTTCTGGAGAGGTTGAGTCTTTATTATAATTGACACAATGGACAAGAAACAGTGCGTCATTCTAGGGAAGCTGTTGGTCTGGAAAGGTGTTGTTCGGGGAGATTGCTAATTCTTGCCTATCGGATTGGCATTTCCGGTTATTTTGCCCATGCCGGAAAAATCGGTCTAGTATCCCTCCTATGCCAGACGACTTTTGTGAATTACATATGACGTAACGTTATAAACATTGTGACGTCAATTTCCCAAACACAACATCGGAAAATTGTTTGTTTTTCATGATAATTCATCATTTTGATAAGTTTGCATATAGAAATCTACTTTTAAGTGCAAGATGGTATGCAAGAAAAAGTTTCCATCATGAGACACTTGGCTCAGATGGAATTATCCATCACCTCGGTTAACTGTTTTATGGGAAGTCGGCTGAGCCTCGTTCCCGCCAAAACAGTTACCCTCGGTGACGGATATTTCGCTATGAACCTTGTGCTCATGACAGAAACTATTAGGATTGTATAAACTTTACAGACCAGCCAATCATGCCTATTGATTCAAGCACACTCTTTGCTTCACTATCAAGAGATAAAATGGTGACAGATATAGATTTATTAAATCTTTATAATATTATGACTTCCAATTTTGGCTGAAATATCTTTCAAATTTAGTCAAGCAATTTAATTTTCCTTTTGCCTAATGATTTTGTCAAATGAATGTTTACTTGTGTATCTCTAAATAAGAATGAAAGGATCCCCAAATCTGTCACCTGGGTAAGTAAATATTTGTCAAAATCTAATTACACCAATATCTAAATACTTTGAAATTAAATATCTGAATTTAATCAACATCTTCTCCATATTGAATCTTCAGGAGATAAAGCTGCCATCTTGTCGACTACAGTATAGAACCTATCAATTCTAAAGCTTAAAATAGAAAACGCACACACAATCTGAAACAGTAAAGCTTTAACCTTTATCCAGCTAACAGCACATGATTCTTCCTTTAAGTGACGAGAGCAGATCATTATCAGCTTGCACATCTATGCAGTTTGATCATGATCTCCACTGTTCACTATACAGTCAATAAATTTTCTCTGAACACCCCTTGATTGGTACTGCACACATTGGAATTTTTTTTTATCTAATCATTTAGCAGTATCTAATATATCTTGTAGCTATTAAGACATGTCTTTATATATGTTTTTTGTGGCCTTAACATACCTGTATACATTGTGTATGCCTTCAGTATATGGTCGATTTTAAGAAAATCAACCAGGTATACCATTAAACCTGGGAAAGACTGAGAAACGCTCTGAATAATTATGAGGAAATCAAGCCTTATTGGTTTCTTGATATTTTTCTCAAGATTAACTATCCAAGAAATCGCGGCTCTCAAACCGCTAGGAACATTAAAACTGGCAGCCTCCTGCTGTCGCGTTAGTTAAACAATTTTGTGCATCACTCGCCTCGGAGCAATTTCTATATGACGCCCTAATCAGACAAAACAAATCAATCATTTTTCAACGTCGCATCGCGGTCTTTTGAGGATACTCTTCATTGTGGAGGTGCCTTATTTTTGTAAGCATCGATTTCATTGGTGAAAAATAGCATGAAATTCATGCATTACGAAGTTTTCCATCTATTTTCCCACGGTATATGACGGAGAAGCGGCAGGAATAAACCGTGGGTTCCGACGATGAAGAAAATCATGCTTTCATGAACATTGTGATGTTTTAGAAATATGCTTTTGTATACTTTTGACTTCAAAAAATGTATCTTGTTGCCATAAAATCACGCTTTATATGTATATCTTGTGTCCTTTTATAATTACATTTGTGGCCTTTAATCTTGTTATCTTCAAAACATGACTTTAAATGTATCTTGTGCCTTTTGGAAAACATGTCTTTATGTAATCCGTGGCCTAAAAACAATCCTTTATAATCTGGCACATTAAAAATGTTGTGGCCTTAAAACATACCTTTTTCTATTTTGTAATTTCTAAAACAGGCCTTTATGTAATGGCTTTTAAAGACAATAAAATGATATCAAAAAATATCATTCATAGTGTTGGTCATCGTAAAATGCAACATATTTCGGTGAGTGTGATTTTAGTTAAATCCACCAATAAAATTTGGATTTTTATCAAACATATTTCACATTTTACAATATATTTTACTTTAATGACTAGCTTTATCGCACATATTAAGCTTATGATGCAATTTATATCATTTTGGCAAGTAAGTACTATAATACCACATTGGCTATTAAAAGTGGACCTATTAAACACTTTCAGTCATGAAGTGCACTGCATCACATTTAATGCTTATCAGAGACTTACAAATAAAAGCAACAGGAGTTTGACAGTAATCTTTCAGAAACTGATAGCACTGGCATGTAAATTCAGTCAACATGTAACAAAGGTATATATAGAACATAAAGTGTGCCCTCTCTTCCCTACCAGCCCGATCATTTTCAGAAAAATTTTAATGCAACACCTGATGCTAAATGGAAAGTTTTTGAAATTTCTTTGAATGAGCAAAGGGCACAAGTCAAGCCTGACTAGCCATTTTGTCACTGAACAGATCTTTATACATTTTCAATCTAATCTGATGACAGCTAAAACAACATTTTTTACATTCACTATTTGTTTGCAAGTCTCTAATAAACTAACTAGCAACAAAACCCACCTCTAGCTGTAAATCTCTGACATCTCTATGGTGAGACAATGGTATTTTGTTCCTTTGTTTCCGTGGCGACCCTCGACCCTCATTGTCTTCCAGCTGATCAAGAAGCATGCGCTCTTCAAGGTCATGAAGGTCACGGCTTCTTGAACGCTGATCTTTCAATTTGCGCAGCTGATAAAGCTTTCAGATGAAATATAACACAATGATACACACACTGCCTTACACACATCTAGCATAATTTAAACACATTCTTTTCACAAAATTCTTGCACAAACTTTAAAAAGCTTGATTTGAAAAATTTATTAACAATTAAGGTAAGCTTTAAAAACTTTTAAAACTGATACTAAACAAATGACAAAGAAAAGAATTGGCTCACCTCTTACTTAAAATATAGTCATAAAAATCCAGAATTTATTTTACATATATTCATTTTTTAAAAAGCATTTGAAAATAGAAACAACATTAACAATTACATTAATTGGCCTTAACGATAAGAATTTATTTACAAGCCAAATTTGATAATTGAATTGTAAACTATATCATAAACAAGATACAGGAATGACACAAAAAGCAACAGACAACACAACAAGCAATGGTCATAACTAAAATTTCCTAGCCATGGTTCAAACTGCAAACACAACAAAGCAAAACAACTAAATTTCTTTCCTAGCAACCAATGAAAAATGCAAATAATTGACTAAGCACACATAAATAAACAAAAAACAGGTGCTGTTAAAATAATTTCACACTTTTGGGAAAGGACTAATTTCTAACATGCATAAAAATAACAGTCAAAATTTCCACATCTAGCTACAGCAGGTTTCTGAATCAACTGACAGAAATTATATCATGTAGTATAGTGCAACCTTTGTAAAATAAACACCTCTAATATGAGTCTGTTGCTTGGATATTGGTTTTCTATGGCTGCATGCTTACTCCAATTATCTTGAGCCTCCTATTTTTTTAAGAAAGGTAATTCTAACAATTAAGGCACAACCTTTTTATCAAATTAACAAGTAAGGAAATGAAGCTTTGTAAATTCTGCAATAGACACAGAGACAAGAAGGAGACTATCAAAAATGACATTATATTGTGCCAAATGACGTTCTGTATAATTAATGTCTCAGTAAAAACAGGCATTCTGTAAATCTCCACATAAAAACTATACCATTGCATTTCTTATTTTTCTGTAATATTTGGTTATGATAGATTTGAAATAATGTCCTTTGTAGCATTGTTTATTGTCTAATAATCAATGGTTTGTCATTCTGATTCGCAGTTATTTTTCATTCAAGCCTAAGACCTTTGTGACTAGTTTTTGGGCATCAAAACTCCAAAGCGTTGTTTATTAGAAGATGAACAACACTTTAATATTATTTCTTACATCTGAACAAGGAAAATGTCTGAATATTACAGTTATGGTTCTTAGATTAAAATGTCTTGAAATTTAAGAGAAAATAGGTAAAAACTATAATTTTCCAAATTTTGCACATTTGAAAATGTACCAATTTACAATCTCTAAAATATGACATTCTCCAACACAGGCCCTAATCTTTAAAGAGGGCAAATTATTATTCTATTATTATGGCTCAGGTCAAGTTAAAAGTTTATCCTTATAAGGAAGAATTTGCTCTTCAAGTGTGTTGCATTAACAGAGGTTATATTGTACTTAATGCAATAATAATTCAAAACTAGCAAAGAAATGTGCAGATTGGTCAAGTATCTGAGCTTAAGCTTTTAAGCTCTTAAACTCCCTGGTTCTAAAAGCTTCACAAACATGGGATTTATAAGCCCTTATCCAACAAATTTGTGAATATCTAAAAGTTCTCCTTTAAGAGTGAAAGAAGATACATAAAAATTCTGTTTTGAGTGCCATATTAGACTAATTCAAAATTTAGAAAATATTGACTTTAACAGTAAATATTTAAATACGGTTTGAAACACGAAATGTCTGTTACCGTATATCACTAAATGGCCAAAAACAAATGGCTGATCAAGTTTTTTCTGAAATCAATTTAGTTAGCCAGAAAATTACGCAAGATGACTTTGCAGGACATTACACTGGACAAAATTGCCAATAAATTATCACTATTAAAACATTAATTTTGTAGATTTCAAAAGGGATCTGTGAACACTGTATCCCATGTACTATCTCCTGTCTGCATTTTTCTTTCATGTATCTATATGTAAGAGAATCCATCTGCTAACAAACAAACAACTAAACATAATCTGTAGCCAAACATTTCAGTATTTAGCAGGTAAATTCTCAACATTAACTGGGTAACAAGTAACAAATCCCTCACCTTTTTATTTAACAAAAGTGCTGAATCTGTCAAAGGCTGAAAAAGGCACCAAAACATGTGTATATTTGTTACTGTGAACAAAACTAAGTGTTACCATGTTAAACATGTGAATATGTATTATGTATACAAATACAGTGACTTCTATTTCAACACTCATTTGACAGAAGAAAAAACCTGCAATAATAACAAAATAACAACACATCCACACCATGTCTTTTTGTTTCATGTTCACAACCAAATGCTCTATGACTTGTTCTATGTAACAATCCAGTGTTCCCCAACCCAACACACTGAACTATGCACCTGGGACAATCTCATACATGTACCAACCCAAAACATGAATAGAGTGCACGTTATATACCTTATCCTCAACAATGTCTGTGTCAGGAGTCCCTGGTAGATCCACAGACTCTGGGGACATAGCCCCATCATCACCTTGCATATCAATAAGTGTGCCCCCCTTAAACATCTGGGGATTGCGATAGGGAACACCGCCCATGTCTTGAAATAGAGCAGCCTGTTTAGAGACTGGGATGTCACCAGGTGCTGAACCTTGTTGAGTAAGAAATGGCGGAGACTTTGCTGACCTTGTAGTGGCTATAAGATTTGGGGAAATGTCTTTCCTAGATTTACCTCCAGTCTTCTAAAATCAATTTCAATGTATTTGACGATATGAACAGTTTAAGAACATGCTAAATAGTATAGATTTACTATTAAGTTAAGTAACAAGACTTTTCCTGAATTTGTTTTAATCTCCAGCTTTTATACATAAAAGGTAACAGATAGTGCAGTCTAAACAAATGGGTTGTAAATTGCCATTGTAAATAGCTTGTACATTCTGGGTGAGATACACAACGGTGATGTCTGGTAGGCTTGCAGGGAAAACAAGAGACTCGTATTCACAGAGATGACAAACAGAATCAATAGTACAAGTCATGACTTCCAAAGAAACTAATCCTTTAGCACTTCTTATGTACTATCTCTGAGGTCATTTTTCACAGATTTTGACAATTTCAGTCTAACATCAAGGGATGCTTGTCCTCTGGTCAGGAAACCAACCATGCTTTTTCATTGAATTCATTAAACAATATCAAATCATATGAGACAAACCACTTGTATTTATCTTTTAGGCCATTCTACGGTAAATTACTACAATATCTTCTCACTTTTAAAAGCTCATTAAAAGCAAAATGATTACTGACAATTTAAGCTATCAATCGGATTTTTATGTCCATGCTAAAAAGTTAAAACTATAAAAAAATATATCTCTGTATTGAAAGGGTTCAAAATAAGGAAACATTGCAGATGTGAGAGGATAAAATCCCTGCTACCATCAGGGTCTTAAACGTTAATCACTGTTCACAAATATTACATAGAAAATTTAATATTCAGGGAACAAAACGCTCAAGTTCGTATCTATTTTTGTTAAATTTACAGGTGCAAATAGTCCAATCAGTTTGAGATCAATATAACAAAGTCGGTTAATTATCTCATACACCTCAAACTGACATATATCTGAAGAAAAAGACAATTCTGGACTTCTAAACTGGCTCAAAAATGGTTATTACACTAAAACGAGGCATATGAAATATTCCTATGAATTAAATATCAGTCACCTAAATATTTACAAATTCAAATTTCAGCATATAAAAGAAGAGAAGTTTTCTATAGTAATCTTTCTTCAAACACTTCTACTCTTTTGTCAAAAGAATGTAGTGTACAGTAAGAATGAATTGATCAAAATTCAGTAGAACAGCAAGTGCAAATAAATCATACAACTGAAAAGTCAACGGAGATCAATCAACATTTTTCCTGCAGTAGTTTGTCACTAACAGTAGTGGTCTCCTGACATGATTAAAACGAATTTAATCCCAAACAACGTCTAGTTAGAAATGATTTCTACCTTTTACCTACTACCAACGTAATAAGTGAAATATTTTAACCCCGGACTGCAAACAATTTGAAAGAAATACTTAACACAAGAAGTCACTTAGATGTATGGTCTCTATGTAAAACAATTTGTAGTCTGTAAAACATAGGTAGTCTCTAACACCACCGCTGCTTTGGATGTATTTTTTAATCTATGTTTCGCTTCTCTTCAAACAGAGCTTAAATTGTTTAATCTTTCAAGTTACATAAAAATTATATGCCTGTGGAGATGAATTACTGTACTTTGCCTTGAACATCTTTTTTAACCTTACACTTCCGACAGCAAATGATAATACCATTGCAACCAGTGCAGATCACGCCCAGTCAGCAAATATGCACTGGTCACTATTCAGTATTCAACCAGTAAATATTAATGAAGCAATTCCTTCTTAAACAATTGTAGCACTGTCAACATTGATCCACTTTTTAAAGGTTCAAGTGTTCAAACAAATGTAAAATTAATCATTTTCTTCACTCAAAGTAATGTTCATACTTCAATGCATTAATTCATTTTATTTCATTTGCGAGTATAAATATGTAATATCATCAAATTCTTTTAAATTTGTACCCACACATTTCTTTTAAGACGTTTCTGCTTAATGTGCTGTCCTCCCTCAGTCTTCAACTAGCTGGGCAAGCTAAGACTATACAGGAGAAATTCTTAATACCACAGTCTTATAATATTTAAAGAATTAAACAAAATGATTCTTTATTAATCAAGAGGTTTGTTCATTTACACATTCATACTTCATGATAACTTCAGCATTATTCTTTTAATACTTAATTTATTTAATGTTTAATACTTGCTTGCTATTACTTTGCTACATATTTTTTATTTTTCTTGTAATCTAATCATAATGACAAACTCTCTGCTTGTCTTGCTATTTAGTTTTATGTTTCATTTCCTAAGTTTGAATGAGAAGAGCTTACCCTTTCATCTGGAGAAAAGATAACTCTGGGTGAAGTTGACCTAAATCCCCTCCGTAACTGCAGGTCATCAGGGTCACTGGTACTTCCGACACAAAATTTCAGTTTGTGTTTCGCCAGCAAATGTTGTGACTGAAACTTCATGTGACAGTCCTTACATCGGAATAAGCCTTCCATCATAGGATCAACCCTAAGATTGTTGCTGTACATTAATTAACAAAAAACTCTGTCCGCTAGAAATCTATTTATGTTTCTTTATCATATGTCATCAACTTTTTTTCTTCCCATCATGTTTAGTTAGTCATCTTGTATTCAGTTGAAATATATAACAATCCTTATAAAGTAAGTCAAATTTCTGTTTCATGTGAAATTTTATCTTTTTACTGTTAATCAAATATCAGTGCATATAGAAAGTAACTTCACAATTAACCTATTTTCTTTTTCTTCCTCCTATATCAAACACGACTGAAGTTTCCACATCATAATCTTATCAATATAATTTAGTTCAAATATTTCTTGAACCCCGGATTCATCGCTGTAAACTTTTATCTAATTGTCACTGCACAAGTCGTGTCCAATCACGATGTCTGTTCCTCATAGTATGACTGAAATGAGAACATTAAACAGGCATTAGCTTGAAATGTTCACATACAAAGGTATAAACCTATACACATATGAATATACTTTCAAGCTCAATAGAAACCTTTTAAATGGTTCTAAATAAGATTTCTAACAACTCTATACATCCATTATACCTTTACCAGTGCCATGTATACATGTATACAGCCTACTCAAATATGCTATTTAAAATCATTGAATAATCTTTTCATACAGTCGCAAACAGATCTGACTATGGTACAATGATTTAATTTCAATATTCCCGTATTATTTGTGAACATGTCAATATCTGTGAACAAATATGACAAGCACTGTAATAACAATAGTAGTACTCCGGATTTTAATCATAACACAATTCCTGAAAAAAAAACAGCACTAAAGTCTTGTCAAGAATTTACATATAAAGTATATTATATCTATTTACAAAATTATTGCTTCCTAAATAAAGCAAGCAACCAAAATCCTAGTTTGTAATTAAATTTTTAACATGTATTTTTACATAATTCATATAAAAGACCTTTATTCACTTAAACAACCATCGATGATGATACAAATCATTCTATGCTAGAATTTCATAAAAAAGGAGGTAAGGTAGATACCGGTACAGATAAAGTATTTCAGTGTAAAAACTAAAAAGTAATCCATATTGTATACAAAATTTAATTTTCTGATTTTCCCGAACAGTTATTTCATTACTTGTACCAAAGTATTCAAAAGCGGGTTAAATGGCTTTTTTATGTTAATACACAATGATTATCAGAGACATCATCAAAGAAATTCATTTCAGTACTCAAATTTAATACTCATGACTCAAACATGCCATTATAGACTGCGTTACCATTACCCTCGCTAAAACACCTATGTAACGTGACTGTTTTGTAAGACATTCTGGTTTTCAGCATTAACACTGGAGTGGTCTGATGATGTCCATTGATGACTAGCCTTCTAAAAGGCTTCCTATAAAAGTACATGTATGTTGAATTTCAGCCTGTGGTTCGCAGCTAAGAAATAGCCCAGACACAAATATTATATGTCAACTGTTAAATGAACTTGAATGTGCAGACAATATGCGCATCTCTTTACAATGAAGAAGTCTATTCAGTTTCACTGAATTCAAGTCAGTGGTTCCTCAGAAATAGCTCAGACAAGAATGCGACGGACAGACTGATAGACGTAGGAAAAGTTACATGTTCATGAAACTAGATAGCTGAAAACTGTATTACTGCAGAAGAAATTTGAAGCAATTGCAGTACTTTGATGGGAGGATTTTGTTGGTTTGACATGACTGTGTAGGTATTGTTGTAAAGTTTAAGGATTTAATATATTTAATTATGGACTGCTATTTTTGGAAGACATTTTCTGTATTTATGGTATTTGTCTATCTTTAGGTTAGTGTTCATTTGTAACTTGAAAACTGGTTGGTTGCAAAATATGTATTCTTCTGAATTTTTATTAATGCTACTAAAGCTTATTTTAGGCTATTCAATAGTTTTTCCTCTATTAATTTGCCACTGTTGAATGTTGATGGTAATGTTTTTGTTTAATGTTTTTTAATGACATAGTGGTCACATTTCATAAATCTAGTTCACTCATGGTAATTTTGCTGGTTTCAACAGTGATCGCTGTCAAAGACAAAGACATAAATAATAATAATAATAATAATAACTAGAGCTATCACTAAATGTGATTAATACCCCCAAAAGGATTGCTTTATAAACTGAAGAAGTTCGTAGTAACATAATACCTTGCAAACAAACTAAAAAGAGATATTGTTCTTAGCAGTTCCTCTAATTGTGCTTGACCATTGTATGAAGTTGTATTGAATTCCAACTTGTAGTTTTTCGAAAAATGCTCCAGACAGGGAAAAGTAACAAAGGGCAATAACTCTGTAATTAGTCAAGATGGAGATATGGTTCCTGTGCACTGCACTCCCTCTCACTGTGCTTGACCATTGTATGAAGTTGTATTGAATTCCAACCAGAAGTTTTCAAGTTATGCTCCGGACAAGGAAAAGTAACAAAGGGTAGTAACTCTGTAATGAGTCAAGATGGAGTTATGGTTCCTGTGCACTGCACTTCCTCTAAATGTACTAGACCATTGTATGAGGTTGTACTGAATTCCAAATATTAGTTTTCAAGTTATGCTTCGGACAAGGAAAAGTAACAAAGGGCAATAACTCAGTAAATACTCAAGATAGAGTTATAGTTCTTGTACACTGCACTTTCTCTGAGTGTGCTTGATCACTGTATGAAGTTGTATTGAATTCCAACTAATAGTTTTCAAGTTATGATCCGGACAAGGGAAAGTAACAAAGGGCAATAACTCTGTAATTAGTCAAGATGGAGTTATAGTTCTTGTGCACTGCACTTCCTCTCAATGTGCTTGACCATTGTATGAAGTTGTATTGAATTCCAACTAGTAGTTTTCAAGTTATGCTTTGGACAAGGAAAACTAACAAAGGGCAATAACTCAGTAAATACTCAAGATAGAGTTATAGTTCTTGTACACTGCACTTCCTCTGAGTGTGCTTGATCATTGTATGAAGTTGTATTGAATTCCAACTAGTAGATTTCAAGTTATGCTCCAGACAAGGAAAAGTAACAAAGGGCAATAACTCTGTAATTAGTCAAGATGGAGTTATGGTTCTTGTGCACTGCACTTCCTCTCAATGTGCTTGACCATTGTATGAAGTTGTATTGAATTCCAACCAGTAGTTTTCAAGTTATGCTCCGGACAAGGAAAAGTAACAAAGGGCAATAACTCTGTAATTAGTCAAGATGGAGTTATAGTTCTTGTGCACTGCACTTCCTCTTAATGTGCTTGACCATTGTATGAAGTTTTATTATATACTTTCATATTGCCCCGTTCACTTTGCCTTAGAGAGTTCGTTCAGTATTCTACGGTACTGCACGTTGGTAAGGAATGATACTGAACGTTGGCAAGGGAGGGCGGTCCTAGCGATAAGCTGTACGGACTATTTTATTTGTTTGCAAACATCGTTTTAATGAGGTTTCTATGTCGAAGTTCGACAGTTTTTTACAATTAAATAAGCTACTGTCTGAAAATAAAAAAGAAACTTTAATCATTTTCAAGTAGACGTAAAAGAGTTTCGTTTTTAAAAAGGTTCGAATTTTTTAGGGCACGCAACACCAGTTCTGGTTACGAAAGTTACTGGTACGTAATTCAGCCAAGTATTGATAAAGAAAAACAATGATGTTTTGCATGTAGTCATAAGAAAGAGAAAACATTTTTAGGAACGTACATCAAGTTGATGTATTCACATTTCAAAGTACAAACCTGCATCCGTAGGAAAAGTCTTGCGTTTTTCAAAACAAGATGGCGGACGGCAACTGAAGTTTCTAACCGTATAATTGACGTCAACGTTTCTCCTGATAAATGACGTCACGTATAAACAACAATATTGAATCGAGTCTATTAATACGCAATAAAGAAAATGTACATGGTAAAATAGCACGCTAGTTGTCTGAGAAATTTCAAGATTCGTTTATTGTTTCTTGCTTAAAGAATGTCAATTTGTTCATATTCAATATGAAAGTATATAATAAAAAGGTTATTGAACTTGTATGGCGAAATATTACTTGGAACTCGTTGATTTGGCGGGAACAACTCGCAAGCTCGTTGTTCCCGCCAAATCAACTCGTTCCAAGTAATATTTCACCATACAAGTTCAATAACCTATAGTATTGAATTCCAACTAGTAGTTTTCAAGTTATGCTCCAGACAAGGAAAAGTAACAAAGGGCAATAACTCTGTAATTAGTCAAGATGGAGTTATAGTTCTTGTGCACTGCACTTCCTCTCAATGTGCTTGACCATTGTATGAAGTTGTATTGAATTCCAACTAGTAGTTTTCAAGTTATGCTCCGGACAAGGAAAATGCAACAGACCGACCGACCGACCGACCGACTAACCGACCGACCAACCACCGGGTGACTCCTATATACCCCCCTAAACTTCGTTTTGGGGGTATAATAATAATAGTAATAATAATAATAAAATCTTTATTTCCTGAAAGTAACACAAATAGACATTAATATGAAATCGTACATCACAATTTCATTGTGGTCTTCCATAAATACACACAAACAGCATATGCAAACGGTTCAAAAATACACATATACAGATACACACACACTCACGCACATAAAATTACATACATTTACATATATTCTGGTTTCACACTTGGTAATATACAAGTCTAAAAAGTTGCAAAACAAACAAAGATTAACTTATTTAAAACTTGAATTATCACGGATGTCTACCATTTATTAATGACAAACACTCAGATATGAATAATTGTCACGAAAGAAGAAGAAAAATTTACATACAAAAACTTTCTACAATAATATGTTGAATGTGTTACATTGTTTGATTCTGGACCTAATAAGATTTATATTTCTTTTTAAACTCTGTTACAGATTTAGAGTAGCGAATTTGTACTGGAATATTATTCCAAATGTGCACTGCTGAATATGAAAAAGATGTTTTAAAAATATTTGTTTTATATTTCGGTACAGATAAATTGCTGTATTCAATAGATCTAAGATTGTAGGTTTCATTGCAAGAAAATGTTAACATGTCAATTATATATTTTGGCACTAGTTTATTTGTAGCCTTATAAACAATTAGTGCAATGTGATAATTAATTCTATTGGAATAGCTAAGCATGATAGGCTCTTTTATACTCAGGGCTTCGATAATCTTCGGTTTTTTGGTTCTGGACCGAATTTTGACATAAAAAACCGATTCACAAGTCTGAAAAGCCATTCTAAATCGGTCCGAGAATTTTTACATTTTCGGTCCATAATGTGTTGAAAATCACAATACATAGGCTTCTGTCAACACCTACACATCTGTTATTTGCCCCCAGGAAGAGCAATACACGTGTCAGATAATCCGACTGTCACTTCGTTAATCGGTCGGTAATTAGCAATCAGAGGACAAAGCCAAATGCCTCTGGCAATACTTCGATGTTTGCAGCTAGCCTATTTACTTGGAAAAATGTACTTTATTTAAATTCGACAAACATATTTGTGGTAGACCTATTTTTTCCAGAATAGGATTGTAATTTGTAAATCGACGACCAGCGCATATTTTTGCAGGCTCTTTCCTAAGTCACGAATGGTCATGTATTAAAAAATTAATTAATATTCTGCAAAAATATTTTCATGGCTAATTATTACACGGATCATTTCCGAGACATTCGGTCTCTTGGAGACCGGCTTTTATTACCTCCCGTCGCACGGTGCAACTGTAAACAGTTTCTTGATAAATTTGGCTAAACTCTGAAGATATTAGTTGCTTGCTTTTCCTTTTGAAATATACGTAAATCAACTTCAGGCATAATAAAATATTGGTCAATTTCAACAGGAAATGAATTTTGAAAAGTAAGATCTTGTATTTTAAGCATGTCATCACTGTAAAACCGCATAATAAAACAAGTGAGTAACTTACGCTGTATTGCCGAAGTGAGTGGGGTAACATGATTTGCAACATCAATAACGTCAGGGACTCGGCCCAAACCGATCAAGTTGACCAAATTATCGAAGCCCTGTTTATACTTATATTATGTTTTTTAGGAATTGAGTTTCTTGATATAATACGTTTAATTCTATCCTGTAACTTGTTCAATCCATATATAATACTAGCTTTATTACCCCAAACCACAGCACAATAATCCATAACAGGTAAAATGTATGAATGATAGAACATTAATTTCATTTCATCAGAAAGATAATAGTTAATTCTTCTAAAGAGAGCATTTTTTTAATTTATTTTAGCAAGTACTCTATTCACTTGTTCTTTCCATGACAGTGTGTTATCTACATAAACACCAAGGACTTTTTGTACACCAACATTTTCAATAGGTGTTTTTTCAACTGTAAGATGTAGTTGAAAGTCTTGCTGTTGCAGCATCTTTTGTTTGAAACAAGATGAAATGATCATACATTTAGTTTTGACTGGATTAAGTGCCATGTTATTTTTTAAGCACCAGTTTTGTATAGCATTTACATTTTCTTGAAGAGTATTTTGAATTTCTGATATATCATAACCACTTTTATGTAATGTAGAATCATCTGCATATAGATCTGCCTTACTGTGTGTGATGGTCAACGCTAAATCATTAATGTAGAGAATGAACAATAATGGACCGAGTATCGAACCCTGAGGTACCCCTGAAGTTACATTGAGATAATCTAGAAAGAAAGGATAGGTAGCAAAGTTAAATACATGAACCAGCTTTCAACACAGGCTGAAAGATGTTGAACTTTAAAAAGTCTGAAAATTACTTTGCAAAACACGACATATTTTGTGTATTGTTCCAGTGAGGGTGATTAGTTTCAGTTCAGTGGAAGGCATTTCGCTCACAGCGGCTATTGTGTATAAAGCATTCTACCACACGTAAAATCATTCTTCCAAGGTAAACTTAAAAAAATTGCTAGAACTTTTTAAGGTACTTTAGTGAAAGTTACCATTCGAAATCCAGCAGATCTGTAACTTTTACATAAAGTTGAACGGGAAGCAGCATTTAAACTCCCAACAATACACACCACTGAAGGGGCCTTTTTTTTTCACACAGAAAATTAGGGCAACAACACTAATCGCCAGTTCCAACCTATCAAATTTTTCTAGACTAAAAAAACAACAAAAAACTTTGCCCCTCCCCAACCTAAATTTTTGGGACCATTGACCCAAACACGCCCTAAACACAGATATTGTTTTTGGCCTCAGGTAATAGATATTTAACTCATACATAAATTCGATCAGAAAATTAGGGTTAAATTCCATGTCCCAAAAATTTTCCAACGTTCCTAGCTTACTGAGATCATTTTGTAACCTTTGACAATCAAAAAGGGAAGTAACTGCAAGGTAAATGGCAGTAACATCAGCAAATAGCCACACCTAGGAGGTAACCTTGTCAGGAAGATCATTCATATAGAGTAGAAACAACATAGGTCCTAGGACAGAGCCCTTGGGGACCCCTGATGTAACAGGGATTTGATCAGACATGCAACCATTAACCACTTCTGACTGAGATCTACCTATTTAAAAGGACCGGATCCATGACACAGCTTGAATGGGCTATTTACGCCAATCAGGAAATGTGCTCAGCCTGTTCAATGAAATAAGAGACCTGCTTTAACCTTGAACAGAAAACAGTACTGTTGGACCTATTTCCAAAAGGACCCGGCAGGTAAAAGGCCACAAAAACTGTGGACTATAGGCTAGTCTAACTACTTCAACTTATAAAGCAAACTAATTTTGCAAAGCCTTCTACATTTGAGTGAAAAAGATCTATAAAATGTGTCAAATCCATTCAGCCAAATGAATCTATCTATCTATCTATCTATCTATCTATCTCTGAATACTGCCAACCCCTCTCGCGAGTGTTATAGGCAGGACTTAAGTGCACGTCAGAAATGTTTGTATATAGTGAAATAGTAAAAATCCTGGCAGTGAGTTTTGTCAGGATAAAGTGAGACTTAGAAGAAAGTAATTTTACTTTACTATTGGCATGAATGTTTGGCGTTTGTTACAACCCCAAAAAGAAAATGATGTGCACTAAATACACGCACTGCACATCATGATTTCATTGTAATGTGTGCCGAGTGTCTCAACAATAAAAAGTTAAAAAATCACAGTTCGAAATATTTTGAGGACGAAACCAATTTAGTAGGAATAACAATTGAAGATGCTTGAAAATCTTTCCTTTAATATTACATGAATTCAGTTGCATCTGGTTGTGAAGGCTTTTAAAGTTTAATTTAGACATGTGGTAAATGTGTAAAGTTTCAATGACTCTTACTTCGCGTGTCCGCCATGTTCAACATATAAAAGACGTTGTCTGATTGGTTGTATCCACGACGCATGTTTATATCCAGTTGATAGCATAATTTGGCGGGAAAAACTATACTTAAAGACACTTACACGGTCGGGAATCCGTGAAATAACGTTAACGTTTTATTTCCTCCTAAGGTGTATGACTGAAACGGAAAGTACAGTATATAAATTTGTAAAATGTGCGCTCTCTACGTCGAACAGTTTTTATCAGATCTTAAAGGTCCATTACTAAGACCGAAACGAATTTTCTTTTAGTCTGGAATTATAAAAGGGAAATACAGTCTGAAACTGACTTCAAAAACTGTACAATAACCGTGTAGTATTTCCCAGTTTGTAATACTCTGCAGAAAAACGAGTGGATGTTCTTGTATTTCCTCAGATTGACCTTGAAGGTCTTTTTTCCTACATTTGTCGTGCACCTTCATTGCCAAATCAGATGTGTGTGGGAGGTGGCGGGGGGTCCTGCAGCTGTGCTTTTGTTTGTGATTGTCCAATTGATAGAACAGTTATAACCCTTGACTATGCAAAATGGAGCATGACTTCATCTCCTGGCGTAAATAAATCGTCTATATATATCTAGCTACGGAAATCTTACAGAAACCAGCAGGTGTATTCGTTAACACGAGATTTTATATTTTGACAATTGAAAAGGAGACTTATGGCCCTTTCCAAAATATTGAAACTCATCAGTACAAAAAAGCTGTACGCCATTTTTGTTAATTCTAGCGGGCTACTTGTTCAAGTGCCTTTTCCATCTGACCATGCATTCACAGGACGCTTCTATTAAAACTCTGTAGTGAAGCACGTTTAAAAGTTTACAATTTGAAGCGTCAAAACAAAGGATGGTCAGGTACCTATCTGATCCATGACAACGCCTCCTCTCACGGGTCAGATGTAAAGGCTTTCTTTGAGTATGATAACGTGCATGTTGTAAACCATCCGCTTTACCCAGAAGTTCTCTTGGGAGTGCTACGAAGTGTTAAGTGTCTCCAACAGCTACCAAAAAAGAATACTGTCTAGCCGCATTTCACGGCTGAGTATAAATGGATTACTAGAATGTGTTTCAGTAAAAGATGAAATCTTTAAATGTTTGCAAAAAAATATTTTTGATAAAACGCAGCCCTTCAGAAATCAAACCCCAATGACAAAACTGTTTGAAGGACCCTCGTAGTTCTAGGAATATGTAACTGTATTGAAAAGTTGTAAACTTACATTTGTTCGCGTTTTATCACAAACTGTACTTGTTTACAGGTCCTGATTTAATCAAAATTTGTACTCCGACATTAATTTCAGCAATGATATACCATTGTTCTTCGAATGCAGTTTGGACAACAGTTGTCACAGTGTCAGAATGGCGATACGTGCATGGAAATGTGATCTAGTTCTATGTCAACAAGACCGGTTTTGTCTAAAAAACTACACAAAAACTGTATTAATGCCACCTTATATTCTTTTCATTGCAAAGTGTAACTTAAAATCATCCCCATTTCGTTTTTTTTAATGTATAAAATTTGTTAAAAATTTACATTTAATTCTGTTGGGAGCGGGACGGAGGAGACGGTGATAAGCATAATATTAAAAACATAAGGGGTCACATCTAAATTTTAGGCTCAGAAAGGGTTCTTCATATTCTTAAACTTTACGAATTTCTTTCAATGCTCGTGCTCATTGTGCGACATCAAATAAATATGTTCTAGCTGAACAAATTAAGCACAACGGGTGAAAGACCACCGGATATTGGTTCGAAATTGAGCACATATACTAGTAATTAGTTTTCGTGAGGAAGGTATTACAACTGGGGTAAGTGAAAATCTGATTTTCAGCAGATACATATTATTTTGTGTTTATTTGTGTGTTTTCTAGATACTTCAATAACTATTCCAGCAGAATGTATTCCCGAGTTGGCATACGTTGAAATGTTGGAAATAATCTTTAAACGGTGGCCAGCCCACTCAAAATATCACGACCGTTTGCAAATTATGCCGTTTTATTTCGGAAATTGCTTACATGCGAATATTCTGAATCATTTGCCGAAAGAGCACATATCAATCTTCCAGATTCCACCAATTTTGATGAAAATATAGCGTTTATACGGTTCCTGTAACATATCAATGCCAGTAATGGGTATTGGTTAAATGTGTACTGAGTATTGACGGACTGAGCGTATTTACCGTACTGAGACTTGCAACAAGTTATTAGTAAAATCAAAATGTTTGAAACAGGATTTGTCTTTATTTGCTATCAGTTGAATATATACAACCAGGAAGTGTGATGCTTTGAACAAGTCTTATTAAACGTTCATAATTTCGGTTATTTAAGTGGATGATAAACCTCTTTGTCCAGCGTTTTGAGTATTGGACACAACTATTTCGATTATATTTATGTTTTAAAAGTTTCACTAAATAATCAACAACATCGCATGTTAATACATTTGCTGTGTAGTACTGCACTACCCGTTCAATAACTAAGATATGAGATGAATTAATCTACAACTAGTAGACATTAGTCTAAAATGCATTTAAGTTGTAATATAAAATGCAGTATTTTGTTCTTGAAAATGAAAAATGCGGACTCTCTGTCACATCTGCTATTTAAATAGTTCCGTTTATAGAACGATTAAGATTATAGCTTATCTCATCGTTGAATAATTGTTATGTCTAGCGTGATATAATATATGCTTGATTTGGCCGTGAATTACGTAGTTCAAATTCCATCCATGCTGATTATGACAGAAAATGAAACGAAACGAGTAAAGGATAGAGCATTGAAATTTTACACCTCTTTAATGTTTTTCATATAAACACCAAAATTCGGGCCCCTCCCCCGCACACAAACTGTAGAAAATGGCCCCTATCCGCTCATATGTTCACAGGACAGAAAGTTATGCGTATGAATATTTCTGCACAATTTTCGTGAGGCATGGTTTTATACCTGATAAGATGCTAGCATATCTAAAAACAAAAATGATATCAAACAGGGAATGCCACGTACCAAAAACGCAGCCTCCCCAAAACGAGCCCCACAGCACCCAGAAGTGCACACCACCAACACACACACACACACACACACGCACACACACACGACACACACACACAATCATGTACACACACACACATACACTACCAACACACACTAGCATACAAAGCAAACACACGAGGACAAAACGAACAATTAAAGGAACACAGTGGGGCACCGCCTTGGAACGGTCAGTGGCAAAAACACCACTGGGGAGCTTAAACCGGTTTATGGTGCGCACCCAACCTCACTCTTACCCCCACCATGTTCCAAAGTCACAGGACAGTGTAAATAAAAGTAATCCCTGCTAGGTGAATCTTTAACACACGCAATGGAAACAAAAGGCATGGTATGTAAAACACAAAAATGCTCGTGTATAAATATATAAAAAGCAAACCTTGAGAACCAAAAAACGTATGTACTCAATGCCTTTGCAGAAGGCAGAGCACCAAGAGAAACACCCTTAAGGGCCCGACGAAACAGGCCAGAGGACAGAAATCAAAACAGTTTCGTCCCAGTGGGATTTAAAAACTTCCCATCACAGAGTCCTCGATCCCCCTCTTCCGTCAGACACAATCAAAGAGGGAAGCATAGCGTCCAACTGTAAACGGGTTGAACACCAAACATGCGGTGTGTCTCAAAACAGTTGGGTCGTAACCTCTTTTAACAAAACGTTTTATAATTTTAGCAAATACAGTTGGAAAATTGCCATGACCCAAAATCTTACGAAGTTTGTAAACCACATCCCCATAAAAATCGGGTTTTGAATAAGCAGGAGGGTTTGCAATCTCCTTTGCAGAGTTACCGTTCCTTACACTCACTATCATGAATGTAATGATAGCCGATAGTGTAGAGAGTGCAGGGTTTGCTTTTTCTTGGATATCGGATCGGCATTTCCGGTGATTTTGCCCATGCCGGAAAAACCGGTCTGGCACCCCTCCTATGCCAGACGACTATCGTGAATTACTTATGACGTAACGTTATAAACATTGTGACGTCACTTTCCTAAACACAGCGTCGGAAAATCGTTTGTTTTTCATGATAATTCATCATTTTGATAAGTTTGCATTTAGAAATCTACTTTAAAGTGCAAGACGGTATGCAAGAAAGTTTCCATCATGAGATACTTGTCTCAGATGGAAATATCCGTCACCTCAAGTAACTGTTTTTCAAAACAGTTACCCTCGGTGACGGATATTTCGATCTGAACCTCGTGCTCATGACTGATACTATTAATCTGGCATTATTGTTTGTCACTTTTCAATTAATTCTAAATGGCCCAGTCTTATGATCCTTATACTTGAAATAAAGGTTGGCCATGACCATTACATGAAGTCCATATGTGACCGCTTTGACATGAGGTAATTTCAAATTAAAAAACAACTTTTCTACTCGAATTCATTTATGATCGAACTTTTACGACTGCAAATTTTGCCGTTATTATCCTACAAAGACCACCGGATGCAGCTTTATCCAGCTGTATGGGTCATTGACTTAACAAAAAATGTTTAAAAAATACAATTTTTGAAGTCTAGCTAGTGCGTTAGTTTCACTTATCCAAGTCATTTTAGAACGGCATATACGAGATATATCTGTCAAATTCTATTATAGACACGTTTAGGATCTTATAACTTAATTTTCTTCTAAATCATGGTCAGAATACACCTCTTAATTTTGTGGTCAGCTCATCATTTTCAAGGTCAAAGCGGAAAAAAAATTCACTTGAAGTTTTGCAAGACGGACACTCCAACCAACTCAACTAACCAACCTTCTGCTTAACCAAAAACCTTAAATCACTAAAATTCTGCAGCCTTTTAAAGGAGGGTCCTACATAATAAAAGTTAAACAACAAAAACGTCACGGTTATTGTTAAACAAATCGAGTAGTTAATTCACCGGCCATTAAGTGTATTTATTGTGACAGTAGACCAAGATCTCGATGGTCCCCTCAAGTCAATAACGATATGCTTTTCGTTCCCGATTTAGTCAATTTAGGTCATGTGACTTACAACACATCAAAATGGCGACGAAACAAATTGTTGGATTTTTTGTTTATTTTCTATTAATTTTCGCTTATTTAGCAGAAGGGCGTGTATTTGATGGTATTTTGGACGATGTAACATCATGTAAAGAAATATGCAAAAATACTTACGCTCCCCACACGTATGAAAAGGTAGTTATTTTTGTACAAATATCATTATTGATGTTTCTTTTGTGCGTTGTGAAAGAATCTGTATGAAAACAAAACAAGTCAGAAATCGATAACGATGTCGTATTTCGTTTGAGTTAGTACTTGATAAAGGTACAATAAGAACTTAAGAACGGAAATATTGTATTGTGGCTTAATTGAAATTGTCACCAAGTCTAGACATATTAGACTTCGTAGTTTCTTGTGGAAAATTGGGTCACAGCCTGTTACCATAAATTACATATTGATATACTGGATATCAACAGTAAATTCAGTAGTGTTATAACTTATATTCAGGATGAAAAAAGGGCATGGGGCTGTCAGAAAAGGGCAGGGAGACAGTGCGCGATTTTCTTTCAGTGAAGGGCATTTCCGTTAATTGTTGTGATTCATAATGGGCTATTCCAGAATTTATCCGCACCCCCCCTATGGAAGGCACTTTTTTTTGTCCAGGGGGGGTATTTCAGACATGGTATCCAGGGGGTCTTGTCCAAGGGGGGGTCTGGACAAACTTTTGTCCAAGGGGGTATTTTCAAGCAAAAGTGCCTTCTTTGGCCTTGTCTTGGGGGGTGTTTTCTGCAGAAATCCGTCCAGGGGGGGTGTTTTCTGGCAAAAGTGCCTTCCATACCCTTGTCTAGGGGGGTGTTTTCTGACAGAAATCCGTCCAGGGGGGTGTTTTCTGGCAAAAATCCGTCCAGGGGGTGTTTCTGGCAAAAGTGCCTTCCATACCCTTGTCTAGGGGGTGTTTTCTGACAGAAATCCGTCCAGGGGGGTGTTTTCTGACAAAAATCCGTCCAGGGGGGTGTTTTCTGGAAGAAATCTGTCCAGGGGGGTGTTTTAAGGCAAAAGTGCCTTCCATACCCTTGTCTAGGGGGGTGTTTTCTGGCAGAAATCTGTCTAGGGGGGTGTTTTCTGGCAGAAATCCGTCTAGGGGGTGTTTTCTGGCAGAAATCTGTCCAGGGGGGTGTTTTCTGGCAAAAGTGCCTTCCATACCCTTGTCCAGTGGGGTGTTTTCTGGCAGAAATTTGTCCAGGGGGGTGTTTTCTGGCAGAAATCTGTCCAGGGGGCTATTTTCTAGCAGAAGTGCCTTCCATACCCTTGTGTACGGGGGTGTTTTCTGACAAAAATCAGTCCAGGGGGGTATTTTCAAGCAGAAGTGCCTTCCATACCCTTGTCCAGGGGGGTGTTTCTGGCAGAAATCTGTCCAGGGGGGTGTTTTCTGCTGGCAAATGTGCCTTCCATATTATTATCCAGGGGGTGTTTTCTTGCAAAAGTACCTGCCACCTCATTGTCCAGGGGGTGTTATATATCAGTGCCATCCATACTGATGTCTAGGAGAATGTTTTCTGACAAGTGCCAAGTTGTATGGCATACCATTGTCCATTGGGTGGGGGATTGCTGGGGAAAGTGCCTTCCATACCGTTGTCATATCCCGCTTTTTTTTGGCAAAATAAATAATCAAGCCTTGTAGTACGGCATACGACCCTTAAGATTTGTGCAGTCTTTGAAAATATAATTTCTACTGCTTGTGTATCTCACTTCTTACTATTTCATTTTAATTTCATTAATTTCTGAGCTATTCCGATTTCAACCACCGATTTGAACACATGTGCAGGTGTTTTGTGTGTAATGGCAGCTAGATCTACGCCGCTGGGATGTTATATTATTAATGTTATTGATATTATTCTAGAGACAATTACTTTAAATGTAACGTATTTCTATTATTTACCAATTTGTTACTTTATAAAGAATAACGTATACGCCCGTATAAACACTCCCCTGAATAAACTTTTTTCGAAAGAAAAAGCTTTGGAGACAGGCATATGAAAACAGTAATCCATATTAATATTGATTAATCCGGTGAGAAAATAGAAGACAAAAGGCCTGATGCACAGTAAAGTGCCCAATTAGTGAAAAATACATCGCACAAACTACCTGTCACAGAACCATGAAAAAACAGGTTTTGCATTTCTGTATATTTATTAAGGGAAAGTCCATAGAATTCTGTAACCATCAATTGAAATACTTTGTAATTTTTTTTTAATAAATCAACATCAGTTTTATATTTTCAAGTTCTTCAAAAATAATATTTGTAATATAAAGGTATGACCATTTAAAACTATTTTAGAGACTGTGGAATGGAAACAACAGTGGCAAAACTACTTTATGCAATTTCAACTACTGTAGAAATAAGAACTGAAATTCTCTTGCATCATGCTTGTTTTCTGGCATTCTGTCTTGGCTTATGAAGGAAAAAAAATAATATTCAGGTCCTTTAAGATGCATGTATATTACATATTACATAACCACCCTTCCCTAAAACAACACAATCAGTTGGTGATATACTTTTGTGTACTGTATGTCATAAAGTACCAGGTGTCCACAGAACCCCCATGGGGCAGGATTAAAACTGTACAATACACAGAGTCATAAAACCCCCTGAAGCCACCAGTCATTCCAGGCTAAAACAACAAATTAATTACTGTTAGTGACAAGTGGGAAGTGTCTAAGATTTACCTTTTAGCAGTATAAGATGTGCATTGTTGCACAAAAATGAAAATGTGTTAAGAAATTAAAGACAATTGAACAGGAATGTGGGGTATTCACCACAGGGGTCCAGTCAGCCATGCGAATTCACAGTAGATGTCAATTAACATGACTGGTCACTGGTAGACTAGCTTCTGTTTATCATATTCAGCTACTGTATAGCTTCCTTACATTATGTACAGATAATGTAGGAAAGGGATGTTAGTTATTTTCTTATATGACAGAAACATAAACTTTTTTTTTACTTTTAGATTACTGAAAAATAACTGTGATTTTAAAGTTAGATTGAGTAATGTTTTAAATACTCAATCATTTACTCTTACAAAAAACCAATTATCACTAAGATTAGATGTTACACTTGATACATAAGAGAAATTTAGTTTTAGCTTATTTTACAGTTAGAAGAAGCGTTCAGTTGCACTTATAATTTACAAAGAAGGATTCTTTATACATCAAAAATGCATTCAGGCCACACCACAGGAAGGTGCTTCATTACTTGAGCATATTAACTTTCTCAGTATAACTTTAAAATCACAGTTTACTGCATTTATCTAAAATATTTTTCATATCCTGCAATAAAAGTAAAATGTCATTATTATATAAGACAGTTTATAAAAACAACAGGAAATAAGTTATAAATCAATTATCTGTACAAATCAATAAAATTTATGGTTCTACTATTGTACTACATATCAAGTCTACTGACACGCTGCTGGACCTAATCAGAGAGGATTAAAACTGATAAGGGGCAATAAAACGATTAAGATATTTGACCACCTGCGGTTTGGGGGGGGGGGTCACTTATGAAGGACATTTTAATTGTCTTTAAACATATGGACCCAGTTGCATTTGAAATAGCTCATTGATTTGAAAAGAGAAATAGAAATTAAAGAAAACTTGTTTTTGAAGGAAACATGCAGACTTCCTACATGATACTGAATAAGTGTACATGTGCACTATGCATATTGAGCACCATTATTTAAAGGTGTAACAATTGTACATCCAATACAAAATTACGAAATTTATGGAAATGAAAAAAATAATGTAATGGAATAAAAAATTAGACTCAAAATTAATACTCAAATTGTGTTTATGATGCAAAAAGTTCTTGATGAACTTACATACATTTTACTGAAAACATATTTTAGTATGCACATAATGTCACAAGTGTTACTATCAGTGCCTTGTTTACATTATATAAAAATTATGTTGAAAAAAAAATGCATTTTATTCTGGGTTTTTTTCACAATCATCTGATAGACTATTATTTCTATACTAGTCATGCCAATACTTCAAGTTTGGTAAAAAAAAATGAATAAAAGCTTTGTAATCAAGTGACCAGTGTTCCATAACATTCTTTATTGTAGAGTTTGAAAGATCCAACATGTTTTGTAAACTACATTGTGTATTAGCAGAGAAAATTTCAGTTACATCAGCATTTTTTGGCTAAAAATGTCGTTATTACCTTCTTAAACAGACTAAAACACTAACAAGTATCACATTTCCTTATTTTAGTTTGAAATATCTCAAGACCAGTTTATATGTGCCCTGAAATACTAAATATATTTGAAATAGTAACTCGTGTAATGTTCGTCCCCTGTTGCTGACAGTACTTTGTGATGACTTTTGCTTCATAAATATGTAAAAACTAAAGCAGTTTCTGTTACAGTTTTGTTATTTGTGTTATTATACTGTTCTGAAAGGAAGTTTTCCATAAAAATGTCTACTTCTCTTTGTTTGAATATAAAGTCAATTTTCAACCCGAGCACAAAATGTCCAAATTTTGTAGTAAACCACTCCAGTTTGGAATAAAATGGCGAAATATAGGATAAAACTAGTATAACATAAAACATCATTTAACAACAGTTGAAAAGCATGTAAAAATTCATATAGAGTCATCAAAGTTCCCTCTTTAGGTGCATGTCTAAATATATGTTTAAGTAATGTCCGGACCGGACACTAAAAAAAATGAAATTTACCAAAAAGTGTTCAGAAAGTTATCTTTTCGATTACTGATCATTGTGCAGGACATATTGCTCTACAAAAGTGTCAATTTCTTGAAATAATACATAAAACTTTTTTTTTTTACTTTGAAGCTAAAAGAATTGGGCACTTTACTGTGCATCAGGCCAAAACACTTCCTTTCATTAAACAGCTCTTAGTTTGCATTTTGGGTCTGGAATAATCCAACCCCCAAGTCAAAAATGTAATGCCCCGGGGGCATTTAAACTGGGGTATACGGTACTTTCTTTTTCTGAAATAATCACAAATTCAAGTCATAAGAAAGAAATTTTGATTGTACTGGGTTGCAAGACTTAGTATTTCCCATACAAAAGCAGTATATAGATGCTTGATCAGGGCTCGACTTAGGACTGAAAACTTAATTGGACCTTCGGACCACCTCATCTAGACTTCAATTGGACCGAGGTCTACTGACCTGGACCAAAATATTTGCACTAATAAATACTATAAATTGACTATGCAAAGAAATGTAAAAAAAAAAATAAATAACGTGACTTCAAAATAACGTGACTTCGAGTGGAGTTATGAGCGAAAATATCGATCATGAGACTATCGCGTTTCGCTACGTATTTCTGAGTGACTTTTTTTATTACATCAAAAAATTAAAATTTTGAAAAAATGCACCTGTAAAAGTAGATTCTTTGAATCCCAAGGATTGATTCACACATCGCCACTGCGGTATGGTCAGTTGCAATCGCCGCTATACTATTACGTTTTTGATACCATCGTTTCAAAAGTGTTTTTTTTTATCTGAACCTCAATGTAGATTTGAAATATTTATTTCCGTGAAATATCCGCCGCAATTGGTCAATGTTTATTTTCCACTTCAGGTGTGAAAATGGCCTGTCATAAAGGATGACAAAATTAACTCTTTCAATTTTGAAATTGTTTGCAAGTCCAAGCTATGTGAAACGACTGATTGATGAATGTGAAAAATTATTTCTCTGATAATTAAAAAGTTCCGAATGTTGTTTTCAAAACAAAACTACCGGAGCAACTTGTTGTTTGTTACAAAATCGTCGCGCTTCTGCGTGCCCGATTTCCGTTTATCATTCATTGGGCTCTTTTTCAGGAACAATTTTCTTATATTTATTTTAATGAATAACCTTTGCCCGAATAAAATAATTTTTACTGCAAACTTCAGTTAATAATAGAGATAAAGCCGCACGTGTCACAAGATCAAAGAACGTCGCCGACGCTAGTCGGCGCTAGTCAGGTTTCTTTGATCTTAGTGAAGCACGTGGCATTTAAAAGACATATTTTGACAGTTTAAGACATGTATTTGTTGACTTTGGATTATAAAAATTTTAGTTTGGTTTAGATAATGTTATTAGTAAGTGTTTTTTTTTGTTGATACACAATATTGAAAACGCTACACAAATGTTCGTCGGTCGGCCTATGATTTTCAATTTAAATCGTATAAAGGAAAAAAAAAGGCGTGTTTACAAATATCTACCAAAAAGAATTTGAATTTAATAAAACGTAATCCCGTTCATCTACCTGAAAAATCACACGGCGTACGGCGATTTTATTTTCCCCATATTGTCAAACTCCAAGCTCTAGGTCGCGCGATTGGAGGTGTATAAAACGCGATTTCAATTGGTTATAGATAGATGTAGTTGACAAATTAGAAAACATGATATTAATTCGTTCTATAAACCGCTGACAAAGATTTGTAACATTGTCATCTCATTTTTGATGTGGACCGGCGGACCAGCTTACTAGACGGTCAGTTGGACCGTGGGCTTTTTAACTGGACCCGGGCCAACGGTCCAGTGCTAAATCGAGCCCTGTTGATTCCTTCCTATATATCAGTGGTATTCAATTGCTAAGATGCTGCAGCTTAGGCTCATCTGCAGAGCTTATTTCTGAGGGGTTATTTGTAAAAGAATTTTTAAACTAGAATTTTGTCGATGGCACACCATCTCGTATTGCATCCTGGCACAGTACCAACTTTGGACATGTAATAATTGTATTCTCAAAGTCACGGTGACCTTAATCTTTGACCTATTGAACTCAAGTTTCAAGTTCCTAGTGCAAACAGTGTATGAGGAGTTAATTGCTAGGACAGACTTCATCGCTCAAGGTAACACTGACCTTGACATTTGCAGGGGGGTGAACGTAGCCCCGTTTCTTCAGAGGGTTAAGCGACGAACCGGTATCTGCAGAGGAAAAATGGCGGACATTGTTGTTTGAAAATGAAAGTAGGGCCACATTTTGACGAGTAGGTAGACTTGTAACATACTCTGAAATATTTGAGTACTTTCATCAGGTGAAGAAATATATAATCTTCAATCGGCTTTTTGTTTTAGCTTCGTAGGTGCCATACTTAGCCTGTTTGCTTGAACATTGTCTGCGACAATTGATGTTTACAAATGCAAAATGACCGACTCCCAGTATTCTTTCATCATTTCCAAGGCAAAAACAAGGACTATGTACTTTGTTATACAAGTTATCATTACAACTAAACCCACTGCCGGTGACAGTGACTATATCAAAAAATATCGAAAAAAAAAGTATCACACACTTTTTTTGTCTCTGCAGAGAGTTTTACGCAAGTTTTGGTATCTGCCTTCTTTAATTCATAATCGCTATACGTACCTGTTTGACGACTATTTACGCATAATGTCCATCATACTCAAGCTCTTGCAATAACACGGTTATAAGCAGATTATAAGAACATTTTGAACTGAACATACGTCCTTTCTCTCATGTACAATGTCAAAAATAAATATGTTATAAGTACATTGTACAGAATTTATAACAACCGTTGTAATATGTCATTTAAATATACGTCTGAGTTTTTTAAGATATCAACAACATTCAGAGTCTGTTAGCAACTTAACTAAAAGTCTAGTGACAACATAATAATGTTTTGTTCTTGTTGATTTTAGGTGCCATGAACAAGACGTTAAATACTAATAATATTCATCAGTACGTACTTTTTTAAAACATAATTATATCCACAATTTATGTTTTTCAGTGGGTTATCCAATTATAATGGTTGACTTTATATATCGACAAACTCACTGTGATAGTTATAAAATGTTCTACCCGGATTAACATCTAAATGTATACTGAGTGTAATGGATGCCGGACACCACGATGGTGAAGTCGTTAAATAACGTAGTTTGCTTTCTGATGTCGCTTTTCTGTGATTTTCGACATTTTATTAAAACAATGTTAACAAAAGAATTGTAACTGATAGTCTGTTACAGACATAAATTAAACAGAAATATTGTCGGTCTCGATGTAGTATCACGATAATTTCACTCGTGAACACCGAAACAGTTGCGCCACTCGTGAAAATATCACTTTTGGTACACTCGGTAAAAATATAATGTGATATTACACCGTAAAGAACAATTATCCTGTTTTTATAATAATATCTTTACTTGTTCCAATAAACATATGACATTGAAAATTAAAACAAGTCAAATGTTTGAACGCCGCCAAATGGAGTGGGGGTTGTGATAATTAGTAATGTTGGATTTAATGTATGGTGATTAACCAAACCTAATCTTTTTGCACTCTAATTCTGTATAAGGCTGACCATTTGTTAATGTTTAATGCTAAAAAAGATGATTCTATGTCAAGTCTATAGGCATTGTTTCCTCTGTATGGAAATTGGCTGCTGTCACATTATTGAATTACAAATCATTGAAATAATAATTTTTTTTTTTTTTCTAAGTCTAGAATTCTAACATATAAATTTGCTTCAATTTATATTATTCTTGTACTGAAAGAAAAATTATTTCCAAGATATAAATTAATTTGTTCCCCACTATATAAAATAAATAAAGTTAATTCCACTCCGGCGAGGTTTCGATCTCTGATCTCCCGCGTGACAAGCGGGGATACATTGCACTGCGCTACCGAGGCATCGAGTTTCATAGCGTATAACTACGTTATTCACCAATACAGATGTTTGTTTCGAATGGCGGTACAACTTTATGTAAACAAACGAATTTAACTTCCCAGACACTTTAAATAAGAAGTGGACACATCATAAACTTGGTAGTTTCATAAAGTATATTCAAATATCTGTTAGAAAAAAATTTCAAAGTCAGTTTAAAAGACTATCTTCAGCCGCTACCCGTCGGCAGAATCTCAGTCGTTCGTAGTCATTCGTTTAAAATCGGCTATTTCCGTAAAATTTAGACTCGGCTTTTTCCGTAAAATTTATAGACTGGTTCGCGATCTGAAATCAAAAGACCACTTGTTACAAAGACACACTGTGAAATCATTCTACAGTCTAAAAGTAGTTACGTCACCCCATGGAAATTTTACTTACTGCATTCCAATATACGCACCGCCTCCTGGCGGCGCATAAGGATGTTTACCTCACCCACAAAGTTATTTACATGCATTTTGGACAGCTAGTAACTCCAGAAACATGTTGTTGCTCTACAATGCAAATTGTGATGTTGTATTTGGCTTTAAAATGCTATTAGACTTTGATATCTCTTTTGATGTGCATAAAAGCGTTAAATTATGTACTTATAGCATATTTATTTTTGACATTGTACATGAGAGAAAGGACGTATGTTCAGTTCAAAATGTTCTTATAATCTGCTTATAGCCGTGTTCTTTTGAGTATGATGGACATTATGCGTAAATATTCGTCAAACGGGTATATATAGCGATTAATATAAATTAAAGAAGGCAGATACCAAAACTTGCGTAATACTCTCTGCAGAGACAAAAAAGTGTGTGATACTGTTTTTTTCCGGCCAAATAGACCATATAGTCACGGTCACCGGCACAACAATTTACAGTGGGTTTAGCTGTAATGATAACTTGTATAACAAAGTACAGAGCCCTTGTTTTTGCCTTGAAAATGACGAAAGAAGACTGGGAGTCTGTCGTTTTGCATTTGTAAACATCGATCGTTGCAGACAATGTTCAAGCAAACAGGCTAAGTATGGCACCTAAGAAGCTAAAACAAAAAGCCGATTAAAGGTTATATATTTCTTCACCTGATGAAAGTACTCAAATATTTCAGAGTATGCTAAAAGTCTACTTACACGTCAAAATGTGGCCCTACTTTCATTTTCAAACAACAATATCCGCCATTTTTCCTCCTCAAAGTCTCATGTGCCAATATATTACCTTTAATGTCCGAGTGTGACTTGCTCTTTGAGATATCAACCTGGATCTTATGTGTAACATGCTGTCCCATTGTGGTAAACAGAATCTGTTGCCCAGTCATTTCAAAATCATTAAATCTTGAGGATTAGTTACAGCCAGGACCTTATGTGTCACTTTTTACTTTCAATCTCTAAGTGTGACCTTGAACTTTGAATAAAGACCTGGTTCTTGCAAGGGACACGCCATCCGATTGTTATTGACAACTGTGCCAAGTCAATTCAAAATCATTCAATGCATGAAGAAGATACAACCTGGACAAGGTCATATGTGTCCATTTTTAACCTTTATTCTCAAAGTGTGATCTTTGAGATATAGGCCTGGCAATGTGCCGGCCAAGCGTGAAAAAACTGTGCCGAGTCAAGTCAAACTCTTCAATGCATGAGAAAGTTACATTCTTGGAAGATTTTAAGTCATTCATACCGGTACCCCAATAAAATTGTATATGCAGTAATATAAACAATACTAATTATTAGAATTTTTCTGAGTTACAACGCATTGCAGTTGGCTTTGCCTGCACGCTGTTTTAGCAATCAATACAGTTACAATCTTACAGCACACAAAGGCGAATCTAAAACTATTAATAGAGCATGTATATATTGGTTAACTCCTCCCCTCCGCTCTTTCAATGGCAAGACAAAATAGGGGCATAAATATTTAAGCTCCAGCATAAATATGATTTAAGCCGCAGCAAAAAATGCATTTTTATCAGAGCTAAAATATTTTAACTGTGGCATAAATATTTTTTTATGCCGGAGCTTAAATATTTATGCCGCGGCTAAAATCATATTTATGCCAGAGCTAAAATATTTTTACCGCGGCTTAATTAATTAATCCATGCGCGGGGATGCAATACGAGATGGTGTGCCATCAACAGATGATCAACAAAATTCTAGTTTAAAAATTCTTTTTCAAATAATCCCTCAGTGTATTAGAAAAAAAACAAACATGAACCTTTATGTATTTCAAAAGCAGACTTGCTAATGAATAAACCATACTAAGACTGAACTGATCATAGTCTACACTGGTCACAAGGGCAGATCTTGTGCAATTTTTTGGAATTGTTCTTTTTTACATATATAGAAACTTTTAAAATTATTATTGAATTACAACAATTAAGTTAAATACAAACATGCATATTTGGAAATTGTATAGAAATTTTATAGAACTGCTAATATTACTATTCCAAAAGTGACAATTCCAACAACTTTTTTTTAAATTGACCTGATTTAAGGAAAAAATTAGGAAATCAGGCTATGTGTAATGTGTCTTTTATTCACAAAATCAGACATAAATTCTGTTTTGGCTAAGCAAAGTAACTCTATATAATAATTATTATGTCTCTTATATTGCAATCACTTCTGTGTAGATAAACAGACATTAGCACCTTTGTGAGGGGGACATTAGCCATTTTACTAAATCATTTTGCAAAAATTGACATAAGCCACATCATTAACATAATGTGGTTCATGTGAAATATTCAGTTTAACTTTCCTTTAAATGATTACATCTGATTTATTAATTTTGAAGAGTGAATGCCGGTTTATGTCCGCCTTTGCAAAATAAAAAGGGGCTAAAGTGTAAATGAAATAGTTCATTGTTCCCGAAGCATGCCTTGTTAACCGGGTTACATGTTTTAGCATGTTAGAGTAGAGTGGGTAATAAATTATACTCCACACTGTAAAATATCTGACTGCACAGTAAATACTGGTCTAGGTATTACTTTTTCTTCATTTTCTCATTTAATATTTAATACACTTTTAAAATACAGTTTAATTAAACATCATTTATACAAAATAGAAGACTGTTCTGTGGTTCAGATCTGTTTTAGCCATACTCTGACAACTAGAATTGATTTAACACTGATTGCCTCAAGCTATTATGAAATTTTTGTTTTATGCTGTCTTATCAGTATGTTATGCAAGATTACATAACTACTGTATGTTATGTAAGATTACATAACAACTGTATATCACAGGATTAAATGCAGCAGGGGGAAATACTTAAACCCTGTGACAGAATGCAATCTCTTTGGCAACCAATCAAATTCAACCTTTGGCTATACTGGCTGGAAATTGCAGTCAGGTAAATCTCTCCTATTTTGGAAACAGAAAAACACTTGTGATAGGTATAGGCATGATGGGAGACATGCTGAGGTCTCATCCACAAATTCAAGCTAACATATTTGCTCTTATAGGAGTGATCGCCGTGATGTCACACGGCAATTTTGATAAGATTGCTGGTGGCAATAACAGTTGTGTTTACAATGCTTATGTATCGGAAAGGAATTTTTGAATTTTTATAACTTTTTGGCTATCTGAAGGATTTTTAAAATTCAAAAAGTTATGACATGCTCTAGATACTCATATTTTTACATTTAAATATCTTTTTCGAAAGAAATACCGTTTTTAATGACACTTTATTTTTCGTAACGGCTTGTTGCTGCTGTAATCATTTATGAAAACAGTGTAAGTTACTTGCTCGCGAATTTTTCATTTTGAATCTTAACAAAAATTGAAAAAAATGAATAAAAGTTATATTTTATTAGCTTTCCAGTGATATAAAACATTTTAAATATCTTATGTTTTAAAAATGTGACGGTTGTTAAAAAAACATCCCTAACGATTCAAAAACACGGACTACCGACCGCTGCCCACCGCATCTATCTCTTATCAGTAGAAATTATTGCGCAATACCGGGTTTTGTTTGCAAACACGATCACTCCTATGGACGAACCTTTATAAAATTTGCTTCAAATCAAATCAAGCAAGTTTTAATGCAAACTAAAGTTAGCCACTGTCTCCTACTCTGTAAAATGATTTCCCATAATACTTGTCAAATTTGAAACCATTCAAATTTTAATTGAATTATAAATTCTTTCTATTACTCAAAGATCTTTCTTAAAATGCTGATCCTGCTCAGACAAGGCAAGTTTACCATTCTTTGAGAAATATTTATTAATACATGATTGTATTATTTAATCTTAGAGGATGTAAATCAAAGCACTAAAAGAACTGATAGCCATAATCGCATTTAACCTTTTTGGTTGCTGCATTTACATTAAATAGAAATTTTATGATGAAGAATGTTTTTAAAATCTGCAAAAAATCAAAATCTTTATTGAAAAAAGGGGTCATGCATGGTTCTTCATATACAAAAATCAAAGCTGATATATTTGTTTCTTTACATACTTTGTTTACTTTTTATAATGTGTATAGATTCTGTTCACTGTGCATTAAGGTGGGGGGGGCTTGTTCAGGGGGTAGAGCTGTCATTGATTCAGTCAAAGGCATATCGTCGATATATCGATATCGGATTACAAATATCGACGATTCACCGATATATCAATATATCATTTATCTGTATTTCATTTTCATACATATCTGTATGTTTTTAGTAAAAAAACACCTTATGTACATGAACTCATATTGTGTTTTGTTTATAAATGTCCTCTGCATGTTTTTCTCTGATCATATTTTGCACATAAGTGCTATGAAATATGTAAATTATCAAATAAATACAAAACTGTGTATAAAATGTGGTTATTTATTTACTGGCCGCTATCCACATACACCATTACACCAAGCAAAACTCTTCAGTGACTAAAGTTACAATATGCAATCACTATATTTTATAATTTTTATTACTGTTTTGGTAATTTAACTGTCCATACAGAACAAGGATTTGTCAAACCATTGTTACATTTTTACTTAATAAAGTTAGAATAATTATTCATTTTTATTATTAAATATTTATATATTTATTTATATATTTATTTATTTATTTTATTTTGTAAATGTTAGGAATTATACATTTAAGATTGTAAAGATTATTTTATTGTTAAGTACTATTGATTTTACTGTGTTAATATAAACTTACAATTGGTGCTGGCACCGGCGTAGTTGATAGATGTTTCACCTTATCCCAATGTTTACGGTCAAGATGGGCTCTCAGATTTGTTGTATTGCCGCTAAATGGCATTGTCATACGACAAATCTTACATGCGACTAATCTTGGGTTTACCACCCCTTGTCTTCAACGAACCCAAAATGTTCCCAAACGGGACTTTGCTTGGCATTTTTGCTTTCTTTTTGTCAACAATTTTTATGTTGTCGGCCATTTTTACCGGTTGCTAAGATATGGGCACAGACTAAAATGTAGACATTAATGAATGATGACCTTCAGATCAAAGGCCAGTTGATTTAGTACTATCGGGTTTTTATTTTAAAATAGAATATACAAATTTTGATTGTTTTGTTTATATAAATTATAATGATTTCATTTTTAACACAAACAAATTTGTTGGATTCCGAAGTTCGAATACAGCCACCATATAGTAGTTGTCCATTAATTTGGGCATTAAATTAATGATTAAGTAGCGACGGCATAGTTTTAGACATGTCCTTTTGACAGGGCACCTGTTTCCGTTTATGTTTCGAGTAAATTTTCGTCATTCCTAGACCTTTTAATACTTAATGAAAGTATCGATTTTTAAAATTTTAAATCGATAATCGATCGACAAAAAAATATCAATGATACATCGATATCGCTTCTATCGATGACAGCTCTATCAGGGGGTCATTTTGTAAGAAGGGGCCATTTCAGAGAAAACTGCCTTGACATTGTCCAATGGGTCATTGTCCAGAGGGGGTGGGGAATGGGGTTGTCCAAGGAGTCCCTGTCTAGGAGGGTGTCTTCAGACACTGACTGTCCAGGGGGTAATTTCAGACAAAAGTGCCTTCCATAAGTTGTCCAAGGGGTCTCTGTCCAAGGGGGGGGGTCTTCACACACTGACTGTCCAGGGGGTAATTTCAGACAAAAGTGCCATCCATAAGTTGTCCAAGGGGTCTCTGTCCAGGGGGGGGTCTTCACACACGGTTTGTCTAGGGCGGTCATTTCAGACAAAAGTGCCTTCCATAGGTTGTCAAAGGGGTCCCTGTCCAGGGGGGTCTTCACACACGGTTTGTCCAGGGGGTAATTTCAGACAAAAGTGCCTTCCATAAGTTGTCCAAGGGGTCTCTGTCCAGGGGGGGTCTTCACACACGGTTTGTCCAGGGGGGTCATTTCAGACAAAAGTGCATTCCATAGGTTGTCCAAGGGGTCCTTGTCCATGGGGGGGTCTTCAGATGCGGTTTGTCCAGGGGGTCATTTTGTAAGATGGCTTGTCCAGGGGGGGTCATTTCAGAGAAAGTGCCTTCCATAGGTTGTCCAAGGGGTCCCTGTCCAGGGGGGGTCTTCAGACATGGTTTGTCCAGGGGGGTCATTTCAGAGAAAAATGCCTTCCATAGGTTGTCCAAGGGGTCCCTGTCCAGGGGGATCTTCAGATGCGGTTTGTCCAGGGGGTCATTTTGTAAGACGGCTTGTCCAGGGGGGGGTCATTTCAAAGAAAGTGCCTTCCATAGATTGTCCAAGGGGTCCCTGTCCAGGGGGGGGCTCTTCAGTCATGGACTGTCCAGGGGGGTCATTTCAGAGAAAAATGCCTTCCATAGGTTGTCCAAGGGGTCCCTGTCCAGGGGGGTCTTCAAACACGGTTTGTCCAGGGGGGGTCATTTCAGTGAAAAGTGCCTTCCATAGGTTGTCCAGGGGGTCATTTTGTAAGACGGCTTGTCCAGGGGGGTCATTTCAGAGAAAAATGCCTTCCATAGGTTGTCCAGGGGGGTCATTCGTATACTTTAGTGGCATTAATGGTTTGTCCAAGGGGGGTCTTCAAAGGGTTTGTCCAAGGGGGGGTATTTTAGGTTGAAGTGCCTTCCATAGGGGGGGTGCGGATATTTTCTGGAATAGCCCAATGTGTTCTAATCAACTACTGTAACACTAGCCTTTATTGCATTTTCCTAATAAGATTAACAAAAGACATTATTAAAGCACTATATTATATCTACACTTTATTAATTTTATAAAATATCATGTAAAACAATGGGAAAACAATGCCACTGATTAGTAATCCTGTTAAAAATAAAACAGTGCTTCAGTGATCAAGAAGTATTTCACAGCTGTGTATTTAAGAAAAAATCTCAAATTAAAGCTTCACTGTTTGGCAAGACCACTTTGTTTCTCTTTTGAAGGACAAGGTCATTCAGACCCAGTCATCAGTTCCAGAAGGTTCTGACCTTGAATCAGTAGAAAGACACTTTAGTGTAGCTGGAAAAACATTTAGAGCTGATAGATGCAGACTATCTGATGAAACAATTGAAAAACTTATGATGATTTCATGCAACACACACTTGTAACTGAAACAAGTGTGTGACTGTTAAAAATTACTGACATTGCATGAAAACAGGAATAACTTTGTACATTTAACATTGTACAAATGTGTTTATATATGCATTGTAAACTTTGAAAAAGTAAATATAAAAAACTCAAAGTAATTTGTAATTTAATTAATTACATTTGTGATGTAATATAATTAATTACATTTGAAAACCTGTGTAATTGTAATTTAATTGAAGACTTTCTTAATGTAATTGTAATGTAATTAATTACATTTCAATGTAATTGACCCCCATGCGGTGAAAGTTTGAAAAATGGAAAATCCTAAAACTGAAGCTCGGGCCGCAAGGACCCCCAGTGGGGTCTTGGTGGCCAGAGGCCCCCGGAAGCTCCCGGCTTTAAGTTATGTATGTATTTGTATTTTGCGATAGACGGACATTATCCCCTAGGACATGTACAAATGTAAGATGCTAGGCAATAGCGTGATTTAGAGATGGTATTACCCTAGTCTCACTATTTCCACTTTGAAGGCAGACCGATTTTACAGGTTGACATTTTAAAGTTGTCCGCCTTCTATGTCTCACTTTGATGTGCAAATAGCTGGGAACACATCCCCAACAAAATTCTGTTGGGCACTTATAACACAATAAAATCCAATATTTAAATGTATTAATGATTTAACATGAAAGGATTAAGTTTAAAAATGATAATAACTCAATTCCAAGTTAAATTTACTTATTTACACACCTGCATCAATCTGTGAAATATAAAAATAAACGGCATATCATGCTGTATGTGTAAACTTGCATGTTTAGGTTTAACATTCAAATTTTTATAAAGTGGTGAGATTTTTCATAAAATCATTTAAAGACATATTTAATTCTTCATTTTAGAGCGAAAAAAATGTTATTTGAACTAGGTAAATTGTGTATTATGCGCCGGTTGTACCTAATATTGAAACTGCATTTTTCACCTATTATGGAGCACATTAAAATTAGGCGTAGATGTATGACAGTTATAAAATATCAGATCTGTGAAAGGGGTCACACTGAAATGCCAAATTAATTAGGCTAGTATTACCCTTGCAGTTTTCTATTTTCAGACAAGCAGTGAGGAGTGCTGTCACAGAGGATGCAGATTGTTCTCTATGATGGAGTTTTTATACGAGGATGTCAACAAAACTACACAGACCTGTCAGGCCTGTAAGTAACAAATCTTTCCACTGCAATGATAAGTGTTAAAGTTACAGTTTGAAGTGATATCAGGGGGGAAAATGCTAACTTATATGTATCAAATGTAAAAGTTGGACCAACACTTGTAAAATATTCAAACAGGTCAAACTGTGAAGCTTGATTTAACAAGTCACAACACTTTGGGTGACTAAAGCGGTAAATTTGTGAAATCAGTTAAAATCGTTTTTCAAATGTGAAGGGATTAGAAGCCATACAAATAATTTAAAAATAAAAGCATTGAATAAAGATGCAACTTTCTAGAGTACTTCAGTAACTTAAGGTAATAATTATTATAATAATAAATATGAAAAGATCTCAAATTTATGAAAACCTTATGTAAAACTAAAAGATATCTTAAGGCTGTATTTTTCACTGGATCTTCATGGAACTTGGTTTGAATGACTACCTTGATGAAATCTAGGTCGAGTTTGAGCATGGGTCATCTTTTGGTCAAAATTAAGGTCAAATGATCAAATCATAGAAAAACCTTGTGTATGCAATAGAGGTTGCATTTTTCATTGGATCTTCATGAAACTTGGTCAGTGTGATTGCCTTGATGTAAACTATGTAGAGTTTGAATATGGGTCATCTAGGGTCAAAAACTAGGTCACCCAGTCAAATCATAGAAAAACCTTGTGTATGCAATAGAGGTTGCATTTTTCATTGGAATTTCGTGAAACTTTGTCAATATGACTGTCTTGATGAAATTTAGGTGGAGTATGAACATGGGTAACCTGAGGTAAAAAAAACTATGTCACCCAGTTAAAACCCTTGTGTATACCATACAGGTGACATATACAACCCAATTATCATGTGAATTAGTTGAAAGGTTTGCCATGTCAAGGTCAAACAGAATGCTTGTGTTTATGATATATGATTTAGGGTTGAAGTTTGGTCAGATATTTTTGTAAGTCGCAGATGAGCGATATAGGGCCATCTTGGCCCTCATGTGTAGACATTTTGTTTCTTTCCTGTAAGTTTGAATTCTAATTTTTAGTATATTCAATAGATGCAATCTTAAGAGTTTTGCTCCATCATTCTCATAATGCCATTCTCATAATGTTAAGATATTGTCACATCGACACATTGTCGTGGAGGCCCTTGGTGTGTATTAACACAAAGAAAGAAGTAGAATTAATCATTTTCTCTGTTTCTACAGCATGTAAGGAAGCCTATCCTGATGTGGATGATTTGGATGCCTGTAAACTTGGTTGCAAAAGCCAGAAACCATTTGCTTTGGACAATATCCTCAGGGTATGTATATATAATTTACCTCCAACAGTATGTTCTACTGATACACTGAGGAATCTACTGCTGTTGTATATTTGGGGTAAAATTCTGTTAGTTAAGTTTGATCTAAAAAAATAATAAAATTTATAAATTTTTATAAATTATAAAAAAAAAAAAAAAAAAAAAAAAAAAAAAAAAAAAAAAAAAAAAAAAAAATTTTTTTATTTAATTAAATTAAAAAATTTTTTTTTTTTTTTTTTTTTTTTTTTTTTTTTTTTTTTTTTTTTTTTTTTTTTTTTTTTTTTTTTTTTTTTTTATAATTTTTTTTTTTTTTTTTTTAAATTTTTTTTTTTTTTTTTTTTTTTAAATTTTTAAAAAAAAAATTTTTTTTTTTTTTTTTTTTTTTTTTTTTTTTAAAAAAAATTTATTTTTTTTTTTTTTTTTTTTTTTTTTTTTATTTTTTTTTTTTTTTTTTTTTTTTTTTTTTAAAAAAAAAAAAAAAAAAAAAAAAAAATATTTTTTTTTTTTTTTAAAAAATAAAAAAAAAAAAATTTTTTATTTAAAAAAAAAAAATTTTTTTTTTTTTTTTTTTTTTTTTTTTTTTTTTTTTTTTTTTTTTTTTTTTTTTTTTTTTAAAAAAAAAAAAATTAAGAAATTTTTTTTTTTTTTTTTTTTTTTTTTTTTTTTTTTTATTTTTATATTATCTAATAATCTTGGATAAAAGTGAATTGTCACAGTTTCTTTAGGTGAAAGTAAAATATTTGCTATAGATCAGGCATAAATTGTTTTTCACATACACATTCAGTAAACCTGTATTCAGTAAGCCTGCATTCAGTAAGCCTGCATTGTAAAAAGCTGCAGCCCTTGGCTTATTGGCACTTTTGCTGAAGGTTTAAGATTTCTAATACTTTCTGACAGAGTTACATGTATGTTCCTTTAGTTAGAGGAGACAAGAAAAAGGAGACCTTTCCTTGAAATTAGTGTTAATCTTCATACATTTTTAGTTTTTGTTAAAGGTATATAATCAGATTTTGGCCATGTTTCATATTTGTTCGAAACTTTAACATCTGATCATTTACACTCATTTATGTTCACTTAGTGAATAGTGCTTAAATCAAGTAAGATTTTCACTGGAGGTATTTTTAAAATTTGATTTCCCTATACTGGTTGCACAACCAAGATAGAGTTATTTTATCACAGGTAAAAATTTGATACACATACTTTGCCTAAGGAAAGATATAAATATAAGACCTATTGTATTATATTTGCATTAAAAATTATATATTTAGATGGAATTCATTAGAAATTCAAGTTTGAAAAATTATTACCTCCCTTTACCGATCTTGGGTGCGCATCCAAGATAGATTGGAAATAAATGAATTCAGAAGCTACACGTAGTTTTAAAACTTGCATTTTGGTTCAGAATGTTAAAATATTTGTATATCTATCCAATTCAAATGTAAAGGTAGAAATTATATTGAAATAAAAAGAAATACTCATATAAAAGGGGAGTAATAACAAAATTTTATAAAAGTTAATAAAATGTAAATTTCTGATAGGGATCTAACTCTATGTAATAGGTCTTTTTGTTCTTTGAATAAATCTCTAACAGAATATACAAAAAGTAAAAATTGTCATAAAATGTTGCTTAAAAGTAATTGACCACCTTTAATGGGTTAAGAGTAACTAAAATGTTTAATAAAATATTTAACCACCTTGGACCACTCATATATAATACATTCATGATTGTATATATTATTTATCTCATTCTAGTATTTAAATATAATTTTGATTTATAAGATCTATATGGTAGTATAAATGACTGTTGCTGTATCAAGATTTTAATGAAACTGTTCTTGTGGCTTCTGTCACTCCCTTGTTTACAAATTAATGGAATTATAATACATGAACTGTAACATATTTATGGTAATAAATAGATCAATTCTGTTACCTAGCTGTCATTGTATGTAGATAAGGTTTGTGTGAGAAGACAGAATCAGCTGCTACTTATGTGATCAATGATTTAACATTCAAACTTGAATGGCATCATGTCAGGGTTTGCATAAAAGCTGTAAATGTATATGTAATTCTTGGCTTTTAAATCAATACTTGTGTATCGACCATGTTGATGAGTAAGTCAACAGCTGCTCTTATATATTATATGATGTTGTATTGTGACAGACTTCAAGTTGAGACTGTGTTTGTAAACATTGAAACAGGGCTAGCACTGCCCCATTTTCTTTGAGCAATTTTTCCATGTGGTGCCTATGCCTAGTTCACAAAATGTACTCTTTCTTTTAAAGTTTTAGCCAATTCAAATTCTTTTGAGCCAATTTACCTTTTTTGTAGCCAATTTAGGCATTGGCTAATTTTGCCAGAGCTAGCCCTGATTGAAACATAGGGTACATGTAGCTTTCTTCATGATCAAGCTAAAAAAACTTTGCCTAACTGTAGAACTACTAGAATATCATTATTGACATGATGCTACATGGAAAAATGTCTTCTTTTCTAGAAGTGGACCCGGTTGTTCAAAACTTTTACTGGCTGTTTAGTTAACAGTTATCGTATTCCACTAATGTTCTCCACTGAGGATCAGCTTTTCATTAAAAGTTAATCTATCCTTAGCTTAACAGCCCTGTCAAACAATTGGGTCATAAAACCAAGTCAAACTGAAAGTTATGTATTTAATAAATTATTCTCATAACAGCTGTCAATTTCATTTTGTTGAAATACTTGGAAGCAAGTGCAATCAGCAACAACTCTCCAAATATCACAGCATATACATGTACCATTTTAGTAGTTTTTTCTCCTTTGGACAGATGCATAATTATGTATGAAAAAGAACCATTACCAATGGACGAAAACTACCACTTTTTTCAAGTTAACATTTTTGTGGGGGTAAAAGTAATTTTTCTCTTGATTAGTATCTATCAAGAAGCTTGTACCAAGTTATATGATTTGGGTTTTCTTAAATTTCCAAACCATTTTATTTCCTGCAGGAAGATCCATGGGAACAGCAGATTCGGTTTTTGAGTCCTGTCACGTATATGCACCAGTGGTACAGTAACGTGTTCAACAACATCATGAACCAGGCTTCAGTCAGCTGGACAATGTACATGAAGGACAATGACGGCAGTGTAGTGGTTGTCAAATCACCAAAACAGTTCAAGGTCTATGAACTGAAAGACGGATTTGCTACTGACGGTAAGCCATTTAGTAACTTCTGTATGTAAGAGTGATTCCGTGCGATTGATAAATAGAATTACTTCAAACTTACTTGTCTTTTTGGCACCCATGAATTATCTTTCAGAATTATTTTCCATAACTCTCGTCCACAGTTTGACAAATTAGGATTTGTGTTGAAAATCTCTGTGAAAAGTAGTGTTTCTCATCACCAGACATTGTCATTTACATTTTATGTATGGGCTAAAGGTCATTTTACTCTCAATTTACAAATGAAGAAGATTCCAGTGTGCATATTGTGGCAAACTGGCGTATTATCATTTAGATTTGTATTTTATGAAGTAAAGAGTGGTCAAAAAGTCATATTCATTAGTGTAATGTATGACATTTTCGGTAATGGGTATAAGTTAGCTCCTCATAAGATGGTTCATCATTTAAACATTCTGGTATAATCAAGTCAAAACTATTGATCACATATAAAAAAAATTTACACACAAATGCCTTTTATGTGAAAAATATGTATGCCAGCTGAAGTTTCTGTGACAAGATCAGCTGTGATTTATTGAACCTTTACACTGCTATAGTTCCAAAATGGACTAGTCCAGCGTTACATTAAGATGATACCATTAATTGTTCAAAAGGGTGCTCACTGACTTATTAGTAAACAGAGTAGATCATGATCAGACCACGCATTCATGCAGGATGGTCATGATCTGCAATGTTAACAACAGAATCACTTAGTCTCAAGTGGGGTAAGAGTTAAGCAATTTAGAGTAGTAAAATGCTGGCAGTTACATGTAAGATAACTTTGTTGACTGTACTAGTCCATGTTACAGATTTCAACACAGCCAGTTCAGTAGAGACCAATCTCAAGCCCATGGACAAGTCTGCCACCCCATCTCTAAAAAGTTCATCTTACAACGCCCATCGTAATGATGATGACCTTATTGACCTCTCTGTCCGTGACCTTGAAGACTACAGAAACAAACGGCGTTTAGAGGAGGAAGCAAATGATTGGTTGTCCTGTGTTTCACGTAAGACTGGGTTGCCGAGGATTGTTCTCAGTTGGTTGCTACTTATGTGCGCTATTGTGATGATCTGGCTATGTCTTTCTGCTGCAGTTACCTCCCCTGATCAGAAAGTATACAGTGACCCACAGGTAAGAAGTTAATAAGTTTATACAGTGCCCTCCAAAAGTCCATTGACAACATTTAAGTTTTCCCATTATCTGACATGCTGTTTGATTTCAATTTCAATAGTCCATTATGTAGTACCAAAATATTACATTATTTTGTTCTAGTTGTTCAATAATTATTTTCACAATGTTTTCATTACCTGGTGAATAGGTACATAGATGATACAATGTGCATAAATTGTGAAATGTGTAAGTTTGTAATACTTTTCCTGTAGTTCTGTACAGAAACAAGAGTGGTAGACACTTTTCTGTTTTAATATATTTGCAGAAACTGAGTATAAATGGGGACCAGGAGATTATTGCAGAGATGCTAGCAAGGGGAATCAAACCAGCTTATCCTCTAGACGAGAAGAGTGACCTGTCTTCTCTACCCATCAAAATCAGTGTGCATAGAATATAAATCAACCAGGTGTGATATAAACAGACTGAAAACATTTACATAGACTTTCATTTTGCATATGCTGAAATATGTGCTGGCATGCAATACTGTTTTTGACTCACCAGTGAAGCTTTTTGCTTCTAAAATAATACTGGACAACTTTATGTTTCTTACGAGTTAAAGCTTCAATTTATTACATAAGGCATTGAATGCCATGGATTTTTTGCACTGATATTTTCTAGTACTGTTGTGAGAACATAAGAGTCACATAGCAGTACTTTGGTTAGGAAACTCTATCTTTGTTTAAGACATTGACAAGATCATTTTGACCAATATTTTGTAAAGAAATACATTTTAGTGTTTACAAAATGAAAGTTTAACAAAAAGTATTTGAATTTGTTCCATCTGAAATCCATATGTGTAAACTTTTAGGGTAACATTTGCACACCAACTGGTTTAATACATTAAATGGGGGCATAGTCTTGTCATACTACAGTGTTATCATGGAAGATCATCTTTACCACAGTGGGGGAAATATGAAACCATCACATTGTGGGATAGATGTCACGTTAATACCTTACAGTCACCATCAAATCACATATTTAAGAGGTTATGGAATGCTTTAATACACCTTGATGTAGTGTTGTTTATTGTGATATTGGTCAGTTACTTTCGTTGACAGACTGTCTGAGGCATTATTTAAGTTAGGAGCAAGGTGAAATTAAGGCATTCCAATATGTTCATGTGGGATTTTTTAAGTAAGATACAAAAATTGCTTAAGTTTATGTGTGTACTCTGGGTCATTCTTTTTTGGGTTTATTTTAAATAAAATTTGTTATAAGTGTGATGATATTAGTGTATATAAAGTTCACATGCATTTTTGTTTGGATGATGGGCCCAATACATTTCCTCTTGGTCAAACATTTCTACGTACAATAAGATATAAGAGAAATTGATATTTTAAAGTGCAATAATTAATATGTGTTGCTCTCTATTTAGTTGAAACAAGTCACAATATAATGGTTTATATCCTTCCATTACATAGGCTGTGGTACATAAATAAAGTGTATGGTTTGATAATAAATTTAATCAAGTCTTTAAAATGATAGAGTAGTAATTAAGAGAAAGTTAAGATGTGGTGAAATGTTAAATGCTTGAAGTAGAAGCATTTATGTTGTGATGCAAGTCAGTCTGTATAATTAATTACAAATGAGCTCTAGGAAAGAGTTAACATAGTTCCTATCATCGCATCAATTTTGCTTTTGGCAGTCTGACTTTTGCTATATGTTTTACTTCTGTAAATTATTTGTTTTGTTGGTGTTTGTTATATTTCTGTACAATATGTGAATGAGGCAGAAAGAATGGACAAGCACAATACTTTATAGTGGTCTGTAAGTTTTATACAAGTTTTGCTTTTCATGTTTGTGATAAATTAGACATTTTGGAGAAGAAATACATTATAGTACCAAGGCATCGCTCCTGATTAAATAGGAAAAGGCGTTCTTTTGAAATTAGACAAATGCTGATTATCTTGTATCTCTAGTTATGTGTAGAGTTGAAATGTAGTTTTTGTTGCAGGATATTTGATAGTAAAGAAGTAAATTTTGAAATGCTATTTCCAACCAAGAATGCTACAAGCCTCAGCTTCTGTTAATTGTGTCATTTCTGTTTTAATCAGGTGTGGATGTAAAGTGATGTAGACATTATAGAATTTCTCTACATTCTTTCTTGTTTTTACACGGGTTCCAAGAAGCAGCCAGGAGACCAGTGTCACAAAGTACCAGGTCATAAAGACATTTCAACACACAATTCTGATAAAGGCATTTGTCCTTTATTGATGTTTTACTTTATAAGAATGGTCTTACCGGGTAGTCCATGATATAATTGGAATAATATCTGTGAATGTACGGATTTACAAATAATTTCATACTCTTAATTAGTTTTGTATACACCAAGACAGAATTTCATGATATGACTAAAGTGACTTCGTAGTTAAAAAAAAAAAAACATTGGCTGTTTTACAAAGTTACTCTGTTGAGGATTTAATGTCTGGACTGGTAAATAAAGTAGTATTACCAAAGAACACTTGCCTCAGTATGTACTGGTGAATTGTGACACATTCCAAGGTGTGTTTCTTGATTGGAGGTGGAACTGTATTGACCCGGAAAGGATGTTGAGAATCCATGTAAATGTAATATATATACAAACAAGCAACATCTCGTGTTTCAGGCGTCAACACACACAAGTTCTGCCCATTGCGGAAAAACGGGGTATTTCTTACATATTTTCTTGTCTGTACATTTAATATTTGATGTTGTACTGTAAAAATTGATGACAAATGAATACTTGCTGTAAGAGTGAATGGCGGATAACTGAAAGTAAGGAAGTTGAAGAAATTCTTCAAATAGAGTTTGTGTGTCTATTTTAAGTTTCGCCAATGGTACCACAGGTTCTTTTGTTACTTTCTGCTAGCATGCATGAAATATTGAAGCACAAACAAACTGTAGTACTTTGATAGAAATATAAAGAAAAAAAAGTTCAACTGCTTTTGGAGATGATTCATTGGTTTACCATTGGTTGATATAAGCACACAACATTGTGGACTGTGAGAAGCTCCAGTGGTACCATTGTTGAAACCTAAGAAAGCAACCTGTGTAAATCAGTGTCGTATACATGTATTTGTTTGAAGCTTTTAAAGAAAGTATGATGTATGAGAGGTAATTTTGTGTACAAGATATAGTATCACTTTGTAGCAACACACTGGTAATCAACAAGTATATCTGTATACATATTAATGCAAATTATTCTTTTGGACATGTTTGACTTAAGAGGTGCATTATTTTTCTGAATCAGTTTTTACTCTTAAGTAAAACTATGGTAGATACAAAAAAAAGCAAACTTGGTTTTTGAAAATAGGGCAGGTCATCATCTGTTTTAGGCAGTATCATTTATGCCAGAGAAACCCAACCAAAGGCAATAATATATACCGTGCAAAACAGTGACATCTTAATGAAATTGTTATACCTCACCCTGTTGTTTGGGTATACACATGTACCATACTTTGTAAATTTCATTCATTGAAATGTCACTGCAAGTTAATGAAAAATCAGCTATCACAAGAAATGTGTATAAACTGTGCTATAGTGGTTGTTGTTGTTGTAGTTGTGTATGAATGTGTCGGAAATGTTCTCATTTTGACTGATTCGTAAATATTCTTGTACGTCTTTCTAAGAACATAAACAAACCCTTGTTATTCAAGACATGATGCATTTTCAAATAATTTGATATTAAGGCTAAAGCCATATTGATGGATAAGACCTTTTCGTCTGTTACATGTATTTCGTAATTGTCACACTAATGACTGTTCATAGTACATATGAACTGAAATCTGCCATGTCACAATCACAACTGAATTTAATCCATCAGAGTGCAGGGCATCCAGTATCATCAGAGGAGTATTCAGAAATCATTCTTTGTGATAAGATTATCATACAATATCAAAATCTTAGCAGGTTTTACTCTTAGAATTTTTTTTTGCATATTTTTCATGCAGACATTCATTTTACATATTTTCCTGTGCATAGTTGTTCTCTACAAGAACTAATCTGTACATTCTGTTGCTCCAATGTTCCTATTTTGAACTAAATGAATATATTGTTTCATGAAAAGTAATATTTATTAACATGATAAAATTGAACCGGTTTGTTGTCCATCAGTCTGTAAAACAGTTTCCAAGTGATTGTTTTGTTAAACACATTTATGGACATCCACCCTTGCAAGTCAAACATACCTCTACAAGAATGTTTATGAATCAAACACTGGTTTTGATGGCTGTATAAAATTATCTTTGTATTAGTAGTTAGTGCTGGCTGTATAGTGATTTCTTTTTTGTGATTCTATTTATGCATTTTTATCTCCATCGTCATATTTGTGATACAATGTTAAAATATACTTGTGCTTGTCAACTTTTTTTCCAGACTTCCTAACCCCAGTTACTTGTTAAGTATCGATTAGTTTCAAATTTAGAACATGATTTTGTATTTATGAAGTTCTTTAGGACAACATTTTAAATTTTTTGATTCACAAGCCCGTAAATTACCCATTTTCTGTCCAAATGCTAATGTTAAATTTATTATTTTGTCTGAAATGTTATAAGAGAACCAATATTTTCTAAAAATAAATAACAGGATCAATTGCTAATTAATGCAAGGAGAAAATATCTGTTAATCAGTCTAGTATTGTAGAAATAGATATACCCTCCATTATCCATTGTCACGAATATAATCCCAATATAAAGCTGACAATATGGAAAAAAATCTTAATTTTGCACAATTTTTACATTTTCTGTATTTCATGTTTTTTCTAAATTAATAATTAAGAGAATCTCATGGTTATGACTTCCATTCCGTGGGGAAAATGGAAAGTATTGTGAGCTGGCTTGTAATTTTGCAAAAAAAAAGAAATAATTAAATGAATATAAGTTTATCGATTGTATTTTACATGTACATGTTATTGGTACATACTTGAACTATAACATCATGATTCATAAAAGTTTTAAAATGGTAATAATATGGTCTTAGAATTTGCAAAGTTGATTAGCTAGGTTGTGTAAGCATGCAGAATGTTTTTTCATGTACATCTAGTATTTTTTTGTTATTAAGAAAGCCAATTTCTTATCAATGTGAATTGAAAAGCCTTTACTGTTAAAAAAAACCTCATAAAACAAGAAAGACACCAAGTTTCCAAGTGGACTCCTAGAAAAAACATCTAACCTTATAAATAGAACAAGTATTGAATAGTTACGAACTTTTTGTGATTAATACCTTGTTGCCATTTTAACTGAAATTCATAGTTTGGCAATAATGGACATTGTAAGAATTTTACAAACATGTAACCACTTACAATGTTTGCTGTTTAGGGAGTATCAAAGTTCATATAGCAGATTGTAAATAGATCTGACATTTACAGCATATCTTTGAAGACAATGGATGGTGACAGAAACATCCTAAATTAACGTTAACCAAGAATCATAGCTGCAATAATTGTCAATGATCATAACTTTGAATTTCAGACAGTTGGTATCCATGTATCTGACCTTCAGTACTGTACCTTGTTAAATTTAACTTTTGAAAATTCCATCTCATGTTTTTATTATGATCATGTTTACAAGATTTGGGAATCAATAAAGAAAACTGGGTTACATTGTTGTTTTCTTATAACTCATCCTGTCCAAGATTGTCTTGTTTACTGCCGTATCTTCAAACTAAGGTCTTTCTTTAAAGATCTTGTTCATCTCAGTTTTGGTCAAGAAACTACACTTGTGTAAATTTAATTTGGAGCCATTTCTTTTGAGAAAGCACTTGTATGGATATTGTCATGTTCTGGGATGATTCTAATAATATAAGCACTACCTATTTGAGTTTAACTACACAGAGCATCACTGGAAAATGCTTCAAGTACAACACACGGGTAAAGTTCACACCAAGGTCCAGTTCACATTTCAATGCATTTGCCCATTAGGTCTGAAAACTGGTGTTGTGACAGACTGCTAACACTTTTTCAAGGAATCATGTAATTACCTGTTCTGTTCACATTCTATGAACATGCAACTGTTTTAGCTTACTGAAACTCCAGTGCTGGAGACGCAGAACCTTTTTCTATGAAAAGTATTTACAAGACAAATTTTGATGCAAAGCATCAAATGTGCTGCACAGGTTTTTGAAACATGATTTAAAGGAAGCGGCAAGCAGCGCCATTTTAAAATATAAGTAAATATGTGACCATCTTGTTACCTGTAATTCAATTCCTTGAAATTCAAAGTATACCGGCGCAGTGGAAGCATGAGTACCCCAGGATCAGAAGGTTCTGGTTTGATCCCAAGGCAAGACTTAATTCAATGCAGCCTCTCAGAGGTTGATTCCATCTTGAGCGATTAATATATGTTTCAAGAATTTGTTTTACTATCAAGAATAAAAGGGCAATGGTGGCCCTATATGGCTCACCGGACTACCATTGGCTATTATACAAGGTGTCATGATTTTAACATAATTTGTCCACTACCCAATGCTTAGTAACATTCTAAGCTCTGCCTGTGGGCCTCGTTTGTTTTTTTTCAGTTTTCCCTATACAAGCCTTTGTGAAACCAAGTGAGCCCCCCCCTCCAAGGATGGTTAATTTTGACCTAGGGGTCACGATTTGAACAATCTTGGTAATGGTACACAAGGCAATGCTACATGCTAAGTATTGCAGCTCTAGGCTTTGTGATTTCAGGATTTTTAGTTTTTCATATATAAGCCTATGTAAAATCAAGTGACCCCCTTGGGCAGGGTCATTTTGAACCAGGGGTCATGATTTGAACCATTTGGTAGAGGTTCACTAGGCAATGCTTCACGCTAAGTATCTAAGCTCTAGACCTTGTGGTTTCAGAGAAAATGATTTTTAAAGTTTTTCCTATAGAAACCTATGTAAAACCAAGTGACCCCCGCACAGAATCAATTTTGACCCGGGGTCATGATTTCAACATTATTGGTAGAGGTCCACTAGACAATGCCACATGCTAAATATCTAAGCTCTAGGCCTTGTGGTTTCAGACAAGTAAGATTTTTAAAGTTTTTCCTATTTAAGAATTCTGCATGGAATGGACTTCTTTGAACAACTTTGATACGGCTTCATGCAAGGAGCATCCCTGCAGTTTCATCAACACTGGCCCAGTGGTTTCAGAGATGTTTGAAGGAAATGGTGGACAGACGGACGGTGAGCATATCCCCGATGACCAGTGATCCTAAAAGCTCAGCCGAGCTAAAAATAAATGAATGAACTCTGGTGGCTGTAACATTCTATTTAGACTTCTCAGCTTGGTTCAGGCTTTTTGACAAGTGATATCATGCAAATTTACCATCGTGGGATTGATTTTATACATCATTAAAGGGATATTAAAGATTTTAGGTAACCACAAATTGAATTCAAATGAAACTTTAGGAATCTGAGTTAAGGAGATAGATCTTTAAATCTTTTTTGATGAAAATAAAGATTCTAATATGCTTGTCTAGAATGAAACACAAAATCTATTCACAGGTCGTTCCCTATGGTAACACAGACATTAAACTTTTGCCAAATCTTTCAATCCAAATATTCCTGAAAGTATGCACATTAGTCTTGTGTTCGACACTACCAAGGTTAACATGCCATGTTTTCTACAAATGGAAGTGGCTAGAGACTGGGTAACCATTCTAAATACCTTTACACACGAGGGACATTCTGCAAAACCCTAGAGTACACAATTATATCACAAAAAAATGGCAAACCGAGCTCACGCCACTCGATACAAAAAGTGCCACCACCATACCTTGCTGTAATGCCTAAGTATGCCTAGTCTTCAAGCGTACATATTAGGGCATGAAATGGAAGTGCACAATAATTACATCGCCCCCAGTATCTATTTAATGATAAACCAACTGCTTTACAAGGCCGTCTTTGTATTGCTCACTTCCTAGTGTTGTACAATTATCTGCCGATGGACATTTCATACATCCAGTGGACAAACGAGGATCAAACATTTTATTTAGCATAGATATCTGGAATATTTAAAGACTTCAATCATATGCTGAATAAGGGCAAGTAGCATTTGTCTCACTGGTCACATTTCACATATACAGACTGGATAAGATAATGCACTTAAACACTGTCAAACCACCCACTCATTCTCGCAAAGTTTTGTTACAGCTTTATTTTTAGTTTCAGAAAATAAGGGCCATCCACACGGTATTCTAGGGTCCACTTGACGAAAAGCTTAAGTTAACTGTGAACCATTATCTTCCAAGTTTTGTTAAAACAGCTTAAAATCAGCAACAAGTGTGTTAAAATAAGCTAAACCAGGGTTACTGGTCAAATCTTGCCCACAACACTACAATGGGTTTAAGGCAATACACATTATCTGCAAGGTTGCTCTATAAATGCAGCTTGGACAGTGATTCTGCATAAACTGTTGACAGACAACAGAGGACCATCTATCCCAGGAGCTCATCCTTGAAAGCTTGGGAGCTCAGATGAGTTGAACAGCTTTCACTACCATTCCTGAACAGGAAAGCAGAATCAAGCCTGTAAAATATGCCTGGAATCTGTCCCTTTCAGACCTTCTTTGGTATACAAATCAGAAACAATGACTGTTGATTTTTTTCTTTTATTTCTTTTCTGTGGCAGTACAGTAATAACTTATTTAGTTGTTGCTACGGTAGAGGAGGGTGCAGCGGCTCCGACACGTCTTGGCTTTGGTGTTGTTCCTTCACGGAAACCATTCCTGTAAAAAGCAAGAGGAACAGTCATCACATGCTATTTAACAAGTATTGTTCTCTGCATTTTCATTAGTAAAAGTACATTTCATAAACGCAATTAAAATCAGACTTCACTTTTGCAAACAGGCGCATGGTGGCACGCGAATACTTAAACAAGGTGTGACACCAACGCGGATGCAAGTAGGACAGCTCCTGTTTTCTCCAAAAGTGGACACTCCTGTTTTCTTCAAAAGTAGAGCATAAAACATCAGAATACTGATTTGGGTATGAGTTGACATCCCTAAACATAAGCACTTCTAAGCATTTTACATCAGCACATTTGAGGCTGGATCAAAGTTGAAAAGTTTACCATGATGAACCAGTTGCCTCTTCACATCTACAAGAAATTGCAAACTTTCCACCATAATGGGTTAGGTCATAAACAAGACTAAAACCCACACCTTTGTTAGAGCAGGTGTGACAGGCAGTCTTATGACATGAGAGCTGTAAATGAGACCCCAAGACTGCATACAAGATCAGAAATATCCTTGTTATCTTGTATTCAGCTACATTTCCTCATGAACCTATGACACCAACAACTGGATTTAAACAGGTAGTTTTTCAGAAACTCACTTGAACCGTCTGTATACGCTCTTCATGTGCCTCATACGTCCTGTACCTGTTGTCTTCCTACGTTTTGCCTTTTCACTCCAGTTATCTGTAAAACCATTTAAACCATATTACTGAATTTGATTTTCTTACGGCTTTTACACAAATTAAAGCAAGTCATGTCTAGAATTACAATTTTTTTTATAACTGATATAATTGTACAATCCCAAGTTGGTTGACATCTCATGTCTTGGTCATATTTTTACCCAGTTTGATGACAACTTCATAAAGGACAGGCAAGGGGGCGAGTGTTAATTTGGTGGTATCTTCACACTACTGCCATTTTCTCTTAAATATACAAAGATGGATTTGAGCGTGATATACCATATACAAATATATCATGCTAAATGTCTGCAACACATTTACTAAGGCAAATGTGTTGAAATGCTCGACTTTGCATTGCTACGATTGAAGTTTCCAGATGTTTACAAATTGATGAAAAATTTACTATACTTTCAGTGTTGTCTGCTATATCAGTAGCAACAACAACAAAATAAGACAAATAGATTTTAATAGGGAGAAACAAGTAACTGCCAACAGGTGCGCATATCAAGGACGCATGTTAGCGCGTTGATAGTTCCAACTCAATTGCACCCTGTATGATAAACAACATTGTATTCCACGATTTGTTGTTTAGATGCTTCATAATTAATCAATCAGGGCTTCTGAACTCAAAATTGTGATATATAATCCTGTATATCACTCAAAGTAAAATCTATTTCCTAATTCAAGCACAATACATCAGGTAACTCCAGAGTTCCTCAGGCAATCTAGCTGGTTATAATAGCCTTGGGACAGTTTGATCCCATTCACAGGTAAACACTGACCAGCGACTAACAACATTTACCACTGGTCTGTGTGTCTCAGAAGTAGGTAATTTACTAGCAAACCAACCTACTTGAAAAGTCTCAAATCTGTGCATTGCTGATACCTAAGAGACAACTTTCCAAGATTTAAGGCTCTGCAACCTTGACCTTTCAAGACAATGATCCTGAAATCAATCTGAATCCTTGTTCAACAAGGCCAACACCGCTACTTAGGACAAAGACTGAACGTTAAGTTGAAGTTCTAGGTAGCAAATGAATTGAACGCGTTTATTTCAGCTTTCGCATCCACTTACTGTTCCATGAATTTACCATTTGAATACTAGCCTAAAAGATGTGAAACTGTAGTTAACACTGTTGTATGATTCCATCAACCCAGGGACTTGTAGACCACTGGTTGATCTTTGACTGTACTTACATGATCTCATAGTAGCGCTAGGGTAACTGCATGATGCACATCTTTTCTTCTGTATGTGATAGGCACGTCGACCACAACGACGACACTGGGTGTGTGTCTTGTTGTGTCGTTTACCAAAACTGGATGTACCTTTAGTCTGCAAAAGCAAAATGAGTCTGTCTAATATAATAAAATTATAGGCTAATAGCTACAGTGAATGACTGTAGTGGTAAAGGTCTGAATGTCTGTGGATGCACTTCGGATGGCTTTACCTTGAATTGCACAATACTAAGGTAATATTCAATGGAAATAGCAACTTCATCATTTGTAATCTTGTACATCAGAAAGCAAACCATCCACAGACACTCATCTGCCTCACACCTCTCACGAATGGGCAGGGTGCACGCGGGTTAATAAAAGATAAAACTACTGCAAAAGCTCCTACAGTCAAGAGAAACAAGACGGTTAAAACTGTTAAAATAGTAAAAGAGTAAACGGGTTAAAAACAACTGTAGTATGACTATAATTGATTTGGGCCCTGCCTCTGAATGATTCAAGATCAGGCAGGATCGCAATAGTGTGGGTAATCATTCCACAGGACTGTGGTATGGGGAAAAAAGAGTACTTAAAGAAGTCCGAATTTGCATGGGTTTGGCGGAGACTTAGGGGGTGCATATGTCTTGTTAACCTGTTTGGGACTTGTAGGTAACTTGGCAGGGAGATTGCTACAAGATTGTAGTATATTTTGTAAAACATAACCAATTTGGAGGCTTGACGCCTGTTCTCAAGGGTGCTCCATCCAAGGGTGTTCTGCAGGTCTGTCACACTGGTATCTCTGGAATAATCATTTTTTACCCATCTGATTGTGCGTCGCTGGACCATCTCCAGCTTGTGAATATAACCTGGGTGTGTGGTGACCATACAGATGATGCATACTCTAGTGTGGTCTGACTAATGTTTTGTAAGAGAGTGATTTGATATTTTCATGTTTTGTTTTAATGTTACGTTTGAGAAAGCCTAGTGTTCTGTTTGCATTTGTTGTTATTCTTGAGATGTGTGTATTCCAGCTGAGATCTTGGCTGATGTCTACACCAAGGTATTTTTGCATCCTTAGCTGGTGAGTGTTTGACCATGAAGCTTATGGGAACTGGATAGGTTTTCTACACGTGTATAGGAGGACCCGACATTTACTAGGGTTAAATTCCATGTCCCACAGTTTTTCCCATGTTTCTAGCTTAGAGAGAGCATTTTGTAACCTTTGACAATCAGAGAGGCAAGTAACTGCAAGGTAAACGGCAGTGTCATCAGCAAAAAGCCGCACCTGGGAGGTAACCGTGTCAGGAGATCATTTATATAGAGTAGGAACAACAGAGGTCCTAGGACAGAGCCCTGGGGACCCCAGATGAAACAGGGACTTGATCAGACGTGCAACCGTTAACCACTACGACTGAGATCTACCTATTAAAAGGACCGGATCAAGACACAGTTTGACTGGAGACACCATGCTCTTGGAGTTTAAGTAATAATTTAAGATGGTTGACTTTGTCGAAGGCTTTACTAAAATCAAGTAGGACAAAGGTCGGTCTGTTTACCTGAGGAAAGGTTTTTGGATATTTCATCAACTAGCTCAATGAGCTGAGTCTCACAGGACCGTCTTTCACGGAACCCATGTTGCAGCTCATAAAGTATGTTGTGTTTTGAGAGATGTGTGGATAGGCTAGATGCAATTATGTGTTCTAGGAGTTTACATAGAATACAAGTTAGCGATATGGGTCTGTAGTTAGCAGGGTCACTAGTATCACCTTTTTTGAATAGTGGAGCGACATTTGCCTTCGTCCAATCGGATGGGAGTTGACCAGTATTAAGGGATCTTTTAAAGATTAGTGATACTATGTCAAGGATCTCATGGCGGAGCTCCTTCAAGACAATGGGCTTAATCATATCTGGGCCAGCAGCCTTATCCACTTTTAGGTTTTGGAGTAATTTCAGGACACCGTTGGGGTCAATTACAATATTGGGCATTTTAGGGTACTTCCTTTTTCCTAGGGAAGTCCTGCAAAGCTGGGACAGAGACAAGGGAGAAACACCTGAAAAAACAGACTGGAATTGTTTATTCAGAATATTTGCTTGACCAAGGTTTTCTGAGGTGATTTTACCATTTGTCTGATCTTTTAACGGTGCAATACCTTGGTTATCTTGTCTGGCATTTTTTATAAGTGAGTAGAGGCGCTTGGTATTGAATTTATTAGTGTTTGTGTTTTCTGAATGTTGAATGTCTAGTATGTTTTCAATATATGTCTCATGTGCTTTCTTAATTTTTTGCTGGATGAGGTGTTTAACAGCTCTGAATTTGCTAATGTACTGATTTTGACCTTTGTGTAGTTTAACCTTTTGGTAGAGGTCTATAGAGTTCTGAATTCCATTTAAATATGGTTGACAGCAGCAGAGCAATTGACCTTATACTACAATAGCTAAACATTTCACAAGACAGTGGTAAGTAACTTTATGACTAGGTATGTAGTATGCATAACAGGAATTTATTTGAAAATGAGCAACAGGAAACTTCAATGTATCAGCAATGATTTCAAATCCATTTGCTCTACAGAGTTTAACTACAGTTATCACTGAACATTGGGATACTTGTTCAATATATGGCTACAGATCAAAATTGTTTAAATCTTAAATAGAGCATAATGAAGCTGCAAACTTCATTACCCGGAAGACAAATTAATTAACACCTGTGATTATTACAGCATAAGTGAATCAATCTGTTACTGTTTTCAATCGGTGCTAATACCCAAACAAGTCAATGTGACCGACGGATCAAGACTTGATCGCTGCTTTGTGATGGTACATCAATACATGCAAGACCTGCAGCGCTAAACACTCAGAACACTACGCAACTTTCATGCCAGTAGACAACATTTCTTATGTTTATTCAAGGGGAAGTAGTAACAATGGGTACCTGGGTACAAAAGTGGTATCCCAGCTCTACCGGACACAAACTATGCAGACATAACAGTACTAGTACTTAGTTATTCATGTTACCAAAATGTTAGTTAAGGAATATGGATGAAAATGGTAGACAGTTGAAAACAATAGATGATAGTTACCAAATGTGACCAAGAGTAACCAAAGACTATATGAAGAGGCCACAAATGAAATTATGAAAAGGGTTGTGCAAATGTGCACATTTTGTAGATTGATGGCGATTCTGTGTACAATATTCATTACAATCCTTTTAAAACTGAAGGAGATTGCTTCACAATATACCTTTTCCAAATCAAATCTAAGAGACACATATCAAAATCAGTTCACGAAAATTCTACAAAAAATGTCGTTAGTTTTCGCGATACAAATCCTGCCACCGTTCTGCAACTGCAGATGCTTGTTCCTATATCTGGTGTACATTTGGGAAGACCACCGTCAGATGTCATAAACAGAACTATGTAAAATTTCTAAAAGTGAGATGTCTATGTATATATTATGAAAAATAAAAATAAGTTCTTTTCACTGTATATAAAGGGGTTTCTTGCTTTAATTTTCAATATTAAAAACAACTTATGTTATTTTTTTCTTTCTTAAATAGCAAAAAATTACATATTCCTTTTTTAGAATTGATTGTTTTTGTTTAAAGCGTCATGAACTTGACGATTCGAAAGGATTTATTAATGTTTATAAATTTGCTACCATTTCCAATCCAGTACGATGTCTAAAGGAAGTTGCCTCGCTTTGAATCGAAAGTAAAAATATTGAAACCGGAAATGACCTGGTCGTGAATGTAAACAAATGACAAGTTTTCCGGGACACGTTGGAACTTTTAACAGTGTACATTTTTGACGAGATATATTTAGATTTGACACGACACACGTATAAAATGAATATCATTCAGTTAAACCTTATCATTTTCTATGATAAAACCGCGACAGTTTGTACAGAATCTTTCAGGAAGGTACAAAACAAAAATGTTGGCAGTGCAATCACTTCCGTGTAGGCAAATGGAAAATGTATTGACAAATCAGCCATTGCCAGTTAGTAACACAGTTGATTTTGATGAGCCTAGATCAACTGTTGATGGTGATGTAACATTATTGGATCAGAACAGTGTATTTTATTTTAAACATTTGATAAAGAAATACCGCAGGCAAATGGGTGATTTAGATAACCAGAGTGTGTGCTCAGGTGGATTACAACAGTACCTCATCAAACAGGGTGAGAAGAAACAGAAACAAAGGCTGGAAAGGGAAATCACAGGACAAGAACAGTCGAGATTTGAACAGCTGCCTGTAAGTATTACTGATTTCTTTTACCTTTGCACTAATATGTACACTCTATATTTTGTAAACAGTTAGTACTCATATATATGGGCAATACCTAATAGGATATTAATTATGATTCTAGAAAAGACACCGTCTTATCACAACATAGCTTTGATATAATGTACATGTATTTATATCAATTTGTTTTTGGTTGGTAGTGGACATTGTTAATAAATGACACAACTTATGTGGGAACAAATTGCATGCTCGCATGTGAGAGAAAGAGAGAGAGATTTCTGTGCCTATATGGTATCATGTGTCTTGTCCAAGGACACAATGGATGTAAAGGGGATCATTTACAGGTCCTCTTGGTTACTAAGTGAATGTCATAATGACTACAGTGCAGTGAAACGGTGACCACCATGGCCAGAGCCTTTCTTTTTGTAATCTAATATTTTTTTATTATTTATTATAAGCAGCTTGAAATGAAACTTGAGCTAGGGTATCCATTTAAACAAAACACTATTAATGATTTCAATAAAGTGAGATAAATATCTGTTTTCAGGTGGATGTCAGACTTCATATATTTTCTTTCCTGACAGCAACAGATCTATGCAGAGTTTCAAGAGTGTGTCGTAGCTGGTATGATATCACAGAAGACAATTTACTGTGGGCAGGTCTACTGACGCATGACATATTACATTGGAACATGATTGGCCATAATACCAATCCTGCCATATACAGAGAAGTGGATTCAGACTGGTCAACTAAGGAAATGTAAGCATTTAATATGGCTTAACTTACAGAAAGAGATAGAAGTTATGACACAGTCATGTTGTTGGTGTCATGTGAAATAGTAAAGTTCGTAACTGATTAGTCCAAATAATTGTAATCTACAGTTGAATATCGATGTAATTGTTTTACATGACAGTAATTATCAGTTCTTTTGATGAAAATCAAAATTATTAAAAGAATTGCCTGTACATCTCATAAGTGAGACTGATTACTTTTATCAACAGTAAAAATAATATATTCAACTGACAATATACAATTTTTTAAGACGATCTCCTTGCCAATAATGGCTTTCACTTTTTTGTTTTGTATAAATGTGCCTTTTATAGACATGAATGTATAATATGCACACATTTTTGTATATAACATTTGCAATAACAAGAGCTCCAATCTTACTGAACATCTTTGTTTTCTTGCTTGCAGATACCTGAGATGTTCACCAGAGGTAAATCGTTTGATGCATCAACAGAATGCCATCTTCAGCAATATATCAAGCTTGCTGCGCTATTTCTTACCAAAGAAAACACCTTTGTTTGCCATGTTTGGACCCGGTTTAGAATCCAAAACAAGTGGCCTTGTGAGAAAAATTATGGAGGAATCCGAATTCCAGAGTGTGGGAATGTTTCCAGGAAAATTTGATGGTGAGAATTATTTTGAAACTTATATATGCATAACTTTTGTCTGTAACTTTTATACATGTAGTTAGTGTGTTTCAAGTATGGCCAATTTAATCAACAAAAGACATTTAGTTTTAAGACTAATGATTCTTTAGTACAAAAGTACTTGTTAAAAACATAATTTTCTTAAGCCATTTGTTATCACTGCTAAACTTCTTTGAAGGCATAAATATGGCATATGATTGCGTCACTTTCACAAATGACTTGCCTCTGAAAAGCTTAGAATTGGTATATTAAAATGCCTTTCATTTTGTTTGAGGTATCCAAATTCATTAGTAATTTTCATATAATATATAACTATGTAACTTTAATAATAAACTGGTGTTAAAGAACACATTAATGATTAACTAATAGTAATTGATATTTGATATTTTGTATATGGAATATTGAACTGAACCAAACCCCGATAGCAATTGTCAGCTTATCTGTTTATTTTTTCACATCATAGGTGTTGGTGGTGGTTTTACCCTGAAAAGTCCAGTTGGTTCTCAGTTTCATTTGTCAGTAATGTACTCAGCCTCCAAAAAGGAAAGGGAACAGGGAAATAGGGATCGTGATGAGCGAAACAAATTAATGAGACTAAACAAGAATAGTGAGACTGAAGACAAATATGAGCTGGTACCTGCTGTACAGGACTTTTGTAGAACAGTAGATGGATTTATCTATGTTGTTGATGCCACACCCACTTGTCCAGAAGGTGAGGTTTAGTGTTTAACAATTTTTTTTATCAATCTCTTGCAGCTACCTGTATATAATATGCTGCCCTCCACTGTAACATGTATTAGACTATTGCAGCATGCTTTTACAAGTATATTCAGCAAACATGATCTGTGTTGGAGCATTTTAAGCTATACTTATAGTCGTTCATTGCTCATGCAACATTTAAGAATGCTATGTTAAAAACCTATATATGAGTTATTGAAATTAATGGGCAAAAATTGTTTTTACTAAGTCTTAACCATCTCAAGACTGGGGTGGGGGCAGGGGAGGTGAAATATGCATTGACTTTTGGAAAGCTTTATACTTACCAGTTTGCTGCTTTTACTTTTATTTAGTATTTCTTACCTTTGTTTTTTTCTGTTTCCAGTTGAGTCAGGACTAAGTGAGCTGTTAGCAATGGTGAGCGAGAGATGGGCAGCGACTCATGTACCAGTGCTGGTCCTGTCCACCATCCAGCAGGCTGGCTCAGCCAGGTTGCCTTGCTGTGAGGTTGTAGAGAGGCTCAAACTTGTTGATCTCAGTAGACCATGGCAGGTACGGTACAATACTTATTATCTAGCTAAAACATGTTTAAAGTTTTGTGTTATTTGCCTAACGAATATCACTTTTGCCATTTTATGAAACACGATTGTGTATTCATACAATGTTTTATGTAATATTTAAGAAAAGATACACAGTTGCAAAAATTACAAATTTAATTCATTTCTCTATTAATTTGTTCTTCTATATTGTACAGGTACGAGACTGTTCCATAGATACGATGGAAGGTTTATTGGAAGGGTTCACATGGTTGGCAGAACAATCGCAAAGAAAATAACAGATAAAAGAACTTTACTTGTATACAACAATGCTTTGTGATAAAGTCTCTCAAGGTTGAGACATGGACACTATTGCATTTTGTGTGATGATCAAAATATTTTGTTCACAACTTTTATTATTGGAAATTCTGTGATTGACACAGTATATAATGGGTTCTAGATCTAGCTACATCTGTGGGAAAAGTTATGCCAAATCATGATAAATAAATACAGTAGGATGCATGCTATTGGCATTCAGCTTAATACTGTTTCAATTGTGCCTATAGCTTGTTGCTAGCTTAAATATGGTCTGCTCAATACATTGGTGTGGTCACACATTCCAGAATTTTTATTTTTCCAACTGTATATAAAACTATATATGTTAAATCAGTGTTTCTTATTTATTAATATACATTTGTATTTAGAGCTGTGATCAAAGATGTGGTGTTCATATATATAGTTTCCATTTTGTCTCTATTTAAAGGGTGTACATTTCATCCTCAATACTTTATACTAGTACTGGTTGGACAAATGATTATTTTGCAGTCTTGTTATATGAAGTCTCATTAAAATTGTTAAATTACAGTTTCTTCTCTTACTGTTTCAAACCAGTTCTCGTAGTACATGTTGAATCTGATAGGCATGTAGTCACAAAAATATCTGTTCACACAGGTCATTGTGGTTCTGGTTTTTATGCCCTCAAAGGTGGACATATTAAAATGACACCATCCATCTGTCTGTCCGTTCGTCCGTCCTCACATTTTTTCGTGTCTGTGCTGTAACTTTGTCATGCAATAAAATTTAAATAGCTTGGTACAAATGTTCAGCACATCAAGGTGACGTGTGTCACATGCAAGACCAACATCCCTACCTCAAAGGTCAAGGTGACACTTAGAATTTAAAGGTAATGGAATCCTGTATAAACTTAAACACTTGTCTGGACTGTAGCTTTGTCATGCATCAAAGGATTTTAAAATAACTTGGTACAAATTTTCAGCACATCAAGACGATGTGTCCCATGCAAGACTCGCATTCCTACTACGAAGGTCAAGGTTTAAAAGTAATGAGTCCTGTGTGCATGGTAACTCTGTGTGTATGGAAAGATTTTAAAATTACATGGCACAATTGTTGAGCACATGGAGAGGAGACAGACTCTGAGATACCTCTTTTGGGGGCATTCGTCACTTATGAGGAAAAGCTTTTGTTAAAACAAGTTTTTGACTGTCTTTGAATTTGGGCAAAATATGAAAACAAAGCCATGGTGTACCACTTGATTTGGGAAATGCATTTCGTATGAAAATGGAAGACAAAAGTTTGATTTTAACTCCTATAACTCCTAGACCTATCACTAAATGTGATTAATACCCACGCAAGACTGCTTTGTCAACTGAAGAATTTACTGGTGACAGAAAACCTTTTAGAAAATATATGGTTATGGTACACTGCACCTCCTCTGATTGTCCTTGACCATTGTATGAAGTCCAAACAGTTGTTTTAAGTTATGTTCCGGACAAGGAAAAGTAACAAAGGTTGATAATTCTTTAAAGTGGAATTATGTACATTTTTTTCAAGTAAAAATCCAGCTGAAATAGGTGTGTATAAAAATGGTAGAGGAAATAATAGCTTTTAACCCAATACACTAATCTCTTCCTGCTACCAGTATGAAATAATAACTTTCCAAATATTACTTTTCCTATTTTGACCGAGATCAATTTAAACAAGAGGGCCAAGATGGCCCTATATCGCTCACCTTGGTACAAGTCCACTTGCCTGGTGGAAGATCACTAGATAATGTTATATACCAAATAAGTTTTCCTATATACGCCTTTGTAAAACAAATGATCCCCCCCCCCCGGGCAAGGTCAATTTTGACCCCAGGGGCATAATTTGAACAAACTTTGAAGAGGTCTACTAGGCAATGCTACATGCCAAATATCTAAGCTCTAGGCCTTGTGGTTTCAGAGAAAAGATTTTTAAAGTTTTCCCTATATAAGCCTATGTAAAACTAAGCGACCCCCAGTGCGCGGTCAATTTTGACCCGGGGGTTATTATTTGAACAATATTGGTAGAGGTCCACTAGCCAATGCTACATGCCAAATATCTAAGCTGTAGGCCTTGTGGTTTCAAAGGAGAAGATTTTTGAAGTTTTTCCTATATAAGCAAGCCTATGTAAAACTAAGTGACCCCCCGTGCGGGTTCAATTTTGACCCAGGGGTCATAATTTGAACAATATTGGTAGAGGTCCACTAGCCAATGCTACATGCCAAATATCTAAGCTCTAGGCCTTGTGGTTTTAAAGAAGAAAATTTTTGAAGTTTTTACTATATAAGCCTATGTAAAACTAAGTGACCCCGGTGCGGGTCAATTTTGACCCGGGGTCATAATTTGAACAATATTGGTAGAGGTCCACTAGCCAAGCTACATACCAAATATCTAAGCTGTAGGCCTTGTGGTTTCAAAAGAAGAAGATTTTTGAAGTTTTTACTATATAAGCCTATGTAAAACTAAGTGACCCCCATGCGGGGTCAATTTTGACCCGGGGTCATAATTTGAACACTCTTGGTAGAGGTCCACTAGACGATGCTACATGCCAAATATCTAAGCTCTAGGCCTTGTGGTTTCAGAGAAGAAGATTTTTAAAGTTTTTCCTATATATTCCTATGCAAAACTAAGTGACCTCCAGTGCCGGGTCAATTTTGATCCAGGGGTCATAATTTGAACAATCTTGGTAGAGGTCCACTAGACAATGCTACATGCCAAATATCTTAGCTCTAGGCCTTGTGGTTTCAGAGAAGAAGATTTTTAAAGTTTTTCCTATATATTCCTATGCAAAAACTAAGTGCCCACCCAGCCAGGTCAATTTTGACCCGGGGGTCATAATTTGAACAATCTTGGTAGAGGTCCACTAGACAATGCTACATGCCAAATATCTAAGCTCTAGGCCTTGTGGTTTCAGAGAAGAAGATTTTTAAAGTTTTTCCTATTTGTTGCCATAGCAACCAGAGTTCTGCATGGAATGGAATTCTTTGAACAATTTTGGTAGAGCTTCATGCAAGGAACATTCCTGCATAGTTTTATCAACATTGGCCTAGAGGTTTCAGAGGAGATGTCATTTGAATCAAAATGTTGACGGTTGACGGACGACGGACAATCATCGATCAGAAAAGCTCTCCCTGGCATAGCCAGGTGAGCTAAAAACAACTGCATGCAGGAGTTGCTTCCCTTCCACTGCCGAAATCTCTACCAACAACAATAACACAAGGGAGATCTACTGCAAAGAAAGGTCCTATTATTTCATTAGGTCAATTTTTTCATTTCTAAAGCACCAACTTCAAATACTAATGCGGCATTATCATTAGTTTAACACATTTCAATGCACAGCAACTGAAAATTGCTTTTATAAAACTGTCACCAAAAATACACTATGTGCATAATGTCACTTTAAATATTCAAGAAATAGTTATGGTTCTTGAACACTGCACTTCTTCTCATTGTGCTTGACCATTGAATGAAGTTGTATTGAATTCCAACCAGTAGTTTTCAAGTTATGTTCTGGACAAGAAAAATGCAACAGACCTCCTGACCACGGGGTGACTCCTTTATACACCCCTAAACATCGTTTTCGAGGGTGTAAAAATAGAAAACAAGAGCTGTCAGTAGGACAGCGCGCTCGACTTTTTTAGTGCTTGCCAATAAAACAAAACTTTGACAGTTAAAGGCAAAACAAAGATCTGTATAAGCAAGGGCCACAAGTAGCAAGATATTAAGTCAAGAGTTGTCGAACTTAAATGTTTGATATCCCTGAATACTACAGCAAAGTTGTAGATTAATACTTCAAGTGGTTAATGATATAAATGCATGACAGTGCCAGTTGCACACAAGACTTAGCTTGGAATTTCTAAGTACAAATCAAGAAACATTTTCACAGAGTTATCTTCTCTTGCTTACAGATAGGTCTCATGATGGTACATAAGTACTCCAACTTTCAAAGTAATATCTCAAATGGTTAAGTCAACAAGTGGACAAGAATGAAAATTTTAACTGAGTTTCTAAGTCAAAAAGGGCCATAATTCTAATAAATTCCTTGACAGAATCACCTTCTCCTGCCCATGTTTTGGGATCATGATGGTTTACAAGTATTCCAACTTTCAAATTAATATCTCAAACAGTTTAGTCAAAAATGGACTGGTACGAAAAACTTTACCAAGATTCTAAGTCGATAAAGGGCCTTAATTTTTAAAACAAATCCCTCACAGAGTTACCTTCTCTTGCCTACAGATGGGGGTAATGATGTAAACAAGCATTCAAAGTTTCAAAGCAATATCTCAAAGGGTTAAGGCAATAAGTGGATTTTACCCATATTCAATGTATTTTCTAAGTAAACAAGAGCTGTCAGTAGGACAGCGTGCTCAACTTTTTTAGTGCTTGCCAATAAAACAAAACTTTGACAGTTAAAGGCACACAAGACTAACTAGGAATTTCTAAGTAAAAATCAAGAAACATTTTCACAGAGTTATCTTCTCTTGCTTACAGATAGGTCTCATGATGGTACATAAGTACTCCAACTTTCAAAGTAATATCTCAAATGGTTAAGTCAACAAGTGGACAAGAATGAAAATTTTAACTGAGTTTCTAAGTCAAAAAGGGCCATAATTCATATAAAATCCTTGACAGAATAACCTTCTCCTGTCCATGTTTGGGGATCATGATGGTAAACAAGTATTCCAACTTTCAAAATAATATCTCGAACAGTTTAGTCAAAAAGTGGACTGGTACAAAAAACTTAACCAAGATTCTAAGTTGATAAAGGGCCTTAATTTTTAAAACAAATCCCTCACAGAGTTACCTTCTCTTGCCTACAGATGGGGGGTAATGATGTAAACAAGCATTCAAAGTTTCAAAGCAATATCTCAAAGGGTTAAGGCAATAAGTGGATTTTACCCATATTCAATGTATGTTCTAAGTAAAAAAGGGGCATAATTCTGTCAAAAACCTTGACAGAGTTATGTACTCTTGTCTGTTGATGTCGGTCATGATGATGAACAAGTATGGTTAGTTTCAAAGCAATACCTCCAATGGTTTTGAAATAAAGTGAGGTGGTACGAAAAACTTAACCAAGCTCAATACACTTTCTAAGTCAAAAAAGGGCCATAATTCTGTCAAAAACCTTGACAGAGTTATGTACTCTTGTCTGTAGATGGAGGTTATGATTGTAAACAAGTATGGCAAGTTTCAAAGCCATACCTCTACTACTTTTGAAATAAAGTGGGGTGGTACGAAAATCTTAACCAAGGTGTGACACCAATGCCGACGCCGGGGCGAGTAGGATAGCTCCCCTTTTCTTTGAAAAGTCGAGCTAAAAAGGGGCATAATTCTGTCAAAAACCTTGACAGAGTTATGTACTCTTGTCTGTTGATGTAGGTCATGATGGTAAACAAGTATGGTTAGTTTCAAAGCAATACCTCCAATGGTTTTGAAATAAAGTGAGGTGGTACAAAAAACTTAACCAAGCTCAATACACTTTCTAAGTCAAAAAAGGGCCATAATTCTGTCAAAAACCTTGACAGAGTTATGTACTCTTGTCTGTAGATGGAGGTTATGATTGTAAACAAGTATGGCAAGTTTCAAAGCCATACCTCTACTACTTTTGAAATAAAGTGGGGTGGTACGAAAAACTTAACCAAGGTGTGACACCAATGCCAACGCCGGGGCGAGTAGGATAGCTCCCCTTTTTCTTCGAAAAGTCAAGCTAAAAAGGGGCATAATTCTGTCAAAAACCTTGACAGAGTTATGTACTCTTGTCTGTTGATGTAGGTCATGATGGTAAACAAGTATGGTAAGTTTCAAAGCAATACCTCCAATTGACACCAACGCTGATGCCGGGGCGAGTAGGATAGCTCCCCTTTTCTTCGAAAAGTCGAGCTAAAAATACATAAAAAGCATGCAGACCTTAGTGTATCCCTAAAAGTCTCTTTTTACTCCATCTCTATTTTATGGTAGAAAAAGAAAATTTTAAAAGAAATGAACTAAACTTGATTTCTGCTAATTTTTATTGTTTGCTTCATTTATTGCACAATCAAACATCTGTTTCAAATAAAACATGTGACATGCACCGGCTCTATACTGACATTCACACATCAAACAGGAGGGGCAAGGTGGCCCTAAAATGATCAACCGTGTCTCTAAAGAGTTGTATCAAAGAAAGAGGCACCATTTGCAATCAACTATGTGACACATCAAATGTATTAAAAATGTGTGGCACAGCTGTTATTTCCTGCTGCACTAAATCAAACTATGATGGCTGAAAATATCTAGTAGAAAAAAATCGTTTAATTTTTACTTGTGATTTTTTTCACTTGCAATTACTATAAGCAACAAATAATCTTGTACGCTTTGATCAGAACTTGGCCTGATCAGTGGGGAGAATGTTTACCAGGTCAATCTCCCACCAGACAGGGTCTACCTCTCTTGACACAAATACCTGCTGACAAAAGATGGTATGAATACATGATGTTTAAAATGAGTTGTGTATTTCTGCCGGGTAGATTTTTTTAATGAATGATCATGCTAAATTTATGTTAAATTCAAACATTTTCAAAAAGTCTGAAAATCTGTCAAATTCTTGATACAAAAAGTCAGATAAAATTTTCAATCTTAGTTTGGCAGTTGTGTATTTGCGACAATGCATGAAGATATTTTTGAGCGCCTTTCTGCACTGTAATTTGAAAGCCCCTAAAACATGTCTGCTGTAGTTACATGGACTTGGCAAGATACAATGTAAATGTTTTACTGATATCTCAATCAATAATGATACACGAAATGATTTCAGAACTAAAAATGTGCAAAATGATATAAACTAGAACTACAGTCAATGAATGACGGATTCAAAATCCTGAATGCAAACTGAAATCTGACTCCCTGAGCCATCACTAACAAACACAAGTATTCCAAGATTTATCTTTATATTAAGCCTTTCAAAGGCAAAACAAGTATCAATTACGATAAATTAGTCTAGCAAGTATCCTGAATGTTCTGTAACAGCCAGATCTATATCTATACAATCAAGTATAAATCAGTAAAACAACATAAAAACGTAGATCCATTAATGACTGACATGTAACACCAAAGTCAACTAATACCAGACCTGGAGACCTTGCACCAAATCAGCCTGCAGACCCGGCGACCTTGCACCAAATCAGCCCCGAGTCCCATCTTAAGATATTCCCATCCTGTACCCTTGGATCCAGCCCCCTTTTACAGATACATCTTATTGAAGCGTATCAAGAAGACGTCAGTCAGTTTTCTTCAATGATAAATATAGCACACTGTTAACATATTTTTTCTCAGGGTTTATCTTCTTAAGTAACTGTCCTATACGCTGGGTCAGTTGGTCTTTTGACATCTGAAGTTTCTTTGATTTGAATTTTTGGACAAGTTCTTTCGCTGTCATAGGTTTACGTGACAGGTAACGTCTGATGGCATCCTCTGTAATCTCACCACTGGAAATATAAGTGAAAATATAACTTCATGAACAGCCCTGTCTGTAAAACATTATCCAAGTATGGTAAAGTCCAAATTCTACGTGTGTAATCCATGCTACTTGCATTCAAAATTAAATGGGTGATAGATTTTTTACACCAACTTTAATCTTTTTGCTATTCTAGAAACTTTAAGTATAATAATGAACTTAGTTCTGTAGAAATCCTCTAATGTTTTAGAAACATGTACTACAGGATGATGTTAAAAGTGTCAATTTCGAGGCATTGGACCTTTCACTGTGACCTTAACCTTTGAGTGAAACATCAAACTGTATCTCCTTGAAAAAGCCTTGTGATTTTGATTGTGCCAAATAATTTTGAAATTTAATCAGTATAGCTGTAAATCAAGCAGATCACAAAAATACACTTATGGTTGAGGAACCATTTGAGAAACTTCATGGAATAATGTAAGCTGCTGAGAGAGGATTATTGCCAGTATAGATATATCCCTCTATGCTAAAGTCATTGAAAAAACTTGCAAAAAAAGACAACAATGTTTCACCTTGACAATGATGCATTAGATGCAGAAGACGCTAGAGGAGATTCTGTGCGCGGTTTCTTCTGCGAATCTGTCATATCTTCACCCTCCATCTTACGCTTCACACCTGCAATAACATATTGATTATATCAGAACTGTGAACACTGGCAATCAATTATACCTTACCTCTTCCTCATTATTAAAATTTAAGGAACAAATCATGGAAATTGGAAACAGTGTTGTTAAGAAAGTTAACTTAAGAATTAAATTTATGTATAGATAATAAGGACATATTTTTTAGTAATTATCTCAGGAAAACACTGTAACTCATTGATACAATGTCAATTTGACTATAATTGTTCTTCGTGGTTTTGTGGTTTAAATAACAAGAGGGCCAAGATGGCCCTATATCGCTCATCTTGGTACAAGTCCACGTGCCTGGTGGAAGATATAATATGTTATATACCAAATAAGTTTTCCTATTTTTGTAAAACAAATGTCCCCGGGCAGTCAATTTTGACCCCAGGGGCTAATTTGAACAAACTTTTGAAAGAGGGGGGGGGGGGGGGGGGGGGGGGTCTACTAGGCAATGCTACATGCCAAATATCTAAGCTCTAGGCCTTGTGGTTTTAGAGAAAAAGATTTTTAAGTTTTTCCTATAAAGCCTTGTATAAACTAAGTGACCCGGGGGGGGGTCAATTTTGACCTGGGTCTAATTTGAACAACTTGGTAGGCCCTGCCAGCACGCCAATATCTCTCTAGGCCTTGTGGTTTCAAAGAAGAAGATAAAGTTTGTATATATTCCTATGCAAAAAAGACCACCCGGGTCGGGAAGGTCTATTTTGGGGGGGGGTCGGGGGTCATTATTTGAACAATCTTGTAGAGGTCCATTAGCCAATGCTCATGCCAAATATCTAAGCTCTAGGCCTTGTGGTTTCAGAGAGAGATTTTTAAAGTTTTTCCTATATATGCCTATCGAAAAAAAAAAACCCCCCCCCAAAGGGGACAATTTGACCGGGGGGGGGGGGGGGTTGGGGGGGGGGGTCATAATTTGAACAATCTTGGTAGAGGTCCACTAGACAATGCACATGCTAAATATCTAAGTCTAGGGTGTGGTTTCAGAGAAGAAGATTTTTAAAGTTTTTCCTATTTGTTGCCATAGGCAACCAGAGTTCCATGGAATGGAACTCTTTGAACAATTTTGTAGAGCTCATGCAAGGAACATTCCGCATAGTTTTTCAACATTGGCCTAAAGGTTTCAGAGGAGATGTCATTTGAATCAAAATGTTGACGGACGACGGACGACATACGACGGACAATCATCGATCAGAAAGCTCACCCTGGCGTAGCCAGGTGAGCTAAAAATCAAAACATAGTCTTGTCAATTTATTATTTAAGTAAAATACAAATTACTTCACAATATATGTTTCTTCCTGTGTGATATTAATGACTGTGATATAAAATTGAATGTTAGACATGGGCCCTTTGGAAATAAGCTTTTGTATTTATAAGCTTGACAGGTTATTCTGTGAAATATGTCAACAAAAAGTAGTAATTCTAAATAAGTCACCTGTGGTAAAAAACTCAAGTATCAATCAAGTTAATTTAAGAAATTATATAAATATACTTCAAGCAAAGTCTGTATTAAGCTAATTCTGTGATAAATGAAACAAGTATTATGTGTGGTGTAATCTATATTTATATACTTTTTGGACTGTTCTAATATGACATTGCATGAATAAATATATCTATAAAAATGACATACTAGTTAAAGTGTGTTAACCTGTCAGCTTAAAATGTCTGTCAGTGTATTAAGATATAATAAATGGCTGACTCACCTTCTTGTTTGACCTCTGTTTTGATTTCTGCCTTGTCAGCAGATTTCTCAAAAGTTGGTGTGTTTGATCTTGAACTTCCTTTCTTTTTCTGTAAATACAGGAGAGCTGTTACATTTAGCCTCTTGTTCTTCATATATGTACAGTTGGATTTTACAATGCTGTTTGCACATACCTTTATCAAAAATCCCTACCTGTCCTCAAAACTTGCATGCAATGATGCTTAATCAAAAATACATCTTAAAGGTCCTCAGAACCACAAGTTGCTTTTATAAAAAAATTTAAAAGAAAAAAAAATTTTTAAAATTGTTTAAAAAAATTTTAAAAAAACCTTGGGTTTTTTCCTGTTTTAATACCCAGAAAAACAGAGGAAAGATTTTTTTTTTTCTAATATTGACCTGGGTGGTCTTTTTGTCCACTTTGCTTATTGAATGTTGTAAACAGTCAGACATAACTTTCACATCATTGGGAAGTAAATTTCTTCAATAAAATTCAAAATAGGCATGTTTAGTATGACAACCTATTTACAGCCTCCACTGGGAGATTTCGGAAAATTACAAAGATATTTGAAAACGGGAAAACCTACTTTGTAATATAATTTATTAATCTTTTGTTAAACTCAAATTTTCAACACAATATGGTCACATTCAATGCAGCATGTCAATTTTTCCTTCGAGGGAAGGCACCCGTTACGATTCCAATTTAAAAAAAAAAATCGATTTGGTGTTAGTAATGGACCTTAAGTCCGAACCACAAATTGCTTTTATTTTACGAAGAAAGATGTCTTACCGGCAGACATGACCATTCTTGCATACCGGATCGGGGTATCCACATTTTTACCAGTGCTGGAAAATCTCATGTTACATCCCCGCGTGTAATATGACTTTCATGAACAACTTGTGACGTAAAGTTATAAACATTCTGACGCCACTTCCCCAAACAAAGCATATGAATATCGTTTTGGTTATGTATATTTTAATTTGTATTTGTCTATAACAGAAATAACTTGGTCAAACTTATTTCTTATATGTTTTTAAAGCATCCACTGTGTTTTGAGCATCAAAAACATCATAAACCAATGTCACCATTTTGAAGGGTAACTTTAAGAAATTTGTTTTAAAGTGCAAGACAGTATGCAAGAAAAAGTTTCTATCATGAGACATTTGGTTCAGATGGAAATATCCGTCACCTGGGGTAACTTGCAGGAACTCGGCAGAGCCTCTTTCCAGCCAAAACAGTTACCCTCGGTGACAGATATTTTGATCTGAACCGTGTGCTCATGACAGAAACTATTATTACTTGTACCAAAAACATCCCTAACTTTACATTTTAAAGTGATGGACATCAATGTAATGTTATTGCAAGAAATAATTAAGTCTACCAGGCAACTTTTTTGTGAAAAACGACTTGAATACAAAAGAAATGAATATGTCAACATTGTTTTAGAGTGAACAGAACATGGTTCTATCATAATGACATTATCCTATCAGTATATTTATTTTACATTATAAGTAAATTCAAAGTGACCCTGGGACTTTAATCTATGCTGCAGCTTCCATTCACTTGCAACTTTTATTCCCATAGGTCATCGAACAAAATATCTATTACCAAGTCTGAAAGCTAAGTCTAGAAAAGACCTTCATAAATTGATTTCTGTTGGTCTCATACCAAGAGCTGAATTATACTTCTGTCTCCCAAATCCTTTATATATAATATATATACAAGCATTGTTTTAACCCCCTTCAATACACATAAGAACTGTTCCAAAACGCTTTATTACATACAAGCACTGCTACAAACACTTAATTACAAACATGTACAGCTCTAAAACCTTTATTACATGCAAACATTGCACTAAAACATCTTACCATATACAAGCACTGCACCAAAATCTATTAATACATACAAGCACTTCTCCAAAACCTTGTAAAACATACAAGCACCGCCCCTGAACCTTTTAATACATACAAACACCACCCAAAAATCCTTCATTATCTGAAAGAACTGGTTCAAAACCCACCCAGCACGCATCAAAGAATCACATACCTGCATGAAGAGAACAGATGCGTATTTATCTTCATTTTTCTCTATGTCTGAATCATCACTTTCTGATGAGGAACTGCTACTGTCACTGTCATCACCACCTGATATAAATAAACACAAAGATTTTAACACTAACCTGAAGTTACCACCTTATTATTTATTTTTGATAACTGGCTGTGTTTAATAGGTTTTATGTAGCTTTTAAAAATATTTTGCATTGTAACAAGTCCATTATAACACAAATAGTTTGTGTTTTGTAATCAGTATGTGCCATAATACTTAATACAGATGGAGTCCAAGCCTGCTGGACAGTATGCAGGTTATCCATACAGTAGTTGTATGCATGGTTAAAAACTTAAGATACATGCTATAAACTCAGATTTGTATTGAACCATTTAGTTCCAACCACACAAATGAGTAGTATGGATTCAAAATATACTTTGGTACAACAGCAGTTCCTAACCTTTTGAAAAGGTAGTTGACATACAGTAAAATCAATCCTGACATCACTTACCCTCCTTCCCACCTTCCTTTTTCTCTTTCTTTGCCTTTTTCTCCTTTCCTCCCCCAGCTTCCCCTCCCCCACCCTCATCAGCCTCTCCCTCCTCATTTTCTTCTTCCTTGTTCTCCTCCTCTTCCTCACTGCTTTCCTCCTCTGAGTCTATCAATTTCTTCAGACCGTGCTCCTGGTCAACACCCTTGTCATCATACTTATCATCTTTATCTTTCTCATCTAAAGAATCCTCACTGAAAGTATCATGTGCTTAATGTTAAACTAGCTAGCTACTAACAGATAACTGGTAGTATACCGTTAAGAAAAATACAGTGTCAAAATGTAAAAAGGATGCTACAGCAAGTCTGGTGACATTTCTTCCGGTTGTTAATGAGAAGACATTTAATGGTTTTTGTTTTTAGTAGCAGCCCCTATTTGCACTGGACTGAAACCATTTTCGTCATTTTAAAAGGGGACAATGCAAGGATGCTACAGGGCAAATTTGGTGACAATCCACCAATTAAGCAATGATAAGAAGCCATTTTTCAGTAACAGCAGTCCCTGTGGGAATGGACTGGAACCATTTACTGGTTTTTTTAATGGGGACAGTCTAAGGATGCTTCAGAACAATTTTGGTGACATTCCATCCATTGGTTCATGAGAAGAAGCCATTAAAAATCTTTTTTCTATTTTTAGCAACAGCGGCCCTGTGTGCACTGGACCGGATTAATTTCATCTTTTTTGAAAGGGACAATGCATGCTACAGAGCAAATTTGATGACATACCATCTATTGGTTCATGAGAAAAAGCCATTTTAATATTTTTCTATTTCTAGTAAAAGTGACTGAGTGGACTTGACCAGAATTATTTGCTGTTTTTTGAAAGGGTTCAATGCAAGGGTACTACAGAACAAGTTTCATAAAAATATCATCATCACTTCCAGAGATATTCAAGGAAACATTTCTGGATGGGAGGCGACAGGACAGGTCAACATATGGGATTAATTTTAGGTAAAATACATCAGAATTGACAATATGTATGCAGCACTTTATATTTAGTGAAATAAAACATAAACAGGGGACTATAAATATTGCTTTCTTTCATAAGGAAGAAATATACTTTGCATTCTTTCACAAGGAAGAAATATACTTTGCATTCTTTCATAAGGAAGAAATAAACATGCGTTCTTTAAGAAGGAAGAAATATACGCTGCATTCTTTCAGAAGGAAGATACGTTGCATTCTTTCACAAGAAAATAATCTACACTGTACAACCTGGTAAACTGAGTACCTCACAGTTACTAGGTAACACAGTTACAATACTCAAGTGTGTGTCCAGTGTTAAAAAAGAATATGATGTTTTTGAGACTTGGGCTTACAAAAATTGAGGGATTTCTTTTTAAATTTTTTAAATGACTGCTTTTGTTTGTATTGAGTACTTCCTGACAATTAAGTTGAATGTGAATTAATAAAATTATCAAGAATGTACTACAGGTAGTACTTTAAACTAACCTTCCTGAATCCGATATATAATCCAGTTCTCTATCATCAAAATCTCCCTCGTCACTTTCTTCTATTGCTTCATCATTATCGTTGTGTTTACCAGTCTTTTTGCCTTTCTTTTTTGTCTGTTTCTTCTTTTCTTTCTTTGGCTTACTTTCTGAAATGAAGTCATTGTATTATCTTCTTGAAAAAAAAAAAAAAAAAAAAAAAAAAAATTTTTTTTTTTTTATTTTTTTTTTTTTTTTTTTTTTATTTTTTTTTTATAAAAAAAAATTTTTATTATTATTATTATTATAATGTTTCATATAAAATTACTCTTATAAAATAAATGAAAATAAATGTGTTTTTTTTTTTTGTGTATTTAAACAGACATTTCAACAGCTACAAACAAAAATAGGGGCACATTTAGAGGAAATCTGTTTTATCATCAGGGAATATATCTAAGTAATAATTTATTGTTACGTAGAAGTAGCTACAACTTGGACTATCTGAGGTACTTGACAAAACACGGTTTAAAAAAATATATGTACTTATGACCTTTCTCTACTGTATGAGAAGTTACATTCGAACTGTGCAAGGACAAAAACTGCATTTGCTAATCAGTTATAGACTTTTTGACACAAAGTTATTAATGATATCAAGAGAACAAGATGGCCATGATGACCCTTTATTACTCATCTGAATACCATTCCTCAAAAAGACAAGAAAGTAGGTCAAAAGGTTGTGATAAAGGTCAGCAAAGACCAAACATGACCCAGTTTCAAATTTGGCCATGAGATCATTAAGATAAACATTCTGACTAAATCTTGAAAACCTGGGTATTAAAATGAGGTGTCAAAATGATACATCGTATCAAATGTCAAAACAACCTTTCTGACATATTTCCAGGATATTTGGGCTGAAATTGTAACCTCTTGAGTGTTAACAAGGTTATTTCCACATTCAGGCTGTGTGACCTAGAATTTTTGACCCCAGAACTGTACCCATAATTCGAACTTGAGCAGTAGAAAGGTCATCTTAACAACCTTTCTGACAAATTTCAAGGATATTTGGGCTGAAAATGTTACCTCATTAGTCACTTGAGTGTTAACAAGGTTTTTCCATATTTGGGCTCTGTGACCTAGTTTTTGACCCCAGGTGGCCCATATTAAAAATTGAGCTAGAAATCAACCAAACAACCTTTCTGACAAATTGCCAGGATATTTGGACTGAAACAGTAGCCTCTAGAGCCTTAGCTAGAATTTTCTATTTTTTGGGTCATGTGACCTAGTTTTTCATCCGAGATGACCCATATTTGAACTCGTCCAGGAGTAATTACTGGCACAAACATCCTGAGCAAGTTTCATGACAATTGAGGCAAAAATGTGTTACCACTAGAGTGTTAACCAACAAATATGTGGACGGACAACGGACAAAGTTATTCATTTCTATTATTTCGACTCCTAATAGCCTTGACACTCTAGCCTACAGCTAAGGTGAGCTAAAAAATCCATATACACATTTTGCACAGCTACAATCTAATTTTACTCTTTTAAATTGAACAACTTCAGTTACTCAATTTCGGTATAAAAACACACCAAACTTTAGAAACCTCCACCCTCCATTGTGTGATTTATCCAACCTAATGAGGATCATCACTAACTGAAATGTAAGTTAACTGAGACATACCACCATCCTCATCTTCATCATCGTCATCATCATCATCACTGATTCCCCACTCCTCCATGTCAGTCAAAATCTGTATCAATGCAAACAACTGAACAAATCTAATGGTTCTCAACAGAAGTCCTTATGAATTTTCCTGAATGTTTGTCTGATAAGTGAAATACTGATAGAACCAATGTATTACACATAAGTACAAGCAGGTATGTTAAACATATTTCAAAATTAGATCAATGTGAGAACAGAAAGTGTAATAAACTGACTGCACTTTACAGAATATTTCTAACTGAATGTGCAAAGATAAACAAGTGTAAAACAGATGGGGATATTATGTATATGCTTGTATTATATCCAAAGCCACCTGCACTATTTCTGGAACATCCATCCAATATTATCAAATCTTAAATAATTATTTAAACATATCATACGTAAACTAAAACAGTGCTAGACATATGTAAGATTAGAACAGAGTAACAGTTAAATAAAGTTTGCTGTAATATGCACTGCTCTAAATCACACTGCTCTTATTTACACTGCTCTCAATTTACTGATTTCAAAATTGAACACAAGATCACAAAAATTGTTCACTCACAAGGCTCTTATCCTTCTTCTTCTTGACTTTTTTCTCTTCATCATCTTGTTCTGAAGTATCCACATCTTTCTTTATTCTTTTCATGATAGAAAACATGTTCATCCTCTTGTCTCTCCTGAAGTTACATATTACATGTTTACATCATTGCTTCACTTTTATGTTTACATCATTACCTGTAAATCAGTTGATTCTGGTAACTGTATATCACTGCTACACCATATTACACCCTTACCTCACTGCTTTACTTACATGTTACATGTATATATTCATACATTACATGTATAATACATTATACATATTGAAGTAAGCCATAAAGATTTCTTTTTCGAGAAGAAAAATAAAGATATAGTTGAATCTTGTCGAAGAAAGTCACAAAAATACAGACAGACAGACAGTAAGTTAAAAGGTACACTACATGTCCATAACATACATTCATATTAGAAACTAATTTACTACTTTAAATAAAAGACTTCAAGAAAACATGTAAGGATATATGTGAACAATTACTTGAGAAATTCCTCTTCTGCCTCTTCTGAGTTGAGGTATTTATACTGGACTACTGGCTGGAAGTTATACCATTCCTCTATAGGAAAGGCATCAAAGGCACCATCAGGACTCTGTGTGAATATATAGTATGATGTATTCTGCGTGATTGTTCCTTCTCGTACACCTTTGTACCTGTGAAAATAAACAACCTGATCAATCAGGTTCAAAGGAAACACCCTGCTTAATACCTGCACTACCATGACAGTGAAATTCTCTCTCATTCATATGATTTCTGTTAACACTGCTGTTATTGATACTATAAAATATGTTAGTGATAACTAACAATTACAAAATAAAAGTAGTTACTCACTGGAAATTTCCAATTGTATTAACCATTATGATTTTTCTGTGTTTTGAAATATGTGTACTGAATATTTTCAAACAAGAAAATTAGATTGAAACTTAGACTGACATAATTCAATATATGGTAGTAACTGTTATTTAATACAATTAAGGGTTATTAGTATAGTAACGTGATCCAGGATGCCAGATTTGCTCGAGTTGTGCGTCAGATCTGACGAGTGCGTAGCACGAGTATGATCCGACCTCGATGAGAGCCAATCCGGCTTATGGATCACATTACTATACTAATAACGCTTTTATTATATACCTTTTGACACTTGTCTACGCGAATAAACTAAATCAAAAGACATTTCAAGCGTAAAATTGAAGAAAAACTCTTTTTAGTGCGAAATATACGTAGTGTGACGCCATTTAATTAACGTCATCCTATAAACAAGTGGTAACAGCCCAGTCAAAAGTGACGTTATTAACGTCATGTGTATTTTAGGGCCAATTGAATGCACTCTTACAAATAATGCCATACTTTCCGTATTACACGTACATACAATACTGATTTTTCTGTCAGACCGTATTTGATGGTTGAATAAAGGCTGTATTTTGACAGAATATTTATAGGTATATAATAAAACTCTATGTCTTCTCTTCTAACATCTCCCAACATTTCCTTCCTCTTATTGTAACGACTGTTGAGATGAGCTTGGATACAGATATTTTTCTTGACAGACATATTTTACTTTTTAGACATAAATGATTTTTCAATACAAAAAAAAGTTTTGTCAATCTGAACATACGTGAAACTAAGCATCTGTACCTTTTGGCATCCTTTCCTTTTCCAACTTTCATCAACCAAGGCTGGTCATGAGGGTTATATTTCTTGATATGTATACCAAATTTCTTTCTTCTTGCCTCTTCTTTTTGTTCACGACCATATTCACTGCCAGCACCGAACTTAGGCATAGTCTCAAGATTGTGTGCATTTTTATATTCTCTCAGATTATTTTCCCTTTCAAGTCTAACATTTGTCTGAAAATGAAAAAAAAAAATTTGGTGTTCAAGTTGAGCAGCCTAACTGTAGCCTAAAAATCAAATAAACCCTTGGTGTTAAAGCTGGGCTATCAAAAAATTCATACATAGTAACTCTATGTAGCAGACTGTGCACTCTCTTTTCAAAAAGTCTGCACTAGAAACTTAACAAGCATAGCTATAATAGTCAGTGTTATTTCCAGTTTCTGAAGTTTGTGAAAAATCATCGTTTCTAATATATCCTCATTAGGTAGCAATTGGCTCTTTCTAGACTGATTCACATTAATTTTAAATAACAAAATAAAATAAGTAATTATTTTATATTTATCTTTATTCTAGAAAGCTCATATTTTGTGTACATGTCAGAAAAAAAAATACATGTACAAAATCTATGTTTCTTGTTTAGAACAGGCAACTTACATTTGTGAGTTTGAGAAAGTCAACTTCTGTTCCTGTGGAGAACTTAATCATACTATGTTTCTTTGAAGTGTTATTTGAAACTCTCACAACATATTCCTGGGTAGTTGACTGACTACTGGTTGATGGACTTGGTTTAGCAGAACCTGCTGCTACCTAAAACATACAAGAATATATTATAATAAATACGTACTAGTCATCAGTTTTCAATTAGAATTTATTTTTAGCAAGATCTGTTGTAGTCTTAATATGTATTTAACAAGAGCTGTCCATAAGACAGCAAGCTCGACTATTGTGGGTGTTTGCTAATAAAACAAAACTTTTATCAGTGTAATAGCAAAACAAAATTCTGCTAACTATTAAGTATAAACTAGGAAAGTTGAATCATAAAAAAAGTCAAAATCTATAACTATAGATTTAATTTTTGGTAAATTAATTGTTTGATACAAAATTTACCCTGAACACTATTGCAAGGTTTGATATTAAACTACCATAAGTGGTTACTGTGATATGTGCATGATAGTACCTTGCATGCAAAACTTTACCAAATTTTCAAAGTCAAACAAGGGCCATAATCTGCACTAAATTTAAACAAGAGTTATCTGTCTTGACTGTGTGACACCTCTTAAGACATTAAAAAAGTTTCAAGTCAATATTATAAGTGGTTACTGAGATATGTGCATGATAGTACCTAGCAGGCAAAACTTTAACCAAATTTTCAAAGTCAAACAAGGGCCATAATTTGTACTAAACTTTTTCAAGAGTTATCTGCCTTGATTGTATGACACCCCTAAAGACATGAACAAAGTTTCAAGTCAATATCATAAGTGGTTACTGAGATATGTGCATGATAGTACCTAGCAGGCAAAACTTTAACCAAATTTTCAAAGTCAAACAAGGGCCATAATTTGTACTAAATTTTTTCAAGAGTTATCTGCCTTGATTGTATGACACCCCTAAAGACATGAACAAAGTTTCAAGTCAATATCATAAGTGGTTACTGAGATATGTGCATGATAGTACTTAGCAGGCAAAACTTTAACCAAAGAAGCAACGCCGACGCCGACGCACAAGTGACTGTAATAGCTCTCCATATTCTCCGAATAGTCGAGCTAAAAATGGAAGCCTTTAGATTCTTATTTCCCTTCCAGTTTATGAACCCAGTCCCTATGTACATGTATATTTGATATCTGACATGTATTTGTCCATGAGATTTTAAACGCAGGTTTTACCTGTTCCAGACAGTTATATTGTCTGATTTGTGAATCATACACATATCCTTGTATCATAATCCAATCTGCAGATATGGCAATACTCATATCAGGATATTGATAAAATCTTTCACTCATTCACAACATTGTGCTCTTTAATATATAAAAGATTACTACAATATCTATTTAAGAGGTATTTAACACTTTGCAGAACAAGAGAAAGTTCATAATGTTGCATTTTATTACAACAACAACAACACAACTTTACAACCAGTGTCATGTTAACATTGATGTGTGAAATGTGCAAATCAGCCTTGCCTCAGCATCTACTTTTTCCCCTTTCTGTAATTATTTTTTGCTGTCAAACTGATCATAATTCAATCCAACTGATTCAATAGCTGGCAGTAAAATTTAGTGTTTAAATCATTATCTGGTATAATAGATTAAAGGTAAGTAGGGCTGATTATTGCAGCCAATTTTACTATCACGATAGTTATAGATAGTTAAAAGTACTATCACGATAGACTATCAATAGTTGGCTTCACTGTCGCGATACTATCCTGATAGTTTCGATAGTTTACAAACTATATATTTTTACTAAGTTGATTCAATTTTTTTGTATCAACACCTGTAATTATTATACAGTCGACTCTCGTTATCTCGATTTTTTTGGGACCGAAGAAAATAAGTCGAGATAACGAAAAATCGAGATAACCGAAGTTGGATAAAATATGCTCGATAGGGGATAGGAGGAGGGTAAGGAAGATTATTGTTGATAGAAAGACGTTTGCTTCTTTCTACCATCTTATGATCTGTGTAATACACAGGTTGTGAAACGAAACTAGCTCGTAGGTTTAAATCAACTAAATGTTCAATTCATCTGATTTATGTTGCCTTGCAACTCGGTGCCGAAAATTGAATTCCCCCCGGGTCCTTCTCCAAAACTCTCAGCGTTTGCCGATCCAGATATCCTCCCGGGTTTGTTACCGGGCCCTTCTCTAGATTGTTCGACTGGCACTCAGACAAGTTCATGACTTCCGCCCTCCGACATGACTCTTCCGTTTTTTTTTTCAATATCGAGATGTTATCTGTCTAATTGTTCTCAGTTTTGACACAATTCAATACAAATTACCAATTCCGCATATAACACAGCTTACGTCGCAAAAACAATTAATTAATTTTGGGTCGTTGACCGAATCACTGAGTGAATAGCCGCGCGTGGTGTTTTTCGCACCTCTGACAGCAGACGACAATTGAGCGAATACAATCGCGTGCAGCTTTTCGCACCTTGTTTGGCAGGTGATAAATGTCAAATCGAGATATCGGATGTCAAAATAGAGGAAATTTCATAGTTGGGGATCAAAAATTTAGTCGAGATAACGAAAAAATCGAGATAAACAAATCGAGATATCCGTAGTTGATTTATATAGAACAAGAAGGGAAAAAATCGGGACCGAGAAAATCCAGTCGAGATATCGAAAAATCGAGATAACCGTAGTCGAGATAACGAGAGTCTACTGTACTAATAAACAGATAAATTATGAAATTGTTACTTTTTTACTTTAATGGACAAACTGTGACCATGCCTTCACAATAAACGAAAGATAAATTACAATACGCTAAGCTTCAATGACTTACAAATAATTTGAAATAACAGAATGTGCTTAACATTTAACATATATGTTAAGATACTACAGAACTGAAACAGAGAACGAAATTTGAAGTGTCAAGTCAGTTGAAGTCACATGATCAGAAGTCCAGCTAGTACAGAGTCTAGGGACTACAGCAGGTCAGCAGCACACACTGACAGCACTATCTCATTTGTCAATGATTTCTATTTTTCTTCAGAAATAGCAGTTTATCAACATGCTTAGACTTTAATGCTGACCGCTGAGCTGTGACTATGTCCGATCTGATTATTCCAGTCTAGTCTAAACGCCGTTTGCCAGTATGTCCGGATTTTAAAAGAAGCTCGATCCCAGAGTACATAGGCATATCATATTTCTAAGGATGGTTTGCCTGTCCAGACTATCGGCGATAGTATCGATAGTGTGAAATTGCTATCGACTATTGGGCCTGACACAATCGCGATAAGCCGATAGTATCGACTATCGTTACACCCTTAAAGGTAAGGTTATTTAAACTGACAATGTTGAATGAAACAGCTCAATCAAGCTTAGCCTAACTAATTGTGCACCAAGGCTTTTTGCTATATACGATGACCGCCCTTCGTAGAGACAGACATCTATGTAATATCAGTTTGTAAAATCGGTCGGTCTTGCAGTCAAAATATTGAGGCTAAATCAAGCTATAAAATCAAATTACCCCCAGCCTGTAAGACTAATGCTTGATCATATATTAACCTGTACCAAGGATAAACAACCCAACGCAGTCAGTCCTGTAAGGCTCGGCATATGGGCCCTATTTGCTATCTGAGGCTCGGAGACAAGCCCAATACTCTTCCATTCACAGATACAATTTCAGATTCCTGTGGTTGATTAATCTGCTGAATGGCACATATTAAAAAAGTATGTAAACAGCCTTGAGCTAGCTCTTAAGAATCCATGTCATGATGACAACTGTTTACTGCATATATGGCCCAAAATATGCACCTCTGCACATATGTGTCCATTAGTAGCCATTCAATGTCTTTGGTTACCAAAGGTTACCAGGTTACTACAGTATCTTTCTATATAATTCTATGTTAGCTAAATGAAGGTCTATATTTTAATACTGGGTTACCTGGTTACCTAAGGTTACTCTAGGTTACCAAAATGGTATTAAAGATAAGAAAAAGAGTGAAAATTAAAAAGTTTAAAAAATAAAAATGTTTATGTACAGTATATAACTCTACAACCGCCTCGTTTGATAATGAATAACAATATTCGTGTTTTTTGTTTGAAGACATTAGAGTTATATTTTCAACAACTGGTGAACTGCGTATTTTGTTGTAATTTTACTATTTGAAGAGTTTAATTGCTGATTGTAAGTGAACACATTTATATTATCATTGAACCTTTTCTTTTGACATGTTTATTCTGTGGGCCTATTTAAATGTGTTTGAGCAAGTTTAGCAGAAGAAAAGTGTAAAGATATGTGAATATCCTGTATAAATGATTTTTTTATTTTTTACTATTTTTTAGTATTAATTGTTTGAAATATTAGACAATCTTATGTTAATTCCTTGTGAAATAGGCCTGCAGTTCTAAAGGTGACTATTAAAGGGAATTTTACATTTATCAACTTGTCCTTTTTATTTACCCATATGAGAATGCAAAAATACCAAAAAGTTTAAGAAGTTAAATGTTTGCAGAGCAGAAAAGAACGTGAGGTGAACTGTGTTATTATGTCATTACTACAACTGGCTGTTTTTGATATATCTAAAATCATGCTTTTCTGTCTGAAGAGGTCAGTGTAAAATGTCACAGCTTTAATGTGGTAAGTACTTGGATTTATTTATAAAATATTTAAAGTTGTGTTAAATTTTTCTGAAAGTATAGATCAAATCTAATAATGAATTTATTATCAGGAAATCTAGTAGTCAGAGTAATTAATGTCTCTTATTTCATTCAAGACAAACATTTGAAATATACATTATTTATGTGTACATGAAAAAAAAAAATTTAAAATTAATTATTAACTGAATACTGAAACAGTTATTTCAACAAATCAAAAACATAATTATTTCAACAATTTCATTTGCCTATCAGTCTGTTTATATGGGATTAGTACATTTATAACCCCTTACATATTTGCCTTGTGCTTTAGATCTTACAATTACTGCCTTGGGCATCATTGTGCTTTATGGCTTTCTTTGCCATATATGGTATGGTGAATTCCACTTCAAAGCAGCTCTTGTATATTGGGGATATACAATTATGTCATCACATAGCCATAAATCACAAGGCAGTAAATCACAGTGAAGCTGGGGGTGGAGTTTAAAGAACTTGTGAACCAATCATATGACCAGTCATCAGTAATTAAAATCTATTCTCATTCTGAATGAAAGTTCAGATTTCACACTTGTTGAATTCTGTTATAAAATCATTGCTTAATTATTCATCTGTAATTGTAATACTGTTAAATGTATATATTTTGTGATTTTATTAATATTTAATAAACTCTGGAATTGGAACTGAAGCTACTGGATACGGGTTAGCATAATTTTGTCAGTTATTTTATTAAACAATTAATAAGTTGCCTTAAAATGCTTTGTGTGCAAGGTATCACAATTTAGTCAGAGCTGTTGTTTTCAAATTTATAGTTTTAAAGCTTTTGTAAGCAATGTTTTTTATATTTTTTTCTGCAAGAGATTGTTAGTACCTATTTTGTTGCAATTAAGATTAAATAAATTCCTTGCTGATAATGAGAATAGAATAATATTTGTTTGTACCTTGTTTACACTTCAATTTGCAAGCATCAACGGCATTGTATCTATAATGAATTATGCAAAACCAAATAAAAAGTATGAAATCACAAGAACCAGCAGCTGCTGTTTATATTTTCATAACAGAAGCTAGTAACAGTAACCATACAGTAACATAATGTTATAAACAACCTGTTAAAAACCTATTAATTTTATCAAATTTGTCTTTTAAAACTAGGAACTTCTATAAACGTGTTACATCCAAACGTTACACCCAAAGTAGGACAATTTATTTAAATTGTTGCAAATATTTTATTTTTTATATTTTTTTTCAAGTTTATTTTACAAACATGCATGAGTCCCGCATAGAACGGGCAGCATCAGCAAAATACATATCTATATACAAAACAAAAATATATCAACAGTTTAGTTCTTGAAACCAGTATTGAAGTCCAATTATTGGCAAGATATTTTGACTTGTGAATGAATGACAATTATCAATATCTCCTTGTTGTGTAAAATCCTGTATCAATACATCCAGTAAAGAATGGCAATGTGAGGGATTAGATTTTGACAGAAAATTATTAGACAATGAGGTAATTTTTGCATTTTTGAGCTAATATTCTAGAAAATTCTGTTATCTAAATGGACATGATAAGTTTATTTTTCATAATTCCAATAGACCAAAAGGTCTGCGAGGCATATACATTTACAAACACATAAAACATGGCAAATCAGAGTGTGATATATAACAAAAGAACCAAGAAAAGAAATTAAAGAAGACAATGATCTACCATTAACTTGTATCTATCAGATTGTTTTGAATGTAATTCTATGCTTTTTGTTTTGTTTGAAATAAACTTAAACTTGCATAATATGAGGTAAAGACTGAGTTTTCACTTTTTACCGAATGAAGAAATGAACGCGACCTAATAATCCGATTGGTTAACTGGTCAGTATAAAGTCAGGGCGAAGCTGAGAATATTTTTTGTTTAACAAAAGTATGCGCTATAGATACATACAATGAGCACCCAGCTAATCTAATCGAAACAGTCGAAAGACTAGTCTGGATTTAACATGATATTTGAAGGAATAAAGTAACTTATTTAGGATAAAGTGAAGACCAAACTATTCATCCTGTGTAATAACAAATAGTGAAAGGAGTCTTTAATACATAAGTCTAAGTTCGAGTTCAATGCATAATTAACATACTGTTCATAGTAAATTCAAATAATAAAGTTAAACGAAAATACAATAGTTAATCAAAATATCTCTATCTATAGTTAGATCTTATTTAATTAATTAAATACTGTCTTTGGCATTCAAATGCATAATAAACATATTTAGCAACATTTTTTATAAGGGTTACATCTATGAACGTTTGCATATTTGGACGATTTCTCAAAATTCAGGTATGAATTTAGTTCCCAAATTATTATAAAGTTGACATGTTAATAAGTACGGACAATTATTTGTCTTCTGAATGTTTGCAAATATTGAAACAGGCATCAACACCTATAAATGTAAGCTGCTAAGTTTCTAAAGTTGACTTTTTGGATGATAACATACATTTGTATAATGTTTTAAAGGGTGAATATCGTACAATGCAGAACTAATCATGATCTGCACTGATTGAAAATTCATGCATAGGATTTTTCTGCTAGCATGACAAGTGTTACTTGTCAAAACAGCAATCTCTTGGCGGTGACTGCATCGACATAAACAAAAGGTGAATGTAAAAACTAAACTTTACAAAACCACAAGTAACAGCCTAAAGACTGTAATCACTATGTGTACTTATCTTTTGAACCTTATTATGTGAACAATAATCCTCTTGTTTAACTTACGGTATGCATTTAAGTAATAATTTGACCCGTGGTTAGGAAATCATTGAGCACTAAATGTTCTATAAAATTATAATAATTTAAATACATTCAAGAAACATGTTCGAAATATACATGTCCTGTTACATTAAACATGTTAATTAGCTGCATGAATATTTTCAAAAACAGGAGCAAACAGCATTCACTTTTGTATAATTTATTATTTGGACGCAGGTTCAATTCCTACACTCGGAGTTAGACATCAGCGTTTTACCAACTACCTAAGCGCTATATTTTTAACCGGGGACATAACCGGCTTCTGTACATATAGGTGTTTGATGTTTTATGAAAAAAATAAAGAAGATATTTTCTAAAGATCGCACTAATTGAAAAGTAAAATTTAGTGACGTAACGTCAAACATTGCGATACACAACTGTAACACTAACACCTCATGCTAAGGCTTGGTTTCAACCCGGGACTTTCATACTAGTATTACATTTTCTCTTTGCATAATTTGGCTGTTGAATGACAGTTGATTTGAACTGAATTGCAATATAAGAAGTATGCCAATTTAAGCCATATTTTAGTCATTTGAACAGGCAGGCAGTTTACCTTACTATACCAGAACTACTTTCTTTCTAACATGGTCGGTACCAGGGTCGAACCCATGACTCTCAATCTATGTAAGGTTATCATAGGGAGTTCAAGTCCGCGGCTCTTACCACTAGACCTCGAAGGCTGACCACCTAACCTCTAAGTATCGTAGGTGCGGAAATAAAAGTTAAATACATTATTGCGAAGAACTAGAAATGCCATCATGCACTGACGTATAAAGAATACTTTTAAGCATTTAAGCGTTTTTGAAGTGAATATTGAAAATCTCGTATAAAGCATGGTCAAAATACTCACTACCTATTGAGTGTCATGAAAAAAAAATCAACAGAATAACACGGACAAACACAGTCTGTACATATTTAGGTTTTGAATAGTTCTATGGAAATTTCTTAGGAACGAAAAAAAATATGTAGTTTCATTAAAGTAAACTCCAAATATAAGGACTCCAGATATAGCGAAAATCAGGATAAAAGGAACAAATTTTCTCAGCCCGATTAGTTTGTTTATTTTTTTATAGGAGTATGTAATACGGATTATAACAAACTCCGGATATAAAGACCATATTTAATGATGACTACAAAGTTGGTTACTTATTCCTTATTCCTTTTTCGAATAAGGAATAAGAAACTGGTTACTTATTCTTTATTCAAATCCGAATAAGTAACAGAAGTGATACTGCCGGTGCCAAGAAAAATGTTGTTGTCATTCCCTCGCATTACGAATATTTAACTGTTTTAAGGCCAAACAAACTTAATTTAAGCTATTACTAAGAGCATTTTTGAAAAAAAAGAACAAAGTCGAATAAGGAGTAAGGAACTGGTTACTTATTTCATATTCAAATCCGAATAAGTAACAGAAGTGATAACACCGCGACACGGACAATGTCGTCTTCATTCTTTCACATTACTATTCGACATTATTATTCGACTTTTTTCATTTTTTCAAAAATGCTCTTTGTAATATGTTAAATTATGTTTGCTTGGCCTTAAAACAGTTAGATATTGGGATTTTGAAAGAATGACAAAGACATTTTTCATGTCACCGGCAGTATCACTTCTGTTACTTATTCAGATTTGAACTAGAGCTATCACTAAATGTGATTCATACCCCCAAAAGACTGCTTTATAAACTGAAGAAGTTCGTAGTAACATAATACCTTGCAAACAAACTAAAAAGAGATATTGTTCTTGGCAATAACTCTGTAATTTGTCAAGATAGAGTTATGGTTCTTGTACACTGCACTTCCTCTCAATGTACTTGACCATTGTATGAAGTCAAATCCGAATAAGTAACAGAAGTGATAACGCCGGCGACACGGACAATGTCGTCTTCATTCTTTCACATTACTATGCGACATTCTTATTTGACTTTTTTCATTTTTTCAAAAATGCTCTTTGTAATATGTTAAATTATGTTTGCTTGGCCTTAAAACAGTTAGATATTGGGATTTTGAAAGAATGACAAAGACATTTTTCATGTCACCGGCAGTATCACTTCTGTTACTTATTCAGATTTGAACTAGAGCTATCACTAAATGTGATTCATACCCCCAAAAGACTGCTTTATAAACTGAAGAAGTTCGTAGTAACATAATACCTTGCAAACAAACTAAAAAGAGATATTGTTCTTGGCAATAACTCTGTAATTTGTCAAGATAGAGTTATGGTTCTTGTACACTGCACTTCCTCTCAATGTGCTTGACCATTGTATGAAGTCGTATTGAATTCCAACTTGTAGTTTTCAAGTTATGCTTCAGACAAGGAAAACTAACAAAAGGCAATAACTCAGTGAATACTCAAAATAGAGTTATAGTTCTTGTACACTGCACTTCCTCTGAGTTTGCTTGATCATTGTATGAAATTGTATTGAATTCCAACTAGTAGTTTTCCAGTTATGCTCCGGACAAGGAAAATGCAACAGACCGCCCGACTGACTGACCAACCGACCAACCACCGGGTGACTCCTATATACGCCTCCTAAACTTCGTTTTGGGGGTATAATAAGGGATAAGTAACTAGTTCCTTATTCCTTATTCGAAAAAAGGAATAAAGAATAAGTAATAAGTAACCGACTTTGTAGTCATTATTTAATGGGTCCATGGAGTTCATGATAAACTAGTGTACTGTATATGCCCTTATATTATACACTTATTATATCTTATAACAGTTTCTATGTTAAGGTTACTCAGATGGTCATGAATTGATTGTTGATCAGCAGTGAGAGGAAATAAGAAAAGAGATAAATATTTTAGCGTTTTTTTATTTAAAAAGGCAAAGTAATCAATCCGTTTGCTATATATTCAATTCATCCATATACACTTGGAGGCTTTTCTAACACAACAATCGTTCAAATGCATTTATTTTCAAATTGCTTATTTGTGGATAGCGAAATTTATTACATTTTATTGATAAAAACGTATAAAAAATGAACAGAATAAAACATCACTGTAGAAATAAAAGTCACAAAAACGTAATTGCAGCTTAACGTTAGAAGCACATGGTGTGGAAAGGTAACTCATGATAATTTGTATTTAAATGAACCATTTGCATTTCTGTATGTAAATGTTTTGTATGTAAACAAAATTGTAGGTGGAATTTATTGAAATGGATATAATTAAAAAAGCACCGTATGTATCCTCTATCACGATACTAGAGCTTACAGCACCAATAATTATGATTTGCGAGATTTATCCTAAAAAGGATAGAATGCATTTGATTGAATACAAAATCAGGAATAGCAGTGTGTTTTTTTCTACAATAATAAATGTTTGCAATATGAATTTTGGTAAATAACAAACAAATATTAATAAAAATCGATTAAATTTAATATGTGTCTAAAAGTGCGGCCTGTTTTAAACATGCCGACTGCGCGACATCTTTCGCGGACATTCTTTCGCACAATGATTTTCTGAGTTGAACAGTTTAATAAGTCATTATGTGTTTTTTCGGCGTGCCCAGGCGTGTACTAAAGGTGAATGAGCAAATAACCAATAATTCTTTCCCCACCAGTATTTCCACATGCAAAATGCAAAAAATGTGCACATCCCAGGTGCAAAGCTACTGAACCATCGCAGTTGAATAATTTTGTCATATTTCCACGTCTTATTTGGCCAAATAACTGCATGCATAGTTTCAAATCAATTCTTCGAATCATTTCCAAGAAATTCGGTTTTAAAAAGTGTTGCGTTAGAAAAGCCTCCAAGTGTAAACAATTTGCAAAAGTTAACCAACATTTTATTGCTTGAATAATATAAAAAAATTTTATGTATGTTTGGTTTGTAAAAAAAAAGATCTAGTGTAAAATGTAAAAATGAGTTTCTTAACCAAAATTAGTTTAAGTTTTACAATAGTAAAAGTGAACACATACACTTGAGCCCATTTTTAGCTCACCTGGCTATGCCAGGGTGAATTTTTCTGATCGGTGATTGTCCGTCGTCCGTCAACATTTTGATTCAAATGACATCTCCTCTGAAACCTCTAGGCCAATGTTGATAAAACTATGCAGGAATATTCCTTGCATGAAGCTCTACCAAAATTGTTCAAAGAATTCCATTCCATGCAGAACTCTGGTTGCTATGGCAACAAATAGGAAAAACTTTAAAAATCTTCTTCTCTGAAACCACAAGGCCTAGAGCTTAGATATTTGGCATGTAGCATTGCCTAGTAGACCTCTTCAAAGTTTGTTCAAATTATGCCCCTGGGGTCAAAATTTACCTTACCCGGGAGGGGGATCATTTGTTTTACAAAGGCGTATATAGGAAAACTTATTTGGTATATAACATTATCTAGTGATCTTCCACCAGGCAAGTGGACTTGTACCAAGGTGAGCGATATAGGGCCATCTTGGCCCCCTTGTATTATTTATTACCAGAAAATTTGAAGATAAATGAAATAAAAACTTCTCATTCTTTCTTTTGTAGCAATAATTCTGCCACAACCAGAGGCATCGGAGGTGTGTTAGACCTGCAAGAAGGTGGGCAATCCGCTGGACAAGTGGGTGGAATGTGAAAAATGCTTTAAGTGGCTTCACACAAGATGCAGTAAAGTCAACATAGGAGAATTTTCAAAAATAAAAAAGGGGTGCCCTCTTGGACATGCTGCTAAAATTGTCTGTTGGTTTTTTAGCCATATGTAGAATGACTGCATGAATTTGTAATTTACACCATACACTGAATTTCAGATTTACATACTCTCATTTCTATATTGTTTCACAAGTTGAACAAAGTAACCTAGTCATTAATGTGACATAACAGTAGTATACAGTTTCAAGTTTTGTTAAAAGAGGTTCCATTGTTCTTTTGCATTTTATGTTAAGGTTTTAATTTGGCAGGTGATGTGATTTGCTTCAATTTATAACACCATTGATTTAAACACTTTAAAAATGCCATCATATGCCAGTGCATAATACAGTATTAATATGTATAATATAAGTTGTCTTCACAAAATTTGTATTGCTTTTTATGTAAGATTTTATTGAAAAAGAGATTGTTTCTTCCTCAGCGTGTGAGCACAAGTGCATGTGTGATTATAATTAAGTGTTATTGTTTATAACAAATGAAAGTTTTGTAAAAATATATCTATTCTTTATAATTCTTTTTAAGATTGTCTCCAATTTATAATCACAATTTTATGACAGTCTATTGACAGTTAGTAATTTAAGTCTAACTCACAGAGGCTTCCGCATCTAATTTGAATTAATTATTTTCTGCCTTTTTTCTTATTGTTAGATTCCTACAGTAGTGTAAATATTTTACTATTAAATCAATTAAAATATATCTTTCTTGCAAAGAAATGGTACAGATTTGTTAAGCCTACGGTAAATGAAAGAAACAAAAACACACTTCCACCTGTGTTTAACATGATTCATAATTTATGTATTTATCTATGTGTGTATTATGTTAATTTATCTTAATTTGTGCATGGAAGAAAGCTATGTCATTCATTAAGTGCTTGTGTAAATGATTCAACTGGGAAAGCTGATATAATTTTATGGTGTATGTACATCTTATTTATACATAGGCCAGAGTTTTTATATTTTTTGTTTTACGGGAGCGCCGTACCTAAATATCGCAAAACCCAAATAAGAAAAAGATTCAAATTCTTAACTTTATTTTTATTTTTTCCGCCGCCCGTTGCTTCGATCTCCGATAGAAAATAAAATTTAGTGTTATTTAACCTAACGCTAATTTCACAACAGCGTTTCTCCGAGTATTTTGGAGTGACTTCGCGTGAAGTATTTATTAATTGAAATATTGGTAAAACATTCCTGTAAAAGCAACCGCCATTGAATCACAAAGATCGAATCAGACATCGCCGTCGACGTTTTTCGTTGAGAATCGCCGCTACTCTATACTATCACAGCGTTATGGTTTTTTTTATTGTTTCAAAAAATTGAGTTATTTCTTTGTCAGAACCGAAAATATTTATCACCTTTATGTTGATTTAAAATATTTATTTCCGTTAAAAATCCGCTGTCCCTTAGCATTGTCACTCGCGATAGGTGTGAAGAATATGGCCTGTCGTACTAATCCAGTCAATTATGAAATTGTTGGCAAATCCAAGCTGTGTGACACCGCTGACTGAGTTGTGAATGCAAAAAGTATTTATCAATTAACATTTCCAATTGTTCTGTATTTAAATCAAAAGTTATATATTTCGGCAAAAGTTAAAAAACGTTCTGTTTTAAAGAAAATTGCGGCGTTCCAGCGTGTCCGTTTTTTTGTCATTAATTAATTGTTTCATCAACTGCCAAAGCCAACGCTTTTCCAGTAACAATTTTCTGCTATTTATTTTAATGAATAACTTTTGCCGAAATATTTATTTTTACTGCAACCTCTTTTATTCATAAGATCAAAGAACAAACGCCGACGCACATTGTACATGTGAGTTTTGTTTGATCTTAGTGAAGCACGTGCCATCAAACAGACCGAGATATTTGACAGTTTGAGACATGAAAAAGTAATTCTAGACAATAGTCTGATAATTTTGGATTATAGAAATAATAGTTTGGAATAGATAATGTTATGAGTAAGTTTTATTTTTGGTGATAAAATATATTGAACACGCTATACAAATGTACGTCGGTCGGCAAATATTTTTGAATGTAACATGCATACAACCCAAAAACATTTCACTTGTAGACACATATTTCTACCGGCTATAATAAATTTGATTTTTATGTCCCGTAAACCCGTTCATTTACCTGTAAAATCACGCGAAGTGACGCGATTTTACTCCCGCGAAGTGACGCGATATTTCTCCGTACGCGAAGTCACTTCAGGCACTCCCAAGCTCACTCGAAGTCGCGTTATTTGTCTCCGAGTTACTCCCGCGAAGTGTCGAGTTCGCGTTTTTTGAATAATCCTCCAGGCCTGTACTGTACGTCTGTAACAACTTGCGTCTGAAGAAAAAAAAAGCCGACCTACCTACCCTATTTCTTTGGCCAATGTTACCTGAACCACATATATTTTTTTTTAGCCTTAACACTTTTTGGTCGAAAATAATATGTCTGAGAAAAAACCTTTAGGCCCAGCAGGGAATCGAAACCCAGTATCTCTGGCATGAAAGGTGCACACACAGTCATGTCGCTAAAGAGGTATCCAAACAGCAAGGCTGTTTGAAGTGGCCTATATCACTACACTCTTCCCCTCTTTATGTTATGGCGCTGGACATCAACTGTGTAGCCTTGCAGTTTCTAGCCCATTACCGCTCCCCTGGTGGCCTATTCCCTCTCACCGAGTTATCAGAACTTATCCTCGTCGCCATTGAAGTAACCGAGAGGAGAACAACCTTTAGGCCAAACCGAGAATTGAACCCAGTACCTTTGGCATGACAAGCGCACACTCAACCATGTCACTAATAATCATTTTGTGAAAATGACAGCTTGTTTTGCCTTTTATACAGAACTATTATACAACAGGCAGTATGGAGTACAAAACAAGTGTGCACAACTTCAAAACATACATTCTATAAAGGTTTCCGGAAAAAAAAGAAAAAAATATGGAAAATCCATCTTATTTTTATTCTTTTTTCTCGACGATCATTTTTCGACATCTTTTTCTTATTTTTATTCCCTCCTCCTGGCGCTTATTTTTGAAAAAATTCCCGTAAAACGAAAAATAAAAAAACTCTGGCCATAGTATGTGTTAATAAATAAAAAAATGTGATAAACTAGTAAAAGTGGCTTTGTTATCGTTATTTTAATATGCTTTGGACACTTTGTTAACTTCAGTTACTTGCATTCATGAAAAAATATATTAATGAACACCATTTTCACAATTGTTTTTCCACACACTTCAATGGACAGTGTATAATTATTACACTAGTTAGTGAAGCAAAAAGCTCAGGATGAGCTAATAATAAAGGCTAACAACAAAGTCTTTTTTTAAATTCCAACACGGTAACAACATTTCAGACATGCAGCCTCAAGTTACATTAAAACACAGTTTTGAACCATCAAAGATTTACATTGAGAAAGACATAGTAACCCCTATTGACAGTTATACCTAAGGAATACTGTTTTGAAGCCAGACCTCCATTTTTTTTCCATACATGATTTAAATATGACTACTGAAAAGTCTGGTCATTTAAAAGTGCATCCTGACCAATAAGTTGACTTTGGCTACCTGTCAGTTTATTACTGTAAACTAGTCTGATAACATATGAAATGTAAATAAACCAGACTGATAAAAATAGAAAGTGCATCCCAGTCATTGGAGCTGCAAAACTTTGGCTACCTGTCAGTTCAGTGCTCTTACATGAAATGTTTGATTAAAATAGACAGTGATACTTCCATCAAAAACAGAATGGTGATTGTAAATTTTTAATTCAAAAAAATTGAGTCGAAGTAACATAATTGATTTACATTACCTGATACCAGAACATACCCGCCTGTTTGACCAAAATCGGTTTTTATACTGGCCAAACAATAAAAACTTTTCACTACTTAGTAAGCGTTTACGTTTAATTTAACGTTTACATGGTTAAAAGATAAAAATATCAACAATTTACAAATTACACAATGAACTGTGGTTTAACCCATTCTTTATCCTACCTTCCTAGGCTTAATAACATTTTGTTCAAAGAACTATACACTACTTCACATACATGATACAATTTCCAACAACCTATTAAATATAACGGGCCATCTTGCGGCCCCAATAACAATGTAGGAACCCTGATGACTAAGAACCTAAGGTAACCCAGTACTCGAAAAAAACTCATTTATCCAAATTCAGTAAAGATCAATAGGCATAGCTACTCTAATTGACCCTTAGTACCCTTGGGTTACCCTCTTCTAGAAGAAAGACCCTCATTTATTAATTTTATTTAAAGAAAGACACAGTAACCCTGTATGATAAAAAGAAACTACTGGTACCATTTAAGATGATTTACTTCTAGAAGAAAGACTCGCATTTATTAGTTTTATTTGAAGAATTACAAAGTAACCCTAATTGCCCCAGAGTAACCTAAGGTACCCTTAGGTAACCAGGTAACCCACTTCTAGAATAAAGACCTTCATTTATTATACCCCCAAAACGAAGTTTAGGGGGGTATATAGGAGTCACCCGGTGGTTGGTCGGTCGGTCGGTCGGTCGGGCGGTCTGTTGCATTTTCCTTGTCCGGAGCATAACTTGAAAACTACTATTTGGAATTCAATACAACTTCATACAATGGTCAAGCACATTGAGAGGAAGTGCAGTGCACAAGAACTATAACTCCATCTTGACTAATTACAGAGTTATTGCCCTTTGTTACTTTTCCTTGTCCGGAGCATAACTTGAAAACTACAAGTTGGAATTCAATACAACTTCATACAATGGTCAAGCACATTGAGAGGAAGTGCAGTGCACAAGAACCATAACTCCATCTTGACTAATTACAGAGTTATTGCCCTTTGTTACTTTTCCTTGTCCGGAGCATAACTTGAAAACTACTAGTTGGAATTCAATACAAGTTCATACAATGATCAAGCACACTCAGAGGAAGTGCAGTGTACAAGAACTATAACTCTATCTTGAGTATTTACTGAGTTATTGCCCTTTGTTACTTTTACTTGTCCGGAGCATAACTTGAAAACTACTGGTTGGAATTCAATACAACTTCATACAATGGTCAAGTACATTGAGAGGAAGTGCAGTGCACAAGAACTATAACTCCATCTTGACTAATTACAGAGTTATTGCCCTTTGTTACTTTTCCTTGTCCGGAGCATAACTTGAAAACTACTGGTTGGAATTCAATACAACTTCATACAATGATCAAGCACACTCAGAGGAAGTGCAGTGTACAATAACTATAACTCTATCTTGAGTATTTACTGAGTTATTGCCCTTTGTTACTTTTCCTTGTCCGAAGCATAACTTGAAAACTACAAGTTGGAATTCAGTACAACCTCATACAATGGTCAAGTACATTTAGAGGAAGTGCAGTGCACAGGAACTATAACTCCATCTTGACACATTACAGAGTTATTACCCTTTGTTACTTTTCCTTGTCCGAGAGCATAACTTGAAAACTTCTGGTTGGAATTCAATACAACTTCATACAATGGTCAAGCACAGTGAGAGTGAGTGCAGTGCACAGGAACCATAACTCCATCTTGATTAATTACAGTGTTATTGCCCTTTGTTACTTTTCCCTGTCTGGAGCATTTTTCGAAAACTACAAGTTGGAATTCAATTTAACTTCATACAATGGTCAAGCACAATGAGAGGAACTGCTAAGAACAATATCTCTTTTTAGTTTGTTTGCAAGGTATTATGTTACTACGAACTTCTTCAGTTTATAAAGCAATCCTTTTGGGGGTATTAATCACATTTAGTGATAGCTCTAGTTTGATTTATTTCAAGAAATACAAAGTAACCCTGAATGCCCAAGAGTAACATGTGGTAACCTCTGGTACCCTTAGGTAACCAGGTAACCCACTTCTAGAATAAAGACCCTCATTTATTATATTTATTTGAATAACAAAGTAGTAACCCTGAATGACATAGAGTAACCCGAGGTAACCTCTGGTACCCTTAGGTAACCAGGTAACCCACTTCTAGAATAAAGACCCTCATTTATTAGATTTATTTCAAGAAAGACAAAGTAACCCATAATGCCCCAGAGTAACCTGAGGTAACCTCTGGTACCCTTAGGTAACCAGGTAACCCTGTTTTGGAATAAAGACCCTCATTTATCATAATTATTTGAATAACAAAATAGTAACCCTAAATGACATAGAGTAACCTGAGGTAACCTCTGGTACCCTTAGGTAACCAGGTAACCCACTTCTAGAATAAAGACCCTCATTTATTAGATTTATTTCAAGAAAGACAAAGTAACCCATAATGCCCCAGAGTAACCTGAGGTAACCTCTGGTACCTTAAGGTAACCAGGTAACCCTGTTTTGGAATAAAGACCCTCATTTATCAGAACTATTTGAAAAAAAACAAAATAGTAACCCTAAATTACTTGGAGTAACCTGAGGTAACCTCTGGTACCCTTAGGTAACCAGGTAACCCACTTCTAGAATAAAGACCCTCATTTTATTAAATTTATTTTAAGAAAGACAAAGTAACCCTAAATGACCCAGGGTAACCTCTGGTACCCTTAGGTAACCAGGTAACCCAATTCTAGAATAAAGACCCTTATTTATTAGATTTATTTCAAGAAAGACAAAGTAACCCATAATAACCCAGAGTAACCTGCGGTAACCTCTGGTACCCTTAGGTAACCAGGTAACCCACTTCTAGAATAAAGACCCTCAATTTATTAAATTTATTTTAAGAAAGACAAAGTAACCAATAATTACCCAGAGTAACCTTAGGTAACATGTGGTACCCTAAGGTAACCAGGTAACCCTGTTTTGGAATAAAGACCCTCATTTATCAGGATTATTTGAATAACAAAATAGTAACTCTAAATGACAAAGAGTAACCTGAGGTAACCTTAAGTACCCTTAGGTAACCAGGTAACCCACTTCTAGAATAAAGACCCTCATTTATTAGATACATTTTAAGAAAGACAAAGTAACCAATAATGACCCAGAGTAACCTTAGGTAACATGTGGTACCCTTAGGTAACCAGGTAACCCTGTTTGGGAATAAAGACCCTCATTTATCAGAATTATTTGAATAACAAAATAGTAACCCAAAATGACTTGGAGTAACCTGAGGTAACCTTAAGTACCCTTAGGTAACCAGGTAACCCACTTCTAGAATAAAGACCCTCATTTATCATAATTATTTGAATAACAAAATAGTAACCCTAAATGACATAGAGTAACCTGCGGTAACCTCTGGTACCCTTAGGTAACCAGGTAACCCACTTCTAGAATAAAGACCCTCATTTATTAGATACATTTTAAGAAAGACAAAGTAACCAATAATTACCCAGAGTAACCTTAGGTAACATGTGGTACCCTTAGGTAACCAGGTAACCCTGTTTTGGAATAAAGACCCTCATTTATCAGAATTATTTGAATAACAAAATAGTAACCCAAAATGACTTGGAGTAACCTGAGGTAACCTTAAGTACCCTTAGGTAACCAGGTAACCCACTTCTAGAATAAAGACCCTCATTTATCATAATTATTTGAATAACAAAATAGTAACCCTAAATGACATAGAGTAACCTGCGGTAACCTCTGGTACCCTTAGGTAACCAGGTAACCCACTTCTAGAATAAAGACCCTCATTTATTAGATACATTTTAAGAAAGACAAAGTAACCAATAATTACCCAGAGTAACCTTAGGTAACATGTGGTACCCTTAGGTAACCAGGTAACCCTGTTTTGGAATAAAGACCCTCATTTATCAGAATTATTTGAATAACAAAATAGTAACCCAAAATGACTTGGAGTAACCTGAGGTAACCTTAAGTACCCTTAGGTAACCAGGTAACCCACTTCTAGAATAAAGACCCTCATTTATCATAATTATTTGAATAACAAAATAGTAACCCTAAATGACATAGAGTAACCTGCGGTAACCTCTGGTACCCTTAGGTAACCAGGTAACCCACTTCTAGAATAAAGACCCTCATTTATTAGATTTATTTCAAGAAAGACAAAGTAACCAATAATGCCCCAGAGTAACCTTAGGTAACCTCTGGTACCCTTAGGTAACCAGGTAACCCTGTTTTAGAAAAAGGACTACCATTTTTCTATATTTATATTATGAACATAAGAACTTGAATTATAATGTAGCTTTAAAATAGGTAACCTGGTAACCTCTAGTAACCAAAGGTATTGAATGGCTACTTACGGACACATATGTGCAGAAGTGCACATTTTGTGCCCTATCTAGTTTACTGTGGTCAGTGCTTTGAATTCAGAATTGGATGAGTGATTGAGTGGAGGGTTCGGCTACAACAAGACATGCAGTTGATTACAAAAATATGACGGCCTACGTAATGTGAAAAATGGCAAAAAATACATGAGTATAAAAGGCATCGAATACCGGTGGTTTCGCTGCCATCGTGACTTAGATCCCCCGTTTTTTCTTTTCTTCCGTTGGTCTGTCAGCTTTTGGGCAGAAGTAAAATTTTCGTAAACATAAAAAGTAGATTTAACGGAAATAATTTCAGACAAGGCACACGATTCGCTTTAGAATATTTTTAAAATATAAACCTATGGGACAAATTTATAAATATTTCAAGATTTTCTCCAAAATCAATCATATTGTTTTATACGAAACTCACTTTAATGCTGAATTCAAGATGGCGCGTAACGAAGAAAAACATTCCGGTAGACTCAACCGATTGTGGTTGCAGCAATTAGACGAAGGTTTTATCAATTAATTTCAACAGAAACTAAATTCATAATTACAGGCCAATGAATTGGAAAGATAATTTGTTAATATTCTTTAAAGATTGTCTAAGTATTTGCTATTGTCATATGTTTTCACGATTCGGTCCTTTATTTGAACAAACTTTCAACAGTAATTTAAGAGAATGTATGTATGTAATTTAGAGTTTGATCGTTGGTACAGGATAATCTATATGACCAACAGTTCCAGAGACACCTATTTCTTTAACATGCCTGTTGTACAACACAGATACATTGGACCTCGGTTTCAGGTGTCATCTGAACCATATTAGTTATGTTAGTAGAGGACTGGGGGCTAATTGAACCTGGGATCCCTGGATTACAAGTCAAGCGCATTAACCACTAGACCACTGGTTTTTTAACATGCCCTTTCAAGCTTTGTACAGCACAGATGCATCGGACCTCAGTTTTAAGTGTCATCTGAAACACCATTAGTTATGTTAGTGGAGGACTGGGGGATCGAGCATGCGATCCGAGGAATACAAGTCCAGCACAATAACCACTAGACCACTGCTCCAATTAAAGAGTTCGGCTCCGGAAAGATACAGGTCACCAGGTACATGTACTATCATAGAAAAACTATGTGAACATTCTAAAAGCTACATTTTCTACTCAGTCGTCATGAAAATTTGTCAAAATATTTGGCTTGATGAACTCTGCGTCAGGTTTGAATCTTGGTCATGTGGGGTCTAAAACAAGGTCACTTGGTCATATAATAAAAAAAACTTTGTGAACACTGGAACTTGCAAGGATCATGTTTGAGGGCGACATAGGCGAAATTCTCGCCACAGTCTCTGCCATTTTCGCGCCAATTGCATAGAAAAGCAAAAACGAAGTCACTCTAATTTCCTGGAATTTTAGCAAACACTGACATTGTTTCCATCACAGGTGGAAGGAACATACTTTTGCCCCCTTCCCCCCCGCCTTGTTGAACCCCCTTTCTATGTTTTTTTCTTAATCTTTAATAAACCAATGTACCAATGTCTATATCAGGGCGTTGGCCGCTAGACCGAGCTCCGGGTTTTGACCCGTGAAAATTTCGAAAAATGCCCGTATTTGACCCGCAAAAAACGCCCGAGAGTCATATTTGACCCGTAGGAATTTTCATTCATGCGTCGATTCTTTAGCGTACGTGTCAATCAACTTGTTAATTCCAAACACTCGGGCCGTTGCAACCGTTGACGCGTCAGAAAGTGAGAACGGAGGCGGAGCTTGTATTTTAATCTACTCCTTTCAGTCAATCAGCGACGATCACGCACGTGCCCATTGTCTCGGCTTTGATAATGACGTAATCAATGGATGATTGGATTTAATTGACAAGCAATAAACACATGTTCGGCATCTATATATGTGTAAAAGATGTTGTTAACACGCGGCATATAAATGATGCAGTCAAAAGGTTATGCGCATTATTCGGGTCGTACCGACTATACCTCGAACGAGGTTGGTGGACCTAATAAGCACAATTACATACAAACAATTATGCGCATTATTTAATTAGTAGATGATCATATGGTGACACTCGAATTAGATAATTAGTGGATGTTTTTTCGGCGGCCTAGACGAGTAATATATTCAGTGTGTGATTCGTCGTGAATTAATTTTAAGAGCGTATTATATTGACTTACGTGTTGAAAGTTTTACTGACGTAATTTTCACTTCTAAGAGCCTTTCTTTTCCACCATGCATGAAAAACTTGATATGGAAAGATAATCAAAATAATAAGCCTTATAAATTCGTGCTAAATAACCTTCAGTATTTGTTAATTCCAATAATATCGCGGGGAAAAAAAGACGAAAATCGCGGACATGCGAGATCGCGAAAATATGTGACAAACGGGAAACGACGTACATTTGAGCCTGGGAAAGGGATCAGCAGCTAGATCTATCTAATTTAAGAATTTTTTGAAAAAATAACAGTAGAGCTTCAGAACACAAACTGAAAAATATATTATGTGCAAGCGCTAGAGTATAAGTCCGGAAACCCTATGACACATGGTTCGACCCTTAAAAATCTCACCTTGATTCTTGAAAATTTGATTTTGACCCTTGAAAATTTAGACTGAGGAGTCAATGACCCTTGAGTTTCAAAGCCTACCGGACGCCCTGTATATCTATGCATTTTATAACGGATATCATAATTTTTTTGTTCATAGCTCTTAATTAAGGTTCCCAACACATGCTATGAGTGTCTTTGTTTCTTTTGTAGAACATGCGAAGAAGAACCCGCCTCGTCCTGGTCTCGTATGTATATTACTTCTCTTTATTCAGTTGATTTAATTTGTGGGAGAATTCAATGAATTTTAACTGCAATCTGGAAAATATGCACAGTTATGAAGTTTTGCTAAATATTTTGCAATATTTCTAGACTGCAAAGTGAAATAGCAAAGAGTAATAATACACCTCAAACATTACAACTTTAGTTCTCACATTCTAAACAATGCAAAAATAATCTGTCATTACATAATGAAATTGTAAGTTGAAGGTGACAAAAGTATTTCAATGTACAGTTCGACCCCGATTATTCAATAACCTATTATTCGTATACCTGGTGTAATCCGAAGACAATATTCGGTCCCGAAATGTTTTATACATAAATGTATATAAAAATAAACGGGTTATTCAAAATGGATTTTACGAATACCTGGTGATATTCGAAGTGTTTTTTCAGTCCGATTGACAATGATGGTAAGGAATTTCACACCCATTATTCGAAATGCATTCCAATCAAACCAATAATTGCTGACACGCTCAACTTGTGAAAAACGACACGCGGTAGGCGCGTTATATGTGCTAAGGTGTGATAATTACATACTCGCTTTAACCTTGTTCGTTTAATACCAAAGGAAGAACTCTTGTTTGAAAGTCGGTTAAAGATGTTCACCTTTAATTTCGAATAACAAACTCGTGACTACCAAACTACCATGCCTATTTAAAGCATGACTTTTAATTTAACTGTCAGAAGAAAAATGACTTCTACTTGTGCAGAAGTAATTTGGGTTGAGCAATCTGGCGAAGGACCCGGTAACGAGGGGATACCCAGATCAGCTGATATCTTCCTTTCCATTCCTACTGAGCAATCTGGCAAAGGTCCCAGCCCCGGGGGAATACTTAGATCTGCAACGAGTGGAAAGGGTTTAAAAAGGAAAAATAAACTAAACGTTTGATATGATTTATTTTTGTTTTCCTGTTCCGGTCATCTAAATGATATACGCAATGTATATTACGTTAAGCGTCCGTGATAGCTATATACATGTATATATTGACGATTTACATAATAATCAGCTGGCCATCTTCGGGACTTGGATTATTCGAACCCATGGATTATTCGAAGTAAAATCTTGGTCCCTGGCACTTCGAATAATCGAGACTCGACTGTACAAGTTAAAATGCAACAATAACATTTTATTAAGTTACTGATCACTCAGGGTTGGTTATATCATAAAGCACCTTGCCGCTGTGTGTTATGCAGTAAGACAATAACTAATGCAACATTTTCAGGGTTCCTTACACACAGCACAGGATGTGAAGAAATGGATGCCAAGTATAAAGAAAGACATTGATTTTTATTTAAAGGTAATGAAGTTTTGCCATTGTTTATGCATAGTTTTCTTAACCATACTTATATTGTTATTATTTGACCAGTGACACGGGAAAATGAGCCTTCGGACAAAATACTTGGAAACTAGCTTTCTTGCATATTTGAACAAACAATATTTCAATATCAATATTGGAAAATTTCAGTTACCTACGTTCAGTACTTGCAAAACTACAACATTTTTAAAAAGTATACCTAAGGCGTCATTGTTCACTCTAAAAATGACGTCACATACCACAATTTGACGTCAAAACTCACTTCGATTTACATGGGCAGTAAACTTTTCCGGTAATCATTTCCTAACAGCATCGCTTATTTTTGGTTGCAACATTATATACTCTTTCAATATATATCATATCTGATGAACTATTTCAGTCTTCTTTCCACGATCGCCTTTTTTCATAGGGTATAACCAAGATTAAAAAAAGAATAATTTCAAATCGCGTTGCCATAGTAATGGTCTTGGAGGATTTTGAAGCAAATAGTATGTTTCTGTTGAGTAAAATATAGTAGCTATCAGTTTTTATCATTGGTTTTGCATTTAAAGAGGGTGACAAAAATGTAAATTTTATGGGGTTTTTAGCTCGACTTTTCTATGAAAAGGGGAGCTATCCTACTCGCCCCGGCGTCGGCGTCTGCGTCGGCGTCGGCGTTGGCGTCACACCTTGGTTAAGTTTATCGTACCACCCCATTTTATTTCAAAAGTATTAGAGGTATGGCTTTGAAACTTTCCATACTTGTTTACCATCATAACCTCCATCAACAGACAAGAGTACATAACTCTGTCAAGGTTTTTGACAGAATTATGGCCCTTTTTTGACTTAGAAAGTGTATTGAGCTTGGTTAAGTTTTTCGTACCACCTCACTTTATTTCAAAACCATTGGAGGTATTGCTTTGAAACTAACCATACTTGTTTACCATCATGACCTACATCAACAGACAAGAGTACATAACTCTGTCAAGGGTTTTGACAGAATTATGCCCCTTTTTGACTTAGAAAATACATTGAATATGGGTAAAATCCACTTTTGCCTAAACCCTTTGAGATATTGCTTTGAAACTTTGAATGCTTATTTACATCATTACCCCCATCTGTAGGCAAGAGAAGGTAACTCTGTCAGGGATGTGTTTTAAAAATTAAGGCCCTTTATCGACTTAGAATCTTGGTTAAGTTTTTCGTACCAGTCCACTTTTTTGACTCAACTATTTGAGATATTAATTTGAAAGTTGGAATACTTGTAAACCATCATGATCCCAAAACATGGGCAGGAGAAGGTAATTCTGTCAAGGATTTTATTTGAATTATGGCCCTTTTTGACTTTGAAACTCAGTTAAAATTTCATTCTTGTCCACTTGTTGACTTAACCATTAGAGATATTACTTTGAAAGTTGGAGTACTTATGTACAATCATGAGACCTATCGTAAGCAAGAGAAGATAACTCTGTGAAAATGTTTCTTGATTTGTACTTAGAAATTCCTAGTTAAAGTCTTGTGTGCCCTTAACTGTCAAAGTTTTGTTTTATAGGCAAGCACTAAAAAGTCGAGCGCGCTGTCCTACTGACAGCTCTTGTTATTAATTATTGTCGAATAATGTAACAAATGTCCAAAGGTACATTTTCGCGCGTCGAAGGTCATTTTCTCTTGTGTTTTCTTGTTCAGTATATTAGGACATGTCTGTATGTAAAGAGCACTAATGGGCTATCCCTAATATATAACTACATGTAATACGATCATGAAAAACTGACCATATGACCATAAAAGTAATACATTCTGTTTGTAATTTATGAAAACATTTTATTTCTGGATTTATCTGAGATAAGACAGCTGCAGTGTTGCACCGTGTGTCCGTCCTTATATTTGTCTGTGTCCGGACTGTAAATTTGTCATGCATGGAAGGATTTTAGAATAACTTGGCACAGATGTCCAGCACATCAAGACAACATGTCATGTGCAAGACCCACGTCCCTACCTCAAAGGTCAAGGCTACACTTAGAGTTTATAGGTAATGGAATCCTGTATATATGCATACTTTTGTGGCCGGACTGTAACTCTGTCATGCAAAGAAGGCTTTTAAAATAACTTGGCACAGATGTTCAGCATATCAAGACGATGTTGCATGCAAGACCCACATCCCTACCTTAAAGGTCAAGGTCACACTCAAAGAGTTTATATTAATGGAATCCTGTATATATGCATGCATTTCTGTCCATACTGTAACTTTGTCATGCATTGATTGATTTTAAAGTAAATTGGCACAAATGTTTAGCACATCATGATGACATGTCGCATACAACACCCATGACCCTACCTCAAAGGTCATGGTCACTCTTAGACTGTAAAGGTAATGGAATCCTGTACGCATGGTAACTCTGTTATGCATGGAAGGATTTTAAAATTACATGGCACAATTGTTGAGCACATGAGAGGACACAGACTGTGAGACACCTCTTTTGGGGGCATTCATCACTTATAAGGGACAGCTCTTGTTTGACACTGGCACACTTGATAACTAATGTGACTTCTATATTTACATGTTTTTTGTATGAATCCACACAACGAAAAATCAGGTCATTTATGTCAAAATATAAAACAAACCAAATATCGTATGTATACATAACATACCTAGCACAGCCCATTTTTTTTGTGTCTGAAAAACTTTTTTTGAATATAGCAAGGTCATAGCACCTTGCTGATTACCCATGAACAGTACTATATTTACTCTGTAAAGTAGAATTAAAAATTGATAACAACCACAAAACTTTAGAAGTATGACTGCTAAAGACTCCATTTCTTAGATTTTTGGGAGAAGTGGGTGATTTGCAGCCATGTGCATATACAATTACTTTCCAAGGTCCATAGGAGAACTATTCAGTGTACTACGTCTAAAGTTTTGCATTTTTTGTCCGTAGAAACACAATAGCTTCATGTCTCTGTATCCTACTACAGATTCTCTTACTACAATTTTCTACAACCAACAGTCCATTTACTCTATTATGCTCTGAAACATTTTCTTCTGTTCTGAAGCAATCTCAGGTTGGATGTTACCCTGACAGGAAGATTACAGAGTTCTCAGAGAAGATTGAAGGTCTTACAAAAGAATATAAAGCTTACCTACGTAAATACAGAGAACTTGAGAATGACCGCAGCAGCACACCGTGGGCAGATGAACCATATAGCAGAAAACACAAAACAACTAAAGGTATAAAATATATGCACTGTCATCTGCCACTGTCTACCAGGTGGTTATCAAAACAGATTGAGATAATTATAATATCAATGTATTTTGTAAGATAAGTAGAGGGGTTTGTCAGGATTGGGGGCTGATTTCAGTCTCGGGTTTCAAGATAGTGACTTCAGAATTGGATACAGTAAAGCTATTGTAATGAAATTAAGTGGGAAGTTAGTTTGTATTAAGATGTTATGTGAAACTGCATTTGGTGTTGCTTGAGTCAAGGTCATGGTTGCTGTAAAACACACTAAACAGACAAAACAAGGATATTTCAGTGGAAGTTGATGGTTATGACAATAAGTTTGTTTGAATAAGCTCCAATATGGACCTTAAATACTATATTTAACAGTTGCTGTGTTACTTCTTTAAAGTTACATGGAAGTTATGGACATTTCTAGCTGAAATACCTCCTCATATGACACCAGTACTGGTTTTTTAAGGAAGCGAACTCGAGAGTAACACGATTAGCTACAAACTTTCTTCATGATTGAGCTAAAACAAATTAGTATAAACTAATACGAAGCTACTAATGATACAACTGTCGGTTGATAGTATCATGAGATTAATTCTTTTATTGATGTATCAGAACTATGACTGTACTTTGGACAAATGATGTGTATTTTACTTTTTTTATATTGAAGAATAAGAACCAACGAGAAGTATGATCTAGAGTCAGTCAGTCATATCTGAATGAGGTTAATTGAGGATAACCAGTCCGCAATTAACCTACTGATGTCATTTACCAGTTTACATGAATACTGTAAACCGCTTGTAACTTGTTTATTTTCCAGAATCAGATGGCGCTTATGATGTAGATTTAGAACCTGCTAAAAAATTAGGAAAGAGTTCAGATTTACCAAAGAGTTCAAAGAAAACTTCATTTGTACCATTATCACTTCCTATACTAGATGTTGAAGACAGTTACAAGGATATTTACGGATACAGTATTGTTAATCCACAACTACCTACTGTGTCTGACTCAGATATTGTTTCACATGATCTGCCATTGGAGTTTAATTGGAACAAAAATATGAAAGCTTTGGAGTACCATGGTCAAGGTGATTCTTCTAATACCTGCCAGGAAATAAAGCCTGTAAGCAGTGAGTGGACAAAGAGTGTAGTGAGGGATGATGAGAATTATTCAGCTAACACTGAAGATAGTTTGTGTGACTGTGCCAAGAACTTGTTTTCAGCATCAAACTGTGATAGTGGGGTAAACGATAATGCATTTAAAAATCAGACATTAAACAGGTCAAATTTTGAGCAGTTACATAAAACTGACATACATAGATGTAAATGCAATAAGGTTGTTAATACTAAAGATCATGCCGATATGTATTCTTATGACAAGGTTTCTGTTGAGAAGTCAACAAATGTTGATAATGATGCAAGAAACATTCTTAACCTGCCTTACTCTGACTCTTCCAGTGATGAAGGTACCTAAATATTGTTTAATTTATTCTATCAACGAGAGAAGCTATGGCACTGTGATATTTCTATCTTATTTTTATGTGGAGCCATCAGTTGTGTCTATTGAATGGATTAACTTGTGCAATAATTTTACTTCACCTTAGCATGAAGTGCTTAAGGTGAGATAATGTGATCATCATTAACCTGGTATATCCATCATCTGTCAGTTGTCTGTAGGTTTATTCCTCTTCTGTCTGTTCACTTTTACCTTGTTCACAGGGCTAAATCAAAGAACAAGTGTATGAACACTCTGCAGGTGACATTTTTATCTTGTTCAAAAGAATCGTGAACATTTTTCAGAATGGTAGTGTGGATGATTTTTCGGTCTTTTTAAAACTGGGTGATATGCAGGGTCAAAGATAAGATCACTGGGTAATATTAAAGAAAAAAAAGCTTATGAAAATAAAAGAAACCAGTTGTTTTACACATTCAGAATGATTGTTCTGATGACTTCTTGGGCAATTTAAAAAAGTTATCACACAGGGTCAAGAACTACAAAGTAGGTCACTAGAACAACTCAAAGCAAGTATTGTGGACACTTTAGACTCTAGAGGTCCCATTCTATTTCGGCAGTATGGAATATACTCAAACTGACTTAAGTACATTTATGTTTTTATCACGCTCTTTTTGACTCATACAGATACATGTATGATCCATGCTGATGTTCTCTGTTGACTCAGGTGATGCATATTGAGCTATTTTTGCCCTCTTGCTTTTAATAATACAATTATAATAATACAACAATAATCATCATGAATAATAATAAACTTTGGGAGCAGCCATGTCACAGTGGTAACACGTTTGCCTCCAGTGCCATGATGGTAATGTTCTTAGGCAAGACACAGATATTTTCACATTGCCTCTCTCTTTGAGGTTGATTCCATCCACAATGAGTCTCAAGAACAACTATTCAAAGTTGTAAGAATTTGTTTGACAATCAAGAATAAATAAGTACAATTAAAAAAATATAAAGTGAATTCTTAAGTTATTTGCACTATTCATGTTTCTCATAAAACCTTGAAATAAAGCTGTATCCCTGAGAGGTTTAGCCTCTGTGATCTTGTAAGTCCATAAAGTGAACTGTGGTCTGGTAAAGGTATTTTGCTTTAAACGCCATCATCTCTTACCATTAGACTGTCATTGATCTATGTAAAACAAACCTCAAATTAAGTCGCCCTCATAGCATTAGAAAGAAAATTACCGGTAAACTACTTGAACAGTTCCAAAAAAATATATTTCATACTGATATAAAATAAACTGGATAACTGTCTACAAAGTTTTGCTCAAGAAATGTTGATTCATGCAAATATATGAGTGCCAGATGGTGTCTATGGCCTACTTGTAGATAACTAGAAATGCTTTCTGAAAACAGTTTTAAAAAAAAAAAGGAATTCATACTGATGTAAAATAAACCATGGATAACCGTATACCAAGTTTAGTTCAAGAACTGTTGATTCTTGCAAATATATGACTGCCAAAGGTTATAGCTTATTTCTAGATAACTAGAAATGCTTTCTCAAACCAGTGGTCATATTTTCAAATAATATCACAGTAATCACACAATTGATCCTTATCTTACCCATCTATGACATGGCAATGCATGACAATTGCCAGACTGACCTATTAGGATCGCATGTCCCATTAACATTTTCTTCAAACATCTCCTCTGAAACCACTAGGCCAATGAATTGATGATATAACTTGGCAGGAAAGTTCCTTGCATGAAGCCCTTTTATAGTTGTTCAAATAATTCCATTCCATGCAGAACTCTGGTTGCCACGGCAACAGAAAGGAAAAATTTTAAAATCTTCTCAAGAACAGGAAGGCCTAAAGCTTAGATATTTGGTATGAAGCGCTACCTAGTGGACCTCTACCAAGATTGTTCAAATTATGACCCCTGATTCAAAATTGACCCTGCATGGGGCCACTTGTTTTTACATAGGCTTAAAATAGCAAAAACTTAAAACTCTTCTTATCTGAAACCACAAGGCCTAGAGCTTAGAAATTAAGCATGTGGCATAATCTAGTGAACCTCTACCAAGATTGACTAAATTATAACCCCCATGTCAAAACTGACCCCACCTGTGGGTCACTCGTTTTTATATAGACTTGTGTAGGAAAAACTTAAAAAATCTTTATATCTGAAACCACAAGGCTTAGATCTTTGGCATGTATCATTGCCTGGTTGACATATTCCTCGAATGTTCAACTCATGTCCCCCAGGTCAAAATTGACCCTTTCTGCTATTGATGACGTTGTATTATAGCCAATGGTAGCAAGGTGAGCGATATAGGGCCATGATGGTCCGTTTGTTTTATGATTGCCAGCTTTTAGTACCTTGAACAAGAAAAAATGCCAAATGATGTTTAAAACTACATCATAAGTCATTGCTATTCATTTATGCGAAATTTTTATCAACTTTAGAATCATGCGTAGTCAGTTACATAACATTTGTAGAAGGGAAGTTTCCGTCATAAGAGAAACGTGACATATGTACCTGAGAGCTTTGCTTGTATATCGCAGACGATAATCAGTGAAACATGATTCTCTACGGAAGAAACTGCACGTTATTACACAAATAAGAGTAAAGAAATGGCTACTTTTCATTCAGATTTACAAGTATTAAAGATGAAATGGCTTTGTGTCATTTTAATTAAGTATCAGAATATTCCCACATTTTTGTAACATTTTACCCTAAGAGTACTTGAAATGATATATTTACTCGTGCGCATGCTCATTGTTTGTGTAAACAATCTCTCAGAGTTCAGCGCTGTCTGCAAATGACTGGTGCCCGCACTCCATGTTCTAGTAGACCGAAAGAAAATGCACTTTTTGCTTTAAAATATTCATAAAGCGAATATAAGGTAAGTGTGTACATTTGAGAAGTGTTCGTCCTGCTTGTCTTATACAGTAGGAAAAACTGTTCGGTTTGCCATACGGCTTCCGCCTCCTTATACGACCTCGGGAAACACCTTTAAATATTGTTTTAATCTTTGCAATTTATGTAAACTGAACAAGAAACGGCAGTAATTTTTAAATTTTCAATCAATTTCAATTCTTCAAAAACTAAAAATGACCAGTCTGCTTAAATTGTTTTACTTACTACTGCACTTACAATCTTGACTGACTGAAAACATGAAGGGTGTATCTTCATTTATTTGTAACAGTCTGGAGTCTTGTTTTCCATTTAAAAACCTGATAGTCACGGAAAAATAAATCTACAGTAGGTATAAAAAGGTTATGCAACGTGTGTAGCGGTTATAAGGCTTTTAAAAATTATACTGTGGTTAATTTTTACAGAAGGATGCACAATAATATGACGATACTGCCACAGTAAGTATTAAACTACCTTTATCCAAGTTCTGCAAAAATGTAGGCTGTTTTAAATGACCCGTCACCAATTTATTTTTACATTTTAGCTCATCTGACTTTGCCAGGGTGAGTTTTTGCGATAGATGATTGTCCGTCGTCTGACACCAAACAACATCTTCTCTGAAACCACTGGGCCAATGTTGATGAAACTTTGCAGGGATGTTCCTTGCATGAAGCTCTACCAAAATTGTTCAAAGAATTCCATTCCATGCAGAACTCTGGTTGCTATGGCACAAATTTAAGAATCTTCTCTAAAACTACAAGGCCTAAAGCATAGATATTTGGCATGTAGCTTTGCCTAGTGGTCCTCTACCAAAATTATTCAAATAATGACCCCGCCTGGGGTGTCACTTAATTTTACATAGGTTTCTATGGAATGAACTTTAAAAATCTTCTTCATCAAAACCACAAGGCCTAGAGCTAAGATATTTAGTATATAACGTTGTCTAGTGGACCTTTAACAGTTTGTTCAAATCATGCCCATGGGGTCAATATTGACCCTGCCCAGGGGGTCACTTATTTACATAGACATATATGTAGGAAAACCTTTAAAAATCTACTTCTTTGAAACCACAAGGTATAGAGCTCAGATATTTAGTGTGTAATAGTGCCTAACGGACCTCTTCAAAGTTTGTTCAAATTATGCCCCCTGGGACAATATTGGTTTCACCTAGGGGGTCACTTGTTTTACATAGACATATGTAGGAAAACCTTAAAAAATTCCTCTTGGTAAGACCGGTTAAATCAATCGGTAGAGCACGAGACTTGTAATTTCGAGGTAGCAGGTTCGATTCTCGGGGTTGACCAACTAAAATTACTAACAGTCTTTCGGATAAGAGTAAAACCGATGTCCCATGTATGGGTGCTATACACCTGGCATGTTAGAGAACCAGGGGTGTCTCTGGAATTGGGACGCTGTCTGTATCTTGCACTATCCTCCTAAACCTAAAATAACTAACCTCAACTGGGGGCGTTGGTCATGTGGGAAACCGGCAGCAACGATAAAACACTAATATACGATATGATTTCTTCTCCAAAACCACAACGTTTAGAGCCTAAATATTTAGAGTGTTACAGTGTCTAGCGAACCTCTTCAAAGCGTGTTCAAATTATGCCCAAGGGTAAAATGTTTGGTATAGGAAAACCTTTGAAAATCCTCTTTTCTAAAACCACATGGCCGAGAGCTAAGATATTTAATATTTAACATTGTCTATTTGTCTTTCACCTACCCTGTTCAAATCATGCCTCTGGGGTCAAAATTGACCACGCACATCAAGCAAGTGCACTTGTACACAGGTGAGCGATATAGGGCCGGTTTGTTAAAATGATTTTAGGCGGAAAGATCTCAGTACATGATTAGCGTGAATCTCATAAAGATTATTGATCTAATTGACTAATAAAAAAGGGGAAAATACAGAACCATGAGATAATAAGTCTAGCAAAAAGAGCAATTGAATATAGGTTAGTAAAATGAAAGAGTTTACTGTAGTGTCACAAAATTTCGTAAATTATAAACACTTTTTACACTTTTTTATGAAATACTATATATTCTCTCCATTATTCAGTTTGAGCATCATGGGCGCAACGGCTCTCATACCACTTTTACCAACGACGGCATATACATGTATGAGTTCCTTGAGAATAACTGATTTATGCACTGTGAGACTGCATACATGCTTCTCCATTAAAATAACTTGTCAGTATCTAGACTACGATAACATGCACAATGTCAACCTCCGAGCTAGTTCAAAGTTAAACAAAAGAGTAGGGGTTGGATTTGCTCCTCTTTGAAATTGTGGGACCTTGGTAACGGTTAGCCATGGACTCTAACGTTGTGTTAACAACGTGCCTCGACTGATTATGTTGATGTCGCTATTTTTTTATTTTGTGTTTAACGCCCATTTCAACCGTGGACAGTATACCTAACCATCGGCGGTTCTGAGAAAAAATGGTACTAGAACCAAGATCAGTGAGACACTGGTACGAAACGACCAGCTTTCTCACTGTGATAAAGTGACAGCGACTCTAACCACTTGATCGCGGAAGCTGATAATTGATGCCGTATGTATGGTTTGTTTTTGACAAAAAAATCGTGATTTCGTATGATTATATGTTGTAAATTGTCTTCTGTTAAAAACATGCACATGATGCCAGGATACGGTCAGTACAGTATATATTGTATCAGTCGGATGAAATTCAAGGTCTTGTGCAAAGTATGAATATGTACGATTGGGATAGGGACGATAAAAAATTGACGTTAATTAAGGTGGTATGCGCCTCAAATATTTTGTTCGAATTTTCTCATGAAATTTACACTGTGCATAATTTAAGATATTTCTGATTGAAATCCGATTTCAATGTTTTGATATCTCTTACAGTTTCTATGCTGTTGTGCTTCAAACATTGCCACTGACGTCACGTTTTGATCAGAACGCTATTTCACATTATTCCCCGAGTTTTGCTTCACCGCGCTTTTAATTTCAAATTTATAGACAATATAAAATAACATGCGCCTTGCATTTAAGACGTTCTTTAAAATGGTATAAAATTTGATGAAAAAATTTCGACGCTTGAGACGCTAGTCGCGATTATGTGACGTCAAAACGGTAAAATTCTATCAGTGTTTTGCTTAAAATTTGGCCTTACAATTGGAGTTATTAAAAATCACTCGATGAAAAAACGCATACGTTCGATATGCTGTATAAAAACTATTTTACGATCATTTGATATGATAAAAAGGATGGGTCACCGGCTTACAATTTTTACAATTCCACGAAATTTCACCCCTACCCCAAACGTAGTTTTGACGTTGTGATGTACTGGGAGTTACTTTGCCAGTTTTTTTGTTGTTTTTTTTTGCACATGGATAAAATTGATTTATATTTTCCTTAATACCGACAATAAAGGTTGTGTGAAGAATTCAAGTCGCGCAGCATGTGGGTTCGAATCTGTGAAACATAGTTTTCGAATTTCGACATGTAGTGCGACTGAACGCGCATTTATACTAACTAAAAACCCAGAAATTCTTTATAAGGCGCTGAAGAAGAGGGGGTTAATAAACTGCAGATGTGACGTAAGCTTATAACATTTATTTATCGTAATATGAAATAAAATCATATGCTTTGAATATTAAATTATTTCATTAGCTAGTCAGATTTTTTAATCACACTAGTTTAATTACCTAAGCTACTTTTTTCTTTGATTGTTTGCAATTCCCAGGAATCCGGGTACCAGACCCTAGCTCTTTTACGAATAGACCCCTTGGTTTTTTTTTGTATAGCACCGATACACGTGAGACTACATCTTGGTTTATAACCAGTTCATCTCTAGATGGGTGGGAAACACTAAAAAGTGTTTCTGTTATTTCCAATGCTCTGGCCGGGATTCGGACCGGGGACCTCCGGATTAGTAGTCCAGAGCGTTAACCACTCGACCACTGCAGCACCCATCCCTTCTATTTGTTTTATCTGTGTAAAAAATTTAACGATGTCACCAGACTTGCCACGTGCATATTCGTAAAACGAAACCGAAGATAAATATGAATCAGTTGCGAAACTATGTTTTTTATATCAGAAGGTTCCAGGCCCCATGATTATAACTCATTTTCGTGCTGAAACTTTGAATCAATATAATATTAAAACATTTAATAAATTCTTAGTTAAAATGTGTCTAACTTGCTTTCTATAAGAATTTGAAATGACTTTCAAAATTGCTTCTCTATTATCTAAAAGTTTTATAATCATGGGGCCTGGTTAATTTGCACGAGTGATAAACTCATTCACAGCTTGGTGTTGTGCTAGGTTCATTGCCGTAAGGCACATCCCATGCTTCCTTGCCGGGGATCGCACTCTGGTCTTCTGTCACATAGGCCAATACGGAGTAAAGTGAAGTGTCTCATCCTTATCCACATATCTACCCATATCTGTTTCTGTTTTGAAATTGTGTAATGTTAATGTTTTTTTAAATAATCAATAGATAGCAGTCTATCCCTCTGTAATGTGGTTGTCTTTCCATTATATGTGTAAGTCATTTTCACATTTATAACCTAAGCACTACACATATGAAATGTTTGACGGAAAACTTATTTGCTATCTCACACTTCCAACCTGTGATGATTACAAAATATGAAAGATAGTTTAAACGACCAAATTAAAGTGAAGGAAACATTTCTTTCTTACCTGCCTTTACGAACACCCGGACAATCAAAATCATGGCGATGGCATTTTTATTTAATCCATGGACTATGACTGAAAGAGGTCATTGTTATCGCACGGAAAATCGAACAAAACTATGCATTTAGAAAAATGTGTTAAAGTAAACGATCTGGAATGAAGTATACACTATGTAGGGAGACGCCGATGCGGATGACACCTCATTCTAAAGTTGCCGGTTCGAATCCCATCAGCGGAATTTGACCGGAACCTGATTAATTCCTCCTGTCTGTGCAGCAACTGGTCATATTCCAGGAAAATTCCGTCAATATTATAGTTATTATGGCATGCAAGATTATGCGACAATTGATGTAAATAATTAAAATTAAATGAAGTAGATATTTTATTTTTCAATGAAGTAGATATTTTATTTTTCAGTATGTACATGTATATACGTAATCATTATTTACATACTGCTTATTTCATGTCTTTAAATCATTACTATTTTGTTATAAACAGTATTATTTATCTGAAAAAGTATCAACTTGTGCATAAAATTTTCATTTATTCTAAGGACAAATGTGAAAATTGCATTTAAACGCTTATGTCAGACATGGGGTAGGGGTACGAATTGGTAAAATGACGAAAAACTCGAGTCGGTGACCCCTACTTTTTACAATGTCAACTAATAGCAAAATAGGTTTTACAAAACATATTCAACTTTAACGTTTTTTCATCGAGCCGATTTCTTACAAGTTTAATTTTACGCTAAAATTTTAACAAAACTCGAAGTCATTTATTTCCATTTTGACGTCACAAATCCGTGCATAGAGGTTACAACGCCAAACTTTTTACGTCAGATTTTATATCAGTGTGTATATCTATTTTAAAGATATAAGATAAAACAGTACATTTAATTAATTTGAGGCGCATTTCACCTTAAAGTGTATACCATATTGAAACGCATGATGCTTTAAGGGGAACGTAATTAATTAGAACACTATGACATCACAAATTCAAACTGGCCGCCTCCAGGATCCCCCATTTGTATCGTATCGTATATTTATCGTTGGTATCGGTTTCCCATATGACCAACGCCCCCAGAAGAGTGGTTTTTTTAGGTTTCGAAGGATAGTGCAAGATACAGAAAGCGTCCCAATTCCAGAGATAGCCCTGGTTCTTATACATGCCAGGTGTATAGCATCCATACATTGGACCTCGGTTTTTGTCTCATCCGAAAGACTGTTAGTAATTTTAGTTGGTAAGCCCCGGGAATCGAACCCGCTACCCCGAGATTACAAGTCTCGTGCTCTACCGTTTGAGCTAACCGGGCTGACTTCCCCCACTTGGAAATTTTCAGTCTTTAATATCTACATATTTGATACTAAGAGTTTAGAAATTCTTTCAGTGTGTTTCTCTTAACAAGTTCTTCAATTCAAAGTCACCTTATTTCATGACTTGCATTTCCCTTTACGGTAACACTGATATGGCAAACTGTTATGCCAGCTCTGTATCTTTTTAATTGGTTTAAGGGTCGCAAGTAGTTGTGTCGACGTGTATCTGGTGCTCAGTTGAAGGACAAAGTGGCACTTTATATAATCAAAAAATATTTGGCTGCACTTCGTGTTGGCACTATATTTCTTTGGAAGCATTGCACACGTGTATACCATACCTAATCACCTGGTCCAGATGTCTGTCTTATTTCTTTTGTATTATTTGGTTTATTATTGTGCCACTCTGTGGTTCAGATACTGTTGAGCTGGGTCCATGTGTATCTGTGGTTGTAACTCTTTGTTATGAACCTGGATGAGACACATATACATCATGTGACTACGAAACAATCGAAACAATAACTCTGGAAATATTGCTTTAAATGACAATCACTATTAACAGAATATGATTCATAATCGAACTTGACGAAGAAAACATCCTGTCAGTGTTCAGTCATAGTAGTTCACGAATGCAGCTACAGCAGTGTCAACAAGATCAAATAAAGCAATTATGTTAAAATAATGCGAAAATTACCGGACAAACAGGCCAGATATAGCCCATTTTCGGACTCACGGTAGATCTATATTAAAGGGCTATGTATGACTGATGGTTTTTAGTGTGGCCGGCGTGTCTTTCAGAGTGTACACGGGCTTCGTGTTTAACTGTTGGACGATGGACGGACCCCATTGATCTACTGAATTGCTCACACCAAGTCGAGGGATAAGGAGGACATTAACCCAAAGTCAGACTACTTTCAATCAATTTGAAATAAACTCACGCAGACAGAAAACATGTGCTGATTTTAAATATTTTATTGAAAATGATAATACGTGCAATACTGTAACAACATGACAAAGCATCATGTAAAGTGACTTCGTATAAACATAACACTCGTGTTAATATCTAGTCATTATATTTGGGTTAATACTACAAATAAAAGCGACGCCCATCTTACAAACTTACACGCAGACGAACGCACGCACTTACAAGGTTTTGTGCAGAAATTGTAAATTTTCTTCTACCTATTTATTATATTATACATGTATACACTTTAAAATAATGTACAACATATATATGGCAGTGTGTTTTGATAACTAGCTCTTATTTCTAATTCTAAATAAATACATCAAAGTGAGTTATATCTTAAACATTCTCCAAGACTGGTTAAAAGAATCTTTAAAAATTCTTAAAACACCACATTTTTTTAAAATAAGGACACACATTGTGTTTTAAGGTATTTTCTGTTAAACATATTTGTGTGTGTTTAAAAGTTCCCTAAAACTCTATCATTCGAGCCTTATAAGTGAGCAAAAATTAAAACAAGAGATTCATGGTGGTCCTAAATCACTCACCTGATTACAAGTGTACTTACCTAGGGAAGTCACTTGTTGCTAAGGGAGTCGGTAGATGGTAGAGAAGTCACTTGTTGCTAGGGAAAGTCATTGGTTGCTTTAAGAAGTCACTGTCCGTTAAAAGTCACCATCTGTCAGGGATAGTCAGTGGTTGGCTAAGGGAATCTATAGATACTCAGGGAAGTAAGTCTTGTTGCAACTTCACATGCAGTACTTGTGATCGATGTGACCAGCTGCATGTGCAGGCTACGATGGAATATTGTTTCCAGACAAGCTTTGCCAATCTGCATGCACTACTGTTGCAATGTATTGTCCTTATTTGTCCATTGTTGGCAGGCTGAGTTGACTGTTTTGTCCATGAGGTTCCGCGTGTGGCAGGCTGAGTTGACTGTTGCATAACACATGTGGCAGGCTGAGTTCACTGGTGTGTCCACGAGGTTCCACGTGTGGTAGGCTGAGTTGACTATTGTGTCCAAGAGGTTCCACATATGGCATGCTGAGTTGACTGTTGTGTCCAAGAGGTTCCACATATGGCATGCTGAGTTGACTGTTTCGTCCATGAGGTTCCTCATGTGGCAGACTGAGTTGACTGTTGCGTCCATGAGGTTCCACGTGTGGCAGACTGAGTTGACTGTTGTGTCCATGAGGTTCCACATGTGGCAGGCTGAGTTGATTGTTGTGTAATACGTGTGGCAGACTGAGATGACTCTAGTGTCCGAGAGGTTCCACGTGTGGCAGGCTGAATTGACTGTTGTGTCCATGAGGTTCCATGTGTGGCAGACTGAGTTGACTCTTGTGTCCATGAGGTTCCAAATGTAACATGCTGAGTTGACTGTTTGTTCACGAGGTTCCACGTGTGGCAGGCTGAGTTGACTGTTTGTTCACGAGGTTCCATGTATGGCATGCTGAGTTGACTGTTTGTTCACGAGATTTCACGTGTGGCAGGCTGTGTTGACTGTTGTGTCAACGAAGTTCAACATGTGACAGACTGAGTTGTCTGTTGTGTCCATGAGGTTCCACATGTGGCAGTCTGAGTTGACCGTTTGTTCACGAGGTTCCATGTGCGGCAGACTGAGTTGTCTGTTGTGTCCAGGAGTGTGGCAGACTGAGTTGACTGTTGTGTCCACGAGGTTCCGAATTTAGCAGGCTGAGTTGACTGTTGTGATCACGAGGTTCCACGTTTGGTATGCTGAGTTGACTGTTTGTTCTTGAGGTTCCATGTGTGGCAGGCTGAGGTGACTGTTGTGTCCGCTAGGTTCCACGTTTGGCAGGCTGAGTTGACTGTTGTGTCCACGAGATGAACATAAATTGTAAATGTATGAAAAATACTAGAGCGGGTTCGGGTATTTGTGAACATGAGGCAGTTTATGAACACTTTCAAGTTTATATTACATTAATTGTCTGTACAGAAAACATATGGTGTTATCAACCATGCTCTTTTTCACCTCCGTTGTACAGGAAGGCACATGCTCTTCAGAGAGACCCGGATGTTTTGTGAGAAAAAAATTGCCCGAACATTTTACTTGAAATAAACTCATTTTGAATATTCAGCATATAACCAGCTAAGATTCTGCATCATGTACTTTCTATAATATGGTCAGCTACATCGATAAAATACGATCTCTGTATCTTATTCTTCAACATTACACATGATTACGTCCCTTGGTGTGTTTAATGCCTATTTATATAGTGTTTAGAAACACCCGACATAAATTTTCGTAAGGAGGGTATTTGTGAACAAATGCTTCATTCATCTTCCTAACATGATATTTATTAATGTATTATACTAATGTCAATAAACATGATTGTTTTAAAACTGTCTTCATGTTAAATACTATTAGTGTATACATACTAAACAACACTTTCAACGCACCATTTTGTTTAATTATCAACACTTCCAATGTCTGCCAGCTTATTTTTAGCTGACTGTGCACGAAAGCTATCATGTCTTGCATTCATGAAGACACTGGGTGAATATTTCCTTCACATGAATTTCAAACTGACCGAGTATTTCAAATACTGTAAATACAAATACAGAAGAGAAATTTAAAAGTCTAAGGAAGCGTTATAAGGCAATAACTCATGTTGAGTCTACAGAGTTTGAAGGTTAAATTAAAATTCTCCACCATATGATTTGTAAAACACGATCGTTTTGAAATTCATGTAATGGGATTACCTACCCAATGTCTTCATAGTGGCAAGACATCATAAATGTCGTGCACAGATAGCTAAAAATAAGCTGGCATATATTTGAATGGTTGATAATTAAATAAAGAATGAACACGTTAGAAGTTAGGATTTTTTTCAGTAATCATGTTAGGCAATTTTGTCACCAATGTCTATTAGTTACAATAATCTATATACTGCTTTTTAATGATACTTAAATTTCTGATTATGTCTGTATATAAAAAGAATTTATACAATAAGTGAATTATTTATTAAGCATTCTTTGGTTTATGATCGTCCTTTAAGAAAAATAAGAAGTGTTCAGATTTACCCTCCATTGTGTTCAGAATCACCCGACATGTTCATAAACTGCCTCCACAGATTACAGTGTGCATAACCCACGTGTCTTGCGACGTCATTTTTAGCTAATGCGCCAAGTAAAAAAGCTCCCGACTCGGAGTTTCAAAAGGCTGTAAGTTTTTCATTTTTAGGTCTGTTATTTTGAAATAGAGATTATTCTAAGCGGAAAACAGTACTCTTTCCATAGATTATAATATATCCTTCGCCAGTTTAGTCGTTTGGTCCCCAAAATGAGGCAAATGGTCAAATTTGAGAAATCTTTGGAGCTAATGTGACAAGTGTTCACACATTTTGTAACCTAGCCCATTACTATGTACATAAACAATGTTTCTATCAGTCAACGAGAGTTCACGAGGATAATTAGCATCTGAAAAATGATTTAAAAAATGACTTAAATGCAAAAAAAGCTAAATATTTGTTCTTTTGAAAATGGGCTACGGTGCAAGCAAATTTAGTAAGGGCTAATGCGACAAGTCACTTTAGAAAGAGGAGATACTACGTTAACTGCTATCAACAAGTTTGTCTTTTATACGCATGCGTTTTTGTGTTTACTTTTCATGTTCATTTGCATGTATATTTACACGAAATTGAAAACAAATGAAAACAGAAATCTCAAATACTTTACACTATTTCACTGGTCTCAGATCATGGAAAACGTATGCACTTATTGCTTTCAAAATCAATTGTTACGGTCCGATGCAAACTGCAATTTTAATTTAGATCTTTACGGCCTGTGGCAGATACTTGTTTTGGCATATATTGTATGCTATTCTAGATTATACGTTTTATGTAAGAGTGGATAAATGAAATAAACTAACACACGATAAGATGCGGAAGACTCTGAAACTTATTGTTGTTATCTATCCTTTTAAAACTATAACAATGTTGTTCTTTTCAGATGACATTTACTTTGTCAAGTTTACATAACGTAAAATGTAACATGGAAAATGAGATTTGAAACACTTAGAAATAAGGCAAGTACCCTTTTTGTGTCGCCCTTTCGGAGAAAAGGCGATACATAGGGATCGCTTTGTCCGTCCGTCGGTCCATCCGTCCGTCACATAAACTTAACGTTGGCTATAACTTTGCCATTTCTTAAGATTTCTTCATCAAACTTTATAATTGTATTGCTTATGACAAAAGGGTCATGATGCCGTCAAATTTTGTAGGTCAAGGTCATATTTGACAGAGTTATGCCCCTTTTGTACTTAGATTTTGGCTATAGCTTTGCCATTTCTTAAGATTTCTTTATCAAACTTTCAAGTTGTATTTCTTATGTCAAAGGGGTTGTGATGCCTTCAGATTTTGTAGGTCAAAGTCATACTTGACAGAGTTATGCCTCTTTTTGTACTTAGATTTTGTCACGAAAATTAACGTTGGCTATAACTTTGCCATTTCAAAAGATTTCTTCATCAAACTTTCAAATTGCATTGCTTATGACAAAAGGGTTGTGATGCCTCCAAATTGTGTAGGTCAAGGTCATATTTGACAGAGTTATGCCCCTTTTTGTACTTAGATTTTGTCACAAAATTATTGGTTATTCTGACAAAGCGTAAGAGGGCGACACAAGTGTTCTACTGAACACCCATCTAGTATAAACAAATGACTGAACACTTATACCTTAAAAACTTATCAAACATCATTTGCACAGATATTTAATGACGAATTTACAGTTTCAATACCACAAATAGCCGGTTTCAATACATTACAATAGAGATAAGTTTTGTAAACTTATGAATCGAACATTTTCGCTCAAAGGTCGATATGCTGTTACCACAATATTAGCAGAGATTTCTAGCTATAATAGGACAATGCTATTTTATAAGGTTAGCGTAAGTTGTGTTCCAGTTTGTTGTCATTTAGAAAAGTGTTTTGGTTTACTTTAACCGTTTTCTATGCGTTGATAGAAATATGAGATTGAATTTATATTATTGTTGTGCAATCATTTTCAGGAATTGTGATTTATATTTTATTGCTATGCTTTGTATGTGATTTGTGTTTTGATTCGATTCAGGGATAATGCCAACCATGTAAGTGATGCGTCGTTACATTCAAAGAAAGTACATCATACGTTTTTAACATTATCTTTTAAACACAATATACAAAACTATATCTTCCTACTGAAAATCACTTTTTCGTTGGTATATTCCTTAACTACAGCTGTGAGAAAAGAATCAACTGTGAAATAGTTTTTCTAGTTTCATCGTGTTTTATTTTTAAGTTTCAAAAAAACATGAAAAATATGTACACTTGTTTTTTTTTATCATTTACCAACTTAAAGCATGAAGACGACCCTTTAAGGATCCCTAATGCTTATACTGAAAACGTTTAAAGTTCCATTGCCTCTTAAAATACACATTAGTACATGATTAATGTTTTTAATACCATAATGATAGTATTGTGTTCTATTTAAGGTAGCTGCGGAAAAAGTAGATGGAAAAGTATGCATTTTGGTCCAGGTATAGATCCATGTCTATATTTTCGAAAAATAGAATTCTTTTTTTCTATTTAGCTTTAACATTCACATAAAAAGCGCCATCTGGCGGCACCCGTTTTTCTAACGAAAATTGATCGTTTTTCTATCATAATTTCAATAAGATGTTGGCGAAAGTTCACTTTTTTAAAGTGTACATTATTTTGACAACAGCCTTTATTCGGTAAGAGCAATTTTAATGTGTTTGATGCATTACAAAACCATTATTTTTGCAAAAATAAATAGTCCAAAGCCAAAAACGTAGCGATGTTTTTACGTCAAAATTTACGGATTTTGCCGTGTAGCGCGTTATCCGCGCAGTCAAAGATTTTTATTTATTGATATTATAATCATCAGGTTTTGCTCTTTTAAATGATCAAATAAAAAAGGCATGTGTTCACGTTTGATTTTTTGTTAAAAATCTTCGAATCTCACCAGCAAATGCATTTATATAAACGCGACGTTTCAATGTTTACAAACCATGGCGTCATTCTTTTCATGCCGAAATACGGAAAATTGTTACATTAATCGGAAATTCCGTTCTTGGTAAGGTGAAAAGCTGTATATTCTAAAGGATAAACGTCTGAGTAAATTTAGAATCAATTATAAATGGCCATGAAGTTTAAATTATTTTAAAATGTTGATATGTTAACAAAAGGAACAAGTAACGGAAAAAAAATATGGAAATTGTTAACAAAAGAAACGCGACTGTTCCGCTACCTGCTTCTCACCATTTTTCTATTCTTACAGGAATACAAAAAAATTTTCATCACCAGTAATAAGTAAATGAAACGATTCATGTAATAAGATTTTAGATTCAATAATTTCATTTATGATAATCAAATAAAAAGTTAATCCCGAAATAGCTATATTTCAACACAAAAAAAAACACGATCATATAGCATAGGTACATTTGACAATTAGTTTAGACAGGCAGTCTTTTTTCAGGAGTAGCATACAGAGGGACTCGTAGGACTTCTAAAGACAGTAGTAAGTTCGTCTGATTTATTCTACCATTTCTAAATGAAAAGTTCACAAAAAAGAACTAACTCAAGGATGATCCTTATGGTAGAGGTAAAATCGATATGAGTCCTATAAACTAACTCAGCAATTCCCAAATTCGATTACATTATTACACCCGATAAGGACCCTAAACTGATAGCTCTTAGGTTATAATCCGGTGTGATAGGTCCAGGGTTCGAATCCCGAATCATGCCTTAGTCCACCAAGCTGAAATGGGTAGCAGTGACAGTAAACGTACTACAGCTCTCCACGAAGGTTACAAAATCTCGTATATCTCTGACTGTTTACGACATGCAATAAAGCGAAAGTAGGACAAAAAGACCACCCAGGTCAATCTAAGGAAATACAAAAACATTCACTCGTTTTTCTGCAGAAGTATTTCAAACAGGGAAATACTCCACGACCATTGCAAAGTTTTAGAAGCCAGTTTCAAACTGTGTTTCCCTGTTACAATTCCAGATTTAAAAGAAAATTCGATTGGTCTTAGTAACGGACCTTAAAAGATGTGCAGACTATGAATTTACCTGCGGAAAATAATTTGTTTTGTAACCTGTTAAATTTCTCACATAATCATATTTGGTAGCAAGGCTTGAACCGTTTTGAACAGTCATGGATGTATAAACACTGCTTTCAAGGCTTGTTCATATCAGAACTATTTGACTAAAATGATTTAATCTTCTTTTTGTGAAAACAGGTAAAATTCAAATTGGCGTACAAGGATATGTTATTGATACAATCACTTGTATTTGCATAAGGAAACATTTGCCACGGTTATCAATATCATCCCGGATATGCATGGTAAAAAATGCACCAATCTGCACATTTACATCTCTGCCATCCATCCATAACTCATGCATCACATCTCTATGTTATTTTGGTTTTAACGTAATATTGAATTTAAAATAAACTTCAAATTTAATAACTCCAAAAGCATAAAAAAACTGAATATTTGCAAGCATTATTACTTAACCAGAACGTTTAAGCTATGCATTCCAGTCATCATCGGTAAAATCAAAATATACAGTAAAGTTGTTGTACAATTAATGGTTGGATAGCGATTTATTACAGAAGTATGGAACGCCTCAGCTGTCTTATTTTGATACATTACAAGTTGTCTTGTTAACAGAGTGTCTTGTCTTGTTTAAGTGGTTTTCTATCTTCTCAAATGGTAGTTATGTCTTGTTAATGAACCGTTACATCTTCTTAAGTGTTATGTTCTTGTCAACGTGCAATGTTATTATGTCAAACAGTCATACAATCTTCTTAAAGTGGTGTGTTATCTTGTCTAAGTGACGTCTTATGATGTCAAACAGTCATGCTTTCTTCTTAAAGTCTTGTGTTATCTTGTCTTAGTGACGTGTTATAATGTCAAACAGTCATTCTATCTTCTTAAAGTGGTGCGTTATCTTTGTCAAAGATGACTTTTTAAAGAAAGTAAAATACAAAAATATGTCCAGGGCTCGAAGTGACAGATATATAGCTTAGTCTCCAGATCCGGGGCTTTGGGTGCGGACGAGGACCCGAGACACTTTCAAAAACTAAACAACTATAAATACGCTACATATCATATTTTTTGTCTAAGGGTCTTAAGTGTCCAAGTGCGGTTTTGGACCCGGAGAACCTTCATTCGTTCGTCACACTGAAGAGGAAATGTTAACACGTTTCAAATCGGGATTAGTTATATAAACTGCTAAAAACGCCGTTTGTACAAATTTCATTATGAAGAATGATTATATTTACTTAAAAAAATACAGCTGTAAGAGTTTAAACGCATATATGTCCCACAAGATTGTCTGCATAAATAATAAAAAGCACATTAATTATTTCAGTGTTTGTCATAACACAATTGTAATAGCGACGCATAACGTCGTTGTCAATGGCGCGTTTTTAGCATTTGATCGTAATTTAAAAGGTATTTTTTGGAAAAAGCCAACGAGAACACGTGCATTTTTTATTCGATTATTTTTAAGAGCACAACCTGATGCACATAATATAAATCTATAAAAAAAACTTTGACCTCGCGGATAACGCGCTATATGTCAAAATCCGTAAATTTTGACGAAACAAATTCACTACGTTTTTGGTTTCGGACTATTTGTTTTCGCAGAAATATTGGTTTTGTAATGCATGAGACACATTCAAAATTGCTTCTACCAAATAAAGGTTGTTGTCAAAATAATGTACACTTGAAAAAAGTGAAATCGCCAAAATATTATTGAAATTATGATAGAAAAACGATCAATTTTCGTTAGGAAAACGGGTGCCCCCAGATGGCGCTTTTTATGTGAATGTTAAAGCTAAATAGAAAAACAGAATTTAATTCTTGAAAATATAGATGTAGATCTTTACCTGGGCCGAATTTCGTACTTTTCCATCTACTTTTTGAATTCTGGTCCTAAGGTCCGCAGTTACCTTAAACAATTCTGATATATATATTTTTCTTTCAAAGTTCTGTCGTTTTTCAACAGAAATTGTTTAATTTTTTGCACCGAACTCTAAAAGTGACTTGTCGCATTAGCCCTTACTAAATTTGCTTGCACCGTAGCCCATTTTCAAAAGAACAAATATTTAGCTTTCTTTGCATTTAAGTCATTTTTAAATCAATTTTCAGATGTTAATCATCCTCGTGAACTATCGTTGACTGATAGAAACATTGTTTATGTACATAGTAATGGGCTAGGTTACAAAATGTGTGAACACTTGTCACATTAGCTCCCAAAATTTCTCAAATTTGACCATTTGCCTCATTTTGGGGACCAAACGACTAAACTGGTGCAGGATAGATTATAATCTATGGAAAGAGTACTGTTTTCCGCTTAGAATAAGCTATATTTCAAAGTAATAGACCTAAAAATGAAATACTTACAACCTTTTGAAACTCCGAGTCGGGAGCTTTTTTACTTGGCGCATTAGCTAATCAAAGCGCTGTAGACGCTGGATTTGTTTGTGTTTTCAAAATATTTGTCCTTTATTTTGTTGGGACGGCTATTTCGGTCTGAAATCTTCATTAGTGAAGGCTATACCAGTTGGTAATAAGATATGAACACAATGCATCAGTTATAAATCGTATTTTGGATCGAATTGTCTCTGTTTCTATTCCCGGAACACATAGACAGTAGGGATTTTCTCTGTACTAAATGTTTTCACCTACAGTTCTACTGTCTAAAATCAGACACTGATCGAGCAGCTAGTTAGTAGTTACGGCGCTTCGATAACACAAACAAGCAAGTAATAGCACCGATCAATAAGGGGATCAATTTATTGTGCGGACCGACAAAGTAATAATGCGTATCTATAATGCCACAATATACATTTATAGAACGAATATGGTTGAGACCAGGAAGTAACGATGTTCAAATGTTTTTCTGCAGTCATTGATATGTATTTTAACAAAATAGCTCATTCGATGAGTTTCAAGATAACGAGGCCTACAGTCGAATATAGGGTAAATTGCCTTCTATTTAAAACAATCACCACCTATGAAATATAACAAATCGTTTAAACATCGACATTAACGTATCCTAACACTTGTTTTCTGCTTAAGGTGCTCACGCGTATTTCTAATACATGTAGGAACGCAGACTAGCTCGCGCCAGGTCCGCAGAATAAACATATCAGCAATAAGGAAAATTATAATTACGTCCCTTGCCGCGCATTGAAAAATTTATGAATGGATGGATATAATCGTAAAAAGAGAATGTGTAAACATGCGCGTAAATATTCCTGGCTGTTCAAAATATTTCATTCTTTAAAATGACGATCAAGGGTTAGACATTTTGATGTCACAGAAACTCCAAAACATATGTTTTCTTTCCGCACAAGGTTTAAGAAATGGCCGGCAGGTTAAGAAATCGGAACTATTTCTATAGGGTGTATATATAGAGTAAATCGTCCCTTATTTTTACGCATCATTGTAAAATGAAATACATCCGCGGTTCTTATTCGAAAACAGTTTACTTTAGTTATATTTACAAAACTTAGCTGATTATGCATGAGTTTATAACATTATATATTTAAACAATACAACTTTCATGTCTGCAATGGCCATATGGTTTCAAATGAAGAATCATAATTTGGGATTATATGCTGACTGACGTGCCGGAGCTATTTTCAGATTTGGTACTTAAGGAGTACACTTCGGAAAACGGTAAGTAAATTTGTTTGTTACACAAACAAATAAAAATGACGTCGCAAGACACGTGGGTTATGCACACTGGATTAGATACAATTTACAAGGCATATTACTTTAACGTGTAGAAGTATTAAAAAAACTGTTCAGTATATCCCGCAGCAAATTTGCTTGCGGTCACAGAGATGTAAAATAATTAACTATAAGATGAAAATTGATGTTTTGGTGAAAGATTGTAGCTTAAGTGTTCAGAAATACCCGAACCCGCTCTATAAATGGATTTTTTTACGCGCGTTTTATAATTATTAATGTATGTGTATATTATGGTTGCCTTGAACAAGAAAAAGTGCCGAATGGTGTCTAAAACTACATTGTTAGATATTGCTATTTGTTTATGTGAAATTTGTATCAATTTAGAGAAACATGACACATGAACCTGAGAGGTCATATGCTTGTATGCTGCAAACGGTGAATAGTGAAACACGATATCTATGGAAGAAACAGCACGTTGCACAAATAATGGCAGAGAAATGTTGTTTTTCATTCAAATTTACAAGTATTGAAGATGAAATGGCTTGGTTTCATTCAAATTCAGTATCAGAATATTCCCACATTTTTTGTAACTGTTTACCATAAGAATACACATGAGGCCAACAATTCAAATGAAACATGTATAGTTCGGAACCCATAGAGCCAAAAGCCTAAAAACTGTAAACCGTACTTTGTTTTCTCCCCAAGTATCGGGCCGTGGGCCCCGGACTATTACTCGTGCGCACGCACATTGTGTGTGAGGGCGAACTCACCTAGTTCAGTGCATTGCCTTTAGCGTTTATGGTTGGCCATCGCTACCAAAAAATAATTAATTCAGCCGCGTTAAAAATATTTAAGCTCCGGCATAAATATGATTTTAGCCTCAGCTCCGGCAAAAATCTGATTTTTTGCTGGCCAACGTCACCAAAAATAATTGTTTTAGCCGCGGTTAAAATATTTAAGCTCCGGTAAAAAAACAATTTTAGCTCCGACAGAAATGTTACACTTTATTTTAGGCGCGGTAAAAAACGAAATAATGTGGCCGGCTTTTTTGTCAAAAATTAATATTAATGCCGGAGCTTAAATACTTTTACCGCGGCTAAATGAATTATTTTTGGTGGCGATGGCCAACCATAGCCGACCTTGTCAAAAATAAATATTTTAACTCCGGCGTAATTATTTTGAAGTGCGGTAAAAATAAACACTGACCTTGTTCACAATGTGTCCACTAAGTGTCGTATGTCAGATTATGACGTAGCCATAATATATATACCATTGCCATATCAGTATATTACTTGCAGGCTAGCAGTATGGAGCCCTTGCAGCAATTAGATAGGAGTTTCCAAAAACATTTATATACATTTTTTTAAAAAACAGTTTAGTGTTTCAGTTATTTACGTGCAATTTATCTTTTTTTCTGTGACCTGTAGTCTACTAACTTTAGTCCCTTATTGTCTAAAAAAACTGCAAACATTCTCAAATTGTGAGACATAGTCGCCAATTAAGAAATACTATGACTTGGAGTGCTTTATCGAAACTGAAGCATTCCATAGAGGTGATGTGCCTGGCAGAATAGTTCATTCTTTCAATTTATGAACACTGCCGAAACAACTACAGACCCTTTTCAGTTTGGCCATCATGTGTAATACGGCTTAAATAGTGGCTGTTGGAATTCACTCTCCTGTTTAGGGTCATCATACAAGATTAGACACATATCATAGATATATTTATATAATGCAAACTTATTTTTAGTTTAATCATCTACATGTTATATAGAAAGTACACGACTGTGATAGTATGCAGAAGACGTCAGATTAAGAACATAACAAAGTAGACAATCGATTTAAATGTGTTAAGATAAACTTAAACTTTGCAACATGGAGTGATGACGTCAGTGGGATGACGTTTATTACATAAAAGCTTTCATTCATTGTTTTGTCTTTGGGAATCAAAACACTTAAAATTGATGGTCAATCCTGAAATTTCAAAGTCTTTTAAAGAAAACAGGGTGAATTATATTCTAAGGCTTAACTGGTTATTTATGTGTTGACATCATTAGGTGTTTTGAGAAGGGAGATGGTGGATTGCTGGTATTTAATTTTGGGACAGATAGTTCTTCATTTGCAAGCGTTGGCTGTGCAATCTGCTGTGCAGATTCTCCATTTTCTTGGGTTTGTGACAGATTGGAGTCAGCTTGTGGTTGATCTTCCTGTCTGATGCCCTGAGTATTTACTGCCACAGCTATTGAATTTTCAGAAGATTCTTCATCAATAATCATGGAATTTTCTGCAGGCAGTTGAACCTCTTCTCCATTTTGCTTATCTGTAGCTGGGCTCATTGAGGATGGTGACGAGCTGAAAATCTTGCTGGGCTCAATCTTGATCGATGATGTCACTGCATTGGAATCCAGAGGAAAAAGCCCTGCTTCTTGAAAACCCTTGACTGCTATATCCGTAGTCGTGCTTGCCTCCCATGCCTTTCTGAATACTCTGGAAAATGTTACTTTGGTAACGTATTCCCCAACGTGTTCAGACTGCCAATCTCGTATAGCGTGTTGCCAATTTCTCTTGAGGGCACTGAACATGCTCCGATCTAATGGCTGCATCACATGAGAGGCATGCGGTAACAAGCAATACAACTCGATACCACTTTGCAGACAGATATCCAAGGCTTTCATTGTAACGTGTTGAGTGACCATCGATCAACAACAACACCGGCTTCTTCACATTTCTGGCGTTAACTCTCGTCACAAATACATTTTCTAGCCACTGTCCATCCAACCGGACTCGGAGCGACCTAATGCAGCCTCTTCAAATCTGTCAAGGGGATCATAACCAAACCGTTTGCCAGGAAATATTATCATGGGTGGTAGAAAGTGGGCTGCTGCACTGCATGCAGCCATTACAGTATCAGAGCTCCCGTAATGGTACATGACGGCGCCCCTTTACAACCAACTACCTGGTTTCCTTTTAAACATAAACTGACGCCAGTCTCATCAGCGTTATAGATTCGTGTAGGATCACTGAGTAAGTCCTTGTCTCCTACTTCAGATTCGATGTAACTTTTAAAGTCACAAAACCACTTATCCACTTTCTCAGCAGAGATGATTGCTCGCTCCTTCCCTAGTTGTATAGTAGTATGAAGTGAAAGTTCAGGATGCCGACGAAAGAAACCATCAAGCCATGATCTTCCAGGCCTATTATTACGGAACGGAGTCTGTCTGCCATCATCGTCAAGTATCTTTTTGACTGTGTTAACTAGTTCTTGGCGAGTCCTGCTATAGCCAATCCTTGCCATGTGCATAGCCCAGTCAGCTATTTTTTTTTCTTCGGCAGTGGCTAGGTAGCCGTGACCGGCTACCTAGTCTTTTGGTCTAGGTAGCCGGATCCGGGCTACATAGAATCGGTATTGAATAATCATTCATTAAAGTATATAATTTGTAAAGGTTTATTTTTATTAATATTAGACAAGGATCGCAGTACTTGTACCGTGAAATTTACCGCTACCCTGGCACTGCCTTCTTAAAGTAGTTAAATATGTCCGAACTATTGACCGATATTGAATTTAAGTTTCCATCTTACGCCGAAACTTATCAAAGTTATACAATTTTTTTACATATTCATACAGTTCATAATTTCAGCTTTTATTTGATACAAAACATTTAAATATTCATCAAATAATAACAAAAAAGGTACGGCTGTATTTTCCACTACATTCTTACTTGGTATACAGGACGGCCGTATAATACACTTTTTTCCAATTAGAACAAGTTGCTCAGATAAACAACATTCAAAACTTTTTAAATGTTAGAGAGAAATAATGTTTCACATTCACAAATTAATAAACATTACTCAGTCAGTGGTGTAACATATAGCTTGGACTTAAATGATAATCTTGAGTTAATTTTGTCAATCTTTATGACAGACCAAAATTTTCACACCTACCGCGAGTGACAAATGACAAGTGGAAAATAAACATTGATCAGGTACGGAAAAGATATTTTAAATCCACATTTTAAGGTTCAGATAAAAAAGCTCTTATATAATACCAAGGTCTTTCAAAAATACAATTTGAAAGACCTTGATAACACGCAGGACCTGATAGTATAGCGGTGATTCGCAACGAAATACCGCGGCGGCAATGTGTGATTCAAAGGATCTTCGTTTACAGGTGTATTGTACAAACAATGTTATGACTTGAGCATCATGTATTAAACTGTTAAAAATGAAAAGATTTTGATTTGATTTGAAGCAAATTTTATAAAGGTCCGTCCTCCAAAGAGTAGGTCAATCACGGCGACCAATGAGATCTAGGATGTGATTGACCTATAAAAATGAAAAGAAACAAACGTATGAAATATATATACGGCTACCTAGCCTTTTGATCTAGATAGCCGGATCCGGCTACCTAGACCAAAGTACTAGGTAGCCGTGACCTAGTATTTTTTCTAGGTAGCCGTGACCTAGTATTTTTTAGGTAGCCGGTCACGGCTACCTAGCCACTGCCTTTTTCTTCAAGATCACTGAGGACGGTCTTATGTCCAACTTTGTGTCTGCCATACTTGTGATGCACTGCATTTTGAAGTGCAGTTTTTGGCACAGAATATTTCTCGGCAGCTTGGTTTAATGTAATGGATTTTGAGCGTACAAGTTCCGCCGCATGTTCCAATATCTCGGGAGCATACTTTTGGCGTTTTGCACCGATCTGTCTACTCATTTCTGAAACAGAAAACTATTTTATTAAATATCTCAACAGATTTGTGCATGTTCGGAAATAGCACACAAAAATTTTGCTGTTTGTAATTCCGAACACAGTTAACTCTGTTAAATTTAATAGTAGCTCAATCTGGCCCCAATTTCACGAAAATACTTAAGTAATTGCTCAGCTGAGAACGTTATTTTAAAGTTTAATTGTCTCTAAAAATAAGAATATTTTATTGTTGTCATTTCTAACGATAGTCTACTTTTTAATGAAATTAACATGTTAAAAGAACAAAAATATTGCAAATTACTAATTGCAAGTCAGATTGAGCGAAAAAATCATTTGAGTACAAGTTAAGAATTTAAGAATCTTAAGAATTTACTTAGTGTAAATTACTTGCTAAAAACAACATTTCCTCCACAAATACTAACAAGTGTATATAATTGTAATAAATGGGTAAATACGATTCTGACAAACTTGAATTCTTTGAATGATTAAACATGTATTCTGATAAAAGTGTCGAAATAAGTTAAGCATGTTACTAAGGAATCGGTGCACGACAATTCGTCGAAAGACACTCGATAGAATACGACATTAAACAGAAAGGACAGGTGGTAGAATGCGACATGTTAAAGAAAGAACAATTGATAGAAATGTTTTACTGTCGAATATTGTCGAAAACTTTCGACCAATGGTCGAAAACTCTGAGAATTGAAAACGAAAGTAAGCGGGTATGACACCGGACCGGCTTATCCCGGCTATAGAGCTTTTCTCAGCCCGACGACAAATATTTATAACTTGTGGATTCTAGTTGGGTGTCAAGACGTAAGACAGTGACAACTGAAAACAATATAAAATATCTAAGATATATTTTATTATCAACTCATGTTGTATCATGGTCAAACGGCAAGTGCAACGATGCATTGCCCTTACCCTGGTCACCAAAGTTTATGATAGTTCACTACTAGTATTTGAAGTTATACATAAAAAGAAATCAACAACAGTTCACTCATTTTTCATACTCGTGCATAACTTTCATACACACCATAGAAATTGTGCATATAATGCAAATACATATTATTCGGACAAGTGTCGCAGGTTAAATTATTTTTCGACCTTGTGTCGTACTCTATCAATTGCCTATTCGACCACATGTCTATTCTTTTAATTGTCGTATTCTGTCAAGTGTCTTTCGACGAATGGTCGTAGATCCCTAAGGAATTGGGGCCAGGAGTTGTTTCCCGTTGTTAAACATCATATATCAAGTTTGAAATAGAATATCGAAATCACATGATACTAGATCTTAATAACATCAGAAGCTAAGAATTAAAATCGAGTAGATCTAACAAGCTACTTACCGATGGAGCTGATTTGAATTTTTCAACGTAGATCGTCGAGTAGGCACGCTATTGTCTTGAAAAAATGGCGAGCGATCGGAAAAGAGAGTTGCGTCATAAATCTGACGTCATCAATACAAGACTTCAGTTATAGGAATTGCTAGAGAAATTTTTAAAAAGTGGTCGGTAAAACAAACGTGTTCGACAATACCCGCACCCGCTCTTCTTATTTTTGATAGCTTCGGCCAGATACTGCATTTATATATTGCGTCCAAACTTTAAATTTTAATTTTGAATGGCCATCATTTAATAGGTCGGCAGATCTATTAAATATTTATATCGCGGTAGAAATGAATAACATTTATGCCGGACATAAAATATTTTAACCGCGGTTAAAATCATAATTTTACCGGAGCGAAAATAATTATTTTTGATGACAATGGCGAACCTACTCGGCCGCTGTCACTCAATATTAAATATCATTATTCGCGGTAGCAAGGGGTCGAACGTGTACCGGTTCGATAAATTTTTAAGTCAGGTCTAAAAGTTTGATTGACTAAAATGGTGGCAATTTGGAGTGTAAACAAACTTTCAGGTCGGTATTTTTTCAGATTAGTGTTGTGCATCATGTGGAGGTATGTTTATGGTTTATTTATGTAAATTTCCAAAGCTACAGGTATCGTATTTAAAAAGTTATTGAAGGGCAACTGACAACTGTCTGTATTCCGTTGGTAACAAATCCTTAGTTTTGAGCACAATATGTAAAAACACAGTGTCCCATTCATATTTTTGCATTTGTTCTAGCATTATACAGCTATATGACAAATTCAATCGGGTGCCAATTAAGAAATTAACTCCCTAGTCAAACATTTCTTGTGTACGAATGACTTATGGTTCGATACATTAACTGTACGCTAGAAAAGGTTAGACGTGTAAACCATATTAGCTAAAATAACTCAAAGCTGGAGTTTTAAACTGGCAATGATTTGATAATGCTAATAATGAAATCGACTTTTGTTTGAAATCTGGTGATCTTGGACCCTTTAATTGTGTATGTGTGTGTTGTTCAGTGATCGTCTTGAAGTTAAATTCTTTATTATCTGTGCTATGAAGTTTTAGGTGGTTGGTCAACGCTTGTTTACATGAAAGCTTAGAAATATATAAAACATAGATGCCACAACTTGTGTCGTCATTTTCAGAACTGAAACGAGAGAAAACTATCTGTCACATCGCCGTACGGTCACTGTTATGAAAAACATGTTTTCTACTATGTAGATCTATATGTAAATCTATAGACATAATAATCAATCATACGTCGTCCCGTCATAAGCATCATATATTAGGACAAGGGGAAAGTATAATGATATAGGACTAACACAACAGTGTCATTTTGTGGATTTATCGTGCTGAAATGAAATTTATTTTGTGGAAAGAATTTCCGGAAGTTACACACGAAAACAAATATTCCTGAAGATCCGTTACCCGAAATATTCATCGAAACTTACTGCTTTAGTAGTAAATTGACTGACAGGTGGTCATGTTTTTATTCTATTACAAAAAAAGATAGATCTAGAAACGTTTAAAACATCTAGTTTTGAGTAAACATAGAGTTAATATATCATAACATAAAATTCATTTTCTAATCAAGTCAATACTGTTGACATCAGAGAAATTAAATGAAATCGAGGCTGTCTAAACATTAATGAGTCCCACTGTGTATAAAACCAGTATGGATTCAGATCCGGTTGTACATTGTGTACTGCAAGGCTGGGCACATCTCCCGATCGAGCTAACATAGCTAGATCAAGCTAAATTTGAACAATAGAAAAGTACAAACTCTTCAGTATCTGTTTTGATATGTCAAAGCACATGTCAATCTATTTCACTATATTTGTACAGTATGGTAACTTAAGTGGATATGAAACTTCCATTTCAATTTCATGTTGGTAAAATTCAAAAACAATGTTTTTATCAGCTCTATTTTGTTAAAAACATTTTTTGTGGAAGAATCAAGATTATTAGAAAGAAGTGAACTGTTCTATTATTTATGTTTTACCTTGAACAGGCTATTTCAACTTGATCAGACTATTTACCCGGTCGGTTGATATGCATGGTAAAGATAACAATAGTTTCTGATTTGTATGCAGATCTAAAACGGTTACAATACTTCTAGAAAATGTCTAACGCTGGTTTTTACATGGCAATTATGACATTTCATTTATATGACACCGGACGGACGGACGGACTGAAAAATTAAAAATAATCGACATACCTAGAGCTATGTCCGTGGCAGTACGGTGATACGCAACCCGCGTTACAACATGCATGTACCTTAACAGCAGCACCCAAGAAATTGATAATGCGGGGACGGGAGAGTATCTAGTATTCACGTACAATCTCCACGCTCTCTATTCTACGTTTTTACCATCTTGTAAAATTCACTTCAAATCAAAGCAAAATAGCGGCGGGTTATACACGGTATACGGAACTATAATCAATATGGATCTTATTGAATGATCCAAAGTGCACCGATCGTTTATAGTTGTGTTGAAATTAAGTAGAATTTTTTTAGAAGTTATTCCAGTATTTACACTTTATGTCACATAGTGCAGGAACCAAAATTTATGCGTACAGTTATTTTATCTAACGAATTGCCATGCATACAGTAAGGAAAACGGAAAATTCTACAGACGATGAACGATTGAATATCAGTTTTCGTTTGGACCGTGAATGAAAAACAGAAAGACGTATTTCTATGCTAGAAGTAGAGGAACAACTGCTTGCAAATTATGGAAAATGTGTCATTTTTGAACTCGTGTCAAAGTGATGTTTACATTTGCAACCACGAATGCATTCAATAATATTTTCATCTTGTTGTATTTCGTGCTTTAAATTACTCATAAGCAGAAATAACGTCTCCACCAACTGCACAAGATGATTAAAACATGCAGTGGGAAAAAATAAGAAAAAATATGAAAAAACAATCACTTACCTACTTTCGGTTTCCTCAAATCCTTCCATTTTAGTCCATCAAACTTTTAGACCTGACTTAAAAATTTATCGAACCGGTACACGTTCGACCCCTTGCAGGTAGATTAAATTTAATGCCGGGGTAAAAACATTTTAGCCGCGGCAAAAATCGCATTTAACCGCGGCTTAAATAATATTTATGCCGGAGCTAAAATATTTTTTACCGCGGCTTAATTAATTATTTTTGGTGGCGATGGCCAACCATAAGCGTTTTAATTGCCACTGCACTGACTGGGAACTTTTATTTATTTGCAACAGTGTGGATATTCTTTGTTTTCCATTTAAAATATTGATGTCACGAAAAAAAAAACCAAGGTACAAATAGGTTATACAAAGTATGTAGCACACTAGCGTTAGTGCATTAGTGCGGTTAATTGTTACAGAAAGATACACAATCACATGACAATACTGCCACGTGAAGTTTTAAACATTTAAAGTTATGCAATAATGTAGGCTGTTCTACATGTACATATAAAGTACATTCTCCAAGTTATGCAATAATGTAGGCCGTTCATCTGTATCCCAGATGTGACCCTTCACCAGTTTTTGGCATTTTTTAATTAAATATTTTTTTATTAATGTTTTCAGGCGGAAAGATGTAAGTGCATGATCAGCGTGAATCTTATAAAGATGAGTAATCTAACTGACTAATAAAAAAGGGAAAATACTGAACCATGAGATAATAGGTCTAGTAGAAAGGAAAATTGAATTAAGGTTAATAAAATGAAAGAATGTACTGTAGTACATTTAATACTGTCACAAAATGCCGTAAGTTCTTAACTATAACAAAAAATATTATGAAATACTATTTTCATTATTAAGTGTGAGCATCATGGGTGAAACGGGTCTCATAATTTGTACCAACGCAAGCATATACATGTATTAGTACCTTGAGAATAAATGATTATGCATGCACTGTGAGACCGTATGCATGCGTCTCCATTAAAAATTAACTTCCAGTGAGTTTCTAGACTAACATAATATGTACAATGTCGACTTCCGAGCTAGTTCAAGGCAATAAAAAGAGTAGTGGTTTGATTTGCTCCTCTGAAAATATGGGACCTTGGTAATGGTTAGCCAGGGACCTATACGTTGTGTTAACAATGTGCCTCGACTGATTGGGTGGATGTCGTTATTCTAATTTTGTTGTTTGTTTTCAGTGTTTTACGCCGATTTCAACCGTATTTCGGTCATTCTTACAGGTGTGGCAGTTTACGTAACCATCGGTCCTGAGAAAAACTAGAACCCAGGTCAGTGAGACACTGGTAAGAAACTGCCAACTTTCTCACCGCGATAAAGAGACGGCTCGAACCAATGGCCACCGGTCAATAAGAGGTTACATACAGCGAATTTAACCACTTGAGCACGGAAGCGGACATTTTAATGTCGTTAAGAGTATGTTGTTACTTTCCAATTAACATCGCTTTTTCGTATGAGTCCATGGTGTATTCTGCCTTCAGTTGAAAACATTCACGGGATGCCAGGAGTCAGTCAATATAGATGTATTTATCACTCGGATAATATTCAAGGTATTGTGCCATGTTGAACCGTATATGTCCCGGAACGTATATATCACACGAGAAAAAAATTCGACCGCATATGTCACACGTGTGATATATTCGGTCGAAAATAGTCTTCGCGTGAAACGTATATGGCACATATTATGCGATGTATACGTTTAACTTCGAATTTTATAGGAACACGAAAACGAATATCTCACATGTAGAAAAAGGCAAATAAAAACGAAATTTTGAACGAATACGTCACATTTTGATCAATTTGAAAAAAAAACCAAACATATTTAAAACAATCAGATATGGTTGATTAAGTTATGCCGCATAGATTCTGCTTAACACAACCAATACAAGTCGATCCGATCGGTCCCAACACATTGTATGGGAACTAGACATTCCCATTCGAAGGTGTGGTCTGTAGTATGTCTTTAATTTGTATAAATAATGTTTGGTCAAATTTCGATCGGGTGTTCTTGAAAGTTATCGACTACGTTCGTGTGACCTTGAGTGGTGATTATTAACAGGAAATTATCTCAGAACAGCATAGATTATAAAACATCACTATACATTTTTTTCCGTATAACACAATACATTTATCACAGATTAAACACAGATCAAACTTGATATATTTGATGGCCGGTGAAACAATGTAAAGTAACCGTAAGATGGTAATGACCCTCGATCATTTTTGTCGAGCCCACTTGCGGTGAGCTCGACATAGTCGCCGCTTTTGGCAGTCGATGTATGTGCATCCGTGCGTCTGTGAGCCGGTGCGTCTGTGAGCCCGTGCGTCCGTGCGTCCGTCCAGACTCATTTTGTCCGGACCATAACTTTGACATGCAAGGAGCAATCGTGTTTATATTTGGCATAAATGTTAACCTCAATGAGAAGGAGTGTCATTTGTCGAATTAAGAATGACTTTGTCCGGAGCATTTCTTCTATATACTTGAAGGGATATTGATGTAACAATGCATAAATGTTTACCTTAATGAGACGAAGAGTCATACAGATGAACAAATCCCTATGTCTACGGTCAAGGTCACAGTTTGAGGTTAAAGGTCAAATTGAAGAATGAGATATTGTACTGAAGGATGTACTGAAGGATTTTCATACCATTATAAGACAGGGTGTATTGTGCAAGAACCAGGTCCCTAGTCTAAGGTCAAGGTCACACTCAGAGGTTAAAGGTCAAACACAGAATTGAAAATTGTGAATAAAAAAGCGTATCTCTTTTTATTTCCCTGCAGCTACAATATCCTTTGTGTAACATTTAGTTTCTTCGATTCAAATCCACCTAAAATCAGTCATAGTTCCTTGGGCGTCACTATTCTTAAAAAAATAATGACCGGGGTTATTATTCTATGGGTTTCCTAAACATTGTTACAACGGCTCCGGCAAACGGCCCAGGGACGGGTGCCTTGCCACCCACTTCCTACAAAAGTATAATTAGTAGTTTTATACACTAAAGTATCACCAATAAGTTTCGGTGTAAACTGTTAAAATGACCAGAATGAAATGACTTGCGGTGAGCTCGACATAGTCGCCGCTTTTTGCAGTCGGTGTATGTGCATCCGTGCGTCTGTGAGCCCGTGCGTCCGTCCAGACTGATTTTGTCCGGACCATAACTTTGACATGCAAGGAGCAATCGTGTTTATATTTGGCATAAATGTTAACCTCAATGAGAAGGAGTGTCATTTGCCGAATTAAGAATAACTTTGTCCGGAGCATTTCTTCTATATACTTGAAGGGATATTGATGTAACAATGCATAAGTGTTTACCTTAATGAGACGAAGAGTCATACAGATGAACAAATCCCTATGTCTACGGTCAAGTTCACAGTTTGAGGTTAAAGGTCAAATTGAAGAATGAGATATTGTACTGAAGGATGTACTGAAGGATTTTCATACCATTATAAGACAGGGTGTATTGTGCAAGAACCAGGTCCCTAGGTCTAAGGTCAAGGTCACACTCTGAGGTTGGGGGGGGTCACTATTCTTCAAAAAAATAATGACCGGGGTTATTATTCTATGGGGTTCCAAAACATTGTTACAACGGCAAACGGCCCAGGGACGAGTGCCTTGCCACCCACTTCCTACAAAAGTATAATTAGTAGTTTTATACACTAAAGTATCACAAATAAGTTTCGGTGTAAACTGTCAAAATGACCAGAATGAATATATCAAACGTGTGAAAGATTCGACCGAATATATCACGCGTGTGAAAAATTCGACCGAATATATCACACGTGTGAAAAAGACATATACGTTCGGTGTAAACTGTCAAAAATGACCAAACGAATATGTCACATTAAACACGTGTTATATTTACGGTCGAATATATCACACACGTGTGATATATACGTTCCGGGACATATACGGTTCAACAGTGCCAAATATGAATAAGCTTTCTATATTCATGTATTGTCGTTTTTGTTGGACGACGTGGATAGGTCCGATGCATTGCAAGATAGTGCGACGACCCTGAATCCTTGTAAAAGTGTATACCATATCGAAGCGCATGATTCAATTAATTACACTTTTAAGGGGAAATCAGAATATAACGATCACACATTTGAAAGAATTTTTGAAATCGGGTAAAAACAGGATACTAGTATTAGATTTAGTTAATTTGCAAATATATAAAAATTATACTCGCCCGTTTTTCAAAAGTTTATTTTGGATCAACTTACTTTTTTTCATGATTGTTTTTCTTCAAACTGACTGCCTCCATGATCCCCCATTTTGGAAATTTTCAGTCTTCACTTCCTTCATATTTAATACTATGATTTTAGAAATTCTTTCAGTGTGTTTCTTTTATCAAGTTCTTCAATTTAAATACAACTTATTTCTGGACTTGCATTCCCCATAAAGGTCACACTGATATGGCAAAATGTTTTGCCATGCAGCTCTGTATCTTTTTAATTGCTTTTAGGATTTCAAGTAGTTGTGTCGACGTACAGAGTTTCAGTCTCGGTTAAGGAGAAAGTGGCACTTAATATGATGAAAAATAATTTAGCTGTACTTCGCGTAGGCACTATGTTTTTGGAAACCTTTGCACAATATAATACATAAAATATATACATTATGTGACTAAGAGAAATCGGCCCGCCAGTAGTTGTTATCAAGGACAATAAGTCTTAACAGATTATGGTTCATAATCGAACTTGGCCAAGAAACATCCTGTCAAGGTTCAGTCATGATAGCTCACGAATGCAGCTACAGCAGTGTCAACAAGATCAAATTAAACAGTTTTTGTTAGATTAATGCGGAAAATGCCGGACAAACAGGCCAAATCTAGCCCAATGTTTGGGCTGTAGATCTAGATTAAATGGCTATGTATGACTGATAGTTGTAGTTTGTCCGGCGTGTCTTTCAGAGTGTACATGGGCTTCATGTTTAACTGTTGGACGATGGACGGACGTCATTCATCTACTGAATTGCTCACACCGAGTCGAGGGATAAGGAGGACATTAGCTGCTCAAAGTCAGACTACTCTCAATCGATTTTAAATAAACTCACGCAAAAAGAAAACATGTGCTGATTTTAAATATTTTATTTAAAATGATAATACGTGCAATACTGTAGCAACATGACAAAGCATCATGTAAAGTGACTTCGTATAAACATAAAACTCGTGTTAATATCTAGTCATTATATTTGGGTTAATACTACAAATAAAAGCGACGCCCAATTTACACGCACACGTACGCACGCACTTACACTAACATATGACGCCAGTGTGGCCGTATATTTATGGTGGTCATGGTACAAGGTTTTGGCAGAAATTGTAAATTTTCTAATCTACCTATTTATTATATTATACATGTATACACTTTAAAATAATGTACAACAGATATATGGCAGTGTGTTTTGATAACTAGCTCTTATTTCTAATTCTAAATAAATACATCAAAGTGAGTTATATCTTAAACATTCTCCAAGACTGGTTAAAAGAATCTTTAAAAATTCTTAATACATCACATTTTTTTAAAATAAGGACACACATTGTGTTTTAAGGTATTTTCTGTTAAACATATTTGTGTGTGTTTAAAAGTTCCCCAAAACTCAATCATTCGAGTCTTATAAGTGAGCAAAAATTAAAACAAGAGATTCATGGTGGTCCTAAATCACTCACCTGATTACAAGTGTACTTACCTAGGGAAGTCACTTGTTGCTAAGGGAGTCGGTAGATGGTAGAGAAGTCACTTGTTGCTAGGGAAAGTCATTGGTTGCTTTAAGAAGTCACTGGCCGTTAAAAGTCACCATCTGTCAGGGATAGTAAGTGGTTGGCTAAGGAAATCTATAGATATTCAGGAAAGTAAGTAATTGCAGCAGAAGTCAACTGTTTCTAGTTTCTAAGGACGTCAATGGTTAAGGGAGTCACTATATATCCAGTATCTAAGCTCTAGACCTTGTGGCTTTGGATAAAAAGATTTTTAAAGATTTTCTATATAAGTTTATGTAAAACAAGGGATCAGGAGCATGATTTAAACAGGCTTGATAGAGGTCCACTAGACAATGCTTCACGTCAAAAATCTTAGCTCTAGGCCTTGTGGTTTTGAGAGAAAAAGATTTTAAAAGTTTTTCCTTTAGAAACCTATGTTAATTCAAACGACTACAAGGACGAGGTCAATTTTGACCCGGGGGTCATCATTTGAACAATCTTGGAGAGGTCTACTAAACAATGCTACATGTCAAATATCTAAGCTCTTGGCCTTGTGGTTTCGAGAAGATGATCTTTTTTAGTTTTTCCTATCTGTTGCCATAGCAACCAGAGTTCTGCATGCAATGGAATTATTTGAACACTTTTGGCAGAGGACCACCAAAGGAAAATAATTGCTAAAGTTCACCAACTACTGTCGAACGGTTAAAGAGATGTCGTTTGAAGCAAATTGTTGACGACGTATGACAACGACGTACAGTGACGACGGACACATGGTGATCCGGAAAGCGCACATTGAGCACGTTGTGCTAACGTGAGCTAATAACATACACACGAAATTTCAAATAATAGATTTTGTACAAAATGTAAACTTCACTATAAAAACGCACTGGCTTACACATTGAAATACATTTTATCAATGCATTATTACCAGAAAAAGTAATACTCAAAAATATAAAAAGGCGTACTACTATTTCATGTATGTATACTTCTTGCACAATCAACTGAAGGTCACTGTCACAGAAAAGACAGTATTTTAAGTAAGTAAAAAAAATCTGGGTGGTCGTTATCAATGGTGGTCACTTTGAAGTCCTGTCCCGCTGAAGGGACTGTTCGGTCTAGATACGAAGAAATGTAACTGCTAGGATGAAAATGAAGATGTAGCTCGTCCTCGATGTGTAAGACGCTGAACTGTTCTCTAAACGATATGGTCGTCTTTCTGCAATTAAAAAACACGCAATCAATGGAGAACATAGTTTTATAAAATTGTTAAAACGTTTGAAATGAATTGGGTTTACCATAATTATTTTCAATCGTATTACATAACACTGCATGCTTCCTATATGCCGTGACTAAAATATCGTGAGAAATTGATTAATATATACAGTCACTAATTGCTTTACACTTATCTTGACTTATTACTTAAAGTGAAGCGTGACAACTTGCTAAAAGTAGCTTGTTCAAACTACAGAGAGCATACCTCGGTCAATGGCTATAACTGTTATCTTGAATGATTCGTTCACCTTTGTATCCGAGTTAGACTTCTTATCTACGATTCCCTTCGCTGAAAAAAGAAAATAAAATGCAAAAGTTACGCCTCTACTCTCAAACTAGCACATAGTTCAAAAGGATAAGTGCTCTCCTACATATAAAAACAATCCGTATGTTTGCCGTGTCCAGGCCATTCTACATTGTATTCGGAAGATGTATAGTAAATGAACATTAGTATGTTCAAGTATTTAAGTTTAATATTCTTATTTTATTATGAAATAGTTTAATGATCTTATTTTATTATGACATCCATTAAAACTAGGCACATACGATTCCTTCACATACCTATTTCTTCTTGTAGTATAATATTGCTCATTTCAAAGGATAAGTCCCTATGTCTGCCATCTCCTGGTAGACCTTTCAACAGATAGTCTTTGTGAAATGACGGATAGGTAAATGGGCTGGGCTGAAAGTCCGACTGTATCTCGCTCTGAAATTGTATATCAAAGGTGGTGCATGCCTCTTTCGTTCTTGTCAAGCATATGCCCTCAGGGTACCTTGGGTCGGCGGTTTTATCACAGTACAGGTATTTCGAGTTTCCACAGTCCGGGCAGCTTGGCTGATCCTCGTAACTGTAAAACAGCTCCGTGAAGTTCTTCCAACAACCGTCTATGTTACGTAGATGCGTGTAACCGTACATGGTGTCAAAAGGTGCCATACTTTCTCGGCCTTTCTGGCACAAATTATCAATTGGTCTCCAGTCAGTCTCAGGGTCCACGTTACAACTAAAAATAGAACATGTGTACATGTTTCAAACTGAATGCATGAAAGAAAAGACCTTTAAACTGTTAGTTTCACTTGCATACAAATACCGCCCCCCCCAAAAAAAAAAAACGAGACGTTTCCATTTGCAGTTCTTGTATTTCTTTCAGATCTAGTTACGTTTCCATTTGGTGTTCCCAGAATTTTTTTCAAATTAAGTTACCTAAATAAATTTTGGTGATCTCTGAATGTCTTACAGATAGAGTTGCCATTATATTTGGTGTTCACTTAACTTCTTACAGATTTAGGTACCTTTCCATTTGATGTTTCCTGAATTTCTCCCAGATATAGTCTATGAATGCATGGTGCATATAAAAAACTGGATCAAATCCAGCAAACGGCAATTCGTCCATGTCACCACCGACCCAATCATGAACTCCGTCGTGCAGCATCTCTAAGTTGCAAAGATTTTCGAAATACGGCTCAGAACCCGTGCTTATATCCTTTAAGAAATAATAACGATAAGTTTATTAAATTGATAAATTTTCAACATATGCAGAGGTAAGAATATTTGTTTCGATTTTGCTATTTTATGTCACACTTATCAAAAATAATAGTAAGTGGTAATCCATACCGTACCAAAAAGCCTGTACGTTATCAGTAATGTTCCGTACTTACCATAAAATGGCATTTCTGCAAAATGCGGTTGATATCCATTTTATTAATTAGTCTAGATGGGCACTGTCCGCCTCTGGCATAGTCACGTCTGAGCTGTATACTGTGACCACCGTACCAGTTTTTGAATGGACCGGACTGAATATTGCCCTCTCCATTACCAAGGAAACAGTCTGACCAGATTACGGAATCGGAAGGGCGTGTTATATTGTTGTCCATAGTATAGTCCCAATATGGTAGAAACACTCGGTCGTCTCTGCTCCTCATCTCTTCTTCAAAACTGAAAGAAAAGCTTTTATTATGAGCACGCGGTTCAGTATTAGTGGGAACGAGGCTCTGCCCAATTCCAACACAACAGTTGCCCGAGAGAACCGATATTTCCATCTGAACCTAATTGTCTCATGATATAAATTGTCTACATCTGTCACGTGAGTTGTTACATGCGATACGTTGGTAATGCGCAATTGTTGGCAATGCGGAATTGTTGCAAAGTGTGTCTTCCTTAAACTAGTATAATGAGGATATACTACAGACTAGCCTTTTTTGAAACCGTTTCTTTGTACTGTATACTCTCGATCGTGATTTAATGAACTTACTCTAATATAAACATCCTGTGCCATGGAAGAAACGCTGCCCCTTTATGGACCTTCTTCTTCGTCTGGCCGTGCAGTCTGCCGAATCTGTGAAGTGTTCCATCCTACAATGACATAATGCATACTGTCGTCTGCAGAGTTTTATCAATGGACATTTTCATCATAGTACACCTATAATTCATCAAATGGATTTTAACAAGATGGTATTTAGTTGTTACATGTATGTGCATGCTCATGACGACTAAAGTTTCACTATCAGTTGTCAATCTATCAGTTGTCAATCTATCAGTTGTCAATCAGTACAACTTGAAAGGTAAAATGCTTCTTCACCAGTACAAATTACAGAGGTCAAAGTATTATTACCCAGTACATGGCTCTTAAAACAGCAAACAGTCTCTCCCTCTCGTCCTCTGTGAGTGTTCTTATATCACGACGTTTACGGAACCCAGTCGCCGGAGGCTTGAATCCGAACCTTCAAAAAATAAAATAATTAAACACACTTGTGAATGGCGCGACGAGGTTTCAAATGGGAAATATTTTAGCTGCAAATGATAAAAACAAATGCCAGATAAGATAAGAACTCCTAAGATAGTTTCATCGTTTAAATATTATCCCTGACCAATTTCTATTGTAAAATAACGTATAAGACCACACACCCCTCGCCACTCTGTAATAGCTACAAATATCAAGGCAAAGAAAACTTGAAGAAAGGCAACCGCAGTAGTACATCTGTTGAAGCATTATACTACATACATTGTATATAGTTTACTTAGTGATATAAACATTGCCGGAACAATCTAATGGAATTATGAGCCAATTTTGAAAAGCTAATGGCAAAAAAAACCCATCAGTTTTGTATACTAGTAGTGAAATAACAGTTATAGCTTTGTCATCACTTAACCGAAATGCACTAAAGTGTTATCAGACGTGCAAAAGATAATAAAATTTCACAGTGAGTAAGCATGTACACGCTTTGGGGTTTTATTAACCTTGAATCAATACGCCGTTGAAAGAAAGCCTTGTCGGTCTCGGTGAGATTTCTTGGCTGAGAGGTAGCTTCGTAATACGCCATTACACAGGCTTGCTCTGCAGGTTCGTTTTCTACGGGTTTATTCTGAAACAGGAAAAGTTACATACATCGCTAGTTTAGTTAAACGAAAAATTAATTATAATTATTATCGTGCAAATATTTGAATCAGTAAAAGCACATGTTTAATTGCTCAAATATGTTTTCAGCCACTCAAACCGAGGAATCACTAAAAGTTTACTTATTTCTGCATTTGGCTTAAAATCAAACATATCAGCTTGTTAAAATATTGCCTTTAAATCGTGAAACAAATACTGTACATTTATAACCCTCCACAACTCTTACAACTACATACTCCAACATGCTTCATACACATGTACATGGAAATCAGAGTTCAATTCTTCCGTAGAAAATGCACTTTTTACTACCATGATCATTTTAATGAAACTTCCTTTCACGGCTAGCAAATAAAGCTTAAATATGTAATTAAACAACATCTTTTAGAGTTAAAAATCTCAGTACAATACCTAAATACAAATGTAGCTGGAGAAAATGTCCAAAACATTCATAAGCAAAAAAAAAAAAAAAACACGGACGTTTAAAACTGTAATGGCAATACAGAAAATTGATGTTCTAATTCATCGCACTGGTAGGTACAAACCATAGAAAACATAATATATCCAATTAAACACTTCCGTATCAAATACGAATAAATACTTGTAAGAGTAACATTTACATAGCGTCTTTGGAGAAAATGTAGTCAGTCGTGTTCAACAGTGTGAATAAATTTGACATCTCACAAGTTATTATCGCGGGAGCTGCACCAATACAAAAAACCGCTACAAAATGACACGGACCTATATGTTTGAAACTCAGTTTCGTTTCGATTATTTTAGAAACCAACTTACAAGAACTCTCTATTTCTCATTGCTAGTACATATAAGAAATCGTTGTAAGAGTTTTATAATATTCTGATTATTGAAGTGCTGGATTGATACATATTGATGTCTATTTCAGTTTCAGCTCCTTTTTTAGCGAAATGAAGAATAAGGGTCGGACCACATGATACCAATCACGACTTTAGGGTTAAACATGAAATGTTTGTAAAAGTCAGCATCCACCCTCATCCCCATCAGTAATTGCAACATTTACTTATTCCGGCATATATTTTCACATATCTATGAATTATGATCAACATTTGTATAGAAGTCAAAACGTAAACGCTTTCATAGAGTTAGGTTTTTTTTCCATTTAATTTTTTATTGAAACTGCACTGAAATAAAAAAATATTTGAGTAAAACAGGAATTTAATGATATCAGGTAGTTTTGTCGCGCTCTAGAAAAAAGTGCCGATTGGACCAAGAATCAACTATGAAAACAGTGGTTAATTAAAAAGCGCGGATGAAAAAAAAAACCTTAGTCACGTAGAGGAAACAGAAGAAGTTCCTGCCGTTCAGTGTGCTATGCACAAAATTAAAACGATGCAAGAGAAAACAATCCGATGGAGAGAAAAAAGAAAACATGAGGACGAAGGTTGAAAAATAAGTCAGATGACAACAATTTCTATATATTTCCCGATCCCAGTCTATTGCTTATTTTTGTTCTTTTAAGACTGAAAACCCACAAACGTGTTGCGAAAAATGTCAGAAAGATTTAATTTTGAGATTTTTTTCAAATGTTAAAAAACTTTGTCAGACATACCTTTGCATTCAAGAAACAAGTTTTCACAGTGTCCGGTAACCGTTTCTCATAGACAAAAGATGAAAAAGTAACAGTTGAAAACAGTAACACGCAAAGTAGTTCTTGAAGTCCCATGGTGCATCTTGAACTGAGATGCCACAGGGTGTGAGATATATACCAGAAACTCTTGTAAGCTTCACTGAATCTTGTCACGGGTGCGCAAAACAACATTCTGCGCATGTAAGCAAATTATCAACCCGGATAATTTTTTACCTCACATTAGAAAGGGTGCAAGTAAGTGCATTGTCGCAATTAAAGTGAAATTGTAAACTTGGTTCATGTCTCAAGTGGGATACTTACGTAAATGACAATGTCAAAGCAGTATCTTCCTAATAATGGAAAACAAATATTAAGAAAATGATTTAGAACAATCGAAACAAATGTTGAGAAAAAGTGAAAAAATACATGAGCTTTAATGAACTGCTCAAATACAATTAACAATACAAAATGTACTTCGGTTAAATAACACAATTTTATGCTATAAATAAAATATAACAAATAAAATACAAAATAAAAACCCCAAAAACAGCGTTTAAAACAAGCTAACTTACTGACATGATCCACTTATGGACACAAGTTGCATTTTATTTGTTTTCTTTCCTTTATTAAAATTTAAGTACAAATGCATAAATCTAATAAAAATAAATATGATTATATTAAATCAAATTTTTAACGTAGAAGAGTGAAGGGGATAATGTCCGCCTTTGCAAAATAATCAAGGGGCCTTTGTCTGCTTTTGTAAAATAATGTCCTAGGGAATAAAGTCCGAGGGGATAATGTCTTACATTCTGAAACTATAGCTTTAAGAGAGCATGTGTTATTAAGCGAATAGAAGGTAAACTATATATGAAGAAATCATATGCAGTGAAGTATCAACACATTGTTGATGATGTATTGACCTATACAAGTACATACATACTAGAAAAGCTTAAGTTGTTGGTTAGAATAGAATAGAGATTATCTGCAGTTTGGGCTTATGCATTGTGCACTTGACACATTTTATTCAGTTGTCATTAAAAATCAAGAAAGAATCAAATCGATCGTAATGTTTCAATTATTTAGTGAAACTAAAGGTTTATTTGTAGAAAATGACACAAGTTGACAAAATGACAACTCGATATGTTCAGGTTACAAAGGTCCAGTTATTCCACTGCGCAACCGCCAATTCTCTACCCGAGTAACGCGAGTAGTATACATTGTAATAAAAAAGCTCCTAACTGTAATTTCATTGGCGGTTGAAAGTTACCACCGATCGTCCGGTGAAAAAGCGAGCTTGATACAGCTGTGTCGAAAAAAACCTTTATAAAATAGAAATGAAATAGTTGATTTATGTGTATACTTAAACTGTATAAATTCAAAATATTAAAGTGACATTATGCGCATTTTTTTCAAGTGAAAATCCAGCTGAAAATGGTGTGTACAAAAGTGTAGAGGAAATAATAACTTTTAACCCAATACACCAAACTCTTCCCGCTACCAGTATGAAAAAATAACTTCCAAAATATTGATTTTCTTATTTGACTGGGAGAGTCAATTTAAGAAAAGAACAACTGCATGCAGGAGTTGCTTCCCTTCCACTGCCGAAATCTCTACCAACATCCAACTATCATTTTATCAGTCCGATTTTTTATATCTAAAGCACCAACTTCAAATACTAATGCGGCATAATCATTAATTTAACACATTTAAATGCACAGCAACCAAAAATTGCTTTTATAAAACTGTCACCAAAAATACACTTTGTGCAGTAATATGCGCATAATGTCACTTTAAATGAGAATGTATAAATGTGATATTAGACGACAGTGGTTTTTCATTTTGTTATGTATATAGAAAATGTATATTACTAATACTGTCCGCTTCATGTGGGACTCATGCGTATGTTGGTAAACAAAACATTGAATTGAACTGAATTGAATTTGAAATCAATTCTCATAAAATATGAGAGGAGTGAATAATTTCACAAACGTGTCTCGCTTATATAAACATCTTTTTAAAATCAGAAGGCTTTTGAACTGCATTATCAGATTTCAGTTAATAGCTGATATGATTTACGAAGACACTGTGTGTGTTATTTTTGACAATTAAGTCATTTCATTGACATGCCTTTACGTGAATAAATCCTCTATATTACCAGTAAACCGTTCCGTGTTCTGCATCTTTAAAGCAATATTTTCTATAATCTTCCATGGAGAAAGTTATATAACTTGTCTATTCATTGAAATTCTAATTTATGTAACTTGTCATATGATATTACATAATTTTAAAGTACTTTGCCATGTTTATATGCATTACATAAGTTTAAAAGTACTTTGCTAGGTCCTGCATTTTCCAGTCTGTAAACAACAATAGTTTTAATACTGCATGCAGAAAGTGGGTTATCTAGAAATGATTTCCATTGATTTACAAGGTGTCAATTTTATGTAGCGTCATATGATTTTAAAAGTACTAACCTAAAGTTTAATTTTGTCCAATCGCAGCACAATGTTTGCCGCACTTTTACTTGGGGTATATCAATAATTATATACTGAGTCAGTGAAGAGGGGAATAATGCTAAGTTACAAAAATAATTTCAAACACTAAATAGGTAAATATTCGTTTTGATATATTTACTCCAATACTTTTGTTCGCGCGGCATGTACCGCTTTTGACCGATCGGGAAGGAGATCTTCTGAAACCACTTTTACCATAATTTAATTCTTTCTACGTTAAATTTTATCAGCTTCACTAAGTGAGAGGTCAACCTTTCTGTTCAGCTTGGAAATATCTTCAGCTAACTCCTTTATTTTCTCTGAATTTAGCTCAACATTGGAATCAACATCCTCTACTAATACGGGTTTTTCACAGACCTCTGCGCATGCGCGACATCAATGAATATCGACCGTTTAGCAACTGAGGGGGCAGTTACACGCCACTGCATAAGCGATACATACTGATATATTGATCTATCATTTATATTTGTCTTATAAAAAACTTTAACGAGATTGTTAAAAGCCATTTACTGATGTTTAATATTATATTATTCTGTTAATCATTCAAATATATTTAAAGTTATTATTTAGAATGATCAATGAAAAAAGTAAACGACAGACACATCTACTCGACGGTTATTTTCTTTCATAAAATGGTACGGTAACAGTTTTAAATATATTTTACTTAAACCTTTTTAATGTCTCCCTTTTTTTCTCTAAATGGGGATATGGTTTAAAAAATTTAATAATCTCTTCAACGATTGATAGTTTTAATATACAGGATTAATAATTAACTGCACGGACCTGAATACACATAATTATGGTCCATGTTAACTGAAATAAAACTGCATGCAAAGCGGTCTTTTTTTGTTTTCTGCCAAAATATCTTTTAAATAGCATAACGATGTTAAACTTTTAGTTAAAATAAGACATAATGTTGAAATTAATAGATTTTTACAGATCTATACATTATTAATCATGTCAGAAGAAAGAAAACGACCGCGTCGCGTTTTTCACTTTTTTGTATCTTCATATGAATACCATTATTTGATACTATAACAACACTTTTAAAGCTATGAGAATTATTTTTCGTGTTTCTTAAAAAGAAATCATTTTGTGTACAAGCAACAGCAGCGTTTTGAAATGATATTCTTTATGATTAATATATACTTTTACCCGGAAAAGTAGAAGAATAAATGAATAAAAACTGCCTGTACACCCGTTTATATACTCATTTTTAAAGCATTTTCTCTCTTGTCATTTACCTCTCAGTATTATGGCAACACTTTCCAATTCTTATGATTAAAACTTTTTTCACCCGTTTTTTCATCATCTGTTTTCAAACTGCTTGCGGAGCTATGTACACGCGCCGATGTACATAGGTCCATTTTTCTAAATATTTCTAACTATTTATATTAATTTGCTTTCTTTAGAATATGTTGCTGACATCGTAAAGTAATCGTTAATAGATTATTTTAAAGTCATGATTGATGTGTTATAAAGCTGTAGTAAGTTAGTATAGGTCCGTGTCCGAAGAAGTTGAGTTACGGAAAAAAACTCTCACGCTGTACTTGCCATTACTATTTATCATTATTTGCTTCCGTTTTCAAGTTCGCTTTGACATTTTTCAAAACGTTTTAATGAAATTTACTTCATATCTTCTTTATTCTTTTGTATAGATAATAAAGTAATTTAAAGTAATTTACAGTTAACCGTATATATTAATTAATAGTTCATACACAAAATCCGCTGTAGAAGTGTTTCTGTTAGAAGAAAGAAGCCTCCCTTACCACGTATTCAGCTTTATTTTTTTAATTCTAATACAAGTACGAATTTACTTAACTTATTAAGAAATACATTACTAATATTTTGTTGAAATGCTGAATGCACAGTTTTATTAATGTCTGTAATCATTTATGCACATTCATGAAATTGTAAATGAAGCCTTCGACGGCGATTCTTTTCTTTTCTCCATATTATAATTTCATCATTTTCTACAATTAAAGTTACAAAATATACTTATTTAAGGTAGTAGACCCCTTAATGGGCACCTATTCAAATCATTATAGGCTTAATATTTTCTTAATCTGTATCATTTCCTGGATTTAAAAACAAATTTTAAAAGAAATTTACCGTGAAAAAAAAAGTTATAGGAATTTGAATAACCCTACTCCCATTTTGGAATTATCTATAAAACGACATCACACAAGAGATAAGTTAATTATTTAGCAAAACACACTCTAATCATAGGATTATTCATTCATGATACATCAAAACAGTAATACGCTTCCGTTATCGGGCCGAAACTGCCCCCTCATTCGCCGATCGATAACCGTTTGTGCTCTTTAACGCTGAAGAGTACGCAAGAACGATAAGTCTGTGAAAAACCCGTATTACTTCACAGCTTTGGATTGTACATCAGCTTAAACATTGTTATGCTCTATTTTAGTTTTGACATATAGGATTTGCATCTTTCCAGTCTTTACCGTCTTTGTCACATTCCTTTTGCAATACCAGTGACAGCATATACATAACTTTGATAAGATATTGTTATAACCTTACATCATCACTGCAATGCAATCCAACAAAATGTTTCAAAACACCTATCAGTAACTTTCATCAGCATACATTTTATTGAACTCAGAACAGAATACGTCGTTTAATGTTAATAATTTGACCGTGCATACATTAAAATTCTATTTATTTTGACATAGGGAGCATCTAAATTAGTTGACACCGTTTAGCACAAAAAAAGTTTTATTTTTCAAAATTTGGAATTCATGGCTTCGACGGTAGCCTCCGATTCCAGCCCAGTAGTTAAATTTAGGTAAACTAAAGAGTCTTCCAAAAATAGGTAATTCTAATTGGTTGAATACCGGTAATGTAAACATGTTATCAAATGGAAACGAAGCACATGGGTTACTCGTTTATGTGTGAAACTCCACCAACCGTTTTCAAAGAGACACTCCCTAAAGCTGTTGTCCAATAAATTTAATCCAAAAGCATAAATAATAGAATATTTGCAAGTATTATCATTTAACCCAGAGGTTCAAGCTGTACAGTGAAGTCATATCGGTTAAATCAACTTTTAGATATGTTGCAATACCGTTAAACATTCAATAACTATGTAAAGTTGTTGTATATATAATGGGCGGATTGCGATTTATTACAAAGGACCTCTTTATTGATTCTTTGTGCTAAAATTAAGCATTTTTTCGATATATGCTGTTCTTTAAAATTGTGTTTATTTATCATTCTACTTGCTTGAACACATTATTTATGTTTGGAGAATATGTCCTGCTAGATATACTGCAGGGAGGATGAACACGTACTGTAGGTATTTGAAGGAATCAACAATGTTAATTTTTGTGTTGTACATAAAGAAGCCAACCATTTTTAATTTTGTTAGCAGTCAGTAGCCTCCAATTCTACACTCAGTTCCAAAAGAAAGTGTGCACTTCTTAATTTTAAATATTTCAATATTTAGCAGACGTATCGGCTTCAATTTTCGCACACTATATCTCATGTGTATTTGTCATCGATCGATTGCAAAATCTAAAATGTTCGCCATATTGTACGTAAACAGATCTCAATTTTGCTACCAAATATATAGGCTTTCAGATAGTAGTCGATGAAAAATCACAGAAAACAAAGTGCACTTCTTTTGGAACTGCGTGTATATCGCTTAGCATTAACTATAACGATACTGGATCACGAACAAGACATTTTAGGTCACCTACATCTAGTATACCATTTATGTTAGAATTAATGTTACTCAAAATATTATTTTTTAAAAAGTTAGCTGCTAGCCGGGTGGTCTCCTTGTTTTACGCCAATGTTCGAGTTAATATTGTTCGATATAGTCGATTAATAATTTATGCAATAGATAAACGCTCTCTTGCAATTTTTTGCTCATCCAATTTAAATTGCGATTTTCCATGTCACTTAATAACACTGCGGATGAACGACCACCGGATATTGGGGCGAAAGTGAGCACAGATAATTAGTTTTCGCGAGGAACGTTTACAACTGGGGTAAGTTAAAATCCGATATTTAATCTTGTGCACATTATCTTGTGTTTCTTTTTGTGTTTTTGGATACTTCGATGACTATCTTAGTCCATTGTATACCCGAGCTGTAAATGATGTCGGTTAATATGTTCAATTACCAAAAACAAGATCGCCTGCTCACTTGAAAAGTTCGACCGTTGGTAATGTTTACCGTTTTATTTCGCAAATGTGCTTAGATTTGAATAATCTGAATCGAGCAATTTATTTGGGCAAGTACCAGACATAAGTGTCAAAGATCTTGTCCACAAACGTTATTTCGGGGCCAAAATATTGATACATATATAACTAAAATTGGTGTACTGGGTATTGTTTATTTTGATTTCTGGTGTACCGGAGTATTGATACTAACGTGTACTGAGTATTGGGCATTAGAAGTGAGTAATATAAATAATCTGCTGCTTTTTAAATCGTTTTATTAGCTCAACAAAACACGGAGTACCCAAGGTTGGTAATTGTGATCGCATGGTGTCCGTCGTCTTTATGTCTTTCTATCGTCTGAGTGTCGCCTGTGCACATTTTACCTTGTGTATGCAAATGCTACTGCATTTTTCACTGGAGCTTCAGGAAACTTGATCAGAATGACGCCTTTATGTAATCTACGTCGATTCGAATATGGGTCATCTTGTTTCAAAAACTTGGTCAAGGGAACAAATCATAGACAAAACTTTTGTATGCAATAAAGGTTTCATTTTTCATTCGATCTCCATGAACTTGGTTAGTATGATTGCTTTGATGAAGTTTAGGTCGAGTACTAATATGAGTCAAGTTGGGTAAAAAATTAGGTCACTTGATGAAATCAATGAAAACCATTTTGTATACAATAGATGTTCCATTTTTCATTGAATCTTCATGATCCTTAGTCGGAATTATGCACAGTCTTGGTGAACTCTAGATTGAGTTTGCATATGGGCCATCTGTGGTCCAAAACTAGGTCAGTGGGTAAACTCATAGAAAAAAACCTTGTTTTTGCAATAGTCTATGCTAGTTGATATACCTTTTTAAATTTATTTTAAAATGTTTTAGATCAAATCAGTTTAAGGTACAGTATGACATGTTGCATATCCAAAATCAATTCTATTTCTACAAAATAATTTGAATTTACACATCCCGGAAAACTAAATATTCACATCACGGGCAAGTGTTTAAAATTGCTTAGTATATCTTCACGTTGATTGCCCTTGTATACATCGAACAATTTTATTTCCAATTTTCATGGTCCATTTCATCTTTGACAACATGCGGGATAATGATACTTCGTACAAACCCGAAAATCTGACGTAATTGTTTTGATAATAGTAGGGATTAACGGACCATTTTTTCACAGCATCGTATAATTAATTTTTATCGATTAACATTTCGATAAAAAGAATGCTTTTATGATAATTCGTAAAAAAAAATTGTTTTTTTATTGTGTTACTATACAACACTCACACACACACACACGCACACGCGCACGCACGCACACACACACAATGGAATTGTAGCAGAGAGCTCCGCTATTTTGCATTAACTAGAACAAAACACTGCATTTTATCTACAACTTATACGTATTTTAGACAAATGTTTAGTAGTTGTACATGTAGATAACATTCAAAGTCACTTCATGTCCGAGTCATTGAATGGTTAGTGCAGTACTGCACAGCATATCCATTTACACGCGATATTGTTGATTATTTGGTGAAGATTTTAAAATATAAATATAATTGTACATGTGTGTCTAGTGTGTGTCTAATACTCAAAACGTCAGACAAAACACTTTATAATACACTTTTATAGTATAAATTATTAACGTTTAATATGACTTGTGCAAAACAACACACTTCCTGAATTCATACCTTCAACTGATAACAAATAAATACATTTCCAGTTTCAAATTATTATTTTTTTTACTCATTTCTTGATGCAATACTCAGTACAGTGATTCGCTCACTCCGTCAATACTCAGTACACGTTTAACCAATACCCAGTACAGTAATTGAAATGTTTCGAGAACCGTATCTCCGCTATTCTTTCGTCTTAAATGATGAAATTTTAACCATTAATATGTTGTCGTTAGGCAAATGATATGCCGTATTCAGATTATTAATGTGTTAATGTTTTATCAAATAAAACGGCATACTTTGCCAACAGTCGAGATTTTTCGAGTGAGCACACTATTTGTTTTGGACATTTTCAACATTTCAACATATATATGTTGCACAACGAGAATACATTCGGCTTGGACAGTCATTAAAGTATCTGAAAACACACAAATAGACACAATATGATATGCATCAGAGTGAAAATCGGGTTTTAACTTACCCCAGTTGTTACACGTTACTCGCGAAAACTAATTATCTGTGCTCACTTTTGCCCCAATATCCGGTGGTCGTTCATCCACAGTGAATAACATTAATAGCTTTTTTAACTGCATGCTACTGTGGGTTTTTTGGAAAACATCATCATAGACGATTTCCATTGATTTGTGGAGGAATTTGATTAATAAAACGTGAAAATTTAAATATATACGAGTATCTTTTTCATCCACTATGTGACTTACATGTGTGTTTGTAGTTTGTAGGTAGTGCTCATGGTGAACTATTGTGACCCTGTGTTGACCGTCATCCACCGTCAGCAATAATTATTGCCTCTTCCTTAACCACTGCACCAGTTACAACAAAAGTTGACTGGATTATTCCTTGGATGGTCCTCTACCAAAATTGCTCAAACGGTTCCGCTCTGCTGCACGTAATGTTCCTGTATATCTTCAGTAAACGATATGTCTTCCAAAGAACAAACACGAGGTGAAAACCTCCAATCAAAATAACTCATTTCGTTCACCGTGCTTTCACTCGTAACATTTGACTGGACCAAAAAGTAGGTCAAAACCCAGCTTATTCAGCTAAAGCTGAAAAATATACAATATCAATCAAGAATTCCAACACGATCCGCAACTTTTCGTATATAATTTAGAGGAAAAGAAGCTATACATTATTTCATGATAAAATACATCACGTTTTTCACGGGCAACACGTGCGGTAAATGACGCACGCGTCCATTCGCATTACGTGTTTGTAAGTTACTATGGAATGTTGCTACGCGTTGAAAATAGTTCGGGGTATTTTTCAAAGACGATTTCGTGTTAGAATGGACATAATAAACGTGTCCCTGTATTTTATCGTTTAATGAAATACAGTCAGAAATTCGGATGCGTAGTAATTTAATCACGAGTGCTTAGCGCGAGTGATATAATTTTTCGCATCCGAACGACTGACTGTATTCTATTACACGATAAAATATAGGGAGGCATTTTTTTTAAAAGACACTCGTATATATTTAAATTTTCACGTTGTATTAATCAAATTCCTCAATAAATCAACGGCGTGCGACATCTTACCCACAGTTTGCCCGTGGAAAACGAGATGTATTTATCGTAAAATAATTAATGTATAGCCTCTTTCCCTTTTATCTATTTACGAAAAGTTGCGGATCGTGTTAGAATCACAGATATAATATCACAACACATAGGCCGGACTCTCAACTTTGCTTTACGGGGCTAGGTATGTGGCTAAAACAACTTTAGATTTCTGTATCAGGTTTTCACAAAATTTAACCTGCACGGGGAAAATGGGACGCGTCTCGGTGTTAGGTTCACTGTTGGATTTCTCATATAAAAACCGATAGAGCGCGATGTTAAATTTCCTTTGTATTCGAAACCCATGCCATTCGGTGGGTTACGGAGAAATGGCGACGGGACTTACGGCAATGATGCTACGAAGGGAAAAAGTCGTGAGGAAGAGACAAAATTCATTCTTGATTTATGATGACACATAATTCTTGGCAAGGGTTCGTCTCAGATAAGAAAGTGTGACGCATTAGCTATCATGCGTACATTTATGGTTTTTGCGTTTTAACAAAATGCTGAAAAAACTGGTGCAACAAAGATTGAATAAATTCTTTAGACAGTAATAATTATTCCCTATTCCATTGAACTCTAGTCCACAAGAACTCTAGTGATGTGATATTTGGATTGAAATAAAATCATGGTTTCCTGGTTAAAACTTTTTCCGTTTTAGACTGCATTTTTATCTTTATTTTGCGACGCACAGTTCAAGATTGTAATGACACTTGTCTTTCTTAAATTTTAACGCTGCATTTTTAAAATTTGTAAACTGTCGAGGCATATCACCTCACACATAATATAAAATTATTTAAAATGTAAGAAATGCCCTAGAACGAGATTTTAATGACGCGGTATCGGTACATGTAATAGTTTTGGTTCAATTATTATCTTCCGTTGCTTAAATATTAGTATCTAATTATATCAACATCTTTTACTTTAGAAATTAATATTGTCTCAAGCGAGATATCAATTCTATTTTGATCTTAGTGAAAGTTAATCGAACATTTTGGCTCATCAGCTGTTAAACTCAGCTGGGATAAGCAGTCAGTCCGTACATTTACATTTACATTTATTTTTATTTGATTATATGGCGACCCTTTTCTTGCAAAATGCCCTCCCATTGCCGTCAAAAAATGAAAGGACTAGATGATCTAGCTCTGTTGAACGCACACATCTTATAGTAAAACTAATTTATCATTTAATGATATTAACATGAACATGCTTAGCTGCAGTACTGAATTTATTATCATGACAATTTAGGATTATGTACTTTTGTTTTTGTTATGGATGTGTATCCTTTTTAAAATTTGTAAAAAAAAATTGTACTGTCTGTCGTTACAAATTTAACCTAATAATTAAGACACGGTATATAATACTATTGTATTGAAAGAAAGGGCTTCGAGTTTAATAAAATAATTATCATCTAGCATGGTGGCCTAGCAATCACGTTTTTCAATAGTACATTTATTTCAATTTTTCAATTAATTTAAAAAGAATAACCTTTTCAAGAATGCTTACTTGCCATGGTCACTCAACGTGTAAATGCACATGCTTGCACAAGAAAATCACAATATATAATATACCTGTTCTGTTATTGGCGAGTTACGTTAACCCGATGCCAAAAAATTCAATGTTGTTACAAATCAAACCGTTACAGTTACTCGGTTGGTTACCTAACACCGGTTCGCTAAAGTTGAGAAACCGGCCTATACAGTTATAACACGTTGTACATGATTACAAAAACAAATTGGTCACTAAATGAAATGAAAGTCTCCCCCCCCCCCCACCACTTGCAGCATTTTATACACTGTTTCACCTATTCATTGACATGTTGAAATAAAGTTCAAAACAAACAGAAAGAGGATTGTATTTGTGACAACTTCGTTATGTCGTTGCTATAAAAGAGAGATGTTTATTTAAGAATGACTCAAAATTCAAACCATGATTTACACCACTTCAAAATATCATTTCGAACTTGATCAAAATGCAAAAAAGGACTTCAGCGTGACATTGAACATGCTATTATTCTGTTTGGCATGCTAGTGCAAATCTAATACCATGAAAAACACTAAAATCTTATGTTTGAACGATGGTACTTTTGAAACCGCGAGACATTTATTTATTCATTCAGTTGTGCAAATAGTATCAGAGTGAGAAGTTTATGAGTCTAGGCGGAGAAAAGTATGAGGCGTAACACAGGAGTCATTAAAACATATTTACAAAATGTTAGATGCGTTCAAATACATTTTATTGATTAGATACGAAGCAGATTTAAATGCTGTGTTTATGTTTATGAAACTGTCAAATCATATTTTAAAAAACATAATTTATCGCAATGATAATCAGTTTTTCAGATACCTAACCGGGGTCATACAGTTCTTTATATGGAAAGTTCGGAGTTTCTACAATTATAATTAGTGACTACACCTAGATTGTTATTAAAAAATTGTGGGAACATATGATTCAAAATATATAGTATTACAATAACCTAACACAAGTGCTATTTTTCAAGTATCGAAACAAGATTTACCATGCGGAAATAAATCTAAGTTCAAATACAAATACAATTGATAATACAATTATGATAAGACAGTTACAGGATCGTATCAAGGCAAACATACATTTTTGTATCTCTTTTTTAAAACTTTTACCAGCATGTTGGAGAGCCCTTCAATTTATTTCTTTGAAAACCCTGAATCCAACGTCTGTATGTATGATCTGTTCTAAATTTTCTCGAGAATTTAGGAATCCTGCAGTTAAATCCTGTTTTAAATGCTAGTTTTGTCAAAGATATGTTTCATTTGGATTTGTTTTCAATTTAAAGAATATATCTGACAAATGTCCTGTTACTCTTTCGGTCTGTTGTTCTAAATATAGACGTGCACAAGACCTTGAAATCGTAATCATTTTGGGTTTTGAGTGTTTTAACACAATAATGTTGGAAATGATAGAGACTCATCATCTTTGCAAAGAAATATGCTAACAAGTGAACAACCTTCAGATGGAGCAAGTGACAAGATGTCTCTGCTGTCTTCTAATACATCATGAGGTTGTAGAAGTGTATCAAGAGGGCCTGTACAAACACCGTCAGATGGATCTTTCTCAAACAAGTCCTCAACAGAAGTATCTCTCTTTTTAGCGTTTTCAGTATCTATGACGTGTCACCAGTGTTTTGGAGTAAGTTATCCATTTTATGTTATGTTTTTGAACTATCAGCTTCATCATGAGATGACAATTCCCAATGGTCATTCATAAAATACCTTCTTGTTGGTATAACTGAATGTGTTGTGTTACCCATTTCACCGCCTCTCGCACATATTCATACATGTAGTGACGTATATACCTTAGTCTTCTTTTCTGCTTAATTTGGAATGCATTCTTCATCAGACTAGTATCTTAGTAAAACGTGAATAGTTTAATGACATTTGTTGGCACATTAACAATATTCCCTGCAATACTTTTTTGTCCACCAATTGGTAGTTCCCAGAGCTACATAAATAGTATTCGTGCAGCTACTAATCTTTCTTCTATTTGTGTCAGATCTAATTCTTCAGGTAGTGATGGGAGGAGCACACAATTTGTGTTTGACAATGGAAGGACCCAATGTTTTGGCAGGTATGTCTACATGTGGAACAAATATAGTTTTTCTCATCAGAACTGTTTACATGTAAAACAATATTGTTGCATAAGTTCATTCAACTGTAATGCTTTTATTGTTGATATGTTATGTTTGTACCACAGCTGATCATAGCAACAGCAAGTGTAATTTGGTTCTATTGCAACCCTAGAATGGAAGTTCTTAAGGATATTTCTTTCTGTTCTAGCTCTTTAATTCTCTTTTTCTTTCTTTCAACAATTTTCTCTTTTTGTCCTCTCGTGTGCTTTTCTTGCTCTTTAAACTCGTGAAGTTCTCTGTTAGTTCTTTAAGTATTTTTTTAGTTTATTTTCTTGACACTGTCTTTCATTCTCTTTTTCAAATTCTCCTTTTCTTAATATTCTGAAATTTCTCTCGTGTGAATTCGTTGATTGTCCATGTAGCTTTTTATCCAGTCGTTCATTTCAGGTCTCTGCATGATAATTAAACCTGGTTCAATACTTAAAACATGTTCAAAATGATTCAGATTTCTGCGATGCCAATAACTTGACATATCTATCTTTGATATTGAATGAGAATTTTCCATCAATTTCAGAGAATACTCTATTCGCAGCTGAAACAATGACCACCTTTTTGTGATATCCTTGGTATTGATGTCAATATCATGGTTTATCAACTTTTGTATACATCTAATTATCTGTATATGTATGCATCATGTTTGTTTTAACCATGTTTTAGCATCTGTGATATACTTAAATCTATCGATCGATCCATCCATCCATCCATTTCCAATTGTTACCAACTGTAGTATATATATTCACACAACTTCCACTTTGATTCATTTTCATTGTCTCTATATAATTCAGAGCAGACATTGGTGTTGCTATAACTCCTGTTATCTTATCTTGTATACTGAACATGTGTTGGACCACAGCGTTTCTTATGTTCATGTGACTTGCCTGATTTCTAGTTACAATGTAAGACAATGCTCGGAAAAAACAACTTCCATCTCCAACAATAGCTTGTGTCACAAGAGGTCCACGAATATTCCGTGTGTTGTTCCTTGTATCAGTATTTATAGCTGAATGATGCTGAAGATTCAATTAACCATATTGTGACTTTTGCCAGCTGGAAGTTACACAGTTAACTAGAAAAGAATGTGTATTCAGTCTCTGTGCCGGAAAGAGTTTCCGGTCTCATTTCCACATACGAGGCATGTATGACTTGCCAGTTTACGTTGTGATTGTACTTCAGAATTAATGTGATAGGCATTGATGACACCTACACCAAATATGTGGCATAAAAAGTAGTTAGAAACATGTGAATCATTGTTAAATTAACTGTTTACTCACCTTCTTGAGCTATTATAATCTGAAATGTTTAAATGATAAGCCAAAGTGGCACAAACTATCTTAAGAAAGTAAACAATATATACATCAATACATATAAACAATAGAAATATATTAACAATTACAGTTTACTTTTTGATTGTTGTAATTACAATTGTTCATGATTAGTTCAACAAGTCAGTTTAAAGTAAAATATTTACAGCTATATGTATCACTATTTAGTGAGGTAAGTAAATCAGTTCAATAATTATACGTGCAAGTTCAGACTAAAGATTATATAATGTGATGCTGTTATACATCTGATTGTGTTGAACATCTGTTTTAATTTACATATAAATTAATGTCTTATTCTACACACAGTAACTTAGCAAATTTAATGGTTTATTCTAATTTGATGAAACACTGTCCGTTGTAGAAATCAGTACATCACATCACTTTGTTAGCCCTTCTTTCCATTGCCTTCCTTATCATTTTCTCAGTTTCTTCTGCCTCATTCATGCTCCTGCCAGGGGCTTTCATCTTGTTTTGTCCTCTTTCTTCCATTTAATTTCCTCATTGTCTTCCTTTTTAGCTCACCTGGCTACGCCAGGGTGAGCTTTTCTGATCGATGATTGTCCGTCGTCCGTCCGTCGTCCGTCAACATTTTGATTCAAATGACATCTCCTCTGAAACCTCTAGGCCAATGTTGATAAAACTATGCAGGAATGTTCCTTGCATGAAGCTCTACCAAAATGTTCAAAAGAATTCCATTCCATGCAGAACTCTGGTTGCTATGGCAACAAATAGGAAAAAACTTAAAAAACTTCTTCTCTGAAACCACAAGGCCTAGAGCTTAGATATTTGGCATGTAGCATTGTCTAGTGGACCCCTAACAATATTGTTCAAATTAGACCCCGGGTCAAAATTGACCCCGCGGTGGGCCCTTAGTTTTTGCATAGGAATATATAGGGAAAACTTTAAAAATCTTCTTCTCTGAAACCACAAGGCCTAGAGCTAAGATTTTGGCATGTAGCATTGTCTAGTAGACCTCTACCAAGATTGTTCAAATTATGACCCCGGGGGTCAAAAAGACCGCACCGGGGGCACTTAGTTTTGCATAGGAATATATAGGAAAAACTAAAAACTTCTTCTCTGAAACCACAAGGCCTAGAGCTTAGATATTTGGCATGTAGCATTGTCTAGTGGACCTCTACCAAATTGTTCAAATTATGACCCCCGGGGTCAAAATTGACCCGCGGGTGGGCCCTTAGTTTTTGCATAGGAATATATAGGGAAAACTTTAAAAATCTTCTTCTCTGAAACCACAAGGCCTAGAGCTAACATATTTGGCATGTAGCATTGTCTAGTAGACCTCTACCAAATTGTTCAAATTATGACCCCGGGTCAAAAATGACCCCCCCGGGGGGTCACCTAGTGTTTGCATAGGAATATATAGGAAAAATTAAAAAATTCTTCTTCTGAAACCACAAGGCCTAGAGCTTAGATATTTGGCATGTAGCATTGGCTAGTGGACCTCTACCAAGATTGTTCAAATTATGAGCCCCGGATCAAAATTGACCCCGCACCGGAGGTCACTTAGTTTTACATAGGCTTATATAGTAAAAACTTTAAAAATCTTCTTCTCTGAAACCACATGGCCTAGAGCTTAGATATTTGGCATGTAGCATTGGCTAGTGGACCTCTAACAATATTGTTCAAATTATGCCCCTGGGGTCAAAATTGACCCCGCACCGGGGGTCACTTAGTTTTGCATAGGAATATATAGTAAAAACTTTAAAAACTTCTTATCTGAAACCACAAGGCCTAGAGCTTAGATAGTTGGCATGTAGCATTGCCTAGTAGACCTCTTTAAAGTTTGTTCAAATTATGCCCCTGGGGGGTCAAAATTGACCTTGCCCGGGGGATCATTTGTTTTACAAAAGGCGTATATATGGAAAACTTATTTGGTATATAACATTATCTAGTGATCTTCCACCAGGCAAGTGGACTTGTACCAAGGTGAGCGATATAGGGCCATCTTGGCCCTCTTGTTATGTTTTTTCCTCTACTTCTCTTTCATCATTATTGTTGTGATTAATCCTGAATATTACTTCATTATTCACTTGGTATTCCTATTATTGTCATTGTCTTACATAATGTCATCTTCCTGAAATAGGTCCTGCGACTACTTTAGCTCGATTTCTCTAAGTCTTTGTTGTAGTTCTTTAACGTCTTCATATCATTCCTAGCTTTGGTCAGCTCGAATTGAAGGTTTCCACTTTCTTTCAATGACTTTGATTTGTCATTATTCAATTCGTTGAATTTAATTTTAAGATTTCCTACTTCTACATTTAGTCATTTAATATTCTGTTGAACTGCATTATGTCTGTAGGTGATTATTCCTGTAATTGCCTTCATTTTCCTAGCTAAATCCACCATCTGCTTAGCTGCCTCATTCATATTGCTGCTAGACGTTAGTTTATAAACAATTTCTAATAATTGCAAATCCATGCCAATGAGTTGGGTATTGGTTCCATTTTGTTCTGAAAATAGAAATAATCAATGTTATTTCATGCATAACAGTCCGTGTCATACAAAGTGTGAGAAACCGTCAGTCTAGAGGCAAGAGGTGTGACTTAACTCTTTCAACAAGAAGTATAGTTCTAGAATTATTTGCTTGAGTTAAATCAACCAACATAAAAGAAGGCCAAGATGGTCTTAAATCGATCATCTGAGTGATGGCACAGAAGCAAATATGTCACTGCTGATATCAAGAATATTTTATTAAGGGGGGAATTAAATAAACTGCATGGAATGGACACTGTGAATAAAATACCTTATCATTGAAGGAAATTTGTAAAAAGGTATTGAATTTACGTATACACTGTAATTAGAAAGAGGACTATCAAAGGAACATTCCTGTGAAGTTTGGTAAAAATTGGCCTAAAGGATTAGGAGAAGATGTCATTTAAAGCTTAAAGTCCATATACCCCTTTTTTGATGCCGGCAGCCTATTAAACTGTGAAGAGGGTCACTGAGGGAACAGGTCTACCAATTTATCTAGAAATCAGACAAGCACTTTCATAAAATTGGAATTTTGACGTTTTGTCATTTTCCTCTGTTCTGATGCTGCCATGTTTTTCAACCAGTCAATAAGGCTTGAACACGTTTTGTAAAGGGTCACCCAAGGAACATTTTTACCAAATTATTTTGGAATTCGACTCATTCGACCTAATGACAAAACATAAACAGAAAATGCTTCATGTTGCCATAGCTATAGGTTCCAAAAAAGCTAAATATTGCAACAACAGAATCATTAAAGTATAACACCAGAAGCCCATGCGCAAACATGGTCGCCTGCTCGAACAACGTCAAATAGCATACCCAGATTCCACTCTTTATCTGTGCGCACTCCATTCTCAATATGTGTGTGATGATAATATATAAGTCCCTCCTGAATAGAAAGTATAGATGTTTAGTATATTACCATTTATTAAGTAACAGTGTGCTTGACCTTGACCCCGACACACACTCCCACAAAAGGTTTTCGTAAATAATTACTATACACTAAGTTTAGACACAATAATTCAACTGTAACTAAAGATATTGTATATTTCCCATTTTTCTATTTTTAAGAATAAAGCTTTGACCTTGACTTCATGAGCACCAAACACAATCCCAACAAAAGTCTTTATTTATATGTATTACAGACTCAATAATTTCGTTACATTATGTCAATTGTAACTAAAGATATTGAATATATTACGGTTTCTCTATTTTTAGTTTCAGTGACCTTGACCCCAGGAGTCCTAAAAACAAAAATAATATCAAACAGGGAATGCCACGTACCAAAAACGCAGCCTCCCCAAAACGAGCCCCACACAATCCAATTAAACATATTCATAAATACTTCCTATACACTAAGTTTGATTGCATGATGTTCACTGTTACAAAAATAGTGTGCGTGTGTGTGTGAAACTTTCTTAGTTCAGCAGGTGCAATAATCCAGTCGAAATACCGGACAGGGTTATGTAACTTGTAAAACTTTTCCTTCGTTGTATTGTACATTTTATAGTGAACAGGTATTCCAATGTTCAAAGTAATAGCGTTGATAGTTGTAAGTGACCTAAACGCAAAACTTAAAAATATCAGACTAGCTGAAAATGACAAAGTCCAAAAGTACTAAAATACCCCCCATCCTCCCTCTCCTAAATGTATGACTCAAAAACCCATTTGATATGTTGAAGTACACTATCCATTTATTGTTTGTGAAAACTTTGAAAGCAATCTAACAAAAAAATGAAAAAGCTATGTCCAATTTTCAAAATCGACCAAACTCCATCAAAATTCATGTTTTTATCCCCCAAAACAGGTTACACTCAGCATTTTAGCATACAGTGTGAAGAAGGGTATTAGATGAACAAGTTCTCAAATTTTCAAAGTGATAGGTTTGATAGTTTCCATGTAAGTGACCTAAACGCAAAACTTAACCGATGACGGCGATGCCGATCAAGTGTGGACAACAGCACGTCATTTTGTCTCTCAAAACATCAGACGAGTTAAAAAATGTTTGACTGGGTCAGACCGTCCTCTACTGTTGTGTGGCTTTGTTTGGTAGAGCCAATATTCTTCAAGTCGTGCTTCTGAGTTCAATATTGGCCTCGCCCACTGGGGATCACTAGTTTTACTGTGTCGCCCGTTCGTCTGTCCGTCCGTCACATAAACTTAGCGTTGGCTATAACTTTACCATTTCTTCAGATTTCTTCATCAAACCTTACAATTGTATTGCTTATGCCAAAAGGGTCGTTATGCCGCCACATTTTGTAGGTTAAGGTCATATTTGACAGAGTTATACCCATTTTTGTACTTAGATTTTGACCAAAACATTACAATTTCTTAAGATTTCTTCATCAGACTTTCAAATTGTATTGCTTACGACAAAAGGTTCGTGATGCCGCCAAAGTTTGTAGGTCAAGGTCATATTTGACAGAGTTATGCCCCTTTTGTACTTTTTTGTAACGAAAACTTAATATTGGCTATAACTTTGCCATTTCTAAAGATTTTTTCATCAAACTTTCAAATTGCATGCTTATGACAAAAGGGTCGTGATGCCACCAACTTTTGTAGGTAATCGAGAAAAAGCCCGGACAAGATTTTCTATCAATAGGTGCCTAACTCTTTCCGATGTGCTGTATAGCATTACCCCCTTACAATTCATGAATGACTTCTTTCATTAATATATATTCTTTCGTTACGTTAAATATACTTTGAGCGTTATATACCAGTGAATGCGATTTAGAAGATATGCATTTAATTAAACATTTAACGGATTTACATGGAACGATAAATAAAAAGTTCGGAAAGAAATCTAATATAACAAGCATTAGTATACATATATACTTAAGGACAAAAGTTATGTCCGGTTCAAAATTGTCTTATTAAATTCTACTTGTACATTGCTTTTAATTTTTTATTTGCAAATTTATATTTTGAGACAACTTGCTACATAACAAGGTGTTAAGAATTCTATACAAAAACATTCAATCAACCGTGACGGCATAAACCATGAATTTCACATTTATCTAAATGCTATGTACAAAAAGCTTATCATAACAAAAAAATTCAAGTGATTTTTGTTACCAGAGGATAGTCCTATTGAAAGACGTAAAAATTTAGACAAATACTCAATATATGTTGTTATTACGAAGCTTTCAAGATAGCAAAATTTGCGCGTTTTATGTCGGCTGGAGGACAGTGAGCATACAACACATGTTGCACGTGCGTGAAACGCCCACGAACATTCTATTCGACGTCACGAACATCGAAAATGTGTAAATTGACTCGAAAATGATGATATTCTTATGCTTTTCTAAGTATGATCAAAATATCCAATTTCAGTTTCTGTATTTCTTTAATTATACCGGACAGAACTTTTGTCCTTAAGTACATATATACATGTATCAGAAGTTAGTGAGGATAACTATCTAAAAATGTTCTTTGATAGACATTTAAGGAACAATTACTAAGGCTTTTTATATAATCATAATACAGATTACTTATATATATTGGATAAATGTATAGTCACTTAATAAACCTGATGCCCCTAAACATTACATAAAAGTAAATGCATTCTTCCGTACTAAAGTGCGTTCATATTATTTACGAAAGCATGCGTATCCGACTTTTAATATCGTGAGAAATGTTTCAAAGTCACCTTAGTTATAATTTATTGACATCGCGTGTGCGCGAATTTTTTTTTTAAGATTGTACTTTAAAAGATCACTTTAACTTTTCGAATAATTTCGAATATATCTGAACTAAGCAAAATATTATCATTCTTCTCACTAGCTATGATGATGTTAACGCAATAAAGTTCATATGCGACTGCTTGCTTCATATTTGTGTTTTCTCTCTTCAAATCAAAACAAAGAATGATAACATGTTATATGATTTGAAAATGGCTGGTAGAACCTATTATATCTTCTATTGCAAAGTTTTATGAAGAAGATATGTAGCATTTTTTTAAACCTACCAATAAGAAAACAGACTTAGTGCGTGTGTGTGTGTGTGTGTGTGTGTGTTGGTGGTGTGCACTTCTGGGTGCTGTGGGGTTCGTTTTGGGGAGGCTGCGTTTTTGGTACGTGGCATTCCCTGTTTGATATTATTTTTGTTTTTAGAAAATATTATGTATAAAAAGGACATCCGAATCTGCTGCATTCAGGAGTCGCGTGAAGGCAAAACCCTTCATGTTTAGAGGATTAAGGGCTTCCGTTGCGACAGGTTAGAAAGAACAAAAAGATGAATCTTACACTGGTAAGTAACAATATTGGTGCAATGCAAACCAGTAGTCATAGGGATGTCTTTGTATACTAGGTTTTGAGCCTTAGATAGAGCGACAGGATGATGAGGTAGACGTTTTACAACTTGATGTATAAGGTTTTAACCTGCAGGTATAGATATATACAAATGTACCTGCAGGTACACATTTAATTACTTATTGTTATATCTGTTTCTTTTGACTAAAATGGTAGGCCATAGTATCTGTACTCCCAAATGACAAACCCCTGTCATTGGATTCAATGTTAAGGACATCAACTTTCTTGTCATATGTGACTTCAACAGCCACTCTCAGAGTTGGGAGATGACCACATAAATAAATGTGGAGAAGAGGTTGAGGCGTGGCAAGATGAACACAAACTATGCTGAGCAATGACCCTGATGCTTAACCAACATTCTAGACCACTTCTACTCCTGACCACGGCGTCTACACAGAAGACACACGCAGTTATGTCACAAGGGAAGTAGGTGAATAACTTGGGTACATCGGCCTGTTACCTCATCATGCTGTACAAAACAATACAAGAAGTTCAAGTCTGTGACATCAATCACGTCACCAAAGACTTAAATGAGGCCATTCTGAAAGCTGCACAAAGGTGCATTCCTCGAGGACAGACCATACTGTCGTGATGACATGGAAGATCTTCAGGATCAGTTATTAGAAGTCAGGTGAGAGGTCGAAGCATACCCCTCTCAAGAAAGCAATATCAAGATTTAGCAAGCTAGTGCCGAGGTTCCAGGGCAGACGAAACAGCTGGTTGTGCGATGCTGGAACTGTGACTTATTTGTTGACGACAGCCAGTTTAAATGATATAACAACACTATCAGCTAGATACTGACATCTGAATGGTTTATTAACAGGTTCAGTTTGTCGAAAATGCATGATTCGCCTGGTGGTTCCATACATTGTTTCAGACGCACTATCTAATGACTGTTGCGGAATTTTAGATACTTTTGAAGCTTGGTGATTTTCAGGTAGTTTGATTCTCACATATGTATGGTGTTCTACAATTTGATTATTTTAATATTTCAGTTTGCATTGGAAATCTGTTTTGTTTACTTGTGTGTTGATATTCATAAGATACTATACGACTTCGTCCGTTATCACAACAATCAAGGGAATTAAGTCAAATTTCATGTGTCATGGTTTCTGCAGAGTTACCCTACTTTTATTACTGTGATTTATGTGACACGTGTTACTGTGTAGGTTAAGGTACGGCCCCGAGAAATGGCAATTATAAAACATGATGATATCAGTAAAAGGTAATGGGGGTCTTTTGATCATAAAGACAATAAATAATAAGCTTTTAGAACCTGTATTAGTGTGTTTTGTTGCAATATTGTCAAAACATTAAATTAGTTAGTTACTTACATGAAATAGCAACATCAATATTGTGATATTTCTAAAAGTCAAATGATGACATTATGCAAATGGCACTTTTTTAAGTACAAATTCTCTCCAGCTCGACCATAGAAATAGTTGAGCTTCTGTCATACACACAAGAGTTATAAGACATAAATGTAAGTAATGCTCGAGTTAGGTTTAAGTAACGCAATAGGTGGGTGCACTTTTTTCAATTTTTACTCTTCCCTTTAACGTATACCAGTATGTTTTTGGGGGGGGTGGTATAATGTTGTTTTTTCCTGAAATAATAACTTTCCAAATATTGATTTTCTTATTTGACAGAAAGGATACAATTTAAGAAAAATATTCTTGCTAGTTGACGCAAAGACTTCTTGACAACCGGCAATATTTAACCGAATATATTCGTACCAGGACAGATTCAGTGGAAGAACTAAAACGAACACCATTATTAACTAATTTGTTTCATTTTTCTGTATCAGATCCATATTTTTAAAAAATATCTAAAGACAACAACTTGCAAATACGGCTTGGTAACAAAAATTTTTGCGGCAAGTATTCATATGGTATAAACTATTTTATACACCTTTACAATTTGTTGTAACTAGCAAGAAGTTTCAAAATGTATCCGTTCTTTATAATAATACACTGTCTCCATGAAATATTAGTCAGTATAAATATATGCAGTAACATTAAAGGGAAAAATACGAAAATGAAAAAAGCATCCACTCATATATATTTGATATTTCAAATAAATTAGAGTAAACCGAAGTAGCAACATATATAAATTGAATTGTACATTTATCAATGAAACTATTACTATTTTATCGGTCTCTTTTTTGTCACAATAAACACAGGTTTTGATCTAATTGATATAAAAATAAGATCCCGGCAGATTGACAGATAGTATGTTTATGATATAAATAGTCCAGCTGAATTGTTGTGATACACCTTTTAAGATGTCTTCTGGGATAAAAATAATACAGAAAAATATTTATGTATAGAAACCTACTTACATAAAAAGTGGAAGTTCAAATGTTTTGAGACGAGAAGTGCAGTTAGTTCAATTCAACTGCGTACATTTGGTACTGGTAGTAAAGAGACAGTCCCTACAACTGACGTCAAATTAAATTACTTCAAATCATATATAGTAGCGAATTTGCAAGTATTATTACTTAACCAAAAAGTTTAAGCTATATATTCTGGTCATTATGTATAAAATCGGCGTTTCAATATGTGTTGCAGTGCCGTAAACCGTTCAATATTCTATGTAAAGTTGTACAATTTGTGGGTGGATAGCGATTTCTTATAAAATGCCACTATCTTGATTAATTGTTAAAAAATGAAGCATTTCTGGAGATAAGTTGTTCTTTGAATTAGAATTTATTTATCATTTTACATTCATTGAACACATCATTTCTGTTTGGAGAATATAATCTGCTAGATGCAGGGAGTGCCACTTTAAGCAAATAAGCGCGGTGCTTTAATGTTTCGTCTACATATTTACTAGACTTCCAAATTGGTTTTATGATTTAACAAATTTGCACATCTTAGATAATGGCGTTTTACATATCTATGAGTAACTCAAGTAAGTACTAAATGACACTAATCGTCAATATCGTTTGAATTACACACATGCCCTTTCAATTCTATAATCAACGTATCTAGATGCATGCTACTGCAGGGATATATTATGTTCATCAATTGTATGAAATACAATAGCTGCGTGAAATTTTAGAGAGCCGACGCTATGGTGTCGAGCCTACTGGCCTGTGTCGCCTAGCCTGCTACTGCAGGGACGTATATTCATCAAAAGTGAAGTACTGATCTTTTTGTTTACAGTAGCATTAATATCAATATAAAAACATATAATATTGTATATTTACACTGTTTTTTTTTTCATCTGCTGTTCTTTCAAATTGATCCCAGTAAAAGGTCTTATCATTTTTTCCTTCATTTGGTTTTTACGCCACACACTGCTAGCTTTCCTTTGAGTCCTTGAACCGATAATGATTTAAGATCAACTTGCGTAATTGCATAAATAACAAATAGAGCGTCTCGAGTAGGGTCGTGTTTGTTTGACTTTGCGTGGTGGACCAATTTTATTATATCATTCACTTTTTCGACGTTCTGACCAGAGAAATTCCTCAAGGCACCATAGTTCTTGACGATGTACGGTATATGGTACACAAGAGCATTCATATATGGTGTTTCATTCTTGTGGTGATAGCCATCCCTTGTCATTTTACCTAATTGTATAAAGTGTTCAATGAACCTCTTGGCTTCATCAAATAATGCATCTGTATTTTCACCCGTGCCAAGTGAGAGTATAGTGTGCCGAATTCGTTACACAGATCCACGGCGTAATCGTGGGTATCCTCTTGGATCCAGAATAGCAGCTATTCCTGGTAAGTGGCCAAGTAGTTTTTTCTTATCAACTCCAGTGATGGAAGTCCTGTCAAGTTCACCGGACGCAGTAATCCACGTTTTAAAAGTGATTCCGCATGACTGGATGGCTGAAATTAGCAACTGTAGGTTGTCGGTAGCATGTCCTTTCAATTTTGCATTTGTCATCATAGATCAGACTGTGCAGCACAAGATTGTCCGTTATTCGCATCAACAGGTATGTACTGAGTACTCTCCACATTCAGCAGTGGCGCAGCTTCAAATCCGTGGTTTGGTTTTACATCTTTCTTGGACAACTTGTTCAGTTCAGCCACTGTACGAAACATGCCGAGTTCATTGTGATGGTTTTCCAGATACGTTACGTTCCCTCTCTATTTTTTGGGTTACTTTGCACCAGATATGCAATATGGCATGCGTATATTCCTAAACACCCATAACTGTAGGAATTTCATATCACCACCAACGTATATCTGTATTTTGAGATTTTTCTCGCCGACTGTGATATCTCGTTCTCGTTCTCGTTCAGTGCGAGTGATTTCTTTAAATTTTCGTTTATGTCCTCACAGTTGGCAATTGCTAACATCCTCTAGTTAACATTGGATTGCAAGTTTTGTGTTACATAAAGAGTACGAGGTTTTCACGGAGTTTGACACACGACTGACTTTTGAACCATCTCCTGATACCTTAATTTGTAATGGCTCGGTAATCGTTTGTCCATTTCTAAGAAGATACTTGACGTCACCGACAATTGTTTCACGAATACTGTATACTGTTTCGAGAGCATGCCAGGCGTTCTCGTCATGTCGAATTCCGATTTCATCTCTTTTCTGCTGCCAAGTGAAATTTCCGCGGAATGTTAGACACGCGCACACTTTTCAATTTCTTTCGCTTCAATTCTTTTCAGTGCGGTCATATTTTCGTAACTTGTAGCATCGTTATGTGTTTCATTCAAATTAATTGTGCTGGCTTTGCCGTCATCATTTCTTTGGTATGACGCCATATGATCCAACAAAATCAAGGGCTTTGTATGTGTTTTTCCGACTTTTTTAAAAATTATTATCTTACTGTGTTCGTATGAGGCATTGTCTACTCTTACTCCAGTGTTTATATAGTGTGCATGCGGGCGTGGGTTCTGAAAGCGGGGAGGGGACATAAAAAGCATCTTCAGTCAGTGAAATTTCTCTCACTTTACTGTCAAATTTAAGTTTGTTGTTGCCACCAACATTTTTCTTCTAGCCAGTCAATCTCAAAGTTGATGCGACTACTAAGCGTTTTTTCTAGATTTTCCGTTTGCTTGAGTGCACTGTCCTGTGACTTTGGAACATGGTGGGGGTAAGAGTGAGGTTGGGTGCGCACCATAAAAACAAAAATAATATCAAACAGGGAATGCCACGTACCAAAAACGCAGCCTCCCCAAAACGAGCCCCACAGCACCCAGAAGTGCACAACACCAACACACACACGCACGCACGCACGCACGCACGCACGCACACACACACACACACGCACACCCACACACACAACACACACAATCATGTACACACACAAACATACACTACCAACACACACAAGCATACAAAGCAAACACACGAGGACAAAACGAACAATTAACGGAACACAGTGGGGCACCGCCTTGGAACGGTCAGTGGCAAAAACACCACTGGGGAGCTTAAACCGGTTTATGGTGCGCACCCAACCTCACTCTTACCCCCACCATGTTCCAAAGTCACAGGACAGTGTAAATAAAAGTAATCCCTGCTAGGTGAATCTCTAACACACGCAATGGAAACAAAAGGCATGGTATGTAAAACACAAAAATGCTCGTGTATAAATATATAAAAAGCAAACCTTGAGAACCAAAAAACGTATGTACTCAATGCATTTGCAGAAGGCAGAGCACCAAGAGAAACACCCTTAAGGGCCCGACGAAACAGGCCAGAGGACAGAAATCAAAACAGTTTCGTCCCAGTGGGATTTAAAAACTGCCCATCACATAAACCGGTTTAAGCTCCCCAGTGGTGTTTTTGCCACTGACCGTTCCAAGGCGGTGCCCCACTGTGTTCCTTTAATTGTTCGTTTTGTCCTCGTGTGTTTGCTTTGTATGCTAGTGTGTGTTGGTAGTGTATATGTGTGTGTGTACAATTGTGTGTGTCGTGTGTGTGTGCGTGTGTGTGTGTGGGTGTGTGTGTTGGTGGTGTGTACTCTGGTGGGTGCTGTGGGGCTCGTTTTGGGGAGGCTGCGTTTTTGGTACGTGGCATTCCCTGTTTGATATTATTTTTGTTTTTTTGGACATGTTTTGGACTGCGTTTTTGGTACGTGGCATTTCCTGTTTGATATTATTTTTGTTTTTAAGCTGGTGGTTAGTCTACTGGGCTGCACACTTTCGAAGAGACTTATTTGTCAATGTCTGTGATATAAGACAGCTTGGTACAGCAGGAGATGCATGATGTTCTACAATTTGATATATTTAATGTTTTAGTTTATATTGGATTTCTGTTTTGTTAATTTGTGTGTTGATATTCATTTGACACGCGTTCTTACACACGCGGACTCCATCTGCCATATACATCGTATTACTTCATTCAATTGGTTTGTGTAAATCCTGCTAAAAATGTGCTGATCATCGATTAAGTTCACGATACACAAAAGTAATTGGAACAGTGTAAGCCTTAATATGGTACCTCATGGCACTCCGGATGTATAGCACTGCGGATTTGGAACCTACGACTACCTTTCATTGACGCCCGATAGGCATTTATTAATCACGACATGGTTCCATAATGAATGCCTTCATATGACATTTTCGGTTTTCCATCAATATAAATCATAACAAACCATGAAGATTGTAAGGGAATTAAATGGGCTTTCTATAAAGTACGATATGGGGAACCTAGCACTTTTTGGGTTTAGTTACATGTTCCACATTTTTACCCCTTACTAGTTTAAGGAGATCATTTTGTAACCTTTGACGATCAGAAAAGGTTGCAACTACAAGGTTAACTGCTTTATCATCAGCGAATAGCCACATCTAGGAGGTGACCGTTTCAGGGAGATCATTTATGTAAGGTATGAGGAGCAGAGGTCTCGGGACTTCAATCTATATCCAAAATAATTGATAGTGTTATGTGAAGAAAGCAATGTGTTTATAAACGATATCTTTTATTTCATACATGGGGTACATTATATAAGAACCTTCTCATTTCATTCGCCAAACCTTGATGAATTTATACAAGTTTTCGAAAATGAAACTAATGTACTTATTGACTGGTTTGAAACGAATCGAAACGGCTAAATTAAACTTAACAAGCTGACAATTTTTCATACCTTCATCTGTCAAATTTCAATTTCTGCTGTAATGCATCCATTTTTGTCCTGAAACAAATACTCGAAAACTGGACAAAATACAAGAAATAGCTCTTAGGATTTGTGAATGGTGATAATTCCTCTTCCTACAATGAAGGTTTTGGAATAGTTCATCAACTAGCTAGATGAGCTGGGTTTCACAGGACCGTCTTTCACGGAACTCGTATTGCTGCTCATACAGTATGTTGTGTTTTATAGAAATGTGTGGATGGGCTATATGCAATTAAATGTTTCCGAAGAGCTTACATAGAATACAGGTTAACGGTATGAGTCTGTTTGAATTTGCTGGATCGCTAGTGTCACCTTTTTAGCTCACCTGGCACAAAGTGCCAGGGTGAACTATTAGGATCACTCGCCGTCCGGGGTCCGTCGTACGTAGTACGTCGTCCGACCGTCCGTCCGTCCAACATTTCTTTCAAACGACATCTTCTCTCAAATCACAGGGCCAATGTTGGTGAAACTTTGCAGGGATGTTCCTTGCATGAAGCTCTATCAAAGTTGTTCAAAGAATTCCATTCCATCCAGAACTCTGGTGCTATGGCAGCAAATTAGAAAAACTTTTAAAATCTTCTTCGCTGAAAGCACAAGGCCTAGAGCTTAGATATTTAGCATGTGTCATTGTCTAGTGGACCTCTACCAAGATTGTTCAAATTATGACCCCTGGGTCAAAATTGACCCCGCCCGGGGGTCACTTGGTTTTACATAGGCTTGTATAGGAAAAACTTTAAAAATCTTCTTCTCTGAAACCGCAAGGCATAGAGCTTAGATATTTGGCATGTAGAAATAAATGCTTAGTGGACCTCTACCAAGATTGTTCATATAATGACCCCTAGGTCAAAACTAGCCCTGTCCGAGGGGGTCACTTGATTTCACTGTCAAATTTGAATTTCTGCTCTAATGTTTCCATTTTTGTCCTTAAACAAATACTCGAAAACTCGACAAAATACAAGGAATAGCTCTTAAAATTTGTGAATGGTGATAATTCCTCTTCCTACAATGAAGGTTTTGGAATAGTTCATCAACTAGCTAGATGAGCTGGGTTTCACAGGACCGTCTTTCACGGAACTCGTATTGACCCCTGGGTCAAAATTGACCCCGCCCGGGGGTCACTTGGTTTTACATAGGCTTGTATAGGAAAAACTTTTAAAAATCTTCTTCTCTGAAACCGCAAGGCATAGAGCTTAGATATTTGGCATGTAGAAATAAATGCTTAGTGGACCTCTACCAAGCTTAAGGGTAAGAGTGAGGTTGGGTGCGCACCATAAACCGGTTTAAGCTCCCCAGTGGTGTTTTTGCCACTGACCGTTCCAAGGCGGTGCCCCACTGTGTTCCTTTAATTGTTCGTTTTGTCCTCGTGTGTTTGCTTTGTATGCTAGTGTGTGTTGGTGGTGTATATGTGTGTGTGTACATGATTGTGTGTGTGTGTCGTGTGTGTGTGCGTGTGTGTGTGTGTGTGAGTGAGTGTTGGTGGTGTACACTTCTGGGTGCTGTGGGGTTCGTTTTGGGGAGGCTGCGTTTTTGGTACGTGGCATTCCCTGTTTGATATTATTTTTGTTTTTTTAGATATTTGGCATGTAGAAATAAATGCTTAGTGGACCTCTACCAAGATTGTTCATATAATGACCCCTAGGTCAAAACTAGCCCTGTCCGAGGGGGTCACTTGATTTCACATAGGTTTATAATTATAGGAAAAACTTGATAAATCTTCTCTGAAACCACAAGGCCTAGAGCTGAGATATTTAGCATGTAGCATTGCCTTGTGGTCCTTCACCAAATTTGTTAAAACCATGACTCAAGGGTCAAAGTTAACCCTTCCCGGGAGTTGGGGAGGGGGTCACTTGATTTCACACAGGCTTATATAGGGGAAAAAAAACAAAAATAATATCAAACAGGGAATGCCACGTACCAAAAACGCAGCCTCCCCAAAACGAGCCCCACATCACCCAGAAGTGCACACCACCAACACACACACACACACACAACACACACACACAATCATGTACACATACACACACACACACACACACATACACTACCAACACGCACTAGCATACAAAGCAAACACACGAGGACAAAACGAACAATTAAAGGAACACAGTGGGGCACCGCCTTGGAACGGTCAGTGGCAAAAACACCACTGGGGAGCTTAAACCGGTTTATGGTGCGCACCCAACCTCACTCTTACCCCCACTTAAAAAAAACCACAAAGCCCAAAGGCAGAGCTTAGACATTTGGAATGTTACTAAGCATTGTGTAGTGGACCTCTACAAATTATGTTAAAATCATGACCTCTTGTATTTTAGCCAGTGGTAGTCAGGTCAGCGATATAGGGCCATCTTGGCCCTCTTGTTTAAATAGTGGGACAACGTTTGCATTCGTCCAATCGAATTGGAGTTGGCTGGGTTTAAGGGATCTTTTAAAATAAGTGATACTATGCCAAGGATCTCATGTCGGAGCTCCTTGGGCTTTATCATATCCGTGCCAGCAGTTTTATCCAGTCTTAGGTTTTAGAGTAGTTTCAGGACCCATTTGGGGTTGACTACAATGTCGGGCATTACATGGTATTTCATTATTCCAGGGGTATTTCCACACTGGCAACTTGGACAGGGACAATGAAGAAACACATAGAAAAGCAGACATTAACTGTTTATTCATGATATTTAACTGACATGGATTATCTGAGATGGTATTTTGTCTGATATTTAAGGGGAGCAATACCTTGGTTATTTTGTCGAGCCATTTTATAAGTGAGTAGAGGCGTTTAGTATTTGTTTTCTCTGAATGTTGGATGTCTATAATGTTTTCTATATATGCCTCGTTTGATTTCTTGATGTTTTATTCTTGCTGAATGATATGTAAATCGGTCTGAATTTGCTAATGTACAGTATTGAATTTGAACCCTGTGCAGTTTGACCTTTTCATAAAGTGTTTCCCTTTTTCTAAGTATTTTTTATGTCTTATGACCCATGGGAGAAGTTTCTTATTGCCTTTTTATTGGGGCAATATGTGTAGCATGTCCTTTTGATTAAAAATTAGAATGTTTTTCTTGTAAAGTATGGACAATTTGGCTGGTAAGACAACCTCCTAATAAATTTTTCATAAAAAGCTAATCGGTAGTAACTCTCCGCGCTTTGAATACCCAATTCGTCTAACAGGAACACTCACGCATGCGCAAATGCTATGTTATGATTAGTGCTTCCGGTTTAGAAAACTTTTCAGCGCGCCATTCACAGAAATTTGTAAATCTATGCATCTGTAGTGTAGATACTCCAGTGCGGTAAGCAATAGAATGAGGTGTAAGCAGATAGTCAAAGTTTGACAAACCACACTTGTCATGGCTTATGCCACAGCAGCAACACCTGTTTTTACTTCAAATGAAAACCGTCCAAACTCCCATGACCATGTTTTAACTTTTTATAGAAGTACTCCAGGTCATGCATCTACAATGTATACTTGGTAGGCATGCTGTTGTAAACATAGATAGGTGCAGCATCTTGATTGTTGCACATGGTAATGATAGTCTTTAGTTCAGTGTGTCAAAGGAATTATAGATGTTGATTGTTTATATACTCGAACTCCATATTATCGGCGCATTCCTATATTTATCGGCGTAATCATACTTTCGGGTATTTCCGAGTAATCGCGCCCTCTATTGGTGAATATCATGGCTAGTTGATTTATGGTTGGATTTAATGTTTTAATTTTGATATTTTATAAACTTATAAAGACTTTGACCACAGGAGTCTGAAATTCTATCAAAAAGACCCAAAAAGTCTATCTTTAAAAAAACACCCTCTCTATATAAAAAAACACCAGGAATGAAACGTCAAAAACCAGGGATCACCTGGAAATACGAACGAAACACAGGGTGACCGCAATCTAGCGAGCGTGCTCAAGAAAGAACACCAAAATACACCTACCACCACCGATGATCCTTGAATTCAACACTTTATACGGCAGTAATCAGTCTTTTTTTGCAATTTTACACACATTTTCAGCTGTCGCCGAGGCCATTCGCTGACGTCACAACAATAACAACAATTACTGCGTCGGGGTAAATATAAAATATTTGTTTTATGCTGTAAAAATTCCTCTTCTTATACATTGATGTTAAAATATTTTTTGGTTTATATTAAGATATAAAATATGTTACATATCTTTTTCATATAATAAATAATAAGAAAAATTGAAAGGAAAACCCCGTAAGGGGACATTACTCTCACACGTGTTTACATACGATACAGCGGGAAATTTGAATTTCAGTTAAAAAATACATTTGTTGAAAAATGGCTTTTCAGATGAATGTAGCCGTATGGTAATGTTTATTATGTATTTGTTTTTTGTAATAATGATATATAAAACTGTATAAAGCACCCCTTTTATATTCATTTATATTTAATGTCCGTTGAGCTGGTACCACGAGTTGCCGAGTGATTCGATGTTTCGTCTCATCCAGGCGATTCATCACTGTAACATAAAATTGCTGTTCTTGTCACTTTTAACATGAGATAAAACATCTTTTTACGGACAGATTCTCGCACTCAAGTGCTGTTATAACGCCTTTATCCCTAAACGGATAATTCAAACAGAAATATACCAGCTAAGAGATTCCCGGCATTTCATGAAAAGTGAACAATTTTCCGCGTTTTATGCTAGAATAGCGTTAGCGCTTGTTTAGATCGTGTGATACCCGAGCCCGTAATCTGCGCTAACCCTACATTATGAAGGAGTAGGCGAAATTTGAATACAAAGGCAGACGCGGTATCTTTTGGGGTAGCAAGTTAACTACATGTTGCATACATGTCTTCATTTAAAAAAAAAGAAAACAAAGGTTATAGATAGTTAGAATTTTACTTGACTTTTTAATCTAAATGAATTAAAAACTACAGAAACATTCCTGAAAATTAGAGTTTTTAATTGTTTTCATAAACATCTCGAACACATCGTAGAACAATAGACTTTTTTGCATTCCTCATATTTTTTATTCATCTATATACCATGCCCATTTTTACAGACTGAATAATACCTGTGTTACTTTCAAGTACGAAATCAAATGTATTAAGATCAAGGCTAGAAATCTAAATTCAACAGGTGCCGAGGGTAAATGACGAGTAACTGCTGAAAATTGTTACAGATTGACATCAAAATTCCCGAAAACTACCACAAAGATATTGATTATGAAAAAAGCAATGGAGTCTTAAACATATTAATATATGATTTAGGCTCAATACAGTTTTGCAATCGGCAATACATCAACAGTACCCAACACTAGAACTGATTAAAATGGTCAATTGAAATAAATATGTGATACTCTTTGTCAAGATATTTGAAAAAGTGTATTGTACAATGAACTGCAGACAATTTCAACTGCAAGTGACGGAAAATCTCCATGATAAACTTTATAACATTTTATAGAATACATCATTTAAAGGATGTAGGACTTCTTTCTACTGAATATTCAGTGAAAACACTATTTAAAAGTTAAAAGGTTATTGTCATCTGTAGTGAAAAACTTATCACTTTTTTGTTTTCTTACCCCTACCCTTGCCCTTCTTACTACATGTTGAACAAAGCCATGTACTGGCGCTTTTTCTTAAAAAAGACTCATTTCCGGTTAAACCGACACAGACATAATGAAACCAATTGTTACACTTATCACAGCCGATGCTCGACTGTTCAGGATCAGAAGGTTCCTCCTCACAAACAGTGTCACACACAGGACATGTAAAAACACCTTCAGTGACAGTGTCAGTTTTTTTTCTTTTACTTTGACGTTCGCCTAATGCTTGAATTTTTGTTCGTAATGCTTGTTTTTTCTTCCTTGGAATCTGTCTTTTAAAGTGCTTCAGTGCATCCAAAATTGTCAGTCTAATAAAGTGTTCCGAGACAGATTTAAAAAGATCAGCCACTAGATCTAAAAACAGTTCATCCTCCAAGCTATCGTCATCGTCGGCACTAAACAACCCAATCCATTGTGAAAGTAAATCGTTGTTACTGTCCACGGCTGTTCTGCAGTAGCTGTGAATGCTATCTAGATGTAAATGGATATTTTCCGTCGTTAAAAGTGACTGTAATACTTTATTCATATTTTTGAAAAAAAGGAATACTTCATTATTTACAATCGTAAGTCCGTGAGATTTGTTTTGTTTCGATGTGATTTCAGTCATTGACACGTCATTTGGATCAACACTGTCTTCTTTTATCTGAAGTTGTTTCAGCATTTTGTCCTTCTTATAATTTAATTTGCGCGTTAATTTACTTGATGTTTTAGTACTTCCGAGATTTCGATCAACAGAGGCCCTTAATCGGTGCCTAATCTTATGTACACAAGCGCCAGATATATAGCGGAGTTTTGCGCTTGCCGCATCTGATATTTGTTCTGTATTACTTTTTGACGGCAATGACTCGGTTTGTTTTGACAGAACAGTTTCTGTTTTCTTTTGTATTTTTTTATCAGTTAGCCAAAATGAAAGTTTTGTGGATAATTTATTCTGAGCCTTTGTTATATCTGTTTCGTTAAAAAGGACCTTAATAGCTTTCAAGTGTTGTTTGCTGACTAAGAACTCATTTAAAGTTTTATATGTTTGGACCCAGTTCTTATTTGTATCTTGGTCATCCGATATGCAACTATCCACTTTAAAGTTCAAATACTCCAAATGATGTCGAAATTGTTCAGATGCAAGTAGTTCAGGTGTCAAAATTGACACATGCTCTGTTGATTGGTTTAAGTCAATAAATTCGTTTATATCAAATGGGCACTGTGTACGTGGCAATTCCTCGACTGCACTATCACTATCACTTTCACTGTCGGTTAAAGAACTGCGCGTTTCAGTTGATTCCGGCAACACATTAACAATATTGTCAGTCAAGATTTTGTTGCAGCAAGATATATCGTCAGCTACAGTTTGAAACGACTTTTTATAAAATGAATATACAGAATCTGGGTGTTTCATAGTGGCGGCATCTATATTAAAGTTATAAATCCTCAATCCTTTTTTACAAACAGCTCTACCAACAGCCACACCCATTTGACCTGGTGCGAAAAATGACGAGCAGTCCACTTCTACAAATTCCATGGTTTGTCCCTGTGCCCGATGAACTGTCATTGCAAAACTTAACATAATAGGTATTTGAGTGCGTGCTGCTAATGTTTTGTTTAAGCTTGCATCAAAAATTTCAAAATTTTCAGGTTTCAGCTCGTATAATTCTCCACCAAAGTTAATCACAGGTGGTGAATCGTCTGCAAGCTTGTGCACGAACCCCCGCTGTCCATTAAATAGCCGTCTGCCTAAATTTTTAACTAAGATGACAGGTGCACCTTCTTTCAATAATAATGTTTTTGGGACTGCAGTGCCAAAGAGAAGATTCTTGTTTCCTGAAAAGCAGAAGTAACAGTTGATTTTAGCTGCAACTTTCGGAAGTACGATATAGCATTTAAGGCCACATTTTGAATAATACGAAAAACACGTGCGCGTATTCCGCTGCTTATTTGATACATGAACAAATACGAAATTGAAAAAAGTATATACTTTTAAACCTACTCAAGAAATCATTGACACTCAGAGTCTACACAGGACTTTTGACACGGAATGAGTTATGGCAGACAGGTTAAACGAAACAAGTTCCACCGAAACAAGTTCCGGTGCATGATATATTTGTACTTTATTCAGAATATTTCCTAATGGGCAATTGGCAGAATTGAGCTTTAAACCTTGTCCTTGAATTTGATCAATCGGTCTGATTCATGCTCTTTCACATTGTGTTATCGCCACTTTCCTATACGCTAGGCCTAAACTAGAGTGCGTTGTGCGTCGGACAGGATATGACGGACAGACAGATGGGGAGATGGGAAAACGCACACACCACCACATAATGCGTCTGCTCTCGGATTGACCGTTTCTCTAAAAGCTATGAAATATGTTAAACGGAAATTTCTTAGTGACAATATATATAAAATCACCTTCGTCAATTGCTCTAAATACATGCACATTTCCCTCCAAAACATCAAGCATTTGCTCATTTACAAAACGAACGTCGAAATTGGTTCCGTATAGTCTGCTAATTTGATCGTCTGGCGCTTCCAGTCTTTCATTCAAACTCCGCAGCAACTGTATTGTATCTGGTGATGGAGATCCGTCACACAATTCCTGCACGGCAACTGCCAAGTCTCTTTCGGTCTGTCTAATTACCTGTGGGAATGCAGTTCAATACTTGAAATTTACAAAACAGTCATATACTTGTATTTAAGAAATAATTAATACCAGACTAGTTTTTAACACTATCCATGCACAATGGGTGGTTAGTCCAGCGTACACTCCGGAAAAGGTAAAAACCTCTTTATAAGCTCAAATGATGGCGATTTATACCTCACAGCTTCTAACCAACTCCTTGTGTCTTAATTATGACAAATATTCTATACGTAACATTTGCTTTAAACATTTTCTTGAGTAAACTGACTGATCAAATTTGAAAGCGTCATTTCTCAAAGCGTACATATAGCTAATTGTAACGTCGATATGACGTCAAAACAACTGGTGCTTTATTAGTCATAATAGAATGAATGGTTATGGCTTTGTTTGTCAAAAATGTAACTTCTTTTTGGATTTCTACATGTGGACACTGATTTCTATGCTTTGAAGTAAAACACTTAGACCTCATGTACATAGTTTTGACTTTTGACAAGAACATAAGTGTACAAAATGTGTATACTTTGTATACAAATTGTTGGTTCAGTAACGCGACACTGTTATATTGGTAGATAGTGAATTTTCCTCATTTTTTTATACAGCGCCAGACGATAATTTTCATTTGACTCGCCAAAGAAAGTTTGGGCAAGGCAGTTTTCACGAATCGGTCGTATTACCGGAAACGATTGGTATTTAAGTAAAATCAGCCTTATGATATCCAGTATAGGGTACCTTCAGTAGCTGTACATGGTGTGGAAATGTGATATCAAACAGTGGACTGCTGAAACTGTACTCTCCCGCATCATTTAAGTACTTGTTTGGAACTGGCGGTAATTGCTTAAAGTCCCCACATCCAATGACCTGAAAATTCATATTTATACAAACATAACAGCATTTATATATGTTTTCCCTTTAAAAAACTAAATTATAACGACAACTTTTGTTGACTTGAATAATTTGCACACAATGATGTTTTGGATTGTTTTTAACATATCAAAGTTAAGGATGTAACCAATCTACAGACAATCGGCGTTTTTGTCAAATGTGAAATGACAAATACTAAATGAAAAATGGACTTTTGCTAAATGTGTTATTCAAAATATAGCTAAGCAGCTAATATTTTGGCCTTAAGCGCCTGCTCACGGACTTTCCATGGATAGTAACTTAATCTAAAATACTTTGAAGATACTTTAACAATAACATGGACAGTTCTTTTTTAAACTTTTTAAAGAAAGTTTAAAGTAGTACCTGCATCCCGCCAAAGCATAGGTTATTTCTTTTCACGTGTCGGCAAACAAATTCAACCATTTCGAATGTCCTCTGTGACAGCATACTTATTTCATCAATAACAAGACAGTCAGTTGATACTATTCTTTTCTTGGCTGAAGCGAATTTGTCGTCATTATCAAACAGTTCTGCCAATTTTTCCAAACTGTAACGTCCGTCACTGATCCCTGCCCAGTGATGTAAGGTCGTCGCGTTCATTCCTAACTGCAAGCTAGCCATTCCAGTTGTGGCAGTGACAGCTACAGATTTTGAGTCTGATAATGTTTTAACAATCTGCCTGAAAATAATAAAAATGTTACATAAATAATACAGTTACAAAGGTATATTCTGACATTGGAAATTACTATATATAATAATCTTAAGATGTATCGAAGAACGTAGTATTTGTTGATACTTCTTCGTGAACAACGTTCTGTCAATTTAAGGTAATTCAACACGTTTGATCATCAGGAAGCGCGGCGTAACGTTCTTTAACCGTAAGACATAGAACAGCACCTGGTAACCGTTGTACAGAGATCTCACATTTCATCGAAAAGAACATGAGGACACCTTTTCCACTTGAGAATTTCTATGTTTTAAAATGAGTGTGTAATAATACATGTACATGTATATACTATTCGATGGCCCAAACTTTTGATAACTCAAACAAATAAATATTTATGCGTGTTCTTTTTATGACAGGTTGGCAGTAAATATTCAACAATGTGAAGGGTCGTCAGTCACTATTGATGAGCTTCATGAGATGTGCAAGAATTTAACACCTCAGACAACAAAGGATGTTATTGCAAAAATGCTAATTAGGTTATTTAATGTAGAACCATCGATAGCCTATAAAGATGGTAAAAAGATAATACTATATAAAAATCTTGTTGTCACCACTAATACATGTAACAACCCGGAGGAGGTAGTCATGCCAACATACTGCAGAGTCATGAGGCAGTCACTTCACAGACTTCAGTTTGAATGCCCTGTCATGTACATAGTAAACGGGAATCAAGTCAAATGTATCATATCTTTCACGGACACTAACACTATTCTTAACATAGCGGAGCAGTCTATTACACTGGGGTTTTCGCTTCCTATAAATCAACAAGTTATTAGAAGTATCATATCAACAGTGCAAACAATAAGATTGTGTAATGGCGTACCAAGCAACGATAAGTTGCCAAAAACTTTCAAGATCGAAAGGGTGTCTTATTTACAGAACGACAGTTTAGTGCGTGACATAGGCCGTTCCAAATCTTGCAAAACAATCCTCCCGTTCCTTGGCAAGACAGAAAGTTGTAAGACTTGTAGTGATTCGTACAATCGATCTATCAGACGTTCGGTTAATCAGGACAAGACTAACACATCTACAAGTAACGAAATCTCAGACATTTGTGACGGGCCTCCACAAAAACAACCATTGACTGATGTCACGTCTCGAGATAATGTGAACAAACCACTTGATAGAACAATCGAACAGTGTGAAAGAGTAGACAGTCAACATGATCATTTCATTGATTTGACACCAGAATCACATACAGATATGCAAAGCATTTTAAAAGAGATCGTGAAAGATGGCAGCGCTGGACAATTTCAGTTACTTCTTGAGTCGCAGTTAAGAAATGGCAAAAAAACACTTGATGTCCATCAGAGACGCTGGGACCCAAAAGTTATAAGCATTTGTCTAGGAATACTTCTTCGCTCGCCACAGGCGTACAAGACATTACAGGACTCCAATCTTCTAATTCTGCCATCTAGAAGGACACTACAGTATTACAAAAATGTTGTTAAGCAAAAGCCGGGGTTTAATTATGATAATCTTAATTGGATGAAAAAACAAGCCGAATCCAAGAATGTCTCTCAATTTGGTTTTCATGGAGGACTATAACGAAATGACAATCCAGGACGACCGGTCATAACAAAACAAGGAACCGCTGGAACATAGTTGGCATAGTAGATATGGGGCCGACAAATAACAACATAAGAGTTTTAACTGGTGGTAAAAAGAAAGTCCAGATGGCAACCCAAGCCTTACAGTACGTCTTTCACGGCTTCACTGGATTCAGGTAATAGCATATTCATGTCATGTTAATCATGTACCGAATTCCCCCCCCCCCCCAACACAGACACATACACACCTTAATTCTGCAAATATATGAAATAGCTTCTATGAATAGCACAGGCAAATGTGTTAGCTTAAGGAGGTAGGTTACCTTAAGATTTGTTTGTGCGCATGCCCAATTGGAATTTTTAATTGCGATAATGCTCCGCGTGTAGCTGTTTTCTGCGCAGGTGTGGAGACGATTATCAATTAGAGAGCACTGTGCAAAAATGCACGATGTGTTGCATGTTGACACGCATTTAATGTATAAAGACTAAATATTAAGGGTTTATAATGTCATTGATACAAAATATTTGAATTCTAAACTTATACTAAAAGTGACTAAATTAAGTACGGTGATTTCAGCAGGTAATAGATTCACTTTCTTGAAATATGATAAATCGCATCGGTTTAACTAATTTGAATTTGCCATAGGAATAAGGTAACCTACCCCCTTTACAAAATGCTTTTATCATTTTATAAGTCAAACTGATTTTGCAACAAACTTTTAACTTTCAGTATGCTAGGAAAATTGTCGTCTGCTTGAATATCGCCTGCTAAGTTTGTAAAGTTCGTCACCTTAGCTCCAAAATTGGAAGAAATATTGTCAGTGACAAACGATTTAATCAGCTTCTGGTCCGTTTTCAAGCTGTTAACAAAGGCTGCCCCCATGCAAGCTAAAGATTGATTACCTTTGAATGGAGAAATATTAACTCGCCCCTTCAGAACTACTGCCTGATTTTTAATTAAAGCACATAATGTATTAATGCTAACTTCCGGTATAATATACGGTGTAAATGATAAGCTGGCTGCAAAACTATCTATTCCACATGTGACTCTAATAGAATTGCCACGAAGTGACCAACACTATGTGCATTTTGTCATTTGCCAATTTTTCGGTAACCGTAGAACTGTGAACTATGAATTTTTATACAGTCAAACCTGTATATAAAGACCACCCTTAGGACAGTCATAATGTGGTCTTTGTTGACAGGTGGTCTTTATTGACAGGTAAAAATACACTATAAATATTAAAATAGGAGACAAAACATGTTGTCTTAAGAGCCAGGTGGTCTCTGTTCAGAGGTGGTCTTTCATACAGGTTTGACTGTAATATCATTGAATGTTTGGGTGTAGTCGAAATAATTATTACTTTTTACAGGTGGCCTGTAGTATACTTTGGATCGAGTACAGCGACTGCCCATGAGTTATACACAACATTTTGGGAATGTGTCGACAAATTAGATGAATTTGGTTTTACTGTTGACTACGTAATGCTTGATGGTGCGTCAACTAACAGAGCTTTTATAAATATGCTCATACCAACTCCAAGAGAAAGCAAGTTCATATTTCCTGATGTTTTCTTTCATAAACACTCAATATGTGCCATTCAAGATGTTATGCATCTTCTAAAAAAGGTCAGGAATAATCTTGAATCAAGCAATTCTGATAACCGTTCAAAGGCTGGCAGATTCCTGGTTTTAAACGATATTCCCATACTTTGGGATCATTGGCAAGAATGCTTTAACTTTAATTTCCAGGGTGGATTTTCTATACATCGTAAACTTACCGAGGAACATATAATTCTGACACCAGCTTCAAAAATGAGAAATCATTTAGCAATTCAAGTGTTGGACAAAGACATGCTTTTTCTGATGAAAAGTTATCAGAGCACACTACAAGACCCGGCGAGACTGTCTGCATCCGTTTCACTGCTGGAAAAAACCGCGGAAATAACAAACATATTTTGCGACCATAACAGACCTATATCAAGTCTTACGGATGAGAGACTGAACACTTTGGAAGCTGTAAGAGACTTCTTCAATTCTTGGGAATCGGAAATTAAAGCTTCGAAATCATACCTAGTAAAAAAAAATCTTATGACAGAAGAAACCAGAGATGATCTGAATTCATCTTTAACAGGATTTCTATCCCTTTGCCGCATTCATGTTAAAGGTGGAAATTCAATAAATCCTGGTTATTTGAATTCGGACCTGGTCGAAAATTTCTTTTGTCAACAACGAGGTATTCGGAACGGATTAAATACCAATCCTACACTGGCTCAATATGGCCCGTCAAAGACAGCCATAATATTAGGCCAACACAGTATCAGCAATAAAGCTAACTCTGGAACAAGCACGGCTTTGTACACTGCGCACAAACCATGTCCATTGAATCCACAGAGAAACAAAAGTGAGAAAAGGCGTGGAATTCGAATTTAATGTTACGCAGTAGAACTTCGATTTGACTAGAAAACAAACATATTTATTGCATTGAACTTTGTACAGTTTTGATACTGTTATGAAACCTGCGTTGTTCAGAGACAATATATTTTTCTGTGTTCTGCAATTTATTGTTTATCGGAGTGACTCTATATCTTTATAAGTTTCGTGTGTATACATTTTGATCCTTCATATGATAATTTGGAATTTTTCAAAGTACCGATTACGAGTAATTAATCTAGACTGATTAAATGCTATAATAACATAATAGTTCCACAGAATATCATTTGATAAAAGACTGTATACTTACTTCAATGTATAAGTTTTTCCAGTGCCACATGAACCAGTCATCACGAAACTGTGACCTTTTTTCGCAAGCGAAATTGCTTCAGATTGTGCCATGACTTAATTGCGTGTTAAATAGCGTAACGGTCAAGGTACGGCAATACGGGAATTTACTGCATAAATATTTACCCCGAAGCAGGAATTGTTGTTATTGTTGTGACGTCAGCGAATGGCCTCGGCGACAGCTGAAAATGTGTGTAAAATTGCAAAAAAAGACTGATTACTGCCGTATAAAGTGTTGAATTCAAGGATCATCGGTGGTGGTAGGTGTATTTTGGGGTTCTTTCTTGAGCACGCTCGCTAGATTGCGGTCACCCTGTGTTTCGTTCGTATTTCCAGGTGATCCCTGGTTTTTGACGTTTCATTCCTGGTGTTTTTTTATATAGAGAGGGTGTTTTTTTAAAGATAGACTTTTTGGGTCTTTTTGATAGAATTTCAGACTCCTGTGCTTTGACTAGAATTTTGTGAACAGTTTGAACTTGTTGCACACTTGCACACTTAAAGTTGGAATATATTCTATATTGAGTTTTATATTTCTTAATTCTTTGGATATTGGGAGTGTTCAAACCATAGTAGATAATTTTACAAGGCAAATCATTGCCGTCCGTATTTTTGGCGGATAAGGCGATCCATAGTTCGATTACCTCAAGGTCTTTCAAATAGTATGGTCAGGAAACGAGCATAATACGATAAATAACCTGCCTCGGATCACGTGACAAACATCCGGGTACCTGCGATTTTGGAAAAAGAAAGAAATTATTGATACTTTATATCTACGTATATCTCGATATTTTACCAATCAATTTGACCAACAAAGTGATCCTTAATACAATATATGCATTCCCTTATCATTACGTAATATTATATTTTACCGAAGTTTTCGTTTTAGGTGGATTAAGCATTGGAAAGTTGACCTCATACGAACGGGTTTTTTCACAAATGACCAGGGTTTCCTCTGGGTCAATTTTAGTTTGCGCCAACAAATTCGCCAATCAGAAAAAGTTTGCGCCAATGGCTCCAAAGTTGGAGCCACTAGTCTTCAAAGCCTACAAAACACTCTGGAGGAGAGAAGATCGAGTCATACCACTTTTAGTTAAGATTTGATAGCATGATAGCAAAAAATGTGTGTAGATCTAACTGATACAAAATTTAATTCAAACATTTTTGTAAATTTTCAAGGGTCAAAATAACATTTTCAGGAGTCAATGTGAGACTTTCAATGGTTGAGGCACAGGTCATAGAGTTCATATAATCTAGGCTTGCATATGATATTTTTCTGTTCGTCTTCTGCATCACCATGAGCTCAAAAATAAAAGTAACAGTTTGCATTCCCTGTTTGACACATATTTTTGCGACCTCGCATGTCCGTGAACTGATTTTCGTACACTTTTTTTTTATTTTCGCGATTTAAACAGTTTGTAATAAAACAAAAAAGTATGTTGAATGGTTTTGAATAAGTGTTAGATAAGTATTAACAAATACTGAAGACTAAGAAGGCGCCGATTAATATTGCCAAGGCCATTATTTTTTTATTACTTGTTACTCGAAGTTTGAAATTAAAAAGCTCCGTACGGAGGAGGGGGGAAAAAAAAAAAAAAAAAGGACTTTTTTTATACATGACAAACTTTGTTTCATCGTGAACCTGCTTTCTCTTCTAAAATCCGATATAAGAACACCCCCGTCCCCGAGCAAAAAATTTGTTGACTTTTATTACATTATTCTTTTCCCAATTATATAGAGAAGAAACAGAAATACTGGTGTCAGTAACAAAGCACACTGGTGTTAAAACACACATGTATAAAATGAATACTACTATTTTCAATTGAAAACATTGTATACATTGTCTTTTTTGAGTCTTGTGTTCACCAGTTTCTATGAGAAAATAACAAAAATCGGGGTCGCGAAAATAGATGACAAACGAAAAATCTGCGCTTTTGAGCTGACTTTTTCACATGTAAGGTATCGAGTGATTGCAATTTATAAATGATTCTGAAACTTTTTGATTGATGGGAAGTTGCATTTTTATAAAACATTTGGCCAACATTTGATTAAATTAATCAAAAACATTTATCAGCATTTTAGGTAAGTCAAAAAATTTTGTCACTATTCTGAGGGTAATATTTTGTAAAACATTTGGGGATAAAATATATTATTTTAGGAGGGGAATGGGGCTGAATTTTGGCCCAAAATCGCACTCAAAAATAACTAAATTTTCAGATAAAAATATTGGTGTCAGTAACAAAACTATTAACAACAGGCATTATTGTTGAAACAAATGAAACAAATCTATTTTTATCTTTTTTTGAGTCTTCTGAACACTGTTTTCTTTGGTAAAATTTAAAAAAAACGGGGTCGCGAAAATAGATGACAAACGAAAAATCGGCGATTTTCGGCTGACTATTTCAATTGTAAGGTATCAAATAATTGCAAGAAGTGATTATGAAACGTTTTTATTGATGGAAACTTGATTTGATTAATTTAATCAGAAACTTTTGTCAGCATTCATTTTGAGGGGATTTTTTGTCAAAAATGGGGGAAATATACATCATGCTAGGAAGGGAATGGGACTAAATTTCGGTCCCAAATCGGTCTGAAAAAAATCACTAGACGAATGCAGCTTCTTGACGTTATCACTTGTATAAACGGACCTCTAATTTCGCGATTTTAAAATTTTGAAAAAAAAAAAAATTGGGGGGGGGTTTTTTTTTTTTTTTAAATACGAAAAAATAGGGGCGGCGGGTTTGAGTAACGACAAATAAAAAAACACTGGCCCAAAGATATATATGTAGAGGAAAAAACTACGTCCAAAATAATTTGCAAATTAAAATTGCAACACGTATGTCTATGATTTAAATACTGACAAAAATCAATGCCGAAATTTTTCAAGTTAGTAATGACACGTGATTATCGGAAAAACGGGTATACATGAATTGTGTTTTGATCGCCCGAAGCGCTATCAGTGAATTACAATACACGGAGCCGTGTCAACAAAGCATCGCTAATTAAATCCGGTGACCGGGTTACAAACAACGTATTATAAATTTGCCGAGGTCTATTATATTTTGTTTTATGATTGTATATCAATTAACACCTTTGATAACGACCTAAACGGCCACGTGCTCGTTATCAGGTAGCGTCTAATTAGCTCCGCTTTCTTTCGCATACTAGCCAACAGACAACGATCGATTTTTGATTGACATGGCGAAATTGCCGAGATTAATTTGTTGGCGCCACTAAAATTCGCCAACTGAAAGATTTTAGCGCCAGAATTAATTTTTTGTCGCATTTGGCGCCATTGGGGACCGACAGCGGGAACCCTTGGACTCCAAAAGCCGAAAACCGACCTAATTTTAGCGCTTCTTTCCTACTTGCATGGTGTTCATGGGATTGATGTAACATCTTTTTCTCATAGATTTAAGTCTAATGTACATCTGTTATGTCTTAGATTTTCGTATTTCACCCGTATTTTAATTTTCTGGGACGGTTAGATCCGTTCAAAATCTAAAAATGGCGTCAATGGTGGGTTTTTTTTCGCGAAACGGTGATATTTTGTGCACAGGTTTTCATTATATATTTAGGGTCAAATGATGGAAAATTGCTAATTAAAATGTAAATTAAGAGTTATTTTTGAACGGATATGAATTAGATTTTCGTTTTTATACCCCCAAAACGAAGTTTAGGGGGGTATATAGGAGTCACCCGGTGGTTGGTCGGTCGGTCGGTCGGTCGGTCGGTCGGGCGGTCTGTTGCATTTTCCTTGTCCGGAGCATAACTTGAAAACTACTAGATGGAATTCAATACAACTTCATACAATGGTCAAGCACATTGAGAGGAAGTGCAGTGCACAAGAACTATAACTCCATCTTGACTAATTACAGAGTTATTGCCCTTTGTTACTTTTCCTTGTCCGGAGCATAACTTGAAAACTACTGGTTGGAATTCAATACAACTTCATACAATGGTCAAGCACATTGAGAGGAAGTGCAGTGCACAAGAACTATAACTCCATCTTGACTAATTACAGAGTTATTGCCCTTTGTTACTTTTCCTTGTCCGGAGCTTAACTTGAAAACTACTGGTTGGAATTCAATACAACTTCATACAATGATCAAGCACACTCAGAGGAAGTGCAGTGTACAAGAACTATAACTCTATCTCGAGTATTTACTGAGTTATTGCCCTTTGTTAGTTTTCCTTGTCCGGAGCATAACTTGAAAACTACTAGTTGGAATTCAATACAACTTCATACAATGGTCAAGCACATTGAGAGGAAGTGCAGCGCACAAGAACTATAACTCCATCTTGACTAATTACAGAGTTATTGCCCTTTGTTAGTTTTCCTTGTCCGAGCATAACTTGAAAACTACTAGTTGGAATTCAATACAACTTCATACAATGGTCAAGCACATTGAGAGGAAGTGCAGCGCACAAGAACTATAACTCCATCTTGACTAATTACAGAGTTATTGCCCTTTGTTAGTTTTCCTTGTCCGGAGCATAACTTGAAAACTACTAGTTGGAATTCAATACAACTTCATACAATGATCAAGCACACTCAGAGGAAGTGCAGTGTACAAGAACTATAACTCTATCTTGAGTATTTACCGAGTTATTGCCCTTTGTTACTTTTCCTTGTCCGAAGCATAACTTAAAAACTACTAGTTGGAATTCAGTACAACCTCATACAATGGTCAAGTACATTTAGAGGAAGTGCAGTGCACAGGAACCATAACCCCATCTTGACTCATTACAGAGTTATTACCCTTTGTTACTTTTCCTTGTCCGGAGCATAACTTGAAAACTTCTGGTTGGAATTCAATACAACTTCATACAATGGTCAAGCACAGTGAGAGGGAGTGCAGTGCACAGTAACCATAACTCCATCTTGACTAATTACAGGGTTATTGCCCTTTGTTACTTTTCCCTGTCTGGAGCATTTTTCGAAAACTACAAGTTGGAATTCAATACAACTTCATACAATGGTCAAGCACAATGAGAGGAACTGCTAAGAACAATATCTCTTTTTAGTTTGTTTGCAAGGTATTATGTTACTACGAACTTCTTCAGTTTATAAAGCAATCCTTTTGGGGGTATTAATCACATTTAGTGATAGCTCTAGTTTTATTTTATAGCATAATAACGTACAGTTTTGTAAGACCAGTATCGCGAGTCAAATTACCATCCATCGCTAAAACGCGCAAGACGGAATAGCATGGACCGTGTTTAACTCGCTTTAAAGATAATAGTTAATTATATATAGAGGTTTTAATTTCACAGTTTTACAGAAAATTTCATCAGCTTCCCAATTATACCATTTTTTTTATTAAATGTGGTATTTAAATGACACAATGACGGGCAGTTTTGCATACAACTATCGGACAAATACCAGTTTACTCGCTCGGCGTGATAAATGCACGGCGTGATAAACGCTTCCAGGTAAAAATCAATAACCGAGACAAGATTATCAGTACGATAAGACATTTATAGAGGGCGTTTCCAGACCATACTATTTGAAAGACCTTGATTACGCTGATAATAAAGTGCTTTCCCTTGGATGATATCTAAATCACTCAGGTGTGTGAGTAGTTTGTTTTGTTTGACCTACTTTGTAAAACAAATGTATTTTGGTCGTAACACATGTCTTTGATGTTGCTGCATGTTGAGTAAATTGTATATTTTATAAATTAATGACCTGCTGCATTCCTAAGTCAAATTTTTTGTGATGTGACACCACTGATTGAGGTTCATTAATTGATGAACGCGAAAAATTAATTTTCTAACATTAAAAAGTTCTGAATGTTGTTTATTCAAAACAAAACTACCGGAGCAACTTGTTTTGTTAGTTACAAAATCGTTGTGTTTCAGCGTGTCCGTCTCGTTTTGCTATTCATTGTGCTGTGACAGTCGATTTTTTTCCAGTAAACATTTTCTTATATTCATTTTAATGAATAACTTTTGCCGATTGTAGTAATTTTTACAGCAAACTTAAATTCAGAGATAAAGCTGCAGGTGTCACAAGATCAAAGAAGGTCGCCAACTTTTGTCGGCACTAGACATGTTTCTTTGATCATGGTGAAGCACGTGGCATTAAAAAAGATATCTGGGTGTCTGGTAGGCTTTGAAACTTGAGGGTCATTGACTCCTCAGCCCAAATTTTCAAGGGTCAAAATCAAATTTTCAAGAGTCAGTGAGATTTTTAAGGGTCGGACCATGGGTCATAGGGTTTCCAGCCTTGCACTCTAGGTTTGCACATCATATTTATCAGTTTGTGTTCTGAAGCTCTACTATTATATTTTCGAAAAATTCTTAAATTCCCTTTTCCAGACTCAAATGTACGTTGTTTCCTGTTTGGCACATATTTTCGTGACATCGCATGTTCGCAATTTTCGTCTTTTTTTGGCGATTTTATTGGAATTGACAAATACTGAAGGTTATTGGACAGGAATTTGTAAAGATTATCATTTTATTTATCTTTCCATTTTAAGCTTTTCAAGAAGGATGGAAAAGTAAGGCTCTTAGAAGTGAAAATTACGTCTATAACAAGTTGCAAGTTAAACTTTCAACACGTAAGTCAATATAAATACGCTTAACTCACGACGAAGCACACACTTGAATATATTACTCATCTACGCCGCACAAACATCTGCTAATTATATAATTCGAGTGTCACCATCATCTACTAATTAAATGATGTGCATACTGTTCTGATGGCAGCAATTAAATGCCGCGTGTTAACAACACCTTTTACACTTATATCAATGCCGAACATGTGTTTATTGTTTGTTAATTAAATCCAATCATCCGTTGATTACGTCATTATCAAAGCCGAGACAATGAGCGTGTGCGTAAACGTCGCTGATTGACTGAAAGCGAGTAAACTAAAATACAAGCTCCGCCTCCGTTCTCACTTTCTGATGTGCCAACGGTTGCAACGGCCTGAGTGTTTGGAATTAACAAGTTGATTGACACATACGCTAAGGAATCAACGCATAAATGAAAATTCCTGTGGGTCAAATATGACTCGTCAGGCGTTTCTATTGCGGGTCAAATACAGGTATTTTGCAATTTTCATGGTCTAAGTGGGCAATTTCCCGCAAGCTTGTGTCTACCGAACGCCCTGAAGATATATTTTTACAGTTTCAAACATGTACAAGTATTTGTTGACAATTGACGGATAATTTTGGATAAGATAATGTTTTGAGTAAGTTATATTTTTATGCCCCCAAAGAGTGGCATATTGAAATCGCACTGCCCGTCCATCTGTGCGTCCGACCTTACATTCTTTCGTGTCCGGGCTGTAACTTTGTGATGCATTGCATTGTTCCCACTCAGTATTTTTTTCAAGTGTATACTTACCTCCTGGGCACAAAAAGAAGGGGTAAATCTAAATTTTTGGGGGTATGAAAATTATATGATCTAGACAAGCGGCAACCGTTTAAATTTTTACAACCTGCGGCAACCACTTGTTATGAAACCGTTTCATTTATTTTTTTCGACTTTTAACACTACTCGTAGTTGTTTCAGTACTTGTGGATGGTAACTCTTCACTTTGTTGTTGTGCATCATTTATTTTATTCGCCGTGAAGCAAAACACAATGCTTTGTCTGCCACATTTTTGCAGACGAAGCCTGGATCATTAGATTGGTCACACTTTTAAAGTGCTTATATTAATTCCCAGAGCATTCAAATATGAAACCCGTCTACATTTCATGACGTCAACGGTAAATCACCAGCAGTTATGCCGACCGATTGGTCGAGAAAGTAGAATTTCCATGATCTATTTTTAGAACATACAGAGGGTTTCCAGCTGAAGCTATAAGTCCTCAAGTCCTCGACATTTTCGTACGCGCGAGATCTCGCACATGGTGAAAACGATTTGCGCGATATTTATTTCTTTTGCGTGATTTACGTTTTAATTTACGAGAGTGGGAACACTGCATTGAAAGCTTTTGAAATAACTTTGCACAAATGTTCAGCACATCAAGAAGGTGTGTCGCATGCAAGAACTACGTCTCTACCTCAAAGGTCAAGGTCACACTAACTGTCTTAGTGTTTAAAAGTAATGGAATACTGTATGCATGGTAACTCTTGCCATGCATGGAAGGATTTTAAAATTACATGGCACATGGAGAGGACACAGACTGTGAGGCACCTCTTTCGGGGGCATTTAAAATGTATAAAATACCAAAAAACAAGTTTTATAATTTCTACCGAAAAGAATTTAAATTGAATATCCCGTAAACCTGTTCATCTACCTAAAAAATCACACCAAGTACAGCGATTTTATTTACCCCCGCGAAGTGCCACGATATTTCTCCGTACTTGAATCCACTCCAAGTTCTAAGTCACGCTGTTTTGCACGATTGGAGGTGTATTAAACACGATTTCAATTGGTTATAGATGGGAGTCGGTGCCAAATCAGAAACTACATTATTAATTTGTACTATAAACTGCTGACAAAGATTTGTGCTGTTGTCATCTCATTTTTGATGTGGACCGGCGGACTAGCTAACTGGACGGTCAGTTCGACCGTGGGCTTTTTAACTGGACCTGGGCCAACGGTCCAGTGCTACATCGAGCCCTGTTATGAAAGTATGAATTTTGACTGAATCAGCCAAAACTAATAAAACTTTTAAGCTTTCCCTACTTGCTACATGTGACTAGTGTCCCTATTTTTTTTTAGATCGATTGTAAAAATTGATCCAATGTTAACAGAGTATAGATTCCTTACGGCCGAACGAACAACATATAAACAAGTTGTTCCATCTATACAGTTGTTAGGCATTATACCGTCTTCTGTTTTCAAAATTATATAGTAATAGATATAAATAATTTCAGAACATTTCAGAATTTTAATTCCCATTTTTGAAAATTTCTTGGAATAATATTAATTGTAAGAATTTCTTCAGAACATATTAAAAGATTATTACAAAATGATTGCAGAAAAAAGCAAACTATTGTTATTATAATCATGATAATTAAAAAGTCGACAAAGCAATTGCGACGAAAAATTTTACAAACAAGCCTGTCCATCCTTCTGTCTAAACCTGGTGCTCTTTTTGTCTTTAAACTAAGTCATAATTGTTAATTTATAATAGAGGGATCCTTGGCACACTTCATATAAACAAGCTGCCAGAAGTTTTCATAATTCATTAATCAGCCGATCACACATATTTATGCAATTATCTTCTCAAAGTAACACCCATAATCAATATCCGAAATGACAGTACACAGATTGAACTTGGTATCGGTTTTCTTCACGATTAACCCTTGGTAAAACGCATGAACCGAGTACCAATTCTAGGCCGCTTATATCATTACAAAAACAACAACAAATACGATGACTAAAAATGTATGCGCCACTTATACTCGCCAACTGGCAAAATTTAGCGCCAGATTCTTAAAATTATCGCAAATGGCGACATGGTGATCGACAGCAGAGGCCCTGGTAATTATCGGAAAATTTTAAACCAGACATAGCGATGGGCTAAATATCGAAAAGAGATGTTGTAGGCAAAAAGGGCCTTTTTAAGGGTAAGGAGCATTTTTACCAAAAATCTCGTGATAAATAATTTTTTCCGAATTTGAACTGGCCCAATTTCCATTTGAACCGTCCATTTTGGCCGGCGGCAGGTTCTTATTGACGACCCTGCAAATGGCTGATGATCATGTAGAGTAATAAATAAATCCAAGTTAAAATTTCAACAGGAAAGTCAATAATTTAAATACTAACCCCAAAGTCCAATGTTCTAATTATTGTAACCCTTTTATTTATTGCTCTTCCAATTAATATATATTCACGGCGATTTACTCAAAACACCTGTGCTGGTTGAGTTTAAATAAGTTTTAAAACATGAAAGACATGAATGACAAGTGATTTTTAGCTCACCTGGCTGTGCCTGGGTGAGCTTTTCTGATCGATGATTGTTCGTCGGCCGTCAACATTTTGATTCAAATGACATCTCCTCTGAAACCTCTAGGCCAATGTTGATAAAACTATGCAGGAATGTTCCTTGCATGAAGCTCTACCAAAATTGTTCAAAGAATTCCATTCCATGCAGAACTCTGGTTGCTATGGCAACAAATAGGAAAATCTTTAAAAATCTTCTCCTCTGAAACCACAAGGCCTAGAGCTTAGATATTTGGCATGTAGCATTGTCTAGTGGACCTCTACCAAGATTGTTCAAATTATGACCCCCGGGTCAAAATTGACCCCGCGCGGGTGGGCCCTTAGTTTTTGCATAGGCATATATAGGAAAAACTTTAAAAATCTTCTTCTCTGAAACCACAAGGCCTAGAGCTTAGATATTTGGCATGTAGCATTGGCTAGTGGACCTCTACCAATATTGTTCAAATTATGACCGTCGAATCAAAATTGACCCCGCACGGGGGGTCACTTAGTTTTACATATGCTTATATAGTAAAAACTTTAAAAATCTTCTTCTTTGAAACCACAAGGCCTAGAGCTTAGATATTTGGCATGTAGCATTGGCTAGTGGACCTCTACCAAGATTGTTCAAATTATGAACCCTGGGTCAGAATTGACCCCGCACCGGGGGTCACTTAGTTTTACATAGGCTTATATAGGGAAAACTTCAAAAATCTTTTTCTCTGAAACCATAAGGCCTAGAGCTTAGATATTTGGCATGTAGCATTGCCTAGTAGACCTCTTTAAAGATTGTTCAAATTATGAACCCTGGGTCAAAATTGACCCCGCACCGGGGGTCACTTAGTTTTACATAGGCTTATAAAGGGAAAACTTCAAAAATCTTTTTCTCTGAAACCACAAGGCCTAGAGCTTAGATATTTGGCATGTAGCATTGCCTAGTAGACCTCTTCAAAGTTTGTTCAAATTATGCCCCTGGGATCAAAATTGACCTTGCCTGGGGGGGATCGTTTGTTTTACAAAGGCGTATGTAGGAAAACTTATTTGGTATATAACATTATCTAGTGATCTTCCACCAGGCAAGTGGACTTGTACCAAGGTGAGCGATATAGGGCCATCTTGGCCTTCTTGTTTTTATTTCTAAAGCACCAACTTCAAATACTAATGCGGCATTATCTTTTGATTTAACACATTTAAATGCACAGCAACTGAAAATTGCTTTTATAAAACTATCAACAAAAATACACTATGCCCACTAAGATGCTCATAATGTCACTTTAAACTATGAATTACCTAGCCATAGTAAAAGAACTAAATCCACTATTAAAATGATTCCAAGGCACTGTCTGGACAAGCTAAAGAACTACAGCATATCGGTTTATGTTAATCAACTTGTGTCTGTTAATAATCATCAGGTTTTTGACTCTGGACTGAATTTTGACTTTAGAAAGTGATGCACAAGTCTGAAAAGTAGAGGGAAGAGGTTTAACATTATTCATGTATGGTGGTTTGATCTGCAGTACGATAACTTGGCACAGACTTGGAATACGTGCATTACCTCCAGTAAAAGATTTAATAAGAGGATTGGAAATTTAACTGAGAGATGCAACAAATGCAGAAAGCTCAATATGTCGTCACAAACTGGAATGTCACGCGATTCAAATTGTTAAAATACGCGTTCTAGGAAAGCTTAACAAAATATGAATTTGATACATTTATAAAAGATCTAATATGCGGATTGGAAACTTAACTGAGAGATGTAACAAGTGCACAAAACTATATGGTGTCACAAATTAGAATGTCGTGTGATTCCAATTTTTTAAATACTCATTTTAAGAAAGTGTAACAAAGTATATATTTGATACATCAAGTTTAAATTTGGGCCAACTTCTAAAACTAGGTCACATGGTCAAATCAAAGAAAAGGATGGATACACAAATACTTAAAAAGTTTTTTGTCCAAAACCAGGAGGAGTAGAGCTTAGATAGTTGGTTGGTATGTGACATGGCTTCATAGTCCTCTACCAAGATTGTTCAATTTATATATTATTAGAATAATATATGATAGTTAAGTGTATCAAAAGACCTTGCTACATTGTACTTTGAAATTGTTAAGCGTTAGAGAGAGTTTGAGTTAGTTAAGTTTTGAAAGCTTACACCAGCAGAAATACTAAATGTTTGAAATAAATGAAAAAAATTAGAATACAGACTGTCATTTTAAGCATGTTTTGAATGTAGCTATTGGGACTGAATACCCTGTTGAAAGAAGATCCATTTTTATTCAGCTGTGAAGTTACCAAGAGCTGAATCAGGATAAATTATGCATAATGATTATTGCAAACTTTTCTCAGCCTCAGTTTGGAGTTGTGTATTGATTTTGACCATGTCTAGCAGCTGCTGTTAGACTGGTACTATTGTATATACTCCCCTATAAAACGACAAATTGTTGAACTGATCTGTTATTGATTTTAGATACTACATAATACAAATTCATTTCAGTTGATGATTTATATTCAAAACTATTTCACATATTGTCATTCTGCTGAAAAACATAATTCTTATTTAATATGTAAGATAGCGAGGAATTTGCTAGACTGGTCAGGAAAGTGTTACATGTTGACTGGTATCACATTTTGCTCAGCATCCATGATGATGACAGGAAACACTCTCAACTTTCTTTAACAAAGTTTTACCTGTGACTTGGAATTAGTTTAGTTGCTTTTTGTGAAAGGAAAAACTGGTGAGCAACTTTTGTTGTTAGTTTAAATGATAGGAAGTTATGTATTTTTGTATAGTTGTAAGATATTAGTGGAAAGTTTTGAAAGAAACCGAAGTAATCTATGCAGCTTTCTATTGATTTTTACTTGTTTATCTTAGTAAAACTATAGAAAGTTCCCAGTTGGTAAAATATGGTTTGTACCTTGCATTTAGAAGCATCTTGAGTTTGATTATGTAGATTGTTCATCTTGTACATGTACATGTTTGTTTTTTAAGAAATGACAAGCGTATAGAAACGTGGAATATTGTATGTAAATGGTGAATTAATATGGATAGTGTAAAGATATTTTAAGAAAGCTATTTTTTAATTACAATCATCAGTAGTATCATTTTTACATGTTTGTTTAAAAATTATGACACAAAGAAGTGTATGGTTATAACATTAATTGTATTGAGAGGAATATTTTACATTGATGATTTATGTTGAACTTAATTACAGTTTTGCAGCTGTTAACAGTGACATGTACAGTATTATTAATCAAGTAGAAATTGAGAGGGCATAAATTGATTAATTAAACATTGCCACGGCTGTTTGTAGAAAAAGCTAATGTTTGTTTTTGATAGAAACTTCAGCTTAACTTTTGCAACTGTTGTCAGTGAATGTACCACTATGTATTGATTTTCCCCATCAGCTAAGAGTCGCAATGGAGTTGTTATTGATTTTTACAACAAATCACAAAGTTTTGTATAGGAATTGTATGTCATTTTTGTTGCTATAGAAACTGGTGACAGAGAGGAGAAATTAACTAAGTGTTTTCTTATCATTCAAACAATGGCTACTGCAGGATTTCTGACCAATACAATTTTTAGCGAGGCACTAGTGACGTGTATCTTCTGAAATTAACCTAAAGTTGCCATAGACTTCTGGTTTAAATTGGAAATAGTTTAAAACATTGTATCCAGGGAGGCAACTAGCATGTATTACAATTATGGAACAGGTGTGTTTGTGAGAATTGCCTTCCCTGACCGATTCATGACTGTCTTGGAACTTAAGTACATTTGTTTTACAAGAAGTGTTTTGTCTTGGTCAATATTTCAGCAGAGATTACATAGGTTAATTTATGCAATTTATGTCAGAGGATGATAAACTTGATTAATGTGGAATGAATTATTCTTTCACATGTTAATATGCAGTTTAGAGTTGGTACACCAACCTCTTAGTACAAAGTATTAATATAACTATTAGAAGTTTTCAGTGTTAAATATTTATGCTTCCTGAATGGTTAATATTGTTTTCTGCTTTGTTTTTCCATGTGCTTGACAGCCCACGCAGAAAGAAGACTAAATATGATTGTTTACTAAAATAACGATCAATCATCATAAGTGATCAAATGTGAGCTCTTCTGATGACTTGTGTACATTGTATTGTTCATTATCAACATTTTCCTTTTTACCACGTCACTAGTTCAAAGTTTATATGACATGGCAATCAAATGTATATGCTCATTGATTAAATACTGTTGATCTCTTGGAAATGTGTTCAAATTAAGAAGATCTCTGCAGAACTGTAGTCCCTATAGCAACTGAAAAAAAAAAGATTTAGAACGAAAATAAACAAACAAAAAACTTCTAATGAGGGAATGATCTGGTTGGGTGACTTACCAACATTGAAAAATCAAGAAATATTGGTTCCTTCTTGTATATACATGACTAAATAGGAAAATTTAATATCTCCTGTGAAATTTAAAAAACAATTTTATAGTAAACTAGTGAGTCAGATCATTATAATTATGACAGTCTATCAAGATTGTTGATAAGTATTTGTTTGTAAAAAAAACATTAACAGGGGCATATTACTTTCCTTAAATTTCTACATAGAAAATCTTTAGACACTACAATGTAATACTTGATGTAATAAAAAAGGCAGTTTATTGTAAATTGGTCCTAGGGATTCAGTGTTAAATGGTAATACACAGGGTTGTGAATTATCCGCGGATCCGTGGATTTGGGATCCATCAGGACAGTTTTTGAGATCGATGCAAATCCGAGGAGAAATTTCGAGGGGGGGGGGGAGTGGTCGCGGTAATTTGCCATTCGTCCTCCGTTCCATATTATGGAAACAGACTTTATCTGGACCTTATTATTGGTCATATTTGACTCCAGGGAATTTTCTCCTATCGGCAGTTTCGCCGTGTCAATCAAAAACCGATCGTCGTCTATTGGATAACATGCGAAAGTAAGTGGTGCGATGTTACAAATCTCGGCAATTTCGTTGTCAGTCAAAAATCGATTGTCGTCTGTTGGTTAATATACGAAAGAAGGCAGAGCTAATCAGTCGTTATCAGAGGTGTTAATTGATAAACAATCATAAAACTGAAAATAATAGACCTCGGCGAGTTCAATGATGGTGTTTGTAACACGGATTAATGAGCGGCCGAATCTGACACGACTGTGTATTTTAATTCACAGAGTGCCAGCGATCAAAAGACAGTTCATGTATATTCAGGTATTGTATACCTGTTTTTCCGATAATCACATGTCATTACTGAAATTAGTACATTCTTTTATTAAAACTCGACCTGCACTGATAATTGTGAAAATCGTCGTGAATTTATATTAATCGGAAGAGTAACGAATAAGAGGTTTATGATAATTCGGGCATTGTTTTTTGGCATCCGTATTTTTATTATTGACTAATGTGTTGAAATTTTAACTTGCAAATTTTTACGGATGCAATTTTTGTTACTCTTCATTAATATCAGGGGCATTATAAATTGTTAATGTTATTCATTTGTTGAACTTACTTTTTGGGTAATTCTTTAATTAATACTGTTTAAATCGCGAAAAAAATGACGAAAATCACGGACATGCGAGGTCGCGAAAATATGTGACAAACAGGGAACAACATACTTTTAAACTGATGGATCATAGGAGAGGGATGAACAGCTAGCTAATTTAAGAATTATTATGAAATACAACTGCAAAGCTGCAGGACGCAAAAAGAAAAATATAATATGCATGCCTAGAGTATATGACTGGAACCCTATGAGACTATGACCCATGGCTCGACTCTAAAAATTCTCACCTTGACTCTTGAAAATTTGATTTTGACCCTTGAAAATTTAGGCTGGAGAGTCAATGACCCTTGAGTTTGAAAGCCTACTGAACAATCTGTCAAGCAGTTATCAGCAGTGGCAGTTGTGTCTAACTCTAATAAATGAAGATTTAAAAGCTATTGTATATTTAACCAGGTTTTCCCGGGGGAAGAAATTTATTAGATTGATGAATTACATGGAAGCAAGGGGGGGGGCGTAAACAATTTCTTCTATGCGCAACTCCTCCTACATTTCTCAACCGGAGTTCAACCAAACTTTCACAGAAGTATTGTCATGAAGTGCCCTTGCGCATATTGTCGGGGTTTTGTGATTCGGCCATTTTTGACAGAATTATGCCCCTTTGTTTTTTTCACATGTAATTCTTCTGTGCGCAACTCCTACATTTCTCAACGGATTTCAACCAAACTTTCACAGAAGTATTGTCATGAAGTGCCCTGGGGCATATATTGTCGGGTTTTGTGATTTGGTCATTTTTGACAGAATTATGGCCCTTTGTTTTTTTCACATGTAATTCTTCTGGGCGTAACTCCTTCTACACTTCTCAAGGGATTTCAACCAAACTTTCACAGAATTATTGTCACCAAGTCCTGGCCAATATTGTTGGGGTTTTGTGATTTGATCATTTTTGACAGAATTATGGGCCTTTGTTTTTTTCCACATAATGTAATATATATAGAGAAATACTCTTCTGTGTGCAACTCCTACATTTCTCAAGGGATTTCAAACACAACTTTAACAGAACTATAATTGTTAACTAAAGAATATTGAATATATAATGTTCTGCCCCTGGCATCCGTCCTTCCAGGTGCTTCCTTTAAGGAATTTTGTGTCTCCTTATTTAAGTATATATAAAAGGGAGAATACTCTGTTATTATAAAAGGGAGAATACTCTGTTATTACTGTCTATTTTTAGAATAGATTACCAGTCCTGTATACTTTGGAGTATTCTGTTACAGTAAGATGACAAAATTTCTCATGAGACCAGCGGTTCAAACCCCACACAGAGCAATTTTTTTTTTTTTTTTTTTTTTTTTTTTTTTTTTTATAATTTTTGGCCTGAATTATGGCCCTTTGTTTTTTCCACATATGTTATATATAGAAGAATACATTTGCGCTCGGCCAGCAGACTGGAAAATGAAAACCTGGTTTTGTGACAATTTCCTGTCACTTGTTTATATTATTTTTTATTCTTCTTTCAAATTTTACATGGATGAATTACATAAAAGCAAGAGAGATGTCTTCGAAACATGAATCTAAGCCTTTAGATTTCATTAAAACCCAGGAGCTTCGGGGGGGCTTTGCCCCCCTTGTCCCTCCGCAAGGGCTTTGCCCTTGACCCACAAGGGGCCTTACGCCCCCCTTGACCCCTCGCACAATTTTCCTCTTTTTTCACAAAACCCTGTTCACAGCCCTGAATACATGAAGTACACACTTGAGACTCTGAATGCTGATATTAATAAGAGGGAGGTGCATGTTTGTCGAGGAGGGGTCCTCTGTTAAGACTTTTATGGTATGTTGATAGGCAGGACTTCATTGTGTGACTTTGTTGTCTATTTTCAAATGAAATATTCCAGCAGGGTTTAAAGTTTCCCTTTGAGTACAACCTATAAAGGAGTGTCATGGCGGTATTGTTCAAAAGACAGTTAAATTTTTGACATTTTCTACTAAAAATTTGCCAATTTGTTTGCCAGGCTAATAGGAATGCTTTTGACTGTAAATGGATGTATTGATGACACATATACGTAAAACACCATCATATATATATGTTTTAATGTCATAAAATATAAAGATCTTCTCACTAATGTCACTTGAAGACAATTAACAGAAATTTAATATCATTTTATGCTTGTGACTTTCTGTAGAAACCAATTTTAAGCATTGAAATACAGATTTTTACAGAGTGTTTCATTTAAAGATTATTTGAAGAAATCTGAAGCACTGAAGCAATAATGATAACGGTGTTCAGTAACAGTTTATTATAAATCTATTGTTTCTCATTTTACAGTTGTTAATGGTATTTCTGTAAATGGAGGAGAAGAAGATGAGTACAAGGGTAAGTTGAATAAAAATGAAACTAGGGTTGAGTGATAAGGGCCCATATGATAATCAGCTTTTCGTGGGGTTGGGTGGCAGGGGGAAGCAGAAGTAGATGGCTGATAGCAAATTTCACGGCCAGCAATTATTTATTATAATATTTTCTGGTAGAGACAGGAAAGCTATTTGTTAATGCATTGAAAACAGCAAGCTTTTTAGCTCACCTGAGCACTAAAAGGTGAGCTATTGTAATTGCTCAATGTTCGATGTCCCACACTTTCTTGTGAGCAGTCTAGAGTTGGCATTTGAAATCAAATCATCATGAACATGGGTCAGTATGTTTGTCTTGATGCTATCTCGGTTAAGTTCGAAACTAGGTCTTGTGTGGTCAAAAACTAGGTGAACACTATAGAGGCCACTTTTGACCCCCAGTCATCCTGATAGTTGGTCAGAATGTTTGTCTTGATAATGTTTAGGCCAAGTTCAAAACTAGGTCAATTGGAGTCAAAACTAGGTCCCCCGAGTCAAATCATAGAAAAAACTTGTGAACCCTTTAGAAGCCACATTTTGTACCCAATTTACTTGGTCAGAATGTATACATTGATGAACTTAGGGTGAAATCATAGAAAGAAATTGCTGTACAAAATGCTATAGAAGTCCAGTTATCTTGACAATTAGTCAGAAATGTAGGTATTGATTATTTCAAGGTGGAGTTCAAATCTGGATGGTACTCAGGTGAACGATATAGGGCTATCAATGCTCTCTTGTTTAGATCGCATTCTTAATTGTTTTTGGGGGATATGTCAGTTCCATGAAGTCAACATTTTTCTCTAACTATAAATCTTGTAAAGAGCAGCTTAAATTGTGCATGGAAATGCATTGACTGTGTTTTGGAATAATTATTCTGAGATACTTCGTTTTCAAGAGATGCATTGTAGATTAGATTATGCATTTAATCTCATTTGCAATTTATATGAATAAATAAATTTCATTGATTTCCAATTTTTGAAGTCCTTAAATTCAAGTTTCTGCAATGGGTCTGGAAGCAGTATTCAAAGGCCCATAATTAGTTTGGATGATATTGTTACTTTGAGTACTTACGTTTAGAAGACAGATGTCTTATTGGCAAAAGTGACAATAATTTGTTTATATAACAGAAAAAAAACATTCAAAGACTAGTGTCGCTTTTTAAATCAAAGTACATGTTTTTAATAAAACACAGTCATTTTTAGCGAAAGGGAAGCAATTCTGGTATCTGAGTTGGCTTTACACCTTCGTGAAATTTTCTTTACAAGCCTGTATAATTCTGTGAAGGTTTTTGTCAGAATTATAGCCCTTTTTCAATTCGAAAATACATAAGATCTAAATAAAATCCAATAATTGACTTGACCCTTTGACATATTGCTGTGAAACTTGGATAAAATGTTTGCATCATGATCCCCATCTATAGACAAGAAAAGTAACTCTGTGAAGGATTTTTTTTAGTTTTAAGACCCTTTATTAACTTGTAATCTTAGTTAAGTTTTTCATAGTCCTTTAACTACCAAATCTTGCATTTCAAATGCAAGCACTGAGAAAAGCAGAGTGCACTATCTAAAAGACAGCTCTTTTTAATGAAATTGCAAGGAACTGTCATGAAATGAGGGAAAATTAATGCATCAACATTGTGTTGCAGTAAATAGAAGACAGTTCTATCATTATTGTGTCAGTAAATTTTCAATTCTAACCTTGATATTTAAAGGGGTCATTGGGCTTTTACTGTAAAGCTTATAGTTAATATGGCTATTTTAATTTTCAGAAACGTAAAGAGAGTAGGAAGGTGCTAGAAGAGAAGGAGAGATTGAGAGAAATGCAAGGTTTGTACATATAGATAACACTTAAGCAAATTGCAGCTGCTATTATAAATATATGGAGAGCACCATGAGTAAACTGGACTTCAGGACGCACATGCAATCTGTTACTGTATGCGATACACACATTTTTACATTCGTACAGGGGAAGTAACTTCTTTTTACTGCACTACTTTTCCATGTCAAATTAAACATTTTATGTGCATTATGATGTAATTTAATCCTCCAGATTTTAGATTCTTAACCTATTCAGACAGTTTAAACATTTGCTTGTAAATGTCTTGCTTTTTAGCTCACCTGAGCTGGCTCAGGGTGAGCTATTAGGATCGATGAATGTCAGTCGTCTGTCGTCCGTCATCCAACCACACTTAGTTCGTTAACACTCTAGTGGTCACATTTTTGCCTCAATTGTCACGAACTTGGTCAGGATGTTTGTCCCAGTAATTACTTGGACGAGTTCGAATATGGGTCATCTCGGATGAAAAACTAGGTCACATGACCCAAAAATAGAAAAATCTTGTTAAGGCTCTAGAGGCTACTGTTTCAGTCCAAATATCCTGGCAATTTGTCAGTAAGGTTTGTTTGGTTGATTTCTAGCTCAGGTTTTAATATGGGTCACCTGGGGTCAAAAACTAGGTCACACAGCCCAAATATGGAAAAACCTTGTTAACACTCTAGAGGTAACATTTTCAGCCCAAATATCCTGGAAATTTGTCAGAAAAGTTGTTAAGATGATTTCTAGCTCAAGTTCGAATATGGGTCATCTGGGGTCAAAAACTAGGTCACACAGCCTGAATATGGAAAAACCTTGTTAACACTCTAGAGGTAACATTTTCAGCCCAAATATCCTGGAAATATGTCAGAAAAGTTGTTTCGATGATTTCTAGCCCAAGTTCGAATATGGGTCATCTGGGGTCAAAAACTAGGTCACACAGCCCAAATATGGAAAAACCTTGTTAACACTCTAGAGGTACATTTTCAGCCCAAATATCCTGGAAATTTGTCAGAAAGGTTGTTTTGATGATTTCTAGCTCAAGTTCGAATATGGGTCATCTGGGGTCAAAAACTAGGTCATAGAGCCCAAATGTGGAAAAACCTTGTTAACACTCTAGAGGTTACATTTTCAGCCCAAATATCCTGGAAATTTGTCAGAAAGGTTGTTTCGATGATTTCTAGCTCAAGTTTCAATATTGGTCATCTGGGGTCAAAAACTAGGTCACAGAGCCCAAATATGGAAAAGCCTTGTTAATACTCTAGAGGTAACATTTTCAGCCCAAATATCCTGGAAATTTGTCAGAAAGGTTGTTTCGATGATTTCTATCAACTTTATTAAAAGCTGTTGTACTCGGGTGAGCGATAAAGGGCCAACATGGTCCTCTTGTTTTGAAAAAAAAGAATAGAATGTTACACTTTATTTCATTTCATTTATGAAATATTTCTAGTGTTGATTTCATTTTTGCAGAGACTCCCTCTGGTTATGGATGTCCAGTAGAGGGTTGTGACAGCAAGGGGCATGTGAATGGAAGATCTCTGAAACATAGAAGGTTTGTTTAATGTGATCATGGCCTTGTTTATAATTTTTTCGTGAAGTTACTAGCAATGCTATTGTTTGTCAACCTTTTGTCACACTTTATGTATTTTTAAGGTGAGCTATTGTGATCGACTGTCTGTACACACTTACCTTGTTGACACTCTAGAGGTCACATTTAACATCCAATCTTCATTAAAACTGGTTAGAACGTGTATCTCAAAGATCTCTAGGTCAAGTTTTAATCTAGGTCACATGGGGTCAAAAACTAGGTTACGTGATCAAATCAGAGAAAAGTCTTAATACTCTTTGATGCCAAATTTACTAACAAATCATTATGAAATTGGTCAGAATGTTTGTCTCAATGACTTCTGAGTCATGTTTGATTCTGGATCACCTGGGGTCACTAGGTCAAATCAAAGAAAACTTTAGGCAACAGTGGTGACATTTACTATCCAAAAATGAAATTTGGTTAACCAAGGTCAAAAATTGGTCACATGGTCAAATAAGAATCTTGTTAACACTCTAGATGCCACATTTGTTAACCAATCAGCGTTGACTTTGATCAGAATGTTTGTCTCAAGTCTGCAACCAAAATTGTTAAAGAGATGGATGTTGGTTCTTTATTACATGTAGAGGTGATGTGGGGGCAATTTTGGTTGAATTGTAAAAAAGAAATGAAACATCTTCTTTGAAATCATAGGCTTAATTTGATCAGATGTCCATATACTGTGTATTAAAATGACATTTGTCTAGAAATATATGACAACCCAGTGGTTTGAAGGTGTCTATATGATGCAATTGCATTCAGGTAAGTGCTGCAGGGTAGGCATGACCTGTTTGTTTTGCAAGGAAAAGGTGTTAAATAATTGTGTGACATCATGAAAATGTTGAAGTTCATGAGCTTATGTACGCAAAATTCTCTACACCATTGAGAATGTTTCAATGATTTAAAGGTAATGCCACACATTACAGTGTTTGTATATGCCCTTCATAAGGCCATGATGTTGTATAGCCACAGTACACAATAATCAAATTACAATATAATCTGTTGTAACTCATAAAGACAAAGTAAATGAATTGTGAACTTCTTTTTTGTTGCAGTGTAACAACTTGTCCACTAGGGAAAAAAAGGAGACGGGGCTCATCAGTAGATTCAGAAGAACCAGTGAGAAAACTGCCTAAACATGAGATTAAAGAAGAAAATGAAGGTGACACTGTACTGTTAAAGGAGGTATCTGACATACCTTGTGATCTAGTCAGGGTTAAGGAGGAACCCATCACAGAAGATGACAGTGGGCTGTTTAAAGGTCCAGACACAATTATTGTTACACCCATGAGAATAAAAGAGGAAATAAATACTGACAATATTGTGGAAAACAATGAAACTAATAAAGAGAATGAAATAGAAGCTTTGAGAATGATTGAACAAGAATGTGCCAGGATTCAAAGGGAAAATAGTCAGAATGTAGCTGGTACTACAGAATCGGAGATGGATTCAATACTCAGTCCAGTTGCTATACAGCAGCAAGTGCAGAATGTCATACAGGTTGATAACTTAAACATAATTCACAGAATAACAGACAATACGGAAGAAATGAACTCATCAAAACCAGTTTCTCAAATTTCTCCTGGTCTTGATACAGGTAGAGACAAAATAAATTCAAAAACATTGGAAGGGGAACCTGAAACAAGAAACAGAACCGTGGAAAATGAACCTGCTGTTATCACTGAAGTAATTGCAAAACCAAATGAACAAGGCAAGTCAGGGCAGTGTATCTCATCTGATGCTGCTGAGTCTTCATCTAGTGGTTTGAACATTAATGAACCAAGAGAAGGTTCTCATATTGTGGTGAAGCAAGATCTGAATGATGACAGTGACGATGAAGAGATGGATGATGGTGGAGAGTATATGGTGTTAGCTGAGTGGACTGATGGCAAGCTAGAGGAAGCAGGAACAACTGATAAAGAGAATGAGAAAGATAAGGACCAGGCTTTCTCAAAATGTAAGTATATGTAACATTCCTTTGTTCATAAAGACATGAATCCTGTAACTTAAAAAATTACGGAACTGGAATCTTGTTAAGAGACCAGACCTTTCCCCAGGAATTTTTAAGAGCTCTAAATATGACACAGGCTGGTGTTAGAATTGAATACTTCATAGCAATCATAGCAGTCACTTTAAAGAAGCTACTGGCAATTTTTAACTTTACTATTTGAAGAATAGTAGTGTTATATCTGTAGCGTGATGGCATAGCGCCTCGCCCTGCCGCCTTTTGGTGCCGCCACTCTGCCCCTCTCAACATCCATTTTGCCCTAAAGTCCTGATATTTTATGTCCTTTATCATTCAGCCCTAACCTTAATCCGGGGGGGCGCCTGCTTCGGCATTTGATTGCCGGTTACATAAACGCCCAATGCGATCAAGCGACTTGCATGTGTGGCCTCGCCTACACCGTAGGTGGGTGTGCCGCCACTCTGCCCCTCTCAACATCCATTTTGCCCTAAAGTCCTGATATTTTATGTCCTTTATCATTCAGCCCTAACCTTAATCCGACGCGTGCTTGGCATTTGATTGCCGAGTTCATAAACGCCCGAGGCGATCAAAAGACTTCCGCATGTACACCTGTTATTTTCTGATAATCACATGTCGTTACTGCACATGTAGGAGACGTCAGAAATTAGTCAGCTTTTTCTTTGATATTTGTACAAAGTTGTCAGGGTCCGAGGTTTAATCTGAGGCAATCATGGTGTATAGAATAAATCATCGCAAATTGTATTTATAATCGATCAATTATTAATTATTTTAATGACCGAGTTGTTCACACATTTATTAGGGATGGATTTCAATAATATTTGCGGGTAGATCTACTTTAAACAAAAGAAAAAGTTACGGACCAGCGGAGATCAAAATGTGTTTTAACACGATTAATTAAGATGGGTAAGTGGAATGTAACTAAAATAGTCGTAAAATACAAAACATTTCTCAATGAGAATTTAAAGAATGAACACTCAATTTTGTAAATTGTAACATTAGAAAAAGTGTCTGCAAAAACATAAATTAACACAGCTTGAAAAGGAAAGAGCGATGGTTTAAAAAAAAAAGAATTTTTAGATTTCTTTGTATTAAAAAAATATATACGAAAATCAGACATCCGAGAGTCGCGAAAATGTGTGACAAACGGGGAACAACTGAAAATAAATGCAGGAAACAAACAGAAAAATATTACATGCACACCTAGAAATTGTGACATTAACTCTGACCCGTGACCACCCTTAACACACCTTACTCTTGAAGATATATTTGTCAAGAAAAGTTAGACTGAAGGGGCAATACCAAGAAAAAGCCTATTAACAACACTCTAGGAATTCATCAGAAGCCCTCTAAATAACTGAAAGCCAGGGGGGGGGGGGCGGGGGGCCCCGGGCCCCCACTTCAATTTTGACATTAACTTTTTCAAACTTTCACCCCTGTAATTAGTGGCACTGTTTTCCCATTGTTTTACATGTTATTTTATGACATTAATAAAGTCTAGATACAATAAATGCTTTAATATGTCTTTTGTTAACGGTAAGGGTGGAATTTGTATAAGTTTTTTGAAAATAACTCCTATAAGGATATTAATTGTTAATCTTCCCTTTGCTGAAAGAATCAACTCCCTTGAAAGTTAGGTGACCAAATAATGGGAATTCATTTCAAAGACGTATCAGGTTAAAATCAACATTTTTCTTGAATTTCTTCATTCTAGCAGATTATCTCATCCTTTAGAAAGCGAAAGAAATGCAGGTTCTTCTTATAGCTGACATAACTGACATAAGACTTTTCAATTAGACATCATGGATTTTGCCAAAATTGTCTCAGTGACCTGAAAATTCTCCAGCTTCAAAGCCCTTGCATAAGAAGGTTTTCCAGTCTTTTTTCATAATCTTGAAGTTCAATGTCAGTAATTAGAAGAATGTTTAACTCCCCAGAAAATTTGTCATCTTAAAAATGTGTTAAATCTTTGTACATTTTAAATAACTTAATAAGTGATAGACTATACTTAAATATAGTGCTTAAGAGTGATGAATAAAAGATAAATATCACTTGTAGAAGTTATCTAAAATAACAATGTTCTTTCCTGGTTAATCTTATTAGGAAAATGCCATAAAGGCTAGTGTTACAGTAGTAAGTTAGCACACATTATGAACCACAACAACTTACGGAAATGTCCTTCACTGAAAGAAAATCACGCACCGTCTCCCTGCCCTTTTCTGACAGCCCCATGCCCTTTTTTCATCCTGGATATAACACTAAATAGTCAGGGCTATTCTGCTCACCGAAGCATCAGCATCACACTTTTTTTAAAGCTTTTAATGCTGTGTAGCTCTAATAGCATTAAGTTACTGACAGGATGTGAATCAGGCGATTGACTTCAGAACTTTTTTGTGACATTCTGACATTTAGAAGGCAGTGGGAATCTGATTAATGGCCTCTGCATTATTTAGAGATTAACCATGGTTTGTAACCTTTTGAAATAAATTCTGTCATCAGGAAGTATATTTTTTGTACCTTTAATTTCAGACATAAAGTGCCCAACACCAGGTTGTAGCGGTGAAGGTCATATCACTGGTCTCTACACTCACCATAGAAGGTAAACTTTGTGTGCTTGATACTAAACATGTTTGTGTATAGGTTAGTGTGCTTTGAAACTGAAAGCTTTTTATGCCCCCGAAGGGTGGCATATTAAAATCACACTGTCCGTCTGCACCATCCGTCCGTCCGTCTATGCGTCCCCACTTACAAATTCGTGTCCGGACTGTAACTCTGTCATGCATTGAAGGATTTTAAAATAACTTGGCACACATGTGTAGCACATCAAGACGATGTGTCATGTGCAAGACCCACATCCCTACCTCAAAGGAGTATGAAGGTTATGGAATCCTCTTTATATGCACACATTCGTGTCCGGACTGTAACTTTGTCATGCATTGAAGGATTTTAAAATAACTTAGCACAAATGTCTAACACATCAAGATGACGTGTGGCGTGCAAGACCCACGTCCCTAGCTCAAAGGTCAAGGTCATACTTAGAGTTTGAAGGTAATGGATTCCTATATATATGCATATATGCACACATTCGTGTCCGGACTGTAACTTCGTTATGCATTGAAGGATTTTAAAATAACTTGGCACATATGTCTAGCACATCAAGACGACGTCTCGTGCAAGACCCATATCCCTTGCTCAAAGGTCAAGGTCAAACTTAGAGTTTGAAGGTAATGGATTCCTCTATATATGCATATATGCACACATTTGTGTCTGGACTGTAACTTTGTCATGCATTGAAGGATTTTAAAATAACTTGGCACAAATGTCTAGCACATCAAGATGACGTGTCGCGTGCAAGACCCACATCCCTACCACAAAGGTCAAGGTCACACTTAGAGTTTATAGGTAATGGAATCCTGTATATATGCATACATTTGTGTCCGGACTATAACTTTATCGTGCTTTGAAGGATTTTAAAATAACTTGGCACAAATGTCTAGCACATCAAGCGGATGTGTCGTGTGCAAGACCCAAGTCCTTAGCTCAAAGGTCAAGGTCACACTTAGTGTTTAAAGTAATGGAAAACTGTATGCATGGTTACATAGCACATTTATTGAGCACATGGAGAGGACACAGACTGTGAGGCACCTCTTTCGGGGGCATTCGTCACTTTTGAGGGACAGCTCTTGTTTCATTGGTATTTCACCAACAACTATTTTGTGTCCAGTTTGTAATGGGGCAAATAAAAAGTGAATGTCATGCTTGGTTAGCAATGGGAGAGCAACCTGCCTGACTGCGAGCTGAAATTTTCTGACAGGTCAGCATTGAGAGTACAGTAAAGCTAAATCAATTAAACAGGATGTCAGGTGTACATACCCACTACACAGTTCCTGTTACCATAGTTACAAGGCTTTTCAGTTGTTAATACAAATAATAACAATGGTTGAGAAAAATAACAGTCTCTGCTATTTCAGTTTGTCTGGCTGCCCAAACAAAGCTGATGCACCAATAGAAGGTAAGTGTTACACTTTATTTGGCATTGGTAATATTATTCTAGTGAATTGAAACATTTGAACTGCACATCTTGATAGTAGACAATCCTGATTTCTTTTGTATTATTATCCAGAATTATTTGAAAGGAAGTTGAGTGCTAAAAGCTGCAGGCCAAACAGTAATAACAATTGAAATATATGTTCAAATTCAGTATTCTGTGTCTGAGTTGGTTGTCATGTTTGGATTGCACAAATCAAATACAGTGTGGGTTAGAATATATGAACCCTGACTACAATTACAATATCCCAGTGTACATTACAAGTTACGATTGGGCTTGTATGAGTTAAATGTTCATTGTTAAATATTTTCATATATCTTGATAGTTTCACGATATTGAGATATCTTTGAGTATTGTTGGTGGCGCTTGCTGGACAGCAAGATGGATTTGGTTGATCTATTAATGTTTTTCTGTTTCAGTCCTGCAGACCCATGAATCATCTCTCAAGTAAGTTTATCATGCTTTTATATCTCAGACTGATTAGCTACCAAAGTCATCTGTATGTGTCTGCATTTAATGTCTTGCAAGGAAAGCACCCAACACCAATATAGCGTAGAAAAATAGATTTTTTAGTAGTACAGTGTTTTCATAAAAATGCAAATTTAAAAATTGGTGTTAAACATTATTGATCTTTGAATTTCAATGAACACTAACAGAATACTGGTTTTAAGTAGACAGTAACAAGACTGACTAGATCTAGTGCTTCCTTGGAAATTAAGGAAAATCTTCCACAACATGTACAGTCAGTATCTGACTGAGTTTATATATTATAAATGTGTAAATATTTTCTTCATCAACTTTAAGGTGTCCAACTCCAGGATGTAGCGGCAGAGGTCATGTCAACAGTCTCAGAAGCATGCATAGAAGGTAGGTACATAGAGAAAAATTTCATATTAGCTCATCTACAACATCTCCTTTGAAACTGCTTGGCCTATGGAGATGTAACTTGGCAGGACTGTTTCTGGCTAGGAGCTCTATCAAGTTTGTTCAGACAGTTTCATTCCATGATAACCTATTGTTGCCATGGCAAAATGAAAAACTTTAAAAATCTTCTACAAAACCGCACAGCCTAGATCTTAGAGTTTGGTATGTAGCATTGTCTAGTTTGTTCAAATCATGCCTCTGGGATCAAAATTGGCTTATAATTGCTGTGTATGATGTTCTTTAATTCAGACTGTCTAAGTTACTAGGTATAGAATTTATGTCACATTAAGTGCTGGACAATACTTTACATTTATTACTTTCCTTAGAGATGTTCCATATCTATAATTGCAAGTGTCAACACAAAAATAAATGCTGTTCAAAGTAGTGTTGCTGGTGGAGATGAACTAAATATACCAGTATATTGTGCTTTGTTCATATTTCTTGAACGAGGGCCAGTCTTATTACATTTGTTATTTATACCCCAGTATTGTTTGATTTTCAGTATAAATACCTCTATATTTTCAGTGTGTCTGGGTGTCCTATAGCTGCAATGGGAAAGTTACTTGGACAAGATGGCAGGAGGCGAACTAGTAAGTCGGTGTTGTCTGTACACATGTATGTCTCTACACATTTACTTGCAGCAATTCTTATATTGGTGAGCTGAGGATGTTATTATAATCATTATGTTAATGATTGTATGATGGTTGAACATTGATTGAGACTCCTGTATAAGTGAATACTTACTTATAAAGATTCCAATGTGCGCACAATTTAGGGTAGCTCTTGGGGTTTTACGCAAAGAAATGGGTAATTTTAGGTCAGCATAGACCTAAGAAATTTACATGTCTATCCTATTAGGCATTGACTTTAATAGACAGTAAAGGGTGACTAGGGTCTTTGGATATTTCTATGGAAAATTAGTGGAGGGGTATAATTTTTGTCAATTTCTTGTGAATTTTTCGTTATTTATCTGTGTACTTTAATAACAAAGTCATTTCCATGAAAACAATATCAAATTATTTACTCCTAAAAAAACCCAGGTATCTAAAGACTAAAATATACAGAGCAAATACTGTAGGAGTGGCATTTTTTAAAGCAAAAATAACTGAAATTTTGACACCTTTTAGCCAGTTTTGAAAAAAAAAAAAAATTGTAATGTGTGATTCGTATAGGTGACCCCTCTGCCAGGTGGGCTTCTTAATTGGTTTCCTTTTGGAAATATCACTTCACAGTAACTTTTCTACAAAAGTCAATGCCTCGTAAGATTGACATGCAAAATTTCCTTAAGTCTGCATTGACTTTTATAAAAATGACTCGTCTACAAGCTACCTTAAAGACCCCTTGTAACTGTGTATGGTTGTTGTAACATTAGGAGAAACTTGGAGAGTACACATTGCATATCAACCTGATGTGTAAAGAAAGCTGATTCTTTTTCTATGTTGTCTTGGCCATAATATAACTTAACAGCTTTTCTTATAAAGTGTATAATCAATTTTGAATTACGGTATTAGGTGGGCTTTCTATTGTTGATTGGACTTTGCTGAGGAAAGTTGACCATTTGTATGAATTTTGCTCTTTATGTAAATAGTGTTGCATAAATACAGAATAGACCGGGACTGTATATACCACCACAAAATGTCTTGTGGGTTCTTGGATGTGGAACCGAACAGACCTAGACCAGACTATGTAGATACATTGGCTCTTGCAATCTGGATCCATACTGATTGAAGAGAGGAATGCAAATGAACAAGCACTGTTACAGCTCAACTGGAAGATTTTTTAATTTTCAAAACAAAATGTTTGCAATAATATTAAAAACACATATTGTGCACAGGGTTCCCTCTGGCTTATTGATGTTTTGGACAAAATCAGCAAAAGTTGCTTCAATGCCTAAACATGGGGTTTTTTGTTACAGTTCTTTTTTCACCAAAACTAAAACTGTTGCCAAATGTGTGTTTATATAGCAATTGGCAACTTTATTGAGAAACAGAGGGAACCCTGATTGAATTTAAATGTTTATTCATTTGAGGTAAAATTGGTGTGTATATAGACTTCCCTGCTTTATGTTCATTCACTTACAGTCTACTTTTATTTTGTTGTTGATGCTTAGACTACCACCTAGTCATTCTGCCGAAGCAAGACGACCCAGCCAAGGCCGTTTTGGCCGCATGTACAGAAAAACAGCTCATCAAATTAGCCGCGAAGCAACTATTCAAGACCCCTGATCTTGTAAAGAAATCTGGTGTGTACTAAAAAAATTGCACTAACAAGATACTAATCATGCAACAAAGAGCTGTGAAGATTAACCCCTTATTTAATTTTCTTTTGAAAAGAAAATGGACAGCATTGTGTTTTTTCTTTCATGGTATTAAGCTTAGTTAAATTTTATTTTAACTGGTCCATGTTTACCTGGTCAATACTGTTATTACAGCTAAAATGGAATTAATGTCTATAAATGTATATGTCAAACAGTTTAAGCATATTTTTATCTCCCCATTTATGGGGCATATATTTCCTCTGTATGTACATTTGATGTCCAGAAACACTTGTGGCAGGCACCTCTCCTTTACAAATTGACCTAGAGTCACCAAATTTCATATATGAATATTTATTGGGATGAGAAGTTGTGCACCTGGGTTTCAGTTTTATATTGGGCAGTCACAGTTGAGTTACAGTCCTTGACATAATTAAAATATTAGTGTTCCCTTTAGTTGTTTTGCACATTTGGTCGTTTTAGCTGCTAATATAGTTGATTAAAGTGGGTAATGTAGGAAGTGCTTACTGTACTTTACGAAGAAATGGGCCTTCAGTAGGATTAATTGAATTCAAATTAATCCACAAATTAGTATTCAATCACTAGGATTTCTAAAAAGTCAAAATGCAGAATTTTTAGAGCTGAGAAATTCTGTGCAGTTTAGATCTGTTGTAGTTCATAGCAATAACTTCCTGATAATCCCTGCAGATCGAAGTTTTTGGGGGTAAACTTGAATCACCTGGTTAGTCTGACACTTTCATAATGTGGGTAGATTGTGGAGAGAACTCCTTCATTTTTCAAAGGATTGCAATGAATATTGGTACACATAGTCACCATGAGTAGTATATGTGCAAAATACAATTTTAGTGTGTATCCATCAACGTGATGGTCCTTCAAACTCCGACATTTCTGTTGTTTAGATTTCATGTGGCATAGGGAGATTGTGGAGCAAACTTCTCCATAAGTTTAAAATAGTCACTGTGACTTTTTCCCTGTGACATACTACTATTGCCAAATAAAAAAATAACTTTTAACCTGTAACAAAGCGCCATTGTGGAGATATTTAATCACAAGTGATAGCTCTAGTTTTTAACTAGATGGGTCAATTGAAAATTGTTATTTCCACCACGTTTTCTCTGATCTTCACAGTTAATTGTTGCCATATTTTGGAGTCAATATGAATCAGGAAGTTGGTATGATGTAATGCACTGCTTGTAAGATGAAAACTACAAGACAAAAATGTATACAGGCTTTGAAAACTTGAACAGGTAGATTTTCTGTTCTGTAATTTTGATAATGAAAAGTTGGACCTACTTATCCTTTAACAAAATAGATTCCATTTGAAATGTTCGGGTCAGCTTGCTTGGACGTATTGACTCTAGATATTGTGTAGCTGTGCATGGGATTTTTTATGCTGTATTATGTTTACTGTCTTTTCTTTAAGTTTAAAAGTAAGGTGAGTATGCCAGTTAATGTTATTTTTTTTTTGTGCATTATAGACACATATTTGTATTTAGTTAAGTTCACAATTTGACATTGATTCAGTTACATGTTGACATAATTATTACAAATTTTTTCTCAGATGATTTTCAGTTTTCTTGTTTTTACATTTCTCTTTATAAATTGAACTCTACAAAATCACCTGGTACAGTACATGTGGTCTGTTTAATTCAAGTGAACACAAAGTTTTTGTTGTAGAAACATTCGAAATTGTACTTGAGTTCAGATATTTAGATTTTAGGTGGTTTTATCCATTGATAATTTGGTGATGTCAAAAAGATCATATTTTGAGGGTTTAATGCATAAAGGTTGTAAGTTATATGAAAATAAAGAAAGACTTGCAACTGTTTTGCGATGAACCCTCAAATATTATGTATTATATTTTTTCTGTTGGCGACCATAATTTTAGCCAATATTTTGGCTTGGCAGCTGTAATTTTATCCGAAATTAAGATGCACACTGGTTGTAGTGTGCCTCAGTATATAAAACTGTCTTGTATGCTATTAAAATTATTGTACACTTGGTTGTTTTGTAGCCTCTTCAAATTTTTAAATCTTCTCTACAGGTTTTTGTAGGCCATACATAAACTAAATGTTACATGGGAGTGTAACTTCTGAAATCCAAAGATTTTGGTAAAAGACATGTGAATAAATGTAAAGTTCTAAATCTGATTCTACTTAAGAAGTACTATTTTTTAGAATTTAGTTGTTTTATAGTTTGGAAAGATTTTTTCTGTCTGCTAACAAGTGAGTGTCTGTTTGTATTTTAGCGTCAGATAGGGTTCTCCGACCAATGATTCTTACAAAGCAGCTTGATCTTGCTGCGAAAGGATCTTCCATCACAACACCAAGGATAAATCTTGTGAAGGAACTTGAGAAGTACAACCGCCAGAACCAAGAAATGTCCAAAAGAACGAATGTGACAGAAACTGTTTCAGACTCAGAGGTGTCTCCAAGTGATGGAACAAAAGAGAAAACTGCTATCCCACCTCCAGTTAGGTCTGTGTCAAGACCTAACATTTTGAGTAGACGGTCCAGACAACGCCCTCAGCAACGCTCATCATCGCTGGATTCAGCGTCATCATCACCAGCATTAGCTGTTTCAACATCATCATCATCGAAATTGTTGTCTACACCAGCAGTAACACCTTTAAATACTATACTGCCAAAATTGTCATCTATGATTGAGAAGAGTTCAATGAAAGCTGATCCAGACATGATGAAAGCTGCTCAGGAAATGCGTTTTTTTAAAGGCGAAGATACTCCAGTGAGTGCTGCGGCAGTGTTAACCATTCCAAACCCATCATTTTTAGCAAATTCAAGTACTAATGACACTTTAAAACCAACCAGTGACGTAAAACAGTCTAGTGTTACAAGTCTTGTATTTAATTCAAAAACAATTTCTACTAGTTCAAGTAAACCTGTGAATTCTATTGCTAGTTATACTCAGAACCAGGTATCATCTAAGGTATTAAGTACAGTATCTACAAAAGCATTACAGCCACAAAAGGCTGATGATCCAAATTCATCTAATGCAATGATAATAGGTAATGTACTGAAGACTTCAGTAGTTACAGACCCAACTACACTGCCTGTATTGATGCCAGTTAGCTGCGAGAAAGCGTTCCCGGCAAGCCCAGATGATGTCGTATTACCAGCTGGAAAAGGGTATGTTGTTTTTAAACCTATGGGAAATCTTCCCAAGGACTGTGTTTATTCTGTTGAAACATCTACTGGCCTTATAAATGCTATTGTAGACCCAACAAAATTTGTAAAACCTCCTCGTCCTGAACTTACTACTGTAACTAGTTCACATGAACCCATCCCTACTGCAGCTGTGTCAGGAACAAAAATTCTTCAGTCAAGGGTAGGTGTACCATTAGGTAACCAGTCAAATGTATCATCTTTAGGGAATGAGGCAGGTCAGTCAGGACACAAATCAGCTCTCTTTCCTATTAAGACAGTTGGAAATTTCAGAGTAAAAAGAGATCCACGAACATTGCAAAAGCCAGTTGTAAACCCGGTTGTGATGTCAATGCTTAAGACTCGGCTCCAGTCCAGTCCAGGAGGAAATGACACAAATAACATGAGGCAATGTGAGACAATTCTCACAGGGGAAAATTTTTCGACTGGGGAATCAGTTCAGTCATTTGCTCAAAACAGAGTCACAAATGTACAGAGTAATGGAGCTAAACATGGGGTTATTGATTGTTCATCTGCATCTAGTAGTTGTATAGGGGTTGTTAACCCGGTTGTAATGTCAAGGCTTAAGTCGCGGCTCCAGTCCGGTACAGGAGGAAATGACACAAATAACACGAGGCAATGTGAGACCTTTCTCACAGGGGAAAATGTTTCTGCATCTAGTACTTTTGTAGGGGCTAAAACCGACACTGAGCAAAGTTCAAGGGTACCAGTACGGATTTTAGGTTACACTGCACCTCCTGGCACCGTTGTAGCTACATCCAGTTTTCCTTCAGGTTTGACTAGACTCAAACCTGTCGAGTCTTCAGTTAAACCTCTATCCATAAGTATAACATCTGTAAGCTCACCAGTACCTGGGGCTCCTGTTAGTAACCCAGTTGCTTGTCTCCAAACAGTTGCTGGATCTCCTGTTGCACAAAACCCTGTAATCCAAAGTCCAACTTTAAAGAAGATTTTCATCAATCCAACAGAAAACTTAAAGCAAGAACATATAACCCTTAACCAACTTATTCATCGTGCAAAGTCTGTCAAGTCTCAAGGTACTTCTTGTGATCCTGTGTTCCCTGACCAATTAGACTGTAAACTAATAGACCTGAATGCAGCTGAGGTTATGGGTTCTTGTACAACTGAAACTGTTACAAAAGCTAGTCCTAATATTATTACCAAACTCACACAGTTACTTGCTAAAGATATAACTCATGTCCAACACCAATGTTCACAAATGCCAGAGAAAGAAAAACCACAAGTTACTAAAACGAAAGTAATTAAAGTATTTCCTGGTATTCCAGAAGCTTCCACTGTCCATGTTGACTTGGGAAACATACATATTGAAAACTGTTAAGAAGTAGTGAACAAAGGTGCGAAAAATATTGATACTGTCAGAAATAGGAAATTCATTAATGACCAACTTGCTGTTATAATAGGTTTCCTTCTACTTTGAAGCCTTTGAAAAAAGTAACTCATCTCTGATTTATTTGGTTTAATTTTGGTAAAGATTGATAGTAAAATGATCAATTGATTTACCTTATGACAATAGACTGAAGGACATTAGCCCCTATGCTCAGTTTTGCAAAGTTGAACATAAGTGTCTTCATCAAAATTAGTTTCTAAACGCATGAACATTACACAATAATGTAATTATCTCTACACACTTTGGCAAAACAGAAAAATCTAACTTAAAATATCCAGTTTAGCTTTTCTTTATTTCATTTAATTAAATTTTGAAGTTACAAAAGTGAAGCAGATAATGTCAAATTTGCAAAATAATGAAGAAGGAAAGTTTGAAGTTGAGCACAAGGGGTAATGCCCAAGGGGCTAAAGTCATACATTCAATCATTCTTGTGGAGGGATATATTTTAAAAAAATTGGAACGAATCATTTGTATGACACTCCACTCTATGTTTCTACAGTTACAGGATGTTTCTTGCCAAAACTCTGGTTTCCAGCTTTAAGACTCAGTGATTTATACTGTGTTTATTTAGCTTAACTCCAGGGGCATGAAAACACTAGTGAAAACATGTTTCTGTAAAAAGCATGGGGCTGGATACTCTTTGTAAAGTGGATGGGGCTAGATGCCGAGCACTGTTCGGAAAAATCACATTAAACCACAGGCATCCTTTCGTTAAACTGAATAATAAAGAATGTATATGGTGAAGTGGAGCTATAAAAAAATGGAAACTTGAAAATAAGTGTATATAAGAAAGCTAAAACATCTTTAAAAGAATTGATTGCTTTTCTGTGCTGAACTGCAGAATTGTCTAGCTCTGTTAATATTTTATGCAGGGGAGATTGATGTTATTTGAATAAATGTGCAGAATAAAGTTTACTGTTTGAAATTAATTACCAGTTGTATAACATGGACTCTTTAAAGATAGATTTTGATATGAGCAATGATGTGCAAAACCCAACATCTTGAATATGAATAAGCAATAATTCTGTCCATCTGGGAAAAACATGGGTAACATAATTGTTTGTGAATAACCAGCACCTTTTTGATTGAAATTAATCTGAAAATTCCCTTCAGCTTTAACACAGTATTAGAAAAATGATTACATTTTACCTTGCAACTCAGAACTATCAGAATATATGTGAAACATGGCACTTCCATCTTTCTCTAATGTATGTGAAAATTGCGCTATGAAGTTAAATGGAGGCAACTTTCCGTGACTTGTTATATGTTGTACTTTAAACTGGTGTTATACGAATGATGACGTATAAATGAAAAAAACTTCAAGGGAAAAGATATCTAGAAGTTGTTACTATTCAAGTTTGTGTGAATACATTTAATTGTATCTTCAAAATTTGGCAATAAAGCTCACATGAGCTTATCTTTGTTGTAAATTACACTGTGTCATCTATACAAAATGGTTAAAATTGTTATTACTATCCCTGTAAGATGGTGCAGATGCAAGGATGGCAATAGTCAGAGGTTAGGTTTTGCTCAGCATGGCTCATATCTTAGTCTTCCAGCTGAAGGCACAGCTGAACATTGTTAAATATTGGAAGAATAAGTCAATATGTCAGAGTGCTTGTAAACAAGCTCAACTGTGGCATTAGTCCCCTACCTGTGAAGTGTAGGAGATTGTTGTAAGATTGAAATGTTCTGTCAGTGCATCAGTACTTTCATGTATATAACTTGTAAATGCATGGACCATTTAAAAAAATAGTTTTTGCATATAGTACAGAGTTGTGACAGCCACAACACTGAGGCAGCTATTCAGGTTTTTTCTTATTAGCTCACCTGGCACAAAGTGCCAGAGTGAGCTATTAGGATCGCATTCCGTCTGTCGGCGTCTGTCGTACGTCCGTCCACCATTTCCTTCAAACGACATCTCCTCTGAAACCACTGGGCCAATGTTGATGAAACTTTGCAGGGATGTTCCTTGCATGAAGCTCTACCAAAGTTGTTCAAAGAACACCATTCCATGCAGAACTCTGGTTGCTGTGGCAACAAATAGGAGAAACTTAAAAAATCTTCTTCTCTGAAACCACAAGGCCTAGAGCTCTAAGATATTTGGCATGTAGCATTGTCTAGTGGACCTCTACCAAGATTGTTCAAATTATGACCCCCAGGTCAAAATTAACTTTCCCGGGAGGGGGGTGGGTGAGAGGAAGGTGACTTGATTTGACATAGGCTTATATAGAGAAAACTTAAAAAAACAAGAAGGCCGATGGGCAGAGAATAGTTATTTGGAATGTTACTTAGCATTGTGTAGTGGACCTCTTGACCCCTTGTATTATAGCCAATAGTAGTCAGGTGAGCGATATAGGGCCATCATGGCCCTCTTGTTTATGAATCAGAATCTATCATATAAAATATCAGTACAAAATGCACAATGTACTTTGTGCCTGTAGCATATCTTCCTGTTAACTTCATGGTCAACGATTCTCTAAGTTATTTATAGAAATACTTTTCTTATTACTTTATCATATCTTAAGGGATTATGAAGTAACATTGCACACATGGTAACAGTAAACCAAATAAGTTATAACTTTTGGCTCCCTGGCTTAAATGTAAAGGTTTGAACTTGGGCTCAAACTTGTTATATAGGGTAATGTAGCACAACTGTCTACATATCAATCCCTAATAAAGGAATCAACAGGTAGGGGATTATTGCAATACACTTGTTTTTTTACATTGCTTAAACATTGCCCAAACTCTCTGTTAAGTTTGTTTTTCTAACCTGTTACTGATATCTCTTTTGTATTGAACTTGTTAAAACTTTACATGTTTTTTAATATTAACTGTACAATAGTACTGGTACTTAATGTAGTTTGTGTAAAAATGTGCTTTTTCGATGACCATGTTAATTATTTTGCGCCTAGCACTGAATGTCTGACGGGAAATCTGTATCTTCCTTGCATTTATCTATAGGAATTTAAAGACCATTGGGTATACATGACTGCATTAGTGCAAAATTTTGAATTTGTTCAATTCAAAAGCCATGATCTCAATGAAGGCACATTTTTGTATGGTTAATTACTATTGATAGAATTAAGGCAACTATAAAGTGTTTGATTGTTTACAATAAAATTTTGAAACCAAGGCTCTGCTGTTTTACTTCTTCATCATGTTCATTGCTAAATTCATTAAAGTCTGATTGTGTGTCACTGAAAAATGCACTTTATTTTTTTTTGCAATGTCATTGAAAAACTTTCTTGGCTATACTTACAGCATGTTCTTTCCATTTGAAGAACAGCATTTAGTAGGAATGTTTTTTGTACGAATGAAGGTCAATTTCTCTGTTTTTGAGTGCACAAAGTAAAGTATTATTCAAGGCAATCATGGGACTTTTAAGCAGTTACGTCAAAATTGATAAACCATCAAGTTAAACAGTTCATAATGGCATACTAGCTAAGGTTTCACAATTCCTTCATATTGGCATACTACAGTCTAATCTGTGTTAACGTCACTTGTTTTCTGCACTCACCTCGTGTAAGTGGCCACTCTGAGGCCCTTTATATTGGTATACTATCCAAGGTTTAACAGTTACTTCATATTGGCATATTATCCAAGGTTTAACTGTTACTTGATTTTGATTACTGTTCAGTTTGAATGTAATTGAGTTATAAAATTTACTTAACAGTGTTATTCTATCCAGTACTTTGCTTGAGATTGACCAGTACAAGCGATGCTTCTATCAAATTGTAATTAAGGCAAAAACAACTATTGACAGACATGTTGCCTGTTTTTTCAAAGTGGTGTGAAATGTTAGTTCTCCTGAGCATATACTGTAAGCATCTATTGTGACCACTGGCTGTCTGTCATCTGTTCATCTGTTTTCTTCAGTACTATGATATCTTTATCCTCAATCAGTATAATATGGAGGTTGATGAAACTTACCATGAATGTTGTTCAGACATTTGTATTTCAGACTTGTTCAATGGATTCCATTCCATGATTTAAAGAAAAGAAAATTAAATGACATTAATCTTAACCAACTGAAACTTTGAGAAATTTTTATATTTACCGTGACCTTGAAAACAATACAAGTCCTTCGGAGTAAATAATGTATTGATTTCAGATTTTTTTCTATACAACTTCAAACCATCAATCTACAAACCCTTTTCCACAGAAGGAAATACATGTCTATGCAAAACTTAATTCTAGCTTTAGACTGAAAAGAAGAGGCATGGTATTTATTTCTAATGATTGCTTGTGTTACTTTTTGCCTACATTTGCAAGATTAACATGCATTTTGAGTATACATGTACATTTTACTAATATCATGAGTAACCCAGTTCTGCAACTGCATGAAACCTGTCCATATTTATGCTGCTGTTTGTTGGAACATGTCTTTTATGTGTTTTGTTAGCAAAAGCCGTTCTGCCCCATGTAGTCCGAGACATCGTAGTGAATCACCTGACCGGTTGTCCCAGCTGTCAACAAACTCGCTACCAGACCAACTACCAGAGTCAGTAACCATGACAACTTCGGATGAGATTGAGGACCAAATTGTCCAGCTGTCCCAAGACTTGCTACCTCTGTCACTGGCCAATGCCCGTTTACTTAGCGCTAGCCGTGACCTTCTTACTTGTCCAACTCCCGGATGTGACGGGTCTGGCCATGTATCTGGAAGTTATAGCTCACATCGTAGTTTATCTGGCTGCCCATTGGCTGATCGAGCAACTGTACAGGCCAGTCAGATAGAACATAAGTAAGGGCTTCCATTGTGATAAACAACTTTAAACTGTATAGTGGATGTTAGAGTGCTTCCAAACACATTGCTGCAAATTAGATGGAAAGAGCATTCAGGTTGGCATAAGAGCCAATATGTACTTAAATAAATATCACTGTAAATATCCACTTGCAGTTAATGTTGTTAGTTAGTGTTGTTTGTCCAAAATGTTGCTTCATATTTTCTGTTGTTTTCAGATATATGTTGTTTATTGTGATTCTGTTATGTTCAGATTATCTATTGTGTATTTTTTGTTCTTTATGGGTATTTTGTTGTATTTATATTTTCAGTTTAGAGAGCCTGGTTACAGTTCTGTTTGCTTTTCAGCCTTAGTATTTCTGTTTGAAAGTGCATTTCAGGTTTAACTGTTGTAAGATAATGGGATCTCCCTGTAAAACTTCCCTCCGTTTTTTTGGGGGGGCCACTCGTATCATGGAAACAACTTAAAGAAGGGTGAATAGGAAATTGTCAAAACAAAGAGTAAGAGATCAGTTAGATAAGCATGTTAAACCATGCATGTGCATGAAATTGAAATTGCAGGTCTTAACACTAGTTTCAAACCTTAATACATTGATATCTTTCTTTCGCACAAATGTAGTTGACGCTGACATAGTTAACGCATTTTACATGGAGATAGAAATGGCAATATTCAACCAAACTTTCCAAAGTAGTCTGCATCTCAGTACAATTGTCAATTAAGATGAACACTACAAATGAACAATAGATATCTACAGAATCAGTGATCTGGTTTATCAAACACCCAAATGATGAGCTAATCTCACCCCACTAACCTGTGTCTTGATGATGGAATGCATGTATAATACAACAAGAATTCATTCACACATTTCCACATGCAGTTATTACTTGTATGTAAACTCTGATTTTGAGTTCACATTAAGTTTGTCAGAAGAGCTCAAGAATACAGGATTTGTGTGTGTACAGTTCATGATAATGTGTCTCCATGGTGATTTGGTCAAAGCTATGTCAGTTGTGATACCATCTTACCCACTTCATTAGGGAGCTTGCTAATATATATCAGTCACATAATGTTTTACCTTAACAGTAATGGGCATGTATACATTTTCATACTAAATTTTCTAAATGGACTTGATAGGGTCCCCTCTGAAAATCCACTGTTTGAATAGTGGACAGTCAGATCATAACTAAATTTAACATACATGCAGACTGATCATGATCTGCACTGGTCCAGAAAGCAAGAGTCACTTGACACAAGTTCGGTAAAAGTATTGTGTTCATAATTCAAAGCCATGTTAAGACCGTTGATTGAAAAACTGTCTAAAAGAAAGCCTTTGTACAAGTAAAAGCAAGATGAAAAAGGTCTGTAAAAAGAGTATTACATAGAAAAGTTGTTGGAGGCGAGATAGGAAGGTGGTAAGCAAGACAAGTACAAGGTAATATGCCGGAAACAGCAACTAGCAGATTAACTTTGATATTCAGGTAAGAAATGTGGTGCTTTCTTTACTTTTTGTTCTGTTGTGGAAGCATGTTTATTTTGTTTACAAAACCGTTGAATACAAAACTTGTTTGAAGATAGATCAAATGTGAAAAATACAAGATTTTGTGAGAATTGACTGAAATTTTAGACTAATTAAGTATTTTTATGGGAGTTGCTTTAATGTATCATAAAACAGAAGTTGTGAGCATTTATAAAACTCCTGTTAAGAGAGAGGCTTGATTTCACTGAAATAATGTAAGTACTGGTTGGAAACCCAGAACATGTTTTTGAAGTCATAATTGGATTTAAACATCTAAATATTATTTACTTGTTCATGTGTTTAAAATGGTAGCTATTAGAAATTTTGAAGCACTCGTAACATCTTTGGTAACTAGGAGTTAAAATAGTGTTTATCAGATATCAAGGTTTCACTATTTGAGAAATGACCTAATATTTCTGTTTCAATCATTAGATGTCCGACCCCAGGATGTGATGGGTCTGGTCATGTTACTGGTAACTACTCGTCACACCGTAGTCTCTCTGGTTGTCCAAGAGCAGCAAAACTCAAGAAAATATTTGGTAAAGAGATTGAGAAAAGAGACGATGAACCATTAAGGTGAGTACAAGTTGCTTTCCCTTTGTAGAAACAGTGTATGTAAAACTGTTCAAAGTCCAGTCTTTTTGGTTAATGGCAACAACATAGACTGCTGAAGAGTTAGATGCTAACAGTAGTACATCATTCTTGTTTTTGGAAAATGCTTGGTTGGACACAGAATGATGCTTGTGTCTACCATGCCCCAGTGTATTTTGCAAATGCCAGTTGATGTGTTTTTCAGTTTGAAACGGGTAAGAATGCCAAGTTTGATAACTGTCCAGATCAAACAATTACAATTATTAGAATAGTTATGTTCCTTTAACTATTGAAATAAATGAATCTGCCTGTACCACTCTAATATAAGTACATGTAGTTGTTACTCAGTCTTATAGTGTACTGGTATCTTGATAACTTTGTTGGCGAAGCATACAAATGTATGTATATGTTTTACACCAATATTTGTAGATTTTAGTGGTTTATATGAAATATGTTAGAGACATTGAGATTTTCATACAAGTGCTGCCTTCAGTGAATGCCAGAATTAATCATGTATCATGATTTTAGGAAACAAACAAGTCCTCTTTGTAGTTGTTTCTTGATTACAGAGCTCTACAGAACAAAATAGTGTGTGTAGGTGCTTACAGAAGCTCATTTAAAGAAGTTTTACTGTAAACTTTTGTATATTTTCAGATGCCCGATTCCAAATTGTGATGGCTCAGGTCATATAACAGGGAAATACCTCTCACATAGAAGGTATTGATTAAATTAAAAACAGTCAAATCTGCTAACAAAGATCAGCAGAAAAAAACCATAAATGACAAGTGGTGTATATTCACAGGTGCTTTAGATGATTTATTGTGTTCCTATGACTCACAGTGTGGTCTTTATTAGGGGGTGTTCTAGGGTGGCATTTTTTTTTTTTTTTTTATTAAAAAAAAAAAATATTTATTTTTTTTTTTTTTTTTTTTTTTTTTTTGTTTTTTTTTTTTTTTTTTTTTTTTTTTTTTTTTTTTTTTTTTTTTTTTTTTTTTTTTTTTTTTTTTTTTTTTTTTTTTTTTTTTTTTTTTTTTTTTTTTTTTTTTTTTTTTTTTTTTTTTTTTAAATTTTTTTTTTTTTTTTTTTTTTATAAAAAAAAAAATTGGTGGGGGGGGGTTTTTTTTTTTTTTTTTTTTTTTTTTTTTTTTTTTTTTTTTTTTTTTTAAAATTTTTATTTTTTTTTTTTTTTTTTTTTTTTTTTTTTTTTTTTTAAAAAGGGAAATTGTTTTTAAATAAAAATTTTTTTTTTTTTTATTTTTTTTTTAAATATTAAATTCTTAGGGTGTTTTTTGGCAAGGTTTTACTGTAATTTTGGATAATACAGTTAGATTATACAAATGTTTCCTCATTGATTCAGATTGCCTGGAATGCTCTCTGTTAAATCTGTAATGTACAATGAACATGAAGTTTATGCAAAATTAGAATTTTAGATCTCAAATCTTGATTGTGTCAAAATAATGGAGTGTTAAGATATAAAAAGTTCTTGGTTCCGCACAAAACTTCAGTCCGCCATTGTTGCATAAGTTTGTTTATTGCATTCCGTTTGTGTAGAAAAATACCTGAACATGTAAAATCCTTTTGACATATGACAATTCATCAGCAGTTCTTCTCTTTAGTTATATGAATGCAGTTTTAATAATCATTATTAGCTCTTTGCACCTCTAAAGACTAATCAACTGAAGTGTGCACCATTGCACAACTAATATCACGTGTCCTTGTTTTGATCTAATGCTGATTCAAGAATTCAGCATTTCTGTGAGCTGTATGCAAGTTGCTGTGGCATCATGTGTATGACTGGAGACTGGGTATGCTGTTAACAGTTCAAGAAAGTGGACCTTTCTAAATTCAGTCTATTAACTGCCAGTACCAATAAAATAAGTATGCTGTATATATTTTGTAGTGCCTCTGGTTGTCCACTGGCAAATCGGTTCAAACTTCAGCGGAATATTTTCACTGGTATGGATGCCCCTAGTGGTGTGGATTTGACTGCTGCTCTCAAAATGGAACCTTGCGTGTAAGTTGCTGGTTTGCAAATGTCACAGAAGAAACATTCATAGTACATGTACTTTAGAATTACAGTTAAGGTCATGTGTAGAACAGGGTTTTTCTAATCTGTGGTATGTGAGCCTATGAAAACCTGGGAGTAGCCTTCACAGCATAAACCAAAATTTAGCCTCGAATTTTTAGATATCTAAATACTGCTGCATAGCTCCATTCACCGTGCATTCATAACTTCTGAAATTTATATTAGATATTAACCTGTTTTCACAATTAGTAAAAACTTTGTATTTGTAGATGTCCGACACCAGGATGTGATGGATCAGGCCATGCCAATGGTAACTTCTTGTCACATCGTAGCTTGTCAGGGTGTCCGAGGGCGTCACTAGCTATGAAGAAAGCCAAGCTTAGCCCCGCAGAGATGGCAGCACTTCAGCTGAAAGTGGACAATGGAGAAGGTTTGTTAATACAAGTTTACTTATCATAACTGCTACGTTATTACAGTAAAACCTGTGTTAAAAACCACCCTGCAAATAAAGTCCACTCTGCAAATAAAGTCCAGCAGAGAGAGTACAGTGCACTATAGTATAAGCACTTGTGTATAAAGACCACCTCCAAATAAAGATCACATTTGTAACTTCCTATCAGGTGTGTTTGTTTATAGATTTGACTGTACTTACACAGAAAACAAATTTGAAGGCAGAGGAACTAAGACAGTGACATTTTAAGGGTGGGTAGCTGACATCAAGCATCATGCCAGGTTAACAGTGTGTATATCTCACCAACCTCACTGGTTATCTCCCTGAGGTGGGAGGTGGTTTGGCATTGGTGTTTTCACTGCTCAGGCCAGATATGAAGCGTTTAAACATATCCTTCTTCTCATAAGGCAGCAGTACTTGTTTCTTTATTGGTCAAGATATGGTGCTGATGTTTTATTATAATAAACTGGTTCAAAAGCATTAGTTGACTGCATGTATAATGTATTGACACCATTTATTATGTGTTTGTTACTCCATGTATTATGTATTAACTATAAATTATGTGATGACATCATCAACACATCACACATGGTGTCACCACATCACTTTTTGTATAGTGTCCTGACTGCATATATTATGTGTTATTTACAGATTTGAATGAAGATAAGGAGCTGGAGATGTTGGATTCTGAAATAAAGGAATTAAAGACATCTAATTTAACAGAAGAGTCACAGATAATAAAGCTGAAAGCTGAGATGGCATGTATGGAAGCTAGGGTAGGTAACACAGTGTAATTACTGTGCTGTAAAGCATCTTTCAGCAAATACAAAAATCAGTTACAATATACTAGTGTGTCACTAAACGAATTAGATAACTTATAGATCCAACAGACCTGTGAATCACAAGTCAGACTGGAAAGAGTTTAGTCTGTTTGGTTTTATTGGTTTCAAACTGGAACTAACATACAAGTTCTGTGCATTACATAGAAGGCCAAATAAAAATATGTGTTTTCGGTCTCCACCAAATAAATTAAGGTAGGTCAGCAGTTTAAATTTTTTTTTGCCTTTTTTGCTCTTAAACACTTGGAAATTGGCCTTTTTTACCATTTTCCTATCAAGGTCGGCAGTAAAAAGTTATGGTCAATCTGGATACTGCAAACACAGATATTTTTTTCCAGCTTAGATTGGAGAAGAGTAAATTAAGTTGCATATGTGTTTTGTGAAAATCAGATAATGGCCACCAGGATCAAGTTTCTAACTAGCTTGTTGGAGAACATTTCTCCTGTAAATTCTACAAAGTTCTAAGTAATGTGGCATGAGTTTGGATGGTGATAATGGACTCACCATTAGCAGTATGAGGGGTTCGTTAATCAGTAAAGTAGTCCAGTTCTTTCATCAGTAGAGTGTCATTGGGCATTCCTAGAACTGTGCCCTTGAATTATTTCTTCAATAAACAGACATTTTTATCAGTTTTGCATACATAACAGTTTATATTGGTATCTGCTAAAACATGTACAATTCGACCTACTTTTAGATTCAACAGAATGAGCATGAACTGTCTATGATAGATGTGCAAAATCGCCAACTACACGACTACCTCCAGACTGTCCGATGTAAAATCATCGCCAGCCTCAACTGTGTCCGGTTCCCAGCTGTGGAAGAAGTTTTCCGAGAAGAAAATTTTGACAACTGTCTCAGCATGATTCATCACCTGTATGCATCAAGGGGTTCCAGTGGGGACTATTTTTTACAAAATACAATTAAACTTGCTTTATCAGATATTCCTGTTGCATGAAATAGTAAATTGAATTTAAATGTGAACAGAAATGAAGCTGTCTCATATTTTACCATGATCTCAAGTTAGAGATCTATCATTTGGAATCAACTAGAAAAGGGAAACTGTTGGAATTGATAGATAAATTATATGTCTTGGTTTGATCACACCTTTTAAAGTTTCACCACATAGATACAGAATAGAGAGAAGCAGTGAAACATGTCTTATCTGCCAGCCTTCGGGACCACTTGAGGGTTACCAGGTTTTCCATTACACATTTTATGTTACAGGGACCAAAAGACTTTTTCCATAGCAAATATGTGTGGGATAAGGCTGGCTTTACTGTACAAGTACTAGTATTTGCAATAAGGCAGTCTTAGTGTTCAGCTATAGAAATATGGTATTTCATACTTACCGTTTACTCAAATAATTGTAATGGTTTTGTCATGTATCTTGCATAGTGTAGTGGTCAGACTTATCTTCATGAGAGATTTAATGTGGGTATAATTATACATGTTTAATTGTTCAAGAAGGTGCTGAATTATTTAAGATTTTAATGCTATATATCATGACAGATAAACCTCAATTTTCAAAGGTGCTTGCCTGTGTATCATTTTCTTAATGTAGTTAGTAGGTTGGCCAAAGAAACCTTGTTACTTGTGCCCTTATTTATTTGCAATCCATTCCAGATTTAAAAATAACGTTTCACGTCTGTGTGAAGAACCGCATCCATTTTGTGCAATATTTAATCTTTATTTATTTTATTTATTACAATTATATCTTTGTTTCCACTCCAATTAAGGACTTTATTTAAGTTATACATGTATATTGAAAGAATGCTCAGTTACATATCTCCTTTTCTGAAAGATAATAATACTAAATTTAACCTAGTATTATAGGATATTATTTACAAAGGGCAAGTCACTCCCTCTGATACAGTTGTACTGGCATGAGACCAGTTTCCGAATCATACCAGTTTCCGACTACTTGTTATCATAGCTTTCGCGTAACTCTTCAGAACGGGAGTACTATATAGTTTCGAACAACATCATCCAAACAAGCAGCAAACAAAAATTCATTTTCTTAAGATAAGTAGTTTCAAAGAAATTCTACATTATACATCTGTCACTGAAATTGCTAGCAAAATATGGCACAGTTCAAGTGTTGTGAAATGATAAGACAGTGGTGTACGAAATGGAGCGGCATGGAACGGATAATAGTCAGAAACTCATTACGAGCGTTGGAAAAGTTGGGAAAGGAATTTACAATTTAGAAAATAAAAATTCTCATAGATTTAAATAATTTATGATTCCAAAACTGTTAAGGATAAAATTATGTCGGAAACTAGTCCTGTACCTTAAGTTATTAGCATTAACTAGGCTGTCCTTTCGGGGCCCCAAATTTGGTACGCATGCGCAAAAGACACTGGTCTTGTTTACATCATTGAAAAGGGGAATAACTGACGTTTGTAAATGTGTAGATGACTTTTGTTTACAAGACACGTATAAGAAAATTTATACAGAAAACCTCGATTTTTTGTCGGAAACTGGTCTCATACCAGTAGTGCTAAATTTTTATTTGTGTCTCCACTTTGACTTTGTTTTTTTTTTAATTTTCATAATATGCTTTGTATACTATGGTCTTTATTGGATTACCTAAGTTTAATGCTAAATGTTGTCTCAACTTGTCTGTGATGACACATAGTCGTGGTTTCTATAACATCACTGAAATAAACAACTGTACAGAGTTTCTGATCCTTGTGACCAAATTTTCATTTTTAGCTCGACTATTCGAAGAATAAGGAGACTATTGCACTCGCCCCAGCGTCGGCGTCGGCGTCTGTGTTGGTTAAAGTTTTTCATAAAGTCAAATATCTTGAATACTATCAAAGGTATTGACTTGAAACTCAAACTATATGTTTACCATCAACATCTTCACCTGAGGAAACAATCCCCATAACTCTGTTTTGATTTTTGACAGATTTATGCCCCTTTTTAACTTAGAAATTTTGGTTAAAGTTTTGTATAAATTCAAATATCTTGAATATTATCAAAGGTATTGACTTGAAACTCAAAGTATGTGTCTACCATCAACATCTTCACCTGAGGAAACAATCCCCATAACTCTGTTTTGATTTTTTACAGATTTATGCCCCTTTTTAACTTAGAAATTTTGGTTAAAGTTTTTTATAAATTCAAATATCTTTTAAATACTATCAAAGGTATTGACTTGAAACTCAAAGTATGTGTCTACCATCAACATCTACACCTGAGGAAACAATCCCCATAACTCTGTTTTGATTTTTGACAGATTTATGCCCCTTTTTAACTTAGAATTTTTGGTTAAAGTTTTTTTTTAAATTCAAATATCTTGAATACTATCAAAGGTATTGACTTGAAACTCAAAGTATGTGTCTACCATCAAGATATACACCTGAGGAAACAATTCCCATAACTCTGTTTTGATTTTTGACAGATTTATGGCCCTTTTTAACTTAGAAGTTTTGGTATTTTTTTTTGTAAATTCAAATATCTTGAATACTATATAAGGTATTGACTTGAAACTCAAAGTATGTGTCTACCATCAACATTATACACCTGAGGAAACAATTCCCATAACTCTGTTTTGATTTTTGACAGATTTATGGCCCTTTTTAACTTAGAATTTTTGGTATTTTTTTTTTTGTAAATTCAAATATCTTGAATACTATATAAGGTATTGACTTGAAACTCAAAATATATGTTTACCATCAACATCTACACATGAGTAAACAATCCCCATAACTCTGTTTTGATTTTTGATAGATTTGTGTCCCTTTTTAACTTTGAATGTTTTGTTAAAGATAGAATACTATCGAACGTATTTACTGTCAACATCTTCACCAATGTTTTTGATTTTTGACATATTTATGCCCTTTTTAACTTAGGATGTTGTCACAGTTTTTCCAGACTAAAATGGAAATACTCAAAATGGCTTTCTTTTGAAATGTCATAGAATAATTATGCAGCATGAAGCGGTCATGCTTTTTTAATTCTATACATATCAATTTTGAAAAGTTACAAAATTATTCATGATCAAATATACAAGGTCATGTATTTCTTTGAAATTATCCCCCCCATCCTCCCTCCAGTTGGCTTGCAGAATCCAGAGTAAGGCCTTGAATGCAATGTACATTTACAAAGGTCTTTGAACAAGTTTCATATCTTTGACCTTAATTCTTATAGACAATTACACAATACTCCTGTTCTTAGACAAAAACCCCATTTTACCAACAAGCTTTCGAATAGTCGAGCGTGCTGTCATGTGACAGCTCTTGTGATATTTTAAGTTATTGTTTGTAGTTAAACATGTGTAGCTTATTTATTCCCCCTTGGAAGAAAGAGGGTATATTGCTTTGCACGTCGGTTGGTTCATAGTCCAAATGGTTTCTGATCATTAAATACAGGGTGATTGGACTTGGATAACTCTAACTTGGTATACAGATGGTCATGACTGGCATATTTGATTTTGAGGTCAAAGGTCAAGGTGATAGTCATGGTGACCTTCGACAGTAAAACTGTTTCCCGTCACTGTATGCTTAATCATGGTAGATCCTTCACATTGGCGCGCATGCATGTTTTCCAGTCATCTCTTGTGCCGAGTTTTACACAGGGCTGTTCTTTGTTCTATTGTGCTAAATATTTATGTGTTATGTTTTGGTTTTGTTGTTTGTAAAGGTCTTTCACACTAAACTGATTGTAGAATCAGAAGGGTTCAGTATAATGAATAGAAAATGTTATTTTATACTACATTATGGCCCCCTTGCCTGTTTATATTTTCATCCATTGTTGGAAAGAGATGTGGTATTTAAACTGGTGTTAAAGTGACTTGAACATACTATAAATGCACCAAGTTATTTCAATATTTTTATCTTCAATTTCACTATTTTGAAAATTAGATGAAGCAATGATTTTCAACTTGTGTTCTTAAAAATGAGAGATTTTGAATTATAATTAAGTGAAAAGGTTGGCTTTGATGTTTTGTTTTTTTAATTTGTTCTGATGCATTGTTTGTTTGAGGACTGTTTAGCAAACATATGTGTGTTGAAAATTTACATTTCAGCATAAAATTGGGACCAATTATATGTAGCATCTTGTACAAAGCTATTTTAAGTTTTTGTTCGGGATGGTGTGGAGTCTCAGTGTATTTGATTGTCTTTTCATCTTTTACACAAGTTTACAATATTATCCATTTGGTATATTTACATCGTGCAATGTTGTGTGCAATATGAATATGTGGTTTCAAAGGAAATTTAGAAATAAATTTTATTTAATCATTGCAGTGTTTTTTCAATTCATATTAGTACAATACCAGTTTCAAGAGACTAGTATGCTCTCCCTATTGGTCCTGCAATAACTGGGTCCTGCAGCAACTGGAATTACTATGATCTCCAACAAAAGGTGAAGGGATATTGTTTTAGGGTTGTCCGTTCAGAGCCATAACTAAGAAACCAATGGATAGAATCTAATGAAACAAGTATATGATAGCATAATGCTGAGGCATGCATCTATCGTCAAGATTGGTTTAGTTTTTAAGCAGGTTTTTAAAAAAAAAAATACTTATTAGAATGGCTACATTGGGCGGGCGTCAAATATTGGTTTCCGTTAAATAACTTTAGTTAGGAGTGACCAATTGCAAGGAAACTTAATGTGTAGGTAGCTTGCATGGAGACGCAGCTTTTTGGGGTCAATAGGGTCAAGGTCACTGTTACTTAAACAGAAAAACGGTTTCTGCTAAATTACTCGAGTTAGGAGTGACCAATTGCAATGAAACTTTGTGTATAGGCAGCATGTGTGGAGACGCATCTTGGGATTGTATTTGGGGTCACTAGGGTCAAGGTCACAGTTTCTAAAAATAGAAAAATGGTTTGCACTCTAACTCGAGTTAGGATTGACCAATTGTAATGAAACTTGGTGTGAAGGGAGCTTGCGTGGAGAGGAAGCTTTGGGTCACTGGGTCAAGGTCACTTTCTAAAAATGGATTTTTGTTTTAGTTTTTAAATTGTTTTAAGCAAACAAAAATTTTCAGGGTCAAGGTCACTAGGTTCAAGGTCACTGTTACTAAATATAAATTAAAGAATTTTTTTTTTTTAATTAAGGAAAAAAAAATTTCTTTGCAGACGGGGTCATCAAGGTCGCTGTTTTTTTAAAAATTTTACAATTTCTTCAGGCGCCGTTTAAACCTGCTTTGGCGGCATTGCTGCGTCTTCTTGTTCATAATCATTTTAAATAGAATCTTAAGAATTCTTGTCTGAAATAATTAAGCTCTTTATGACTTACTTGAAGAAAGTTATAAGATGCCCGTAAGGGCCAGTATTGCTCTACTGGTCTATCTGACTGAATTGTTCTGAGTAAGATTTGTGAAAACATTTTGCAATTTGGCCAAGGAAAAGCTAACAGTTCACTGTGACCTTGACCCTCTGACCCCAAATAACAATAGGGATCATCTACTCAGTGAGACCACTCATCTTATGACGTTTGAAGACTGTGGGTGATGTAGATCTCAAGATACTGAGTGGAAAAGATTTTCAAAGTTCAGGTCACTGTGACCTTGACCATTGACCCACTGATACCAAAAACAATAGGGATCATCTACTCAGTAAGACCAAACATTCTATGAAATTTGAAGACTGGGGGTCAAGTAGATATAAGCGGAAACGATTTTTGAAGTTTGGGTCACTGTGCCCTTGATCTTTGACCCAAAAATCCATAGGGATTATCTACATGTCACAGAGAGCCTTCTTAGCAAGTTATATGAAAGTTGAAAGAAAACTGTGACCCATAGAGCGTTATCAAGGGAAATCTAACGGAAGTCACTGTGACCTAGACCAATGACCTACTGACCCCCAAAACAATAGGTATCATCTACATGTTACAAGTTGCCTTCTGAGCAAGTTTGATGAAAGTTGAAAGAAAATCTGACATGTAGAGTTTTATCAAGGAAAATCTGAGGACACTGTGGCCTTGACCTTTAAAACACTGACCCTGAAAACAATAGGGATCATCTACATATTACAGGGAACCTTCTGAGCAAGTTTGATGAAAGCTGAATGAAAATTGTGACCTGTAGAATGTTATCAAGGAATTGCTATTGAAGGTCACTGTAACTCACTGACCCCAAAAACAAGAGGATCATCTACTAGTTGCAGGGATCCTTATCAGTAAGTTTCTTCGATGTCAAATGAATATTGAGACCTTCAGAGCATTATAAAGGAAAAGTTAATGGACAGACAGACAAACCACTGTGGCATAAGCTCAGTTGGACTTTGTCAAGTAGAGCTAAAATTCGAAGATATGGCCCCAGTGGAGTGACAAAACTTAAGCATTCTATTTTTTCTGTAACAGACAAACAAATACACTTTCAAGTTACTGCTGTTCTTTTTCAGATACATGTAATTGCTTCATTTGCTGGGGGATATAAATTCACTGAATTAGCTTGTTTTAGTTACAACAGCTTTGGTACCAGGACATGGGTAAGTCAGCAGTCAACATATTTAATATTAAATACCCAACAGCTATTGTCTCATTGTAATGGACTGTAAAATCAATAGTTCTCATTCAATGACTTAGGGCAATCCACATACACCGGCTGGCCATGAAGCTGATGTTCCTTACCTTGCTTGACTTGGACTGATAGGGAGCAGAAAAAGTTCAAAGAATTAAAACCATAATTTTGGTAGAACAAAATTTATTCAAGCAAAACAATGGTGATAACAAAGAACTTGTTGCTTACTTGTAGGAATTATTTACATAGTATTTCATCTGATAATACACAAAATAGTCCAAATAAAGCAGGCAGTAGAAGCAAAAATGTTTGCTTGCCATCTACATTTTCAAACTCAGCTGTGTTACTTGGACTGTTCAAAAATCTATTTTATAGCACTATCTTCAAATATTAAGTGGACCTCTATTTTGCAATAATAGCCATCATACAGGAATTCTGATTTAACTACACATTGAATTGCTTTCAAGGCAACTGATGCAGACCATTCTCACACGAGACCTGGTCGGTAGCAGGGCTTGAACTCATGACCCCTTGTGAGAGGTTGCACAACTTTTTAAGTAATCTTCAAATACGGGTACTGGTGATGAATATCTGTAAAATACGAATAAACTGTTCAGAAAGTTCTTGTGTGTTTTGCTCATGCCTCATTCAATAAACCCCAGAAGATTAAGCAGTTTGTATGATTCCACCTCAACAGAATTAAGGCCTCCAATAAGTGAGAGAAGACAAAAACATAAACCATAAATGCAACAAAAAAGCACTAAATTCTTATAATTAAAGCACTCCAGTACTAACTGAACAAAATGTCAAGCATGGGCAAAAACCGAGGGAACTACAAAACTGTTTTGTCCATATACAGCATGGCTTGAAGTTCTTGAGAAAATAGCTCCTACAAGTGATTGCTGAAGGTAACACCTAGAGGCAGAACATCTGTGTGTGTACGATCAGCCAGCAGAACCCTCTGACACGTTCCAGTCAGTATTAAAAATGTCAACAGCACAGTGTCCTTGTTAGATTCCTAAACAAAACTACTCTTCTAAGCAAAATGCAAAAAAATAAACCAATCAAGTTCTACAGATCACAATTGAAACAGCTCCAGAAGCTACAGCAAGCAGATCAAGTTTCACAGAAATAATAAAACGCTGACTATGCTAATTAATGCAACTTGATTCATCCATTTTAGAACAGGATTTTTATAAATGTTTGTTCTATCAAATGACATAGAATAAAAGGCAATGGATGTGCTATACTTTTCAATGTTGTTAAGGCAACTGCTTTGATGTTTTCTAGTTAGCTTTCTCAGGTTTTTATATCAAATTTAATTTTTATTACATTTGTGTTAAGAAATGTACGTGTTAATGAATTCATTTTCCTAACTTCAACAAATTTATGGTTACCTGTTCAATTTTCAAGAATAAAATATTACTGGTATTTAACATGCTAAACCATGTACGTGCAGGTAGCTAAAAATGCATTTCAAAAGAAGTGACAATGGTCTGAAAAAAAAAGGCAACTTTGTAGGTTAAGTTTGAAATGAATTCTCACTGTATACATTGATAATTATGAAAGACCCCCACCCAACTTCCAGGAACACACCTGGAATTGCTAAACAAACCGAAGTTCAGATACAGGTGTTTTATCAATGTCTAATATATCAGGAGATAATTTAAAAAGAGACTTGTTACATTTATAATACCCTGTCAACCAGCAACAGCTTGGAATTAAACCTAAACAGTCTGGTCTGAAGTCAGGACCCTAACAGCTACACAACTGACATCCCAAACTCTTACCTAAACTGTGAAATAACTGACTTTGAACAAAGCAACTTCTATATTACCTAGCTCAGTATTAACAAAATGCATGTTCACATATCATTATACAGATTGCATCTGTTTTTGTGCTGATATATAAATCATACAGTTCATCATTTACACAAGTACATTGTATCACTGCCTATACATATATTACACAGGCAACAAACTTATTTTCTATTTACACAAAAATTATCATGAATAAATTACATAATTTACGAACAGTTGTTAAATGCCATTACACAAAGAAAAAAAAGATGCTAACAAATAAAGTGCCAAAAAAATTTCCATTTTTATATTTTTCATATGACTATCTCAACATCTGTTGATTGTATTCAATTTGGTTCAATAGACGCTACACTACTTGTGAAAGTCTTGTAATAAGAATGTTTGTACACCGAGATATTACAGAATTACAATTCCTCTAAGTGTCAATCAAGAGATTTCAACACCAACCAATTTACCTACGCTAAATACATGCATGTGGAAAAGGTTCGAAGTGATTCTTTTGTTATAAATACTCAAACATCAACAAAGGGGTGAGATTATCGCATCATTGGTGTCGGGTTAATTACAATTTGTCTAAGTGTAATGACACTTATAACTATTCAGAGGCATCAGAGTCAGAAACCTGTAACTTTTCTATAAGCAACAAGATTTCCACAAACTTCTAATGCACGTCAAATTCCTGTAAAATTGGAGACTGACCTGGAGACAGAAGTTTTATAAACAACAGGATAATGTACATAGATTACAATTATATTACAATTACTTGATTATTCTTTAACCACGTCTAATCTAACAAACACCTGTTCTTAGACAAAACACTTTAAGTCACAGCACACTAATGATCTTCAACGAAATCATAGGACGACCCTTGTTATGAGATGTGTCTGGTCAGTTTATGTCACATATAAGCATAATTATGGCACCTTAAAATTACACTTTTCTGGCTCTAACACCTTGATGATCATAATTACATACAGGTTTATACTGCTTCTTTAATCAATTGCACATGAGAATCACATTTGAAAATATGTATAATTCATTAACATCATGTAACTTCACAAATATCACATTCAAATTCTCAATTATATGACAAAATTAACATATTTACAAATCTCAACAATACATTTACAAGTTATCATAAATCATTGTTTTACATAAAGATTATATTTGGAATTGTTACACAAAATCAAAGAATCAACTGCATATGTACACAGGAGACACTCAAAATCCCCTTGGTCCAAAATTGGCATAGTAGTCATAATCCCCTTGATGGATTTTACATTTTAATTTCAATAATTTTATTTTTTTTCAATCATTCGCTATAGTAAAGTTAAACTAGAGACAAATAAAACATTCAGTAAGTTTTTTTATTCAATATATGCCTTTCCACTTGTAAAATTCATCAAGGGGATTATGACTACTACGCCATTTTTGGGCCAAGGGGATTATGACCAAGGGCATTTTGAAGTACACTCTATGTACACAGTACACAAGCACAATCAATACATATACAAGTTAATGTGTAACATGCATCTGATGTACCAGGAGAATACCTATTGTCACAATTGTTACTTTGTCCTAAATGCAATCCTGAAACAAGTGTATAATTCTAAGCATTGCATGAAATCAAAGAACAAAAATGTTGATAAACTGTTTCATGTACATGCTTCAAGAATTAGTACGAGAAGTCTCTGAGGAAACATGACTTTCTTTTTCAGACAGATTTCTGTTTTGTACTAGTAACAATAATTTAATATACACAATGCAGAAATATTACAAAAACCTGTACAAAAAAGTTAACCAACTTTTTTTCGGAATATTATATAACCAGTCAGCTTGCCGCTAAGGAACACAAGTCATTTGATCCAAATGTATATTGAACAACAGTTACTGTAAAACAGTCGTACAACAGTCATATCACAAGTTTTCAAGGTGCAGTTCATCTTCAGTTTTGTATTTTATTTTGCCCAACCCAGGGATGTGGAAAAGTAACCCTGAGAAGAATGTACTCACAAATTCCACAGCAGATTATTTCACTTCAAATGACCATGTCACATAGCTGTCTGAATCACATGTTCATGTTTTATGTGTGTCTGTTTAAAGATTCCTCACAGATGATGAAACACGGTCAAGATTAGCGTTTCATTCATGTGATAGAACATGCATTAACCTTTACACTACTCTGCAAAACTGAATTGTTCGTCTTTCAATTTGGACAGAACCATTAGTGGTTCAAAGGGGTCATTGAATAATTGTTGGGAGAATAGCAATGCAGATCATGATCAGACTACACAGGTGTGCTGGTTAATCATGATCTACACTGGCAGAATTAACAGCCAGCAGGTTAAGGGTCGACTGCAAGACTGATAGATTAAGGTGTCAAACAAGATAAAAAAGTTCATCTTATACACTCCTTGGCTTGTCTCTACAACAGTTATGATGAAAGGTAACTTTACAAATTTGGTCATCATGTCTCTTTTAACAAATCTATAACAAATCAATGTAACTGTTAACTCTTGAGCTGGCAAAAATCACACAATTATCAAAAATGAATTATGTATTATTACAGGCTTCCACTTAACTAGATATACACAGGAAAGAAACTCAACAGCTGAGTGTAACTCAATGCATAGTTGTCTTTTATTAGCTAAAACTTCTAGAATTCAGAACACTATTTTCATTTTAGCACTAAATCCATCCCTTAGTTAGGCAAAACAAAACTATTATTATATACATCAAAACTCATCTATTTCAAAGATTTCCCACACTTTATTCTCTATAGTATTTCAGATAGGACTTCATGGCAGAAGGTAAAGGAAGACATTCTATAGCCTCCTTCATGTACACAGATAACGTTACTTTTGGAATGAGATTTCCATCTGAAGACTTTTCATCGCCACTCTCTCTTTCTTCAATATCCATTATCTGTGGTTTACCAGGGCAGGTTGCCTCTGGTTCCAGGTGATTCCAGCCTGGTGATGTTTTCTCACTATCACACTGCCCCATCTCTTCATCCAGATGTTCTTCAACAAAAGAACCGATACCTGAAGTAGTTGATGTATCAACGCTTGTACTGGATGAGTAACGACACGTTCTTGGAGGTTCCAAATTTTTGCTCCTGGCACCATACTTAATAAACTCCTCAATATTATATTTCTTACGATCATCAGCATCATCATCAGTGTCTGACCAGTGAGCATCAGGGGGACTCAGACTTGGAGGCAGGTCTGCTTGTGTAGTTGGACTGCAAGAAGCCATGGCATGTGCTATAATCTCGTCAATTCTTGATGCCACCTGCTGAGCTCTTTGTTGAGAACCATCAGATGCAGAATTAACTTCAGCCACAGAGTCTATAGCTTCATCAATCTTTCCTTCTTCATCACTTCCATAGTCACTCTCCTCATCACTCTTCTTATCGTCAGTCTTTTCTGCTTCACCAACACCATTAGATTTAAGTTTATTTTCTTGCTTAACAACTTCATCCTCAGCATGATTTTTACTTGTTTTGTCATCTTCAACTGTAGGGTTTTTATTTTCTTCTTCCTCAACCTCCTCTTCATCTGTGGAGAATTTCCCTTCAATTCCATCATTACTGTCTTCAACACCATCCATTACATTTTCTTCATTTTCATCTGCATCTCCTGAATTTTCAATTTCTTCAATCCTCCTATCAGCCTCTTCATCACTGTCAGTCAAACTGTTATCTCTGTCAAACTGGTGCAGTATCATCATTCCCATACTTAATGGAACTATATTCAAGTTTGAGAGCCCTTTATGTGCTTTCGGTTTTGGCTTCTTCGGTCGTTTGTGAACTTTGCTTAGCTCTGGATGGGTCTTGTGTATGTTAGTACGTAACACCCGCCTAACTGATGTCCGACATAATTCCTGTAGGGTAGGCTGCTCTGGATCAGCTATAAAACAAAAATTTATATTTAAATTAGTTACCAACCATGTACTGACTGAAATCCAGTATCAATCTGAATACAGTGAAACTTCTAAAAACCGCACACCCAAGAGACCTGAAGAAAATTTTCGTTTTTGGATGTTTCCAATATGAAGTCTGGAGTGATTTGGACCTGTTACGCATATAGTCAGAGGTTCTTTTTGGTTTAAAAATACCTTAGCTGTTTTAAAATGCATTGTAGTTAATGACTGATTGTCACATTTTCTGAATGTACGCAAAAATAATAAAACACATTTAATGATTAAATAGGTATAAATAAGCATGTGTTACAATGTCCTTGCAAATTTGTCTCTGCATACCGAGTGAAAGATAACTGAATACATGCCCATGTTATTTTTTTATAAATTATTCTTATACAGTAAAACCTCAATAACTCGAGGTCGCACGGGGACGAGTAAAATGCTCGAGTTATCCGGGTTCTCGAGTTATCCGAACCATGGAAATTTTTAAAGTTTTTCTGCATAGGCAAAGGATAGCTATGAAACAGCTTTGAAACAAAGAAAAGGCACATTTCTTTCAGTCATGACCCTTTTTAACTTCCATGATGGCATTGTATTTAAACTCAATGATCTTCGTCTCCAACTTGCATTTCGTTCCTGTTTTGGTTTTCTGATTGTCCGATCTAGCTACTGTATCCCCCCGAGATCGGGTTCTTCGCTAGATGTTTATTTCTATAATCTTTTCGTGTTTATTTCTATAATTCTAGAAAGAATATGCAGATTGGGATTTTCTCTCAAAGTTTAACATCAAATGTCTACCCAGACTCAAAATGTCCATCTTCTCATCATTAAGTTCTCGTAATTAAAAACTCGCAAACATATTTTTTTATTTTCTTCTTATTCAATAAAAGTAACAAGTGGCTGTAATTACACATGATTTAAGGCGATTTAAATGTGCGAATAACATTTTATACATTTTAGCCACTGGACGGCCGATTAATCGATAATTAACGAGAACAATCAATTATCAATAAACGTTTTCCCATGACGTGTCAAAATAATGATGCACCATCGGAGGTGAGAAAAATCTGATAATCAGTGACCTCGAGTTGCCGGAGGTAATTTAGTAAGAAATCTACCTGGCGGACCACAGGTATTCATCGAGTTATCCGGGGTTCTCGAGTTATCGATGCTCGAGTTATCGATAGTATTTTCTGGTTAAACATATAGGCAAAATTGCCGGGACCAACATGAGTCCTCGAGTTATCCGGGGTTCTCGAGTTATCGATGCTCGAGTTAACGAAGTTTTACTGTATGTCTGTCTGATGATCATATACGCACATGAAACTTCCTTAGTTTTGGTCATTTGATGTTTATGCAGGAGCTTTTTAAAAGAAAGACTCAAAAGACTGTTCAAGCATCAAACCATCACCTGCTGATCATTTCTTTAATTTGTTTTTGTTGTCTAACTATTAAGACCTTCAATTGTTCTCTTAATCCCTTTGATCGACAGGTTGTGATTCTAACGTGTGTCAAAACAGTTGATAACTGTTAATTGGCAAAATTTCAAGACTGGCACTTTCATCATGATTTGAAGTTTCCAGTACTGTATTTAGAAGGTCCGGTTTTTTAAAGTTGCACTGTACACATTACATGATAATCAACTATTTGCTTACCTGTCTCAGGGAACAACAGTGAAAATACAAAGACTGTACAATTATTTGTTTCTGAGTGATAGTATTAGCTTATACTTTACAGCCATTCAGATAAAGATGTTGGTTCTCAAGCAACATTATTTTGAGTGAGCATTGGCATTGACTCAACCTAAATGTGACATGATGTTCTGCTTGTCTCAGCCTAATTGTGCCATAAAGCTATTCTTTTCTTGCATACCAGATCAGGATATCTGCAGTTTTTACCAGTGCTGGAGAATCTCATCTTACAATCCCCTCACCCACCCCCCCACTTACGTGAATTACTTGTGAAGTAACGTTATAAACAATATGACGTCACTTTCTCAAACACAGAATCTGACTAACGTTCGTTTTTATATCAAAATGCATCATTTCGATAAGTTTGTATTTAAATATCTATTTCAAAGTGCAAGACGGTATGCAACAAAAAGTTTCTACCATCAGATAACGGTACATAGTTCAGATGGAAATATCCGTCACTTCGAGTAACTGTTTTTGCATACCCTCGGTGATGGATATTTCCATCTGAACCGCGTGCTCATGTTAGAAACTAATAGTCTTAGCTAGCATGTGACATGATGATCCCCAGCACTTAACTAGCGTGTGACATGATACTGTCCCCCAACACTTCTTGCTGCTTCAGCTTACTAGTGAAATGAGTCAAAATGTGTCATGAAATTCAATGTTTAAGCATATATTTGACATTCAGGCAGACCACAATTATAAACTGTGCCTCCACCTGTTCCCATTGGCCTAAGTCAAAACATTAACTGTTGGGTTTCATGTGGACGAGTTAAAAGGTAACTTACGTAGATCAAACAAATCTGGAGGAGCATCAGACCCTGGTGTAACAAGGGTAGCAAATGACACAGGTAACTTGTTCTTTATGTCCCATTCAGTCTCACTCACTCTTTTAGCTTGGATTAGCTGAAAAAATAATTAGTATGTTGTAAACTTGGTCAGTCTTTTAGCTTGGATTAGCTGAAAAATAATTAGTACATGAATGTTATAAACTTGATCGCATTAGGTGTCCATACGGACAGTAGAGAACTAAACTCTTCCTAGGAGTACTGCAAGAACAATGATAATACTAACAGTAAGAATAATTAGAGGTTGTCTTTCACAAAAACTGATGTCTCTCATCCTTTATGACCTTGGACCTTGAGATATAATAGGCATAACTGACTTCATGCTGATACTACCTGCATGACAATAAAATTTAAAGAAAAATGTTTTCTATCTATTTGGCTGGGAAATAAGTAGATGTGTATGTTTACTCACTACTATTTATATATGACAATGATATGAAAGTAGAACTCTGCCAAAGAAACAAATACAGTGATGATCTTACAAACCTAGTGACAAACCTAGTATTGTATAGTCAGATTCCTTACCCTGTCATTCAAAGGCATGACAAGCACACCTCCAATCTTTAACAAGTTCTTCATGTAGTTTTCATGCTCTGGTGGGCAGCCTGCACCAACATATACCCTATCATACAGCTGACAGCCAGAATTCAACTGCAGACAGTTTCCAACAATGAACTTTGGTTCACAGAAATCAAATTCGTCAAATGCTGTACTGTTGTGTTTGAATTCTATGAGTTTTTCTTGTGCATACTGAACGACATCCTCGTGTTGTTCTACACCATGATTCAATCCGTAAGGCCCTAAAAGAATACAGCAACAATCTCTGAAAATCACTCCCAAAAGAGGAACGTTTTTTTCACTGATGCTACATAATATATGTTATGCTACCAAGCTTACAAGCATCACTAAGAAATGCTGTCTCATTGTATTGTTGTGTACAAAACAAAAATTGAGCAATGTTTTTTTCATGTCATTGTGTGGGTGATTGTGGGGCTGGGAGGAGATATTAGCATTAATAAACAACAGCAGCTGTCCCTCACAAGTGACGAATGCCCCCGAAAGAGGTGTCTCACAGTCTGTGTCCTCTCCATGTGCTATGTAATTTTAAAATCCTTTCATGCATGACAGAGTTACCATGCATACAGTATTCCATTACTTTTAAACACTAAGTGTGACCTTGACCTTTGAGGTTGGGACATGGTTCTTGCACACAACACATTGGCTTGATGTGCTGCACATTTGTGCCAAGTTATTTTAATTCAATTAATGCATGACAAAGTTACAGTCTGGACACAAATGTATGCATATATACAGGATTTCATTACCTTCAAACTCTAAGTGTGCCCTTGACCTTGAGGTAGTGACATGGGTCTTGGACACAACGCGTCGTCTTGATGTGCTAGACATTTGTGACAAGATATTTTAATATCTTTCAATGCATGACAAAGTTACAGTCCGGACACGAATGTGTGCATATATGCATATATAGAGGATTCCATTACCTTCAAACTCTAAGTGTGACCTTGACCTTTGAGGCAGGGACGTGGGTCTTGCACTTGACATGTCGTCTTGATGTGCTAGACATTTGTGCTAAGTTATTTTAAAATCCTTCAATGCATGACAAAGTTACAGTCCGGACACGAATGTGTAAGTGGGGGACGCACAGACGGACAGTGCGATTTTAATATGCCACCCTTCAGGGGTATAAAAGCTTTAACTAATGCAGACGGTGACGGCAAGTACAATAGCTTCCTTATTCTTTAAATGGTCCCGCTAAAAACCACATGCATTTCTTTACATAACAGCACACAATTCAGATAACCTTAGGCATAGAAACTAATATATCTACAGATACTGCTAATGACAACCAATATAGATACTGAGCTCCAACTAACATAGTGATCCCTAAATGGCCAGTTCATAAGATATGAAATAATAATCTTCATAAAAAATCTTATCTGAAAAAGAAATTTGTGAAATGCCCTGTTTAAATATATACTGGCATGAGACCAGTTTCCGAATCATACCAGTTTCCGACTACTTGTTATCATAGTCACAACTCTTCAGAAAGGGAGACTATTGTTTCAACAGCATATCAAACAAGCGAGCACACAAAATTTCAATTTCAAGGTAAGTACTTTCAAAGAAATTCTACATTATAATCCGCACTGAAATGCCAGAAAATATGGCACAGTTCAAGTGTTGTGAAATAATAATACAGTGATGTACGAAATGGAGCGGCACAGAACAGATAATAGACAGACACTCATTACAAGCGTGGGAAAAGTAGGAAAAGGAATTTACATTTTAGAGAATAAAAGTTCTCATAGATTTAAATAATTTATTATTCCAAAACTGTTCAGTGTAAAATTTGCGAAACGGAAACTGGTCCTGTACCTCAAGTATTAACATTATTAGGCGTCCTTTCGGGCCCCATTTTTGGTAGCAGCACAAAAGACACTGGTCTTGTTTACATCATTGAAAAGAGGATAAACGAAGTTAGTAAATGCGTAATGACTTGTTTACAAAATACATATAAGAAAAAATATACAGAAAACCTCAATTTTTTGTCGGAAACTGGTCTCATACCAGTAGTGTTTATCTTTAACATTTCCTTTAATATTTTCTTTTTGTAGGTTTTAATCCAGTAAATTACCTAGTATGAGCCCAACCATGGTGCTCAAGTAGCCAGTTCCACTACCAAGATTTAGAAATGATAATCCTGGTTCAAGTTGTAAAGCCTCCATGACCTCGGAATATATACACGGCGCTGACATGTGTAAATGTTCATGTTTCCATGCTAAATCTTTATAAGCTGACTCTCGCTGGTCAGGTAGGTAATAGTCTGCACGATCAACAGCCCTGAAAACTTTCTCTACCAACGGCGTTTTGATATAGTCAGCCTCAACTAGATTATCAACAAGGTCATCATTATCACTTCCTGCACTTACAGCTCCGCCCATTTTGTCAAGTCAAGGTCAAAGGGTCAAGTAATTGTTGTTAGTCTGATAGCCTTTACATATCTGAAATATTAAATGTTATAAACATATGAAATCAATCAATCTGTGATAAAAATCTATGCATTACAAAGTAAATGAAAGCACGTACAGTGAAGAATAATTATGCCATTTTTATAAATTCTTTGAATTGGATTCAAAATTGAACATGTTCATTTAGAAGTATAAACTTTTTAAAGCTTATTTTCAGTATCCTACTAGTCTGGATGTTACTGTGGGTCATGACCTAAAAGAAAACACTATGTTGTAACATTGTTGTTGTGGCCTAAAAAACAAACATTATGTGACCCAACAGGAAATACTGTTGTGACCTAAAAGAAAACACTGTGACCCAACAGGAAAAAACAGAAAATACTGTCATATCGAAACAGAAAACACTTGTGTCAGTCCCAACAAGAAATGCTGTGGTGACTTAAAAGAAAACACTACATGACCTAACAGGAAATGCTGTCATGACCAAACTGAAAACACTTGGGACCATACAAGATACACTGTTGTAACCAAATGAGAAACACTGTCATGATGCAACAGGTTTTGAACAAGAAACCTTTTTTTACAATGAACATGCACCATGCATATGTGACAATTGTCAGTGGAATATACAGATTTACCAGAAAATAGACAATAGTTCACTGTCAAACATTGGCTATATAGCTTATAAATAAAAAGAACAGTAACACATATCAGGGCAATATGTTTGGATGTGAACATCCCATATTATCTCAATTTGGGAATGTTAAATATATGACACTTCACAAAGAAAGTTCTTGGTTTTTGGTGGTTTTATTTCTGTAGCTTGAACCTTTAATTTTGAAAGTTTCTCTAGATCTGTATAACTTCCTCTTAATTTTACTGCCAAAACCTAGATTTCTTAAGCATTATAAGTGAATGTATTGACTATTCCAATGAATGTACCTGCAGAAACCAATTCTAACAACAGATTTCTATGTATCTGTTGGAAAAGGTTAAAACTGATTAATATAACACTCGCAAGAAGGGTTGGCAGTATCCAGAGATTCATAGATATTCAATGCTTTGTTTACATATTGGCAACATGAAATAAAGATTTCCTTAATTTGTTACCTATTTACCCTTCCCCTTTCATGGACTGAATGAACACTTACAGGTATCATGTAAAGTTCTTCTTTTTTATTTTTCTGTATGATCTAAAATTCAACTGAATGCTTGCCCTGGTGTTTCTTCTTTAGAAAAATAAGTTCTCCACATCGATAATGCTATTCTTGTAAATATTTAGATCCCTCCGTTCTTTTAAATGATATATTATATAAAGGGTTTTTACAAAAATGAATTAGTGAGCAGTAGTAATTCTATAAACACTGCTTAAACTTAAAGTCAAAACAGTTACAGCTGGTGGAGAATCCTGAGGTAATTAACTTGATCAAGTTACATGAGTTAACAAACATTGCGATTACAAAATGACAACCTCAAAAACTTATCAAGTTTGAGTAAGTACTGCAATCTTTTTAATAAGATTCAAATTCGAGTGTGACCAAAAACCATGTCAGAGGATCTATATGTTTATCTTCTTGTTGAAGTTGAACTTGTTCTGAATTAAAGACAACAGTGCTGCTGAGGATCAGCTGGCCGTCGTTTTGTATATCAGTTTGAGACAATGATTAGACAACTGTAAAAAGAATCAAAGGACCATTGTACAGTGACAAACATCTGCACAAGAATAACAATGAGGAACCGAGCGACTTACCACAGCGCCTGTCAAATTTGGTCCCTCACAAATGTCAGCTGAATCAAAACAAAAACATTGAGGTCATGACGTCATTTGCTGTTAAACATAAACTTTGCAAACAATCAAAGAATCATGACAATAATGAAATTCAGATTGTGTTAACAGTCAAACAATATCAATTAAACTATCAGCTATGCAATCAAAATTCTTATTGACAAGTTTCTGATTTTTCCTGTTAATTGATCAATATCTCGAACGTAATGAGCTTAGTGAAAATATCAGAGCATGTACGAATACCGGAAGCGGAGGAAGTTGTTTTATTTCCGCTATTCTCGTTTACTCCCCGGAATGCAAATGGCGCACGGGATCGTAATTATAATGCGGAATTTGGCTTGTTAACAGCTATTTAGAGAGTACATTAAATCGGCAACTCGTTAAATGCAAAAATATATATTGTTTTAAAGTTTTCTGTCAGTTTTCAACGATTTTACGAAGTGTTTGAAGGTAAATGTCACAGATTTGTATCGTTGATGTTTTCGGTTAAGGGTTCCTATTTTCTTTTTCGTTCTAATTATATGAAAATCAACATGTACAGCGTATTCACAAGTGTGTATGAGATGATTTTAAAATAACAGAAATAACAATTAAAATTGCAGTTTCTCCTTTGTTTGTTTTCTATACACAACAGTCTACTCTTTCAGACCTTGCGAATGAACTAAATTTGTTTGTTGATCACGTCCGTTGAAAAAATTCAAAACGAGGCTACAGGACACGGCGTATTTTTCATTGAGGATAACGCAGAATTTTAACATAAAATCACGTATAATATTCCTTTATATTCCGTAAATATTTAGAAAAATATATAAGGTACAATCAGGAACTAGTTTGATCGCTCAAAATAGCACTTGATTAAAATGATCTTGTCCGGAATATTTATCTTAAACCCAGCGGATGCGTCGCCATTTTGATGCGGTCACGGGCTTTGCACAAAATTTATTGGAATATGTTTTGTAAAATAGAATATATAAAAGTAATGTCATGCAGTAATCATGGTTAGTTACGGACGTATATTCTCTGTTTTTTGCATATTTAATACCTCCATGTGCAGTACTTGTTATTTCTATTGCAAATAAGGGACATCAGTATTAAGGGGTTCAAATGGGGTTGCCGTTTAAGGGGCTCATTAGGTGACATATTATCTAATTATTTTGTTATATCATTGATGTCAATATTCTGTTTATTCTTTATTTAAGTGACTAATAAATTAATTAATAACAACTGAATGACATATTGATCTTGAGTAACATTTGATAAACTAAATAGCATATTAAAATAAACAACACAATGATTCAATAAAAATATATCATAAAATAATTTTATGATTCCTCAGATCAATACATATACACCTAGCTCTGGAAGAGTTCTTGATTTTCAGCTTGTGTTTTGGGGAAATTTGTAATGATATACGTGACTTAAACAAGTAAAAAGTATTAACATTTTGTAATCAATTATAAATTATTTGGCCATTATTTGACCTGCAATTGGTCTGTGTCATAGTTAAGATGATTAGATTTCCAAAAAAATTAACTACTCATCATTATTATAATGACTATTAACTATAGTCCTTCCTCTTTAGAATTTAGCTTTACATGTATTTATAAACTTTTTATAGGGCTCAATTAATCAAGCTAAATAGACAATTTATCAGTTGCATGAAATATTATTTCCACTTATTTCCAGTCCCAGCAGAAATATGCCAATCAATATGATTAAAAATATTTTAATGTAATATAATTATGACAAAATTGCCCCACTGTCTTAAGCTTTTGTCCACTGACCATGCATGGAATAAGGGTTGGCAGGTATTTCTTCATAATTAAACATATTTTGCTTGAATATAGCAACTTTAAAAGAGAATTAGGCATGAATTTAATGAATGCATACATTTTAAAAACGTGAGTATGATGAATAAACACTACATACAAACAACTGTTTTCAAACTATATTATACACAAATTTACGCATCTTTCAAATGTGTCTTCATTGTCAGTTCAGTTTAGTTGCTATTAACCAGTCAGTTTTCCTAAGAAATAATTGAGAGAGAAAATGACCCCCAAGGCACATTTAGGCAAATATAGGAGTAAAGTATAATGGGTGCATACAGTAATAATCTCTGACCAGTTAACGCTGCTCGCTCTCAGTTACCGTTGAAAAAAATATTTTTCAAAAAAATTGACATACTTATTCATAAATATAAAATAAAGGCTTGAATGAAAAAAAGCAAAAATCTAGGTAGGAATGCAGAAATCGATTGAAAAAGGTTGGGTTACACGGCACCGCTACAACTATATGTTCATATTGAAATTTCCAAAGCGCGTTTGAATAGGGGGGGGGGGGGGGGGCATTTCAATTTGTATTTTGGGGTATTTCTTTAAATTAAAGATATACGCGACATGAATTTATACGGAACCTTTAATATGGCCATGTATTCAAAACACGTTATTTACATACAGTTTGAAGAACTTTTATTTTTTACCAAAATCTGAGGGGCGAGCAGCTTTAAAGTCAAAAGAGTATAAAAACTGTATGTTATAATTTGGCTTCTTATTATGGTATTCTTGGCATTCACTAATCACTTTTGACCTAAAAAATGTGGAAACACTTTATAGGAAACTGATTTAGTGTTGAAAAAATAAAATGCAGTCCATGGTAACACTAGTATTTCCCTACTATATGCTAACCCTGCATGTATAGAATTAGTTTGCAGTTTGTCTGTTGACCACATGCAATCTAGTTGTGATTTAGTTGAAATCTATATTGCCTTTTGACCTTGATCTTTGACCCCAATATTATGAAGAAAAGTTGATTAGTGTATACTAATTTTTCTGTAGTCAATTGACATCACGAGTTGCTTATACAATGTGAGTGACTGTACTAGTTTATAAGGTAGCCCAAGGTTAAGGTTGCTGATTTGAAAGTGCTATTTTTAACTTCTCCCTGATTGAGTGTCATGGATGCAAGGGCCTCTACTGACCTAACAATTACTCTTTGAAAGAGAAATTTGGCAGTTTGTTCTAGAGGATAGGAGTATAGTGTTTTCTTTCCATTGAGGAACAATCTATGTGCCTGAAAATGATCATTCAATCTTACAGTTGAAAAAAGTGTCAAACTTCCTGGAGAAGAAATTTTTTTTTTTTATCCATTATGAGTACCCAGTAATGTATATACCAGTGTTTAAATGATAAAAAGGTCATGCATTAAATTTAAAAGAACTTAGTCCTGTTGCTGCGATCTATCACATAGTATAACATTGTATAATGAATACATAAAAATTGTAACACTGTACATTAAATCCGTTTCACTGCAAACAGCAATGTTTCTCATGAGTCTTTAAAATGTAATTCCTTTTCACTGTATAATAGCAAGGTGACATAGATATTGGATAATACCAGACAAGCATTTCCATAGCCAATTGGCAAAATTTTCCATTTGCTTGGAAATTTTGATTTAAAGGCCCATCACCCCATTAACTTTGGTGCTCTTTGTTGTAAAATAGACCATACATAACACACTCTATGAAATCAAAGACATACTGAAACTATGAAGTTCCATTTGCAACTACATATTGTAACTTCAACTAATGTAATTTCCTACATAGGATGTTAAACATAATGAATAAAAATTTTGACTGGGTGACATAAAACAGACTTAGACAGGTACCATTTCTTAGACTTGGGAACTGATGCCTACATATTTTTATATCAGTTTGTTTATTATGATGAACAGAATATATTGCAAATTTCGTAGGAATTTTTTTAACATCTGTCCTGTTATTGGGTGAAACTGACATGTCATGCTGCAGGTGGTATTGGTTTTTGAGGTTGATTATGGAAGCCTGCATTCTTGTCACTGAATCTTTGTTTTTAACAAGGTCACGTGACCCTTGTTTTAGTAGCCAATTTTGAAAACGACTCAGTGTTTGCCCCTGACAGTTTGAACAGCCATAGGCTTCACCTTTCGCCTGCAAAATAGATCGGCTTTTTTTTTTTCCGCGTTGGGACTGTGTTTGGGAACTTGGCTTAAAAATGGTTTAAAAGTCATTTCTGTTGGCTTATATATGTGTTGATGCTGTAAATCATCGAAGGCAAAATTCAATATATATTAATTACTATGCCATCAGGCAGTCATGTACACTTAATTAATTGATCCGCCAGTGTATAAAGCTCACGTTTACATATCAGCGACTGTGTAAACACAACTCATTCTGCAATTATAGAGCAACTAGAATTACAAACTTTAAAAAGTGTGTCCCTCTCTCCAATATCAGCCAGTAATACTTTTAAAAAGACAAACAGTGTATACATGTTTACATAAACATTGTTTCGAGGAAAGTTATCAATACGCAGTCTATCTTTAGATCGGCGATCACGTGATCAAAACTTTAGTATTTCATTTGCAACACGTACGTCCATTCATAAAATTTGAATGGTGCAAACCGATGAAAAATGGTTAGAGAACACTAAATATTTTGTGTAGCCTACTTAAGTTTCAAAGTATTATAGGCTCTAAGAATAAGCTTTGGTTTAATATTTAGCTTTTAAAAGGATTAGTTAAAGCGAATTAAAGTGTAAGGCTAATATACTAACACGGATGGTTATTTCTCCTTACCAACACAAAACGTGATCAAATGAAACTGGGGTGCGAACTGCCAATGTTCTGCTGAAAACTCAGCTGAAACTTTTAGGATAAGATATAATACATGTACATTCATTGATTCTATTAATTATTTTTCAAAGGTTATTTCGTTTGGCATCAGTTATAAGGTATGTCCCTTTCAGACAAAAATGCTGAATTTGCTTTCTTTTATGATTTCTGATCGGATATCACTGTCGTAGGAGTTAAAAGTACCTATATTTGGTCTGTTTATTAGGCAGCAAGTTTCCCTTACATCGTCCTAGAAAGTTCCAGTACTAGGCTCAGAATCTTCGCAAGCCACTGCCAACTTCCTTACAGAGACAAAGTCGGAGGTTACAGTGATTTCAAGTCGGCTAGTCTAATCACTAGACCATGGAGGCGGATCTGGTCGGACAGAATTATGAAAATAATGACCTGTATTATATCATATGTTTCACTTAAATTTTAGGTTTCATGAAAATTTCGTGAAATAATAGATGAGTAGGTGCTGTCATGTATTCCTGAAGGATGTGTCATAAACAAAGCTGGTTACCTACAGTTTATAGGAATGTATTTTACTTCGTCAAAAAGTCTCAAGCAAAACTATGTTTTTGAAAAAAATATTAAACAACAGCAACATGATGTGTTTTCAATGAACTGCAGGTCTGTGATTAAAATAAACGGATAGAAACCAAAATCAAGTTCTGTTAGCGAAGTATCACTCATTGGATGCAAGAAAAATTCCCTTGTGCCCAATTTTTCAGAGGACACCTGGTTGTCAGCACTTTCAGTGCTTTGATTAAATCTTGTAACAACTTTCACATCTTGTAAGAACAAGATTTTTAAAAAATTGCTGTCATGCCAACTCTCATTTCTTGTTATAACCTGAAAAATCTCATTATAACAAGCAAAATTTTTAACAACTTCAATATTCCTTGAAGCAAGAAAGAAATGTGGTCAGGAAGGTTCCTATGACTTTTTGTGTTATAGCCAAATTTTTCTCATTTCAACAATGTATGAATTATGTTACAATTTTATAAAGATTTTGTCTAGTTACATTCAAGATTTAGAAGTTAATTTATATATCTTGTTTGTTTCAAGTGCTATTCGGCACGATTAATCAGCAGTACTTAAAATTTTAAGTACCTTTTGCGATCCATGGCAGGTGACATCAAGTACATATGAGATGAATGACAACCACCCGGATAAGCGGTATTCACCCAACAACCGTCTAGGCAAAAAATGTTTAAAAATCTACTATGACACCTCTAAATGTTAAAAATACCTTGAATATACCGTTCTAAACTTAAATATACGTTACTAAAAACTAACTACACTATAAAACTACTAAAACAACATACTGTATTACAGCAAACATTACTAATCTACTTTTCTGTTTGTAGAGTGATCAAAATTGTGTATACAGCAATGCAAAGCCCACATCAGGCAAGGCTTCCCGGCAAATTCCGGGAGAATTAATGGCAGTTTAAAAGGACCTTTAGCGCACGTGCAACTCATGCACCACCCAGACTTCACACCGCATACCATACCCAAAATTACATTTAGTTTTGAAGTTCTTTTGAAAACCACACTTCCGTCAAGAAGTGCTTGTTGATTTAACAAATATCATTTGTTACAGACCATGATTCATTTTATGTATGAATCCGTAATGCAAATTTTCATCTTTTCATCAAGAATAAGGAGAGCTATCCTAGTCACCCGAGGGGGGGGGGGGGGGGTGGGGGGGGGGGGGGGTTCGGGGGGGTTTTTTAGGGGTAGGGGGAGGGGGGGTGGGGGATTTTGGAAATTTTTTTTTTGAACCTTGGCGTAACCACAGGAGGAGGTAATTCTATCAAGCATTTTGACAAAATTATGCCCCTTTTTCTACTTAGAATTTACGTTAAAGTTTGCGTACCAGCTCAAATATTTTCCAATTCAATTGTCATCTGGCTTTGAAACTTTGCACACTTGTTCACCATCATGCCCCCAACCTGTACACAGGAGGAGGTAACTCTATCAAGCCTTTTGACAGAATTATGCCCCTTTTTAGACTTAGAATTTACATTAAAGTTTGCGTACCACCTCAGATAATTTCAAAGTCCATCGACATATGGCTTTGAAACTTTGCACACTTGTTCACCATCATGATCTCAACCTGTGTACAGGAGGAGGTCACTGTATCAAGCTTTTTTACAATATTATGCCCCTTTTTAGCTCGACTTTTCTATGAAAAGGGGAGCTATCCTACTCGCCCGGCGTTGGTGTCACACCTTGGTTAAGTTTTTCGTACCACCCCACTTTATTTATGAAACTTACCATACTTCTTTACCATCATAACCTCCATCTACAGACAAGAGTACATAACTCTGTCAAGGTTTTTGACAGAATTATGGCCCTTTTTTTGACTTAGAAAGTGTATTGAGCTTGGTTAAGTTTTTCGTACCACCTCACTTTATTTCAAAACCATTGGAGGTATTGCTTTGAAACTAAGCATACTTGTTCCATCATGACCTACATCAGCAGACAAGAGTACATAACTCTGTCAAGGTTTTGAACAGAATTATGCCCCTTTTTTACTTAGAAAATACATTGAATATGGGTAAAATCCACTTACTGCCTTAACCCTTTGAAATATTGCTTTGAAACTTTGAATGCTTGTTTAGATCATTTCCCCCATCTGTAGGCAAGAAAAGGTAACTCTGTCAGGGATTTGTTTTAAAAATTAAGGCCCTTTATCGACTTAGAATCTTGGTTAAGTTTTTCGTACCAGTCCACTTTTTGACTAAACTGTTCGAGATATTACTTTGAAAGTTGGAATACTTGTTAACCATCATGATCCCAAAACAAGGGCAGGAGAAGGTAATTCTGTCAAGGATTTTATATGAATTATGGCCCTTTTTGACTTAGAAACTCAGTTAAAATTTTCATTCTTGTCCACTTGTTGAACTTAACCATTTGAGATATTACTTTAAAAGTTGGGAGTACTTATGTACCATCATGAGACCTATCTGTAAGCAAGAGAAGATAACTCTGTGAAAATGTTTCTTGATTTGTACTTAGAAATTCCTAGTTAAAGTCTTGTGTGCCCTTAACTGTCAAAGTTTTGTTTTATTGGCAAGCACTAAAAAGTCGAGCGCACTGTCCTACTGACAGCTCTTGTTTTACTTAGAACTTACGTTAAAGTTTGCGTACTACCTCAGATATTTTCAAATTCGATTGACATATGCCTTTCAAACTTTGCACACTTGTTCACCATCATGATCCGAACCTGTGTACAGGAGGAGGTAACTGTATCAAGCATTTTGACATAATTATCCCCTTTAGAGACTCATTTACAGTCAATCACTGAGAATAGTCGAGCGCGCTGTCTACTGACAGCTCTTGTTCTCTTTATAACAAGATATGAAAGTTGTTACAATGACATCGTTTCTCCTTGTGATAAAATGGGAAAGTTGCAAAATGAGAAAGTTGTTATAAAGACTTTTAGAATGTCAATCAGAATTCTTGTAGGAGCGTCAAATTATTATCGATGGTTGCTGGTACATGTATTATAAGCAAGAAGTTATGGTAGGCGGAGTGTTATATGCTAATTAGCAAAAGGCCTTGCTCATCTAAAATTGTGATGAGGTCTAGTATAAATGAAAGTGTTGCAATTCATGCATTCTTCGGGTTGGAGCAGGGGTCGTGTATTTTACATAGGGAAGGGATGTGCGATAGCCTTCCACTGATAGCTATTCAAATTTATGGTTTGACCGTGTGACATGGCAACCAGTAGCCTCCTATGTGAGAGTAGCAGTCTGGAATTCACACTGATGACTGAAAGTGGGGACTATGTTGCCACAAAAGCTAGCCATGGATAACTGACATACAGTATTAAACCTGCATTACAATTTATTTTACTTCAGAGAGTAAAATTTCACTGAGAAGAAAATGAATCCCCAGCAACAGACAGGGGAACCCCCATTGAAGAAGCAAAGGTCAGACAGTGCAGAAGATGTGGGGATAGTTGTATCACATGACCCTGTTGTCCTGGCAACAGCACCACTGACTTTACCTACTGTTGTGAGCTCAACACTCTTAGACTTAAATGATGCATCAGGTATATATTGTCTTTGTGTATTGTATTTAAAGAAAAAAACCAACGTGTAAATGATAAGTTCTACAAGCTCAGCTTTTCTTTTGTAAACGTTGAATTATTTCACTAAACCAAGATTACAATTGATCTCACATGCTGACCTGAGCCAGTTTAATGGAACAAGTGTACACCGTGATGCTTCTTTCACATGGTCTGTTTTCACATGGCCTGTAAACACTGGCTCCACTTCCCTTTCGAGGTGAATGGAAAAAAGATACTTTAGAGTTGGCGCTAATGACCTGAACAGGACAAAAAGTGTAAAAAAAGCGTAAGGGGATTACTTGATTTACTCTGTAACAAATTTATGCCTTTTATTTGAAAACAGGAAAAATTTTGTTGTGCTTTTGAATATTTGAGTATGCTGTAATGGAACAGCGACAACTGTGGATAATGTCTCAAGAGTAGTGTATAGATCTAGTTAAAATGAATTCTTATATGTCACCATGTTGCTTACCTTTGTCAGACATTGACTTTATTTATGTTCATTATACCCCTTCAAAACAGAGTTTTCAGTGGTATACTGGAATCGCCCTGTTGGTCAGGCAAGCAGTCGGTCGACTTTCAAAATTCATAGAACATAGGTAGTTTTTGAAGAAAACTCCGACTTCAGTTTTAAAGGGATCGTAATGAATGTGTAATATACACATAATCACCATCAGTAGTAGATGATATTACGCAAGAGATTTTGTGTGTATCTAGTAAGTTATTGCAGAGTAATGCCCTTTTGAACTTAGATACTTCCTGTGACATACCACCATGACCAACTACGCTATTATTACTATTAATTTGTGACAAAGTGCCATTGTGGGGGCATTTAATCAAAAGTGATAGCATTAGTTTATCCATGTACAGGGAAAGGAAAGGTGCTCCAGAGGGGGACAGTGGCAGTGACCAGTGGGAATGTACGACCCAGCCTTCAGCACCATACGCTATCTGCAGATCAAGTGAATAAGGTGTGTATTGGCTCTAGTTTGTACTTCAGACTCACCTTGTACTCTAATAAAGGAAATTGTGAAACTGTTCATTAATCTTAAAACCATTAGGCATAGGATCCTCCGACTTCATGGACAGGTTGATCTTAACCAGTAGGTGACCTCTTTTTATGTTCAGGTCACTGGGTCAAAGGTTAAGGTCAGATCTTTAATTTTCAATAACTGGAGAACCATTAGGCCTATGACATTCAAACTAGGTAGCCAGGTTGGAGTGATATATTAAAGGCCATCATAGCCCTCTTGTTTGATTTACTTTGCAATATTGATAGCATCAATGATATCAAGTGTTTAACCACCATAAGATAGATATGTACGTGTAACATAGCCTTTATAATGTGCTGTATATCTTCAAATGGTCAGTTAAAGATTTCTTATCCATATCATAATTACTCACCAGTTCTTCCAGTACTGTACAGTTTCTGTTACCTAAACTACATAATAGAATGTTTTTGTTGAATTGTGAAAATGTGGAGTACATGCACCTTAAACCTGTGCTTGTGTGCCAATTTGCTATGTCTACCACATATTTTAGGACATTGTCACATTTTTAGCTCACCTGAGCTGGCTCAGGGTGAGCTATTAGGATCGATGATTGTCCGTTGTCCGTCCACATTTAGTTAGTTAACACTCTAGTGGTCACATTTTTGCCTCAATTGTCACGAAACTTGGTCAGGATGTTTGTCCCAGTAATTACTCGGACGAGTTCGATTATGGGTCATCTCGGATAAAAAAACTAGGTCACATGACCCAAAAATAGAAAAATCTTGTTAACACTCTAGAGGCTACACTTTCAGTCCAAATATCCTGGCAATTTGTTAGAAAGGTTGTTTGGTTGATTTCTAGCTCAAGTTTTAATATGGGTCACCTAGGGTCAAAAACTAGGTCACACAGCCCAAATATGGAAAAACCTTGTTAACACTCTAGAGGTAACATTTTCAGCCCAAATATCCTGGAAATTTGTCAGAAAGGTTGTTAAGATGTTTTCTAGCTCATGTTCGAATATGGGTCATCTGGGGTCAAAAACTAGGTCACACAGCCTGAATATGGGAAAACCTTGTTAACACTCTAGAGGTAACATTTTCAGCCCAAATATCCTGGAAATATGTCAGAAAGGTTGTTTCTATGATTTCTAGCCCAAGTTCGAATATGGGTCATCTGGGGTCAAAAACTAGGTCACAGAGCCCAAATATGGAAAAACCTTGTTAACACTCTAGATGTTACATTTTCAGCCCAGATATCCTTGATATTTGTCAGAAAGGTTGTTTTGATGATTTCTAGCTTAAGTTCGAGTATGGGTCATCTGGGGTCAAAAACTAGGTCACACAGCCCAAATGTGGAAAAACCTTGTTAACACTCTAGAGGTACCATTTTCAGCCCAAATATTCTGGAAATTTGTCAGAAAGGTTTTTTCGATGATTTCTAGCTCAAGTTCGAATATGGGTCATCTGGGGTCAAAAACTAGGTCACACAGCCCAAATGTGGAAAAACCTTGTTAACACTCTAGAGGTACCATTTTCAGCCCAAATATCCTGGAAATTTGTCAGAAAGGTTGTTTCGATGATTTCTAGCTCAAGTTTCAATATGGGTCATCTGGGGTCAAAAATTAGGTCACAGAACCCAAATATGGAAAAGCCTTGTTAATCCTCTAGAGGTTACATTTTCAGCCCAAATATCCTGGAAATTTGTCAGAAAGGTTGTTTCTATGATTTCTAGCTCAAGTTGCAATATGGGTCATCATGGGTCAAAAACTAGGTCACAGAGCCCAAATATGGAAAAACCTTGTTAACACTCTAGAGGTAACATTTTCAGCCCAAATATCCTGGAAATTTGTCAGAAAGGTTGTTATGATGATTTCTAGCAACTTTGTTAAAGCAGTTGTACTCGGATGAGCGATAAAGGGCCATCATGGCCCTCTTGTTTTAGGACAGAATCAGTAAAAAACTGAAATTGATCGTTATATGCAATATACATGTAGATGTAACTGTACAAATAAATATATGCATCTTAAATTTAGACTCAGCCAGGACAAAGTGCCAGGATTGCAGTGACCACTCCTCAGATAATAACTGGACCACAGTATGTAAGTACCACCCTCAACATTCTGAGAAGTCCATAGAATGTAACCAGTCTGTCACAATTGGAATATTTGATTATACTTCTTATGGTATGTTTAACAATTATGACAAAATTACAATTAGAAAAAAAAACACATCTTTTTAAACAAAGCAAATAAGGCAGGAAATAATTTCCCATGATTGGAAAAGACCCATCTGTTGCAGCATCCAAGCTGTGCTGTCCTAAGTATAATACACTCAAAAGTTGTATAGCTTTTAAGGTGAAAATAGTATTTAAAGATATTGTCAAGATTTCAAAACATTTCTGATAATGTAGTCAAACATGTAGGAGTATCTGACTAGGACGTATTTTATTTATATCATTCTTTGGAATGCTGAGGTGAGTGACTTAGATCATCTGGAAAATGAATAATAAGAGTATCCTTTCACGATTGTAAGTGAAAATTGTCTTTATATTGATTATTTGAAGTGTAAGAATTACATTACTTTCTAACAGATTCCTATACAGCAGAGCTGGACGTCAGATGGAAAAGTTACCCTTCAGTTTGCCTCAGGTAACTATGGTAACCAGCCTAAATCCCCAGTGACACCACCTTCAGGTGTGACATTGACCTCAGCTGGGGTTCCAAGGTTTCCTTCACCCCAGATCATCACCCTTCCAGCAAAAACCTCATCATCCACCACCCTCAGTGCTAAACAAATCAAACCCACTTTGACTGTATTTGATGCAAGAAATCTGCAACCAGTCCAAAGAGGGATACAGTCTGATGGAGGCAAGCCAGCGGAACCAGTCAAACTAGGTCCAGGGCAGACACAAATAAGTTTTCAAGTACCGCTGAACTGGAATTCACAAGGATCAAAATCATTACTAGATAGCTCTAAAACTGTATCTTTGGTGTCCTTGAATCCTTCAGACACTAATGCAAGATCCCTACTACAGAGTAACGAGACTCTGACATCACAAAGTTGTGTATCTAGTGTCACTGTTCCCAAGGTAACATTGTCAGCAGCAACAAACACTTTACCAAAAACTTTCATACCTGCGACTAATAAAGTGTTCAGTAATTTGGGTACAGGCCCAGTGATTTCACAGACTTCTACAGGATTGATAACAGTCTCAAAGCCGGGTCAGAGCCCATCAATAGCCCGTATTGCAAAAGGAAGCTCTTTTATGATAAGTAACAAACAGTACACGATAGTTCCATCAAGTTCCCCTCCAGTGGTTACGCAACTTGTGAAAACTGAGAAACTTAACAAAGGAAAAGTGACAATGGCAGAAGCCCAGATCATGTTACCTACAGGACCTGCAAAAATCTCTTGGCCCCTTCAGGCACAGACCACCACTGCAGACAGTAAGCATATTTTGATAACAACCCCAGTTAGTAAAACCAGTCAGCAGATTGGGGGGAAACTACCAAATACAAAAACACAATTGCTTGTCACAACCAGTGACTCCAATGGCAGATCACCAAATTACTCTTCCGCCATTCCTACTGCAAAAGTTGTGGAAGTTGGGTCCCCTAACAAAATTATTATGGCGTCAGGAAACCCAAGTTTTGGACAAAAAATTAGTGTTCCTGTTAAGACAAGTATAATTCCAGCTCAGAAAAACTGGGAGTTAGTGAAACAGAGTTCTCAGTTGATGCCAAAGAAGATGAGTAAATCTCCTACTGTAGAGGGTGCTGCAAATAAAACTGTAGATTTAGAAGAAATGCAAACTGTAGAGTCAAAATCAGTTACAGATTCAAATTCAAAGCAGGCTTATGATAAAGCTGAAATAAGTGCTAAGACAGGTGAACATGTTGATCAGTCTCTTAGTAAAACTGAAAGGGAAGGATTTAACTCTAGCATGAAACTTGAAAGTAAAGATAATGCAAATCCTAATGAACAGAAACAAAATGAGGACAGTGATGATAGTGTTGAAATTAAAATAGACACTTTAAAAGATACAGCAGAGGATATGGAAGTGGACAGTGTCAATTTAGATACGATGAAAGATGACACTGGTAAGGAAGATGGAACAGAAAAAAAAGAAGATTTCAATCCAGTAGATGCTATGACATGGAAGAACGGAGTTGGTGAGCTACCAGGCAGTAGCTTGAAGGTTAGTCACTGCTTGGTATATGTATACACAAATGCTTTAACCATTATTATGCTAATTTTCTGAAATTGATTTGTCTAACTTACAATTTGGATAGTACCATTGTTAAATCTCACACTCACTGAATGTTTTCTGACTGAGTAGTGAACAGTCAAGATCATGATTAGAGTGTAGGCTGATCATGATCTGCACTGGTGACAATGCCACCAGCCTTGTATGAACTAAATAGCTTGTTTCAGATCAAGGTTCTAGTAACTCCAGTTTAGAATTTTATCATTATGTTAAACTGTAGTAATACTAGTATGTAAGTAAGGGGTTAAGTCAAGCTAAAAAAGAGAAACTGCTTCAGTCATTACTTCAAAGAAAATAAAGGTACTTTACTTGCAGTTAGTAGATGACGGTAGGCAGGTTACAGTCTGATCTAGGTCACATGACTATCTGGAAAGATTCCGATTGGTTCAACTTTTATAGAACTATAGATGAGAAGGCAGAGATGTATGGACTTTGTTGTGTTTTTTTTCTCTCTTTGTCAACATATTGTGTATTCCATTTTCAGTTTCATGTGAATGACTTGGGCATGCTAGAAGTTCTTAATGATGGTCTTGAATGTAATGAAACACTTAACACAAGTGATGAGTTAGATCAGACGGAAACCACAAATAATAACAAAAACTCAGAAATAAAAACAGAAAAAGAAGTTGAAAAAGTTGATACCGGCATTAAGCAAGGTAAGAAACTGAATTTTATACAGTGCTGTCATACTCATAATGATTTTATTTACAACAAGCAAATGCTATAAGTGATCGGCTTTTCACAGTGAACTTTAAACTCAGGGTGAGCTGTTAGGACCAATCACTATCCAACATACCTTCTAGCTGTCTGTCCACCATTTTCTTCAAATGACATCTCTGAAACCACATGGCCAATGTTGATGAAACTTTGCATGGACATATCTTGCATGAAGCTCTATTAAAGGCGTCAAAGAACTCCATTCCATGCAGAACTCTGGTTGCTGTGGCAACAAATAGGAAAAACTTAAAAATCTTCCCTGAAACCACAAGGCCAAGAGTTTAGATGTGCAGTGTGTAGCACTGCACTGATTGTTGACTGTATTATAGCCAGTGGTAGCCAAGTGAGCGATATAGGGCCGTCTTGGCCCTCTTGTTTATACTAATTAATTATTCATTCTTTGATTTAAAACAAGTTCTTACAAGGTGTAGTAAAGTCTTATGGTTCTGGAGACTCCTTCATGTTTCCAAAGTATTTCTTGTGTTTTAATTGTCTTACAATAATACCAAAAGGCCATTTTAAACAATAATCTAACTTAAGAGAAACCATCATCATGTGAAAGTGGTTGTTGATGATTGTGTGTTTGTTCCAGAATCCTCTAAAGAGGTCACTAACAAGGATGAGATCAGTCAATGTGCTTACTGTGGGGAATATGGCTTCACTACAGACTTCTACAAAGATGGCCGTTTCTGTAGTCAGACATGCATTAGTGCATTCGAAAGCAAGTAAGAAAATCTAAGCATATAGCATAGTATATATAGAAGTAGCTGTTGATTAGCTCCCTTCCTGTAATACTGTGTCAGTACTTATGGTTTATTTTTACCTTTATGTTTAGGTGAACTTCACAAAATGGTCAGTTGTTCCAGATATCATCATTATTTTTTTTTTTTTTTTTTTTTTTTTTTTTTTTTTTTTTTTTTTTTTTTTTTTTTTTTTTTTTTTTGAAATAGGATAGTAATTCAGGGATGGTATCTGTTTCTTACTTAAGTTGATTACTTGCAGAGTAGCAGGACAACACTTAAAGATCATTTATCCTGTCTTTTAGACCATCTGTATGTCCATCACTCTGTACTTAAGGCCATACCTAAATTGTGTTTCGGGTCTCCTTTTAAAAAAAATGAGGGTCAATTTAGTTTGACGGCAGAAAAAAAAATGTGATTTTTTTACAGGGCATGTCTTAGTTACTGCTATTGTAATCCAACAAAACTATATCTAAATGCAGAACAATGCAGGGAAGTAAAATATGTATCACGGATGACTATCTTCAATAGTTATCTCCCTTTAAAACACTGTCTTTATTGCAATGAATGTATAATGTATATTGTAATTGACTTTCCTTGTGATTTTATATCTGTTGGCTGGTGACACATGTTTCCAATGGAAAAGTAGGGTCATGTGTTGACCCCCCTCAGTGCTTTACAAAAATAGATTACATTGACTGCAGATGCTTGCCTAAATGTACAGATTATTGTAAACTTTAAAACAGTTGATGATCCTTTAAGAATATGTTTGTAAATACTTACTACCTATCAAGCTGCATCAAGACAAGCCATCAAATTAAATCGGGTCAAATGTGTCATACAATGTTGCTCAGTAAAAAAAGCAAGAAAAAGGAAATCTTTCAGAATAGTCCCAAAGCCTCCTGTATCTTTCTCTTCTTTCCTTGTTTGCCAGCTGTGCACATGTGACAGCAAGTCAGCAATTAGAACTTTGAAATAATATTAATAAAACAGTTAATAGCCAATATATGATCCAAGTTTTGCAAACTGTCTCCGTCACATCTGTGTATCAAGCTGTCTACATACATGTACATTGGTCATGTATATCAATTATTTATTTACATTTTAATTTGCACATTCTTTTGAAAAAAGCTGTGATTCCTACTTTTTCTAACAGATTAGTGTTGTATTTAAATATTGTTTGTTACTACATGTATTACAAGAAAAGAATAGGAAAAAAGATGCTAAAATAATAATATTAGTGCAAGGAATATATCTAATAGAATGGTATAGGTAAAATTTTAACAGATAGCATGGATAGTAGTTGAAATGTTATACTTAACTTTGATATAGAAAGATATGGTTCTTTTCTGTAAAGGCTTTTATTCACTAATTAATTGGGTTTTGGGAGGAGTCACATTAAGGAACAGTTCTAGTTGTGTCAATTAAATACTGGGTATGTGCATCTCTAACATGCATGTTATTAATATGTAAAAGAATGACAGAGCTAACTTTACCATGTATTTGGAAAAAAATTGATTCTATCATAGTTTCATATTATGTACATGTATAGCATTGTATATAAAATTATAGTTCCTTTTTCTTGTTCAAGAATAACATGATGAATAAAACAAAGAGTGGAATTTGATTTTTGCTAGTTATATTACATGTTATTAATGAATTAATAAGTACAAATTGCTCCCATTAAATAATACTACACTGCTGATTGTGGCCTATATTCAACAGTTCAATTTATCAATATTTCAAACAACATGTCACAGTAGTTAAAGTCAGTGTAACATCCACGTCAGTTATAATAGATCATATTTTGATATCAGTAATTGCTTCTGTGATTCAAATGTTCAATATTGCAGTTGTATAATAAATTGTTGTTTCCCATAACAAGAAAATGTATTTAGTAAGTACATACGCACTTGATAAAATAGAATTGTTGCTATAAGAAAGTGTAAAGTTAAAATAGAAGCTAAATATGTTTTTGATAAAGTAGAGTTGTTGCTATTAGAATTAAAGTTTAAAGCTTGAATATTTCAGTACAAGCTAAATTTGTTTTTTGAGTACTCAGTGAACATGGAAAAAACAAGGATCATGTCAAAGCATTTTGTATTTCATGTGTAATTATTGTTGTGTATATTGTAGACATATGAGAGAAGTGAAGAAACAGGGAACCATGTCTAAAATGATACTGAACATGAAGAAAGGAAAGAAGAAGCTGCTACTTAAAGATGGTGTCCGAAAAGGGGGGGGGACAGAGATGTGAAAACAGATCTGCAAACACTAGGTAAACAAATGGGTTTCATATCCCTATGGTTTTGTGTGCATGATGCTTCATAGGATTTTGTTAACTTTTTTATATATTTTTTTCATACCTGTGAAACCTACCGATTCTTGTGGTATACTACTGGATTTCAAAGAGAAAAATAATCTCCCGGGGGGCCGGGGGAATTATGAATGCAAATGGATCTTTATGGTTTACCCAGGGATGTAAACAAAGTATTGACTGGTTTTCCAATTGTGCAGTCTGATTGTCAATATTTCAATTAAATCATATACCAGTCTGCTCCATGTGCCACCTATGTTTATTGCTTGTCTCATTTTTTCCACATTTTATGATGGGGATTAAATTGTTAATTGGGTCATTACATAATGGATATTGCAAGTAGGCAGAGAGGAAAACCTAGTTCATAAAATTAATTAATTACAGGATGTAAACAGATCAGACAAAAGGTACAAAAAGAAGGCTGGAAAATAAAGATGTATAACTATTATCTTGCAATATTTCTAGATCGATTTTCATTTTGTATTTACAATTTAAGAATTCATGATTACCAAGATACTATTTTAGATATATTTTTTATTTCTGTAATTATGCATATTTTAAAATCTTACTTTCACTTTACGGAAAATATATTGCGAACAGAAATGAGATTTAAAAGCTATGATTAAAACAAATGGTTAACAGTTTTATGTCATGTGTGACTATGTAGCTTGAAGCGCATGGCTTAATCCAAATGCAACCAATCCCTCATTTTTAGGACAAATCTCCTCATTCTCTGGTTCACGTATACTTTACCATTGTTTCAATTCTGTTTTATACTGAACTCAAAATGCTTCTTTTCTTAAATTCAAGCTACAAGAAAAGTGTTGCCATAGATTTTGCATTCATTGTGACATAAATTGGAGACTTGTCCGAGACTACAAAATGTTTAAAACAGTGGCTTTATGTTTCAGGTAAAAAATCAAAGGCATTTGTATGGACACGCTACCTTGAGCAGGAGAAGGCAGTGGAGGCACCAGCTAGACTCTTCAAAAATGTGAGTATTTAAGTAAATATAAAAGCTTAAATGAAGATGAATTAAAAATAATTAAAGTTATGTTTCCATGTACACTTGGAAACATTACTCTGGCTGTCAGTCAGTTTGTTTGCAATTTTATGTGGCCAGCGTATATTTTACTCAAAGAAACCGTCATCTTGCTCACACTGCAAAATATTGACAGCATTATAACTGTGAAGGTTTTGTGTATGCATTGGTGTAAATAACTCTTCTTAAACATCATTTTTTGGAAAAAAAGTGTTAATTCAAAAGTTTGCTTATTAACTTTGCCTTACAACCTTAATTGAGAAAAGGTTTGTTGTTATATGCCTTGAGGCCTAGGATGTTACATTAACAGCAATCAAAAAGACAGAATGGTTCTACACCATTCATAAACACTCTAGCCGATTCACTAGCATATTGCTGTAGACACATATCTTGTCTTTTTTTCAGCCATTTCCAGCTGTGAAGAACAATTTCCGTGTAGGAATGAAACTTGAAGGTGTGGATCCAATGCACCAATCAAAATTCTGTGTACTGAGTGTTGCAGAGGTCAGTGGGTTCAGAGTACGGTTGCACTTTGATGGATACTCTGAGTGCTTTGACTTCTGGGTGGATATAGATTCACCATTCATATTTCCTGTTGGATTCTGTGAGAAAAATGGCAAGACCCTCCAACCACCTAAAGGTATTAAAATTGTTTTTATATTATTTAGACCTCACATACCTTTATAATAATTATATCAGTAAATTTTCATTTATGAAGCTTGTTGATAGTGCCTGTATTTTATGGAAGAACAACCAGATGAACATTGCAGGCTTAGAAATTACATATAATTTTTCAATTGCGTTATTTTAGGAAGCAATGACCTAACAATAAAATGTACAAAAAAGTGTTAACCTTTCTTTTAATTAAAACACTGATAAAACTTTAACTGTTTACAGGTTTCTCAGTGGATGAGTTCTCGTGGACGTCATTTTTGAAGTTGACCAAAGGTGTACCTGTACCTAAATCTCTCTTCTCCAATCAGCCTGTACAGGTAGATTTTAAAAATGTTTTGCTAAAACATAAGGGCTCAGGACAACAAGAAAATTGCAGGTCCGGACCAGTTTTCTACTTGTCAGACCGATTCACATGTAATATACCAAGCAGAAGAATTTCCATATATTTCATAAACGGACTGAATATGAAGCCCTATTAACGAGTGTGTTTGTGTATTCGCACCTACCAATACCCCAAATAAATGTGTCAAGATCATTGCCCGCTTTTGCTAATCAGTCTTACATGACCAATATTATTGCCCCCAATAGGTGGTGATTGGCCAGTCTTGACTGAGAAGAGATTTTTTAATTTCCTGAGCCCTGTTACTAATGGTTTGGATCTTTCTTCTAGTAAACATAACTCTCTGCATTTTCAAGCTTTTATAAAATGAAATTTACCTTTAACCATGAAGTGATAAGTGTTGGAATAATTTGGATGTTTACCTTCATACTATAAATCATTTGAATGTATACCTGCAGCTTCAGCAATAGGGCCTATACAAGAGCAGTGACCTGGCATAACACTGGTTAGGTCAATCAGATACCAGCAAATAAGTTGAAATAGAAAATTAATAATTTCTTTTAAATTCTGATAAATTATTGACTAAATCTTTTTTCCGACCCAATTATCTAAAAATACATAGTTTCCACCTTGTTTGCTGACCTCCTTAGAGGGGCATACCAAATGCGCTGGATCTTACCCCAGTCATGAAATGAATGCGTTGGCGATGAAGCGTATTGCCCCATTGTGATGGTAATTTTCTTAATATTTTAAAATGTATTATTATTTTGCAGTCTGTCACACCAAATCTATTTCGTGTTGGGAGCAAGCTGGAGGCAGTAGACAAAAAGAACTCGTCTTTAATCTGTGTAGCTAGTGTAGCAGATACCCTCGGAGATAAAGTCCTCATACATTTTGATGGCTGGGAAGATAATTATGATTACTGGTGTGATATGACATCACCAATTATTCATCCAATCGGATACTGTGAAGAAAATGAGCTTGTACTGTCACCACCACGAGGTCTGTACAAACAGTAATTGTTTTAAAAAATGATATTTTGAAAATACATGTATTTGCCTTTTCTGCCTTTTATTTGACCAAACTTTCTGTGTTAGACACCAAACCTCAGATTACATGTTTTGTTTACAAATGTATCGCAGCACTGTTAAACCAAAATAATCAGCCATCAATTAGCAAAATTTGTACATGTAGGTAAAAGTTTATCGGTGATTAATGACATTTATGTAAAGTTGCATACATTATGATTATTCTTAAACGCTACATCCAAAGAACTTATAAAATTACACCATGATTAGCATTGTTCACATCCACTTTGGCCCCAGGGTCAAATTGAAAAATTTGAGTGGGTGATTTACAAAAAAATGCTTTTGTGAATTTCAGACTGGAAAGATGTAAATGCATTTACATGGGAGAAATTTTTAAACAAAACAAAATCACAGCAAGTGCCTGCTAGAGCTTTCAAACCTGTAAGTAAATCATTGTAACAGAGAAGTGTCAGTTAGAGCTTTCAAACCAATAAGTATGTCCTTTTGACAGAAAAGTGTCAGATAGAGCTTTCAAACCAATAAGTAAGTGCTTTTGACAGAAGAGTATCAGATAGAGCTTTCAAACCAATAAGTAAGTGCTTTTGACAGAAAAGTGTCAGATAGAGCTTTCTTTTGACAGAAAAGTGTCAGAATAGAGCTTTCAAACCAATTAGTAAGTCCTTTTGACAGAAAAGTGTCAGATAGAGCTTTCAAACCAATAAGTAAGTGCTTTTGACAGAAGAGTATCAGATAGAGCTTTCAAACCAATAAGTAAGTGCTTTTGACAGAAAAGTGTCAGTTTAACAGATTTAATGCCACTAAATTACCAACACTGGAAACTAGTTGCCGACTTTTAGGCAATGAATATTTTGCGTTCAGAAAGTGTTTGACAATGCAATGCACTTGAGAATAATGTTTCAATTGAACACTCATTGACAGCTTCTTTTTTCCAGAGGCAACCTGTTGCGTTTGAACAAGGCATGAAAGTTGAAGTTGTAGATAAACGTAACTCTCTGCTGGTCAGAGTGGCTACAATACAGGAGGTGGAGAATTACATGGTGAGAATACACTTTGACGGCTGGTCCGACTGCTACGACTATTGGCTCGAAGACGACTCACCAGATTTACATCCGCCTGGTTGGTGTGCCAAAACGGGACATCCTCTTGTTCCACCTATCAGTAAGTTTCCTGTTAGTGATAGAAAAGCTTAAAAATTGTTAGGAAATGTTTAATGGTTTACATATTAAGATAAAACAGTTGGAATAAGCAATCTCAGACACATAGACTGACTCATACACTCGAGTATGTTGTTTTAACAAGAGATTCCTGTTTCACACAGTTAAACATGGGCACACAGGGAGTTAAGCATGATTTTGTAAAAAATCTTAGGTAGATATATGATATTTGATTTTATTTGAAATGAAATTAAAGTTACACAACTGTGTCTTTGTGTGTTTCAGCTCCAGCTGATTTAGTAGTGACAACCGGGCCTGGTGTTTGCCCAACACCAGGTTGTAAGGGCATAGGGCACATCAAAGGGCCAAAATATTCGGGTCATCACAGGTAAGGAAAAAAATATTAGTTATTCCAGAGATATAGTACATGTTTATTGATATCTACATCAGTGTATATCACAGACATGTGTATATTTATACCCTCGGAACGAAGTTTAGGGGGGTATATAGGAGTCACCCGGTGGTTGGTTGGTCGGGCGGTCTGTTGCATTTTCCTTGTCCGGAGCATAACTTGAAAACTACTTGTTAGAATTCAATACAACTTCATACAATGATCAAGCACATTAAGAGGAAGTGCAGTGCACAAGAACTATAACTCCATCTTGACTAATTACAGAGTTATTGCCCTTTGTTAGTTTTCCTTGTCCAGAGCATAACTTGAAAACTACTGGTTGGAATTCAATACAACTTCATACAATGGTCAAGCACATTGAGAGGAAGTGCAGTGCACAAGAACTATAACTCCATCTTGACTAATTACAGAGTTATTGCCTTTTGTTAGTTTTCCTTGTCCAGAGCATAACTTGAAAACTACTAGTTGGAATTCAAAACAATTTCATACAATGATCAAGCACAATTAGAGGAAGTGCAGTGTACAAGAACCATAACTCTATCTTGAGTATTTACAGAGTTATTGCCCTTTGTTACTTTTCCTTGTCCAGAGCATAATTCGAAAACTACCAGTTGGAATTCAATACAACTTCATACAATGGTCAAGCACAATGAGAGGAAGTGCAGTGCAACAATATCTATATTTTAGTTATTTTTGCAAAGTATTTTGTTACTACGAACTTCATCAGTTTATAAAGCAGTCTTTCAGGGGTATTAATCACATTTAGTGATAGGTCTAGTTTAAATTTGAATATCAGTTATTTTGGATTGCATCTTAAGGGAGTTACACTACTTCAATTAGTAAGGTTAGCGTTTTGTTGAAACTTCATTATACTCCAAGAAATGAAGGTTAAGTTTTTACATGTATTTTTGAAAACATTACATACACTATTATCACTATTTTTTAGTGTTCTTTTGTCCTATGAGTACTGATTTGGCATATCTTTATTGAATTGTTTTCCTATACTTTATTGAAGTGGTGATGTATTCAAAGTGTAACACAGTCCATTATATGATTATCTATATTGGTATATTTTCAAGACATTTTGTATGTATATATATTACAGTACATTTGGGTGTCCTTATTCTGATATCAACATGAACAAGGAGTCAGTGCTTGGGGACAGACTGAGCTCTGTAACCATCCGTTCTGATGAGACAGGATTGAGACATGATGACCATAGAACTTCTCCAGACTCAAAGTAAGACTTCATCCACATGTGCTTTAATTAATCATTTAACACCATCACAGTTATATGTAGTAATGAGGAACACATTCTAACATAAAATTTGCCACTGTTCTCCATTGCATATAAGTATTGTAATCTATTTGAATGATGGACTTTCACAAGATTGATCTGTGTTTCTCCACAGCACAGACTGATTAAAATATGATTGTGAAGTAAAACAGATGGAAACAATTTCTTCAACCATGTTGTTCCCACCACACATAATTTCTCTGTCTATGCCCTCTTTAAAGTTTTGGCATATTGTACACTTGCACCTGCCATGTAACATTAAATTCATTGCAAAAAAAGCAGGCAGAGCAAAGTAATGTAAGAGGAAAAGGCTTAAAGTGACTTGTTATAAATTGCTCGAGAGGTTTCCAATTAGACTTGATGCAACTCTGCATTGATCTTTCATCAATTAGTACACGCAGGTCAGCTTGTGCCAGTAACTTGATTATACTGGCAGCCATTTTTGTCTTTCATATCTTTGATTTAGAAAACCTTAAGAAATCAATGAAAACAGATTAGATTAATGATCAGGTAACCCGATTTCAGAAACAACCTAGAAGGACCACAAGGTGACATACCAAAGAAACTTGGCAGAGGAAGGAAACCAAAGTATGTATCATAAACAATTGGATTGTGACAGTCAGTATTGAGTGGTAATATTGTCAGACAGTATATACTTTGAAAAAGAATATTGTAAATAAAAATGATCTTAATTAGTACATAAGCTATTAGAGGCATCTGTGTTTCTTTTTTTTTAGAGAGTAGTTGTTGTTTTTAAGCAGAAATACAAGTTGTTTTGATGATTTCAGGAGTTATTATGTAGCACTAGAAGAACAGAAGGCAGCAAGGGAAAAAGAACGCTTAGAAAAAGGTAACGTAATTGTAACCAAAATATTTTATTCATAGATTTTAACTGCTTTATTACATTCAAATAAGTATAATGTACACAGTGAAATGAAGGTAGGAACAGAAGTTCGTATAAATAGGATAACATTTGAAGTTGCTTTCAGAAGCTGAAAAGCAAGATCTCTTCTACGACTAATCAGACCAAACTGGAATTTTTATCTGTGTTTAAAAAAAATGGGGTCCAGGTTATTGGAGAACTGTAAATGGAATAACCTTATTTATTGCAGAAGAAGCATTGAGACAGGGCATTCATAATTCAGTGTTCACATCCTCTATGATCTCAACTCCAAAACCTGATGTGCCATTGTGCTGGGAACACCATTGTAAGTTGTTGCCAGGGGTTACCAGTATCCGTGGTAACGATGTCACCAAATGGACCATAGATCAGGTTGCAGCTTTCATAAATACACTACCAGGCTGTGAAGAACAGGCAAAGCTCTTCAGAGAGGAGGTATTATTTTGATACTTTAGATAATGTCTTCTTTAAGCATACAGCACCATGTATAAAAACAGTTAAAAGCTTGAAGTGTGCCCAAAGGACACATTTGCTCCCACTTCAATTCTGTTTAAGATATTTACAACAAAATTTGAAAGCAGGTCATTTATCATTTTTTATGCACTAAGGTACAAGCCATAAAGCTGCTCTCTCACTGAGTGAAACTAAGACCCAGGTGCCCAATGTACATGATGTCTGCATCTGATGTAATATTTTAGTGCTAGTCATATACTTTCATCATGTTTATTTTATGATTAAAACTCTACTTTTGCTGAGCTTGTTTCTATAAAATATAAAAAGTAACGGGAAACGTTATCATAAAACATAGCACAAATGATGTCATTTTAATGAAGTCATCGTTGCATGGTCTCCAGCATTAATTACACTAGGTATACTTTTTTGTGTTAATCTGGGTTAAAGATTGCAAAAACAGTGAAAATAAAAACTTTTATTTCACTGAGAAAACTAATTCACTGGAAAACATAAAATAATTTTTTTTCCTCCGTACTCATGTTGTTCCTTCTAAAGAGATATTGTCAGAAAGACTGTTATATGCTGCAACATTATTGAAAAAAATACCATGCTACATACATGTATATCACATGTACTGTCAAAGTCAAAAGCAATTTTAGGATTGTTTTTTTTTACAAATAGCAGTCATTATCACCAGTGAGACAACTAATGCTACAAGTAATTGTAACATTCAAAGTGATCATTGGCCTTTAAGAATGACCAACTGTTATATATTTATATATGTGATGGTTACATGTCTCAGACATGTTTTAAAGGAAGAGAAGCTTTGTTCGCATATGATTTTTATACTAGTAGTTGAGAGCGCCAAATTGAGCGAACAACATTCAGACAATAGCTTTAAACTTGGCAGTTCTTACCCTGCTTGACTTCTAAAATTGACTTGCCGTCTTTTCATTTGAATTGTACTATTAATTGTTCAAAGGCACTCACAAAAATTAACTAGCTGAACATGGAACTGTGCAGATCAAAATCAGGTTGCATAATTATTTTATGTGCAGTCTGATCATTATCTGCACATATTCTTTTTGCAACGGCATAGTTACATGCCACCAGCAGGGTGAAGTAAGTTTGTATACTATAAATATCGAGTTACTGATACATTTTATTTTTCTATTTCAGCAAATCGATGGAGAAGCATTTTTGTTATTAACTCAGTCAGACATTGTGAAGATAATGAACATTAAACTGGGTCCAGCTTTGAAAATATTCAACAGTATTGTTATGTTTAAAAATTCAATAGAAGTATAGTACAAGGACATTACAACAAAACTTTGTTGTTATCTGCAGAAATTATTGAATATCTTGCTGTATAGTTGAGAATACTAAATATAAGCAGGTGTTACAAATTTCTTGAATAACCTGCAGAGGTGTAAACAACATTGTGTGCCGGTGGGTACTGATGCAGAAATACGTCTTGCTGCTGAAGACACTAGACCTGGATGGAAATAATTGACTTGGTTCCAGTTAGAATTGACTTTGTAACAGATTTTCAAATTTCAGGCAAAATTGACTATCTTACAAATTCAAGTGAAGTGAATGTTTTACAAATTCCTGGCAGAATTGGTTGTACATGTATTAAAATTCCAGGCAGAATTAACTGTGTTTCAGATTTCAGACAAATCTAACTGTGTTACAAAGTGAATGCAGAATTTTGTAGTGAATGCAGCTGAATGTGCTTTAACTTAACAGTAATTACAAGTTTATGAAACTGAAAGAAAATGTCTTGAATAGTAGTTTCTGTCATGAGCACGAGGTTCGGATCGAAATATCCGTCACCTTGGGTAACTGTTTTGGCGGGAACGAGGCTCTGCCGAGTTCACGTAAACAGTTACCCGAGGTGACGGATATTTCCATCTGAGCCAAGTATTTTAAGGAGCCTTATTTCAAGTTAGGAAATTGCACAATAATGTTACAAATGCTGAATAGTGCCAAATATTGTAAACATTTAAGCCTGTTTAAGGCTTCTAAATATTTTGGTGGGCTCGTTTGCTTATCAGACCAAACGAAAAAGAGATCATGGCCTAAGATTGTAAACTTTTTTACCAGTCTATCATTGTTGGCATGTGATTGGTTAGATGGCAAGCTGATTATTCAGTCAAGAGAATAAGATTTTTGACTGGTATCAAAGTTTTTCATTGTCTTTGTTTTCTCATTTTTCAGCATAGAATAAACTTTCATTCTTATTTCAGACCCTTAACTGCATTTTTATACGTCCAAAGGGATGTGTTATGGGAAAGCCTGCGGTAGGCGGGCAAGTGGCATCCACACTTTGTCCACTCTCTAAGTCAAACAGTTTTCATCTGATCTTCACTAAACTTGGAGAAAATATTTGTGGGCATAATATCTAGGCCAAGTTTGATAACCATTCAAATGGCTCAAGGCACTTCTGGATTATGGCTCTTGCATTATGCAAAATTATCATAATTAGCCTTGTCCGCTCTTTAAGTCAAGCAGTTTTCATCTGATCTTCACCAAACTTGGTGAAAATAATCAGGGCATAAGTTATAAGCCAAGTTCAATATCCAGCAAAATTGCTAAAGGCACTTTTAGGTTATGGCCCTAGAATAATAAAATGATTAAATAAGCCTTTTCAGCTCTATAGTTCAAACAGGTGAATAAACCTTGTCAGCTCTATGGTTCTAACAGGTTTTACAAACCAATAAACTGCCAGATTATACTGAGTTATGCCTCCTTGACTGGCTTTTTTGTGACAGTTTGACACTCTTGTTTAAAACAATTTAAACACTGTTCAGTCAAATGTAATAATTTTTTAACAATCAGACGGGACAGGGAGATATTTTTTTCTCTACTCCTTTTAATAAAATTGAAAAAACTGAACAATGTAAGTTTCTACCTTTAAAAAAACTGAACAATATAAGTTTCTACCTTTAAAAAAACTGAACAATATAAGTTTCTACCTTTAAAAAAACTGCATGAACAGGAAACTAAAATTATCAGCTAGGTACATTATAATTTTTCAAAGAGCAGATTAAATCATAAACATAGGTTTCAGTTTGAATTTTCAAACTTTATTACTTTAATTGTTTTAAAGAGATGGTAATTAATTGTAACAAGACATTGGCATTTGATCAATGGAGTCTATCGGAATAATTTTCCAGTCTTTTTCCTAATTTTGCAGGAAAATGAGAGAATTGACAGATATATGTACATAGAACAATGTACTGGTCATTTTCTGTTGTTTGTAAAGGGCTTTACCTCAGTTGAGGGTAGTCATGTGCTTTGATATCAAACCTTGTGGGTTTACAAATGTATATCCTGGGTTATGCAACAGGACATACCAGCTCTTTGCAAGTAACTGATATGTTTTCAACATGTTTATATGTTGTTAGTGCATTTTATTACTAATTCTTATGAATGCATCATGTTACTATTTTGTGCTTCTTGTTAGTTGTTCTTTGTTATAAAAAAAGGACATCCTTCTGCAAGTAGAACTGTGTTGCTTATTTATTTGGTATCAGAACAGTCTGACAGCAGTTAAGCAAGACTGCACGCGCTGTTGTCCATGTATTTGTCTAGACTTATCTTTAGCTTTAGAATCATATTGTAATTTATAGCAGTTTTACTTAACTGGCTTGACCTTGAGGTATCTTCAGTCAAAAATATGTTTGCTTCTCTGTCAGAAAACCCTTCTGATCAGCAGAATAAAAGAAGTGTTTCACGCAGAATAGAAGCTTCAGTTTTCAAGTAATTAGGTTAAGACTTGGTACACATGATGGATGGACAGATTTCACTTTCAACAAATATTTTCAAGGATATATAGATGAAGGCCACATGCTTAATTACATATATGTACATCCATTCTTTGAAAAGACACTTGTCAAGCAGAAATGGCAGCTTGTTATCTCTCAAAGCCTACGAGCCATGCTAAAAACCTCACCACTCCAGTGTTTATTCAGGATCTTGCTGAGAAATGAGGCTCACTGTACTGCTGCTGCATGAATAACTAGGGTTTCTTTACAGGTTTCATGTAAAGTACTGTAAGAAGGTTCGTCAGTGACAAACAGGAACAAACAACACTGCTAAACGTCTTTATTTGTATGAAAACGCACATGGAACAAGTTTACATAAATAACGTGGGGTTTAGATAAATCCTACTTGAAATTTAAACAAACCCTCTACTTTCTGAAATATAAAAACTTTTATTTACAAGCTAGTCCTGGTGCAAGAACACAATAATGATATATATGAAAACATATTTGTGAATATATTTGTTACAACTTAACATTTATGTAAGCATAAGTAACACTGAATAAAGTTGATGCTTTTACAATACATATGTCAAGTGATACATGTATTATACCTCTGACACATCGTCTTTCTGATAATGGTGAATTTCTTGGTCAGAAATCTAAATCGTTGGCATTTAATTGAGGAATATGAAATCAAATAAATTGACACTCATAAACTTTACAATCTCAAAACATTACCTGAAATAGTTTCGAAAATACTTGAAATCATAATTTATATTGTATATAAATTCGTTTATGTTTCGCAGATAGCAGTGTGTAGGAATAGATAGCCACCCACTTACTTCCTGGTGTATTGACATTTATAGGTCAGATGCAGATTATGACAAGAAAAACTGTGATACAAAGTATCACAGCGGGCCAACAAACAATAATCCCATGTAAATATTTTGGAAATTGGTGATGGTTGATATTGAGGCTAGCCCCAAAAGAACTCGAGGAAACCAATTCTGGCTGAACAAGCAAAACCTGACACGACACCACATCTACTGACTGACCTGTAGTATCGAAACTTTACTGTTATCAAATAATATTTATACAGTATGTCCAGGAATGCTCTATAGACCGTTCCTGGTGTGTCTCAATTTTTCATTACCATTAACCTTATTAATTTGACATGAATGAAGATCATTATGCTCATTGCCGTAAAATATTCTAAAATGATTAAAAAGCTAAAAATGATTATTAAAACAGCAGAAAAAAAAAGTATAAAAAAATTGGGTGTTGATGGGATTCGAACTCGCGGATTCGTAAAAGTACACTAACACAAAAGTGTATGAGCTAAAGTCTTTACCCATTACACTACGGACACAGACTTATCACGGAATGGAAAAAAGAGCTAAGATAATATATATATTTAAAAAGGCCATCGAAGAATATTCAGTCGACTGCACTTCGTTTCTATAATGTCAAAGGCTGTGTAAGTGGAAAAAGCAATCATATATCCATTTTTCACAACATAGATTGCGCCTGAAACATGAAAAGCGCTTTTTTCTATTTTTATCAGTGTAGACTGCGCCCTCCATGAAACGAACGACAACTCGATTACAAACGACAACTCTTGCTTTTCCAAAAAAATAGACTGTGTCTACAGTTTTCATCTCAGAAGTACCTCAATTTTATAATGAAGAGAGACGCATATGTTCGATCTAGTGCTTAAGTCTCCATGCATCTTTTACTCACCACGTATTTTATATATAGCGGGACGCCTGCCATAAATTGTATCCGTGCTTATTCACACTGTATCGGCAAAACGCACTGGCTCCAATTTAACAGTTCTGCCTATAAAAATAGCAGATCGGTATAGTGTTGGCATATGCTTACAACAGTTGACCCAAAGCTACATATACACCAATAAACAGTTTCAACGGGCACCTGTTCGCTGAATGCAAGTACCCGGATGTTCGAGTAAAAATTTCTGCTACATATCTTTTATGCTACACACCTTAACTTCGATAATTTTGAGCAAAATCCATGCATTTTAAGTCTTTTTTGCACTTTTTACTGTTGAATCCTCAACTTGCATTACTTCACACACATCGATGTCTGAAACAGCCGACTAGCTATACGGTCATGAAGGAAAAAAGTGAGCATTCTGTAAGAGTATTCGTTTCTTCAGAAGTTGCGATTTACCATGTAAAATACACAAATCTGTTATACTGACTAGTGTTTTGTTTACTAATTCAGCCATTTGTTGTCGGAGCCTTGTCGTTACGTGTTAAATTGGAGCCAGTGCGTTTTGCCGATACAGTGTGTTATTAGGTCCATCACCCTCGGGCGAGGTATATATGCGGTTAGACCCGATTATGATAAATTAGTTTAATACTATTTTATTGTTCTATGTACAAGTACACGTATAACATTTGGATAGAAACAATTTAAATACATTTGACAAATGGATTGGGCCACGAGTTATAGCAACCAAGGCTGGAGATGAATTAAAGTGATAAGATGATAAATTGAATCCCTGCCAAGCTTACATTTTCACGTGACCGTGGTCAGTTCTGCATCATATCATGTAATCTTTGCATTCAAGCGCCATCATCTCAGACCTCGACCAATCATATGGCTCAATTAACTTGTAGTTAGCGTGACCGCTTTTTGTTTGTAATTGTGCTTATTAGGTCCACAACCTCGTTCGAGGTATAATCGGTACGACCCGTAATGATGTTAGGGTGACCCGGAACATTGGATTTTGATTTGTAATTTGTATCGTTTACATTTTATTTCACTATCTGTCCCAACCATTAAGATAGTTGAAAACCCTAGAACTAGCATATGAAGTGACATTAAAGGTCCACTACTAAGCGAAAATTAAGTGACAGTTATTTCAATGGCAAGTACATTACCTTATGCAAGACACTAAATAATGAAGATTGACAGGTTAAAATTTACAGATCTCAGGTCTTTTTAACTTTCTTCATAATGCATAGAAAAATAATTGTACATGTACTGTGATTTATTTAGAATTTCTACATACCAACTTTCATTTTTTATTAAAAATAACTTATTTCTGTGCTTTTTAAAGTATATTTGAATTTTCGCTTTCCTTATATTGGACCTTCAAGTGTTAAATATGGAATGCAGGTTGGGACATGCCACTTGCTAATTGCAACTAACTCTTGCCAATTGCCACTTGCTTATTGCTGATTGCAGGTTTGGACATGCCACTTGTTATTTACGACTTACGTATTGCCTATTGCTAGTTGCTAATTGTCACTTGCCACTTGCTTATTGTCACTTGCCACTTGCTAATTGCTAGTTGATACATGCCACTTGCTAATTGCCACTTGCTTATACTTAATTGCTACTTGGGATATGCCACTTGGTTATTGCTACTTGCTTATTGCTAGTTGGGAAATGCCACTTGCTAATTGCCACTTGGGACACTTGCTAATTACCACCTGCCATTTTCTTATTGCTTCTTGGGACATGCCACTTGCTAATTGCTACTTGGGACATACCACTTGATAATTGCCAATTGGCATTTACTAATTTCTACTTGCTTATTGCTACATGCTTATTGCCACTTGCTACTTGCCATTTTCTCATTGCCAATTATCATTTTCTAATTGCCACTTGCTAATTGCTTTTTGCTAATTTCCACTTGCTATTTGCTTTCTGCCACTTGTTACTACTTGCAAGTTACCTTTGGAGTCGTTCAAACGCTTTTGATTGCGAGAGCAAATACACAATGTGTATTGTATCACATATTTAGAACAAACACAAATTTATATAAAGTATGAATTTGATCAAGTTAGATAAAAAAATTATATTTTAAATATAAAATGATCAGATGATGGTTCATGCTCGATGTTTGCTCATCTAATTTGTCCAGACTTCAGCTGCAAGATTATTTATACTAAATATATTTTCAGTATGAAATATTAATAATTCATAATAAACTTATAACATATATAATCTATACATACACCATTATAGATGTCTTGTTTACTGTTAATAGTAACTCATGTTCAATCTTCATGAACATGAATCAGATCACGCGTTTTGAAATTGTATAAATCAGCTTGAATGTGATTGAATATAATATATTTTTGGTATGCATGTTCCATTTTAACATCAAAAACTTAATATTTTACTTCAAAAAAATAATAATAGCTAATGTTCGTTATTTCCTAGCCATGTTCAGTAGTCATACCGATAACCGATTGGCAACTAGCGATTAGTAACAAGCAAAAGGTAATAAGCAATTAGCAAGTAGCAAGTGGCAACAAGCAATTAACAATAAGCAAGTGGCAGTTAGCAAGTGACATGTCCCAACTAGCAATAAGCAAGTGGCAAGTTAGTATTAGCAAGTGGCATGTCCCACCTAGCAAATAGCAAGTGGCAATTAGCAAGTCCTAACCCGCAATTAGCAATAAGCAAGTGGCAATTAGCATGTGACAAGTAGCAAGTGGCAATTGGCAATAAGCAATTGACAAAACCACTATAAGCAAGTGGCAATTAGCAAGACGCATGTTTCAACAAGCATTTAGCAATAAGCAAGTGGCAAGTAACAATTGGCAAAACCGCGATAAGCAAGTGGCAATTAGCAAGTAGCATGTTTCAACCAGCATTGATCAATAAGCAAGTGGCAAGTAGCTATAGCAATAAACAAGTAGCAAGTGGCAATTAGCAATAACTAAGTGGCATGTTTCCACCAGCATTTATCAATATCGGTAAGTAAGTGGCAATCCGCAAGTAGCAATTAGCAAGTTTGGCATGTCCCAACCCGCATTCCATAGTTAAATAAACCTCTAATCTTTTGCTAAACGATGAAACGCTACTGATTCACCAGCATCTTTTGAACTGTCTAATATTGCTTTGACTGTCTTTCTGTTCATAGCTTCTTCATTAAGCGATACCCGGATCAACTGTTTAACTTGTTCTTCTATTTGTTCTTTAACTACATCATCGTACTTTTTATTTTGTGTGACTAACCGTTGTATGTCAGGTCTAGTTCCCCACTCAGTGAAAGTAAATCCATGAATGTGTTCGTCTAGCTTACCGAACAAAGTAATCCAGAAATCACTAATGTCATCTTCTGCGAGGGCTTTAGCTCTTAATAAAGCCTCTTTAAATGTGTCCATCTGCCTTTCAGAGAAATCCAAGTTTTTATATACCCTTGACCGACGATTAAATATTACATCCAAATTTTGCTTGGCGAAGTCTTTTACGTTATCTAAATTGTCCCCAAATACATTTTGATCTGTTCGCTTACCAAATATACCAGCTAGAGATTCGTCCATACTTTCAGTAAATATGTCGTCGGTGTAGGTTTCTTTAAAAACTATAATGCATTTTGTTGCAGAACTTCTGTACCATGCCTTACATTTATCAGTTAAATATTGCAAACATGTTACTGCGTTCGGAGGTTTTCGTTCGCTGCAAGGGGCTAGCTTTGTATACAAAAGTACTTTACAGGGAGTTTCATTTTTACATTTCTTTTTCACTATGTCGTCCATTTGATTTAATACACTTTGTTCGGTATGCATTACGTCTGTTCTTCCATACGTTCTCAGTTCCTTTTCAGGTAAACTATAGCTGTATTCCGGTTTGACCTTTGCTTTTCTCAGGTCATTTATATGTTTATGTATGGTATCAATTATTTCATTCTGCTTTATTATACCTGCAATTGCCATTTGTCCTTGAGCTCCTAAATCTGCTTTCGTACTAAGCTCACGCAGATAATCCATAACCTCGGCCGAAAGAGGTGGTAACACAGGGTTTTCCAAAATATTGGCGAATTGGCAATTACCTCCTACCTGTCTCTTACACAAGTTGTGTATACTATGCAACATAGGGCTCGATAAATCAATTTCGTTAATAAATTGTCCCTCCTTTCCTCTTTTAATAGCATTATCCGCCCTCTCTGCAAGTGAATTTCCAAAGGCCTTCAGCTTTTCCTTAACTTTAGTATTGAAATTGTGTGCTTGTCTTTGAATGGAGCTTGGGGCATTTTTCAGTGATAACCTAATCTTGTCGATGATTCCTTTGAAAGAGTTCCTAAATGAAGAAAGATCTTTGATTTTCAAAGCGTTTTTAAAGCGTCCTAGTCTCTTTTTAAATAAAGGCTTTAATCGAAAAAGTTTTGTGTCTTTCAGATATTTCAGCTTTACAACATGTTGTTTTGTCATCGAAACTACAGCCTTAGACTTCATTCGTATCCTTGAAAGCTGATTTCTTAATGTTTCCTTAAGACCACGTTTTACAAATTTTATGATGTTGCTTTTCATAGCTTTGAATGTTTGTTTTATCATAGATCTAAGCGCCAGCTTAGCCGCTTTAAGACCTGCTTTAATTCCAAGTTTCATTGCAGTTTTCACCCCATATGCAAACACTGAAGCAGTCCCCGCACTCAAGGCAACTATAACATCAAATGCGACGTCAGTTATCCCATCTACTAGTGATGACAGCGCTACATCTGGACAATTCTTTGCTCCATAAGCAATCGATCGACCTATATTATATAACCAACCAAAAATTGGAATGTAAGAAATGACCTCAGCTGCCGTTTCTTCTCCTTCATTATAACAACGAGAACAACGAAGAAGCTTGTCATTGCCTTCTATCTGTCCCACTGTGTACCATTTCCATCTCTGCTTATCTGAACTGTCTCCTAAACGATTCGCCATTATCACTTTCGATCCCGTGTAAGTTAGATATTGAGAATGATTTGTATGCATAGAACAAATAGCATCATTAGGAGTAGACCATTGCTGTAATTTCTCGTAGAAATATTTTTGTTGAAGGATGACGCGAGTACCTTGTACTACACTCTCTTTAACACTTAGACAGTTTCCATCATTCATATTCAGTATATGATTATTGTCTTTCACCCACATACCGTTATTGGAGAATGAATCGGACATTTTCATTACACCGATAGAATCGTCTTTAGACTTTACCAACAAAGGACAAGAATCATGTTCGCTTCTAATTACAAATAGTTTCCTGTCTATGTGAGGATCATCACACACCAGGTCAGCAGTGTTATTAAAGTCTTTATCCCTATCAATTAGAAGCCATTGTTGTAGCTTGGGATTTGTTTGTAGCATATGGGAAATCACAATCTCACCAGAATGTTCCGAAATAGTCATAAAAGTGAAGTTAAGTTGTGCAGATTTAAAATACGAGTTCCTGTATGACCAGGTATAACTTTGAGGTGAAGTATTCAAATTTTGTAACATTAGACTATGTGAAGTGTTTGATAAAGTAATAACAGCATTGCTTCCATAGTTTACGAGACTGTTTCCTTTCCAATACCATAACTGGTGCAAGGTGTTGTTTGATAGTAAGGGTCTAGTTCTGATTTTGTTGCCACCTATATCAGTCAAGAGTTCACAATGTTCAGCATTACTTTTAATGAAAAACGTACAAATTAAATTGTTTAAAACATCATCACCATCAGTATAGGTTAACATTTCTATGTCCGAATTGTTTAAGTCTGTGCATTTTGACTGCAGCATGAGAGTCCCATTAAAATCTTCAGAGTGAAGCAAACAATTGAGATTCAAGCCAGAGAAGTAAAGACCATTGTTCCTCTCCGACCACTTCTGAGCAAGAGAATAAGCATATTTTGGCCACAAAATCACGTTATGCTCGATATCCCCTTCCTCAAAATCAACCATCAAAGCTAGCCCAGATTTGAAATTGAGTATATGATGGTTGTCATATATCCAAAGAAATCTTTCGATATCGTCCAAATCGAAAACTTCAAAATATGGCATTTTTCCTTGCTCTGTGCCAGATAGAATTAAGCAATGATTTTCTTTACTGCGTATAAAGAATACTGTACTGTTGGTTTTTGTTTTGTCTTCGAGGCACTTGTCTTCCATCTCAGATGCATGCCCATCTGTCATGCTGTGATAAGGTACCTGCCACCACTGTTGTATACTTGCAGTCTGGTTATCACAATAAGACTTGGCTAGGATAATTTTCCCATCTTTATGTACATCTACTTCCAAGGCAAGGTAATAGTACATATCTGGCACAATCTGACTACCAACAGATGACCAACGCTGGAAAAATCTGTCTGTACCCAAACAAAAAAAAGATTGGAACCAATAATCACAGCAAATAACCAACAAATAGTTATTTGGTAGATATTTATTGCTTCTGGAAATGCCAGCAAATGAGCTAACAAATAACTAAAGCAAAAACCACCAAATCATTTCGCTGAAAGCAAATAATTAACAAATAACTTTTGGAATGGGGAGTATATATCTAACAAATAAGCATCAAATAATGAAGAGGTGTGGCTTATATTTCAAACAAATAAGCACCAAATAATTCCAGGGAAAGCAAATAATTAACAAATAACTTTTGCAATGAACATCGTATATTTAACAAATAAGTATCAAATAATGGAAGAGGAGTGGCTCCAATTCATTATTAGTCTAACAAATAACCACCAAATAATCTCTCTCTCTCACACACACACACACACGCACACACACACACACACAGTCTACACCGTCACCGGGCAGGTTACAACAATCAAGGAAGCTGTCGTTTTGAGTTCCTCCTTCCTGCCACACAACTTCTCTTCCAGGGTGGTACAGTGTGTCGGTCATGAAGTCTTCATTGAACATACAGGGGACATATCTGAAATAAATCACAAAATAACAAAATGAAAAACAGCATATAATGCCTCCCATGGTACAAATAAAACACAGATGCATATACATATGAAATATTTTCAATGCATCATTTCAAATTTCTAGGTTGTAATATTTACATTAACAATCAAGACTGCATGATCTCTCACTTGGTTAAACTGCTATCACACTAGTATCGTTTAAAACACATTAAACATGGGTTCATTATGACCCTATATTGCTAATCTCTGTACCACTGTTCATTTTGTCAAGGCCATAAAGCATAAGGCCATGCAGTCTCATCATGATCTCAACTATTCACTTTACCCGATGATACTGTTCAAATTGAATATTGACAAGTCCAGTTTTGGAAAATTAGCGTACTGTGTAAGACACCAAACTGTGTGTGTCATTAGACTGCGTGCATGCACTTTCCCAAAATTAATTTTAATTTGTACAAATAACGAACATGTACATACTTGAACTTACCCTGAGTAATCTTTGAAGGATCCTTATAATTATAAATGCTCCATCATATTCTATTCCAATCGAAAGTAGGTTGCATGCTGAAATTCAGGCAGTACATGTTCCTTTAAGAATAATTTAGAATGAATTTGACTTAGTTATATTAATGTAGGGAACTTCTAATTCAATAAAACAATGTATATGTATTCAATTTTTACTTAACAAGACTATATATTACGTAAGATGTATGGTATTAGTTCCACATAGTTACCTGCATTTGAAGTTATTAACCATTTAACTTTGTTAATTGCAGTAACTGTATTCTGTACTGAATTGCACATTAGCAGTTTAAATAATTTGGAATTTAATAACTTCCGTGAACTTTTTTTTATCAATATTAACAAAAGATCAACTAAAATCCGATAAAAATCAACAATTCAGTTCTGTAAATCCTGCTTTTACAAAAAGTCTGTGTCTAAAATTACCTTTGCATATATTTGCTCCTCATTGAATCCTTCAGGTTTGATGCTAAACAATCCACAGTATTGTCAAATTCTTTTCATAACATATTCACAAACATTGCTGTCATAAGAATGCAAATAATACTTTTCTTTTCTTCAAATAATAAAGCTTTATCACAATAATACTCATGTAGCTGTTGATTTGATGAGAATTTTATCAAGGTCCGTCCAAAAGAGCACTTATGTTAGCTTGATATTTGGATGAGACCCCATTTTGTAGCTGTTAAGATGTACACAGCATAAAATACTCTGTTTTGAATCCACCAATCAGAAAGCGTTATCTTTGTAAACATGAGCAAATTTCCTACATCTAGAGATAAACTTGACCTCTTGTTATCAGTGAATGGTTCCCAGGGTTTACAGTGGTCAATATACAAAGCTGGGCACAGGTATTTTCTCTACACAAAATGAATGCCTTACTATTTTGTACATTTATTTGAGTACTCAATGGTATATAATTACTGAAATATGTGTACACATATTATAGTATATCAAGGTCTTTTAAATTGTACTATTTGAAAGACCTTGAGTAAATTAACTAAGTTATTTTGAAAATACAACGAACGTGTAGTTTTAGATACACATGTTGGTTGAATTTCTCAAAAGCACAATTAAATTTAAGGCAATGAGAAATATCCATAAACTGTGTTGCTTATGTATTTGAATGATACTATTTCTCCAGTGTATACATGCTAAAATATCTATACTTCCCGCAATTAATGAAAACAATTACCGTTTTGTAAGTGTATATACTCTCCTTTGCATTTCAGACTGCCACAAGTATGTGAAACAAATAATGAACAAATCATATTTCAGAGGATACAAGTGCAACGAATAACTAACAAATACCATTTTAGAAGATACAAGTTCAGTGAATATCTATCAAATAATTGAAGTTTAACAAATAATTAACAAATAACTTTTACAGAAACGGCATGTTTATTATTTGGTGCTTATTTGTTAAATGAATATGTTACAAATAAGTTAACAAATAAGAATTTTATTATTTGGTAGTTATTTATTGATGATTTGATCATTATTTGTTAAGAATTTTTTTGGTTTGGGTATCGATGGCTTCGGCTTGGAGAGTGACATCCGATGAGCGATCAATTGTTGCGGTCAGTAGTAACCCTGTTTGCATGTGCACTATATTATCAGTTCTCCAGTAAAACAGTTGTGTGTTTATTAGCTCATATATTTGAGGCCTTACTTTTACCATATCTGCCTCCTCATATCCGGTCAAGTATTCACAAGGAGCGTCCTTACTTTTCAGAAAGAATAAACAAAGTAGTTCGTCCACATTATTCATCTCTTCGTTATATGAAATGCGTTTCCAGGCGGTTGCCTTTGATTCAGATAACTGACAAGATAGAGTTGATTCGCCCTCATGGGTAACATAACTCATAAAACAGACATGAGATTCGTTGTAAACATGCACAAGCTTGTCTTGCAGGACGTAAATTATTTGCGTCGTGTCATATATCAGCATTTCACCAAGCTCAACTTCGAAGACACCAGTGGAATTGTCAACAAACCTCAGTACATTCCCTGTGTAAACATTAAATAAACGGCCATTTTCTATGTACCACAGCTGTTGTTCGATTAAACTATCTTCGAACACCCTAAACGAAACTTTTTTAGAATTAATCGCTGTAAGCAGCTCACATGGGTTCACTTCACTCTTCAAAAAGAAGAACTGCGGCATTGAAGAATGGCATTGGAACATGTTTAAGTGGTCCATAATCATTTCTGAGCTAATGAATTGCCAATATTGACTGTCATTTACCATTATATCATTTTCAGCCGAAAGTCTCACTGCAGCAAAACCATTCAGCAATTGCTTTGTGTTTCTTTCAACGATTCGTCCATCCTTATAAATCCATTTTAGTTCTGTTAATGACCCATTACTGTTGATAGTTATTTCTGTGCTGTTGGATTTGATAGCCAGTGACATACCAGTTTGCAGATTCACTAAACGATCGTCTGATTTGAACCAAAGCTGGTCCTGAATTACATCGGCAGCCATATACTCCAAAAATACAAGTTCTTTTGCGGCATTTGCTGTTAGATACGCACACGGAGGATTCTGATTTTGCAGAAAGAAAGTACAAAGTAAACTATTCAAAAATGAAAAGTTTTTGTCAAATTGTACTAGACTCCATTTCGATCGAGTACTGTTTCTGCAGGTTAGTTCTATTTGACCATGCAAATTATCTGCAGAAAGTGCGCATCCTGCATTTTTGAATATAATCGTCTGGTTTTCAAACTGCCAAACGTCATACTGGATGAAATTGGCATTTGATATTATCAAATCTGACGATGAGACACCGGGACGGATGTAAACTTTTGTTCCAGTTCCCATATTATATAAATGTCCTTCCACTTCTGTCCATAGTTGATTTAGATATTTTTCAGTGCTATATTCATTCAACGCCAGATCGAAAATTCCGTTGTTATCACTAACGGTGAGTACCTTGCATGGAATCGTTTCGGATTTAATAAAAAACATATTTTCGTGACAGCTAGTTAATATATTGATTACTTCTTCAACTTCGTTAAATGGAACCTTTTCGAAGCTTCTGATATTTTCGCTTATCAAAGCACCTGTACCGACATTCTCAAACGAATTGTCCCTTGAATACCAAACTTGATTAAGAAGATTGTCATTAGCATGCAACTCGTGTTTACCATGTAATTCTGATGAGTAATTCCATCCTTTCATAAACGCACAAGAAGGTTCGTTTGCGTGTCGCAGAAAATACATGCAAGTTACCTGCTTTCTGAAATTTAAAGTATCGTCATTATAAACTTTGATCCACGAACTATTCATATCAATGTTGTTTTCGCAACTAAATAGCAAATTATTGTTATGCTCTTTGGAGTTTATCATTTCGCCTCTGAAATATAGGCGACAGGTATCATTACTTAACCAAGTTATAGAACCATTTTGAAACATCCAAGTTTGTTCTGCTGCAGAGGAAAGTCGGAAGTCCCAGTGGACGCCGTCATTTGATGGTTCAATTTGAAAACTTTTATTGTTATCCAGACTTCGTAGCGTTCCCATACTTTCGTACCACAGACATGTTAACGGTTCAGCATCAATGTAGTCTTTAAACTCAACGGTGTGAAACTCTACATTGAACATACTTGAGTAGTCAATCGCAACAGCCGTTATAGTGGCAAATAAAACACCGACGACAAACGCTATCTTTACAGCGTTTACACGTTCGCTGCAAGCAAGACTGAGCAGACCAACAAGCAGTCCAGTTACAAAGCCACTGGCTGCTGCAATACCGGTAAATAAAACCCCAGGGCTAGTAGATACCATCTTTGGGCATAGTACTTTACACGGTTCTGCCACATGTTTGATAGCAAAATGTCGGCCGGTATTTTCACAATTAAGGATCTCATTTTCATTCACCATGGTCAAATTTAACCTTATCATACTGAAGGCATTTACTGTGATTTTCCCTTTTGTTGTATCAAGAATAAGTGTTGCAGTAGTATTCAAAACTTTCAGCTGATTATTTTCAAAAGCCCATTTTTCATTTGAGATTTCTGCCAATGTCAGTTCCCCTACTGATGCGCTTGTTAAACTACGCGATAAATAATTCCGAGTGTTGAAATGAAGTATTGCTTGGTTGTTCCACTGCCATACTTGGTCTATCATATTATGGTTGTCAATCGGTTTCATAACAAGGTGTTGTCTTCCGTCATCCGTTTCCACAGAAATTACCGAACAAGTGTCAATATTCTGTATAAGGAACAGACAAGCAATGGCTGCTATACTTGACTTTGCTCTGTTAAAATTAACAAATGACCATGCTTGTGGTGCTGCATAACATCTAGATTTTAAGTTAACATTTCCATTTTCTCCATCATGTTCAGCAAACACGGTACAGTTACTATTGCCTTCGGCAAACAAGTTTTGGTTGCTTAAAAATAATTTCTGACGTGGCAATTCATCTTTCAAAGACAATATATTCATTTCTTTTTCTTTAGATATGTATTGAACCGTAGCTTTGTGTTTTAGGAACCCGTTTTCCCACACCCAAAACA
>JAFMSR010000005.1:44373128-44465628 GCA_022818135.1 Saxidomus purpurata
AGAGGAAGAACTGTCAGGTTTCCCGAGCTACTCAATCCACCCGGTACCTCCTGACAGTGTGTGAGAAAAAATGGTGCAAAACCTAACACCTATCCTGCAAATATGTACATATACAATCTGTTGTGCAGAAAGAATGATATTAGTAGGGTTAAAAACAGGATAAAAGCAATTATGTTCATTTATAGTTTGTACGTCAATGCAACCAGTGCTGACTCAAATCTGGAGATTGCTTCAACACTGACTACATGAGATGGTAATGCATTCCATTGGAAAACAGTCCGTGGGAAAAATGAATATTTGTAATAATCCACTGAAGCGGATGGTATCTGGAATGCCATATGGTGGTAATGACGTGAATGCCTATTGTAAGGTGTGAGTCACATATGACTGCCTGTCTGACTCTTTGTATGGCATTGTTTATAATGTGGTGATTCAAATTATTCAACCTCACTCGTAGAGACCTTAAATTCACTTAGTGAAAATACTAGGTTTTCCCCATTATGCTCTTCTTACATATCAAGTAATAGTATTTACATGTCTTCGGGATCTTGTATAAATGACTACAGTCCGGGATCTTGTATAAGTGACTACAGTCCGGGCACACAACCGGTAGCTACCTCAACCCCAAATGCAAAATAAAAAACAAGAATAAAGTCAAAGTAAATGAAAAACCTAAACTCAAACCTGATGAAATGTTGTGTGCGCTTAACATAAATTGTCGGTCCGTTACAAATAAGGTTCCAGGTCTATACACTAGGTAATAACACAAGTCAAACCTGACAATATATGCTGCACAGAAACATGGCTAAAACCAGAAATAAATACGTCTGAAATATTCCCTGACCACTTAAATGTCCAAGTTAATAGGGATGACAGTTAGACGGTCAAGGTTGTGGAACTTTCATTGCAGTGCCAAAGTCTCTTTTAAGTCAAGAACAACCAGAATTAAAGTCTAAATGCAATGCCACCTGGGCCAAAATATCTCTTAAGGGGATTAAAGATCTCATACTTTATAAACCCAATGAAAAAGACTAGACATTTCAGTTAATCTAAATTTACAACAAATGGTCACCGTCTCAACTAGAGGAAACAATATTCTAGATTTGTTCCTCACAAACATGCCTTTACATGCCAACAGCACTAACATCCTACCACCCTTAGGTACCTCACATCACGACATGAAGTCTTTCATGAAATCAAGGTAAACAGGGGCCGTGTAATTCAACCAAAGCGGGAAGTTACATGCAACAGTACTGCACACTGGTCTGGCCACAAACACGAGCTAGCAAAGTTCGCAAAGTCTTTCAGTTAGCAAACCACTCAGATCCCAAAACAGCCTGGTCCTCATTTAAAAGCGAACTAAACATTCTAACATCCAAACATATTCCAATCAAAGTATCTGAAACACGTCGTGATCTATCCTGGTTAAACCAATCCATTATTCGACAAATAAGAAAGCGTGATCGTTTATATTCAAAATAAAAAGGTCAAACTCAAAATCCCAAGAACTCTTTAAACAATTTAAAATCATTAAGAGTAAAATAAGGACAGCCTATTAGACATGTGTTGGCGGATGTGAGGTTGGACATCGGAGGACGGAAACAACGCAGGGGTGTTCTCAAAAACATTCATCATATCAATTCGGGCCAATAAACAAATACTATCTTTCTGTAATTTATTTCAACGCCTTTTTGTAATAAAAAAGTAAACAACACAAGAAATTCATGTGCGACGTAAACAAATTAAATTGTTCCAACTACAGTTTCTGTAGTATAGTCTGTCTGACACCAGCTAGAACATTCAAACAATACATCTTTTTTAGGTGATCACATTTGTTCGAATAGGTGATGGCATGTATTCCCTTTGAATAGGTGATATCACCTATTTGAATGGGTAATATCACATTAAGTATTCGAATGGATGACATCACTAAACAGATGTATTGTTTAAATGTACAAGCTGATCATTTGTTAAAAAGATTTTTTCTAAAAATGATATAACTTATTGCAATAGGTGATATCACCAATATCCTTTGAAAAGTTGATACGACCTATTTGAATGGGTGATATCACACATTCATATTCAAATATGGGATCTCATCTATATGGGTGATATAACAAATAAGACATGTAACTATTTCGGATAGGAGATATGACCAATTAGGATAGATAAAATTCCGCATTCTCTTTGAATAGGTGACATCATTTATTTTAATAGGTGATACAAATAGGTGATTTCCCCTATTCGAAAAGTTGATATCACAAAAGAACATTGAATAGTAAAACGGTGCCATATAGCTATCAGTTATTTGAATAGGTGATCTTATATATATGTTTATACAATTTCTTATTCGAAAAATCATGCTTATGTTTCTACGACAAGTCATAAATTATTATCTCACAGCTAGGGTTCAGCTAAACTATTCGAAGATTGCATTCGCCCCGGCTTCGGCGTTTGCCTCTTCGTTGGTTCTTTACCATCAAACATGTTTACTTCAAACTTTGCATACTTTTTTCTTATGGCAATATAGACACCTGCAGGAAGTCTCATAAGCTATGTCAATCATAGTTGCATAGTTATGCCCCTTCTTGTGTCTAGATTTTGTCAAAAAAACTTAACCATGGCAATTTCTTTGCCATTTCTCAATATTTATCCATCAAAACTTTGAAATCATATTGAATATGAAAACAGGGTTGTGATGCAGCTTGAATATTTGGGTCAAGGTCACATTTGACAAAGTTCTGCCCCTATTTTGGTACATGTACTAAGATTCCGTCAAGATAACTTAAATTTGGCTATACTTTTGCCATTTCTTGATAGTCCTTCATCATACTTTCATATTATATTGCTTATGACAACATGGTCATGATGTATCCCCTCGATCTCCCCCACACCTACCTCTAACCCCCAACCAACATACTTCGAAAAGAATTTTCGATTTTTTACACAATTACAAAAAAAAATGTTCCCTCGACCCCACCCACACACACTTACCAAAACAAATGTTTGTTTTTCTCTTATTTTTGTTTACACGTTTGGCCTTAGTTCTTGAACAATTACACAATATACTTATCGACCCCCCCCCCCCCAACCACCCATTACAAAAATCGTTTCTCAATTTTTGTTACATAAGAATCGCCTTTAAGGTTATTCTTACACAATAACGACATGCACCACTTTTTATACAGAAACCTATTTTACTGACAAGCCCTCAACATTGTGTGCAAAATGATGAAAGTTAAATTTTCAAGATAGCATATAGTCTTGAATTTATAAACAACAGTTAAGCAAACATTTTAAAACATAATTGTAATGAGTAACAGAAACATTGGATTTTGCTTATTGGCCTTAAATAATGTAAATAGATAATTTTGAGAACACCCCTTCGATCGTTTTGTCCGTTTATCGATGTCCAACCACACATCAGGTATCCGCCAACACATGTCTATTGACAGTATCTGGAATCAGTCATTTTGCTGATGAGTTGAAGACTGGGAAAAGTAAGAAATTCTACACTTATGTTAAAAATAATAAAACAGAAAGCTGTGGTGTGCCCCCCCCCCTCCCCTAAAATGTGAAGGTCAAACTTTTACAGATCCTGTTGATAAGGTAAACATCTTAAATTCACAATTTGAATCGATTTTCTCCACGCCACAGCCCTTAAGTTTAGCCCAATCCTGCAGAAGGAGTTAACAAGCTCCTCAAAGGTCTGAATTCGAATAAAGCTTCTGGTCCAGATCAAATCTCACCCAGGTTACTTAAAGAACTCCACAAAGAAGTCACTCCCATACTCACACATATCTTTCAGATAACCCTTGAAACAGGTATTGTCCCAAATGACTGGTGATATGCTGTAATTGCTCCAGTGTTTAAAAAAGGACCAAAAAATAAGCCCAGTAGTTAAAGACCCATATCTCTGACCTGTATTGCATCAAAATTAATAGAACATATCCTGGTCTCAAATATTATGTCAGTTTATGATAAACACAAAATTCTTAGCCAATATAAGCATGGCTTCAGGTCAAACCGCAGTTGTGAATCACAATTAGTTAGCTCACCCAAGAGGTCCATGACGTTAGATAGAGCAAGTTCAACAAACAGATATTATTGTCATAGACTTCAGTAAGGCCTTTGATAAAGTTGACCATCATAAACTTGTCCTGAAACTGCAAAGACTAGGTCTAAATAGTGAAGTCATTAACTAGGTCAACTCATTCCTTAAGTCAAGGTCACAACAAGTTGTAATTGAAGGTCAAAAGTCAGACATCGGACCAGTCTTATCTGGAGTCCTTCAAGGTTCAGTATTAGGTCTCTGTCTCTTCCTATCATATATTTAAATGACCTTCCAGATAGTGTCAGAGGTAAAGTGAGACTTTTACGATTAATATTAAAGCGAGACGATACAATTGTCTATTTAACAATTAAAACCACGGACGATGCCAAAACTCTACAAAAAGACCTTCATTCTCTGGAAGGCTGGGAAATGATTGGTCTGTGGAATTCAATCCGGATAAATGCGAGATCTTAACAATAAGTAGAAAGAGAAAACCTATAGGATACAAGATATATATTTAATGATTACATCTATTATAGCAGTGTATCAAAAATGTTAGCAGCACTAATCTGGCAAACTCTAGAATAGCGTCGAAACATCAGTGCTGTTACTTTCTTTTACAAAATCCAAAACAACCTTAATTGTCTGCGTAGACCACTACCACCTAACACATACTAGAAACCTGAACTACTTAATACCCTTCTCTAGAACTCAGTTTCATGCACCTTCTTATTTTCCGTCTGTGAAATGGTCTCCCCTTATACATCCAGTCCTAGACATCGTTGCTGAGCGGCTTGACCCTTTCCATAAGTTCTACGTAAAATAATGTGTTTTTAACTAATAGTCTTGTAGGTCATTTTATCTTTTATCTATCCTAGTTTTGCACTAAAATGTTATATTTTAACAGCTGTTCCCTGGCAAAGCGCCTGCTATTTATAATCGCAAACGATTGTTAGCAGTAAAACGTAGATGTAGATGTGAGATAGAGTTTACGATCAACATCAACATTATCCTTCAATAAAAGAAGATTTAAAGAACATTGGCCGCGCCTATTGTGGCACTACTGCAGTAGCGATTTTATCATGGTGGAACTTGTTTTAATCAGGTCCGTGTTTTAATACTTAATTTTGTTTTCCTGTTAGTCCCCCTCACATTGTTAAAAAGAACTTGAAACACAACAAAACAAATAAAAATCATCACAAATATACAAAAAGAAACAAGAAAGTATTAAAACATAATAACTTTCAACTTAAACTTTCAAGTTTTCAAGTTTTATGTCTGATCAAGGCTTATAACAAGTATGTGATCATATAAACATGTACATTTGTTATATCCTAGCTACAATAATCATGTGATACAAATAGGAACAAATACGCAATTCTGTATATTACAGATATAAACGTAGATTTCTGTGCGATATCTTTATAAAGTACAAGAAATTTAGGAGAATGAGTCAATTTTTAAAGTGGGATAAAATAATGTTACAAAAGGAGACAAGTTTTACCAGTTTAGTTTTGTTACTGGTACACATTAAATCTCTCAATTTGATAGAATTTGGATTTCTATAATAATACTTAGATAAATATGATTTCCTAACATCAAGAAAATTGGGGCATTCAAATAAAAAGTGAAATTCGTCCCCTATACATTTACAATATGTGCATAATCTTTGGCTCCTTTCCAAATTAAAAAATCTACTGTTTTCAATAGGTAATTTATGATTTAGTGTTCTGAATTTGCACATTGTACTAGCAAAATTTCTACTGTAGGTAAAATACTGAGATACTTTTCAAAAGTTAACTCATTTTTATACAATCTATATATAATACACTTATAGATGACTGATCAATTTGACTAGACCATTCCTGGAAAAATTGGTCTTCCAACCTTTTCTTAACAGCCAACTTGAAATCATTTATATTACATATTTTTTATCAACATAGAAGTAAGACAAACCCAAGTCATCTAATGTTTTTTTAACAAATTCCAGCCAATGTGAATTAATAACATTATTACTACGGTTGGTATAAACAGCGAAATGAAGATTTCACGGCGAAATAGGCGAAATGAAGATTTCCATGGCGAAATGGAGATGTAATTCATTAATTATAAAAGTATTTTTGGTTTTAATAATACCTACTTACTTTTATAATAGAAACACACTTAACTGCAAAATATCAGAAAGAAAAGATTATTTTTAAAGATTTTATGATGAATTTTCTACTTTCATGATGCGTTTTCCAAAGGCGAAATGAAGATTTCTGGGCGAAATGGAGATATCATTCATTTATTATAAAATAATTTTTGGTTTTAATAATTCCTACTAACTTTAATAAGAAAAACACACTTATATGCAAAATTTCAGAAAGAAAAGATTATTTTTAAAGATTTTATGTTGAATCTTCTACTTTCATGCTACGTTTTCCATTGGCGAAATGAAGATTTCTGGGCGAAATGGAGATATCATTCATTTATTATAAAAAAATTTTGGTTTTAATAATTCCTACTAATTTTTATAAGAAAAACACACTTGTATGCAAAATTTCAGAAAGAAAAGATTATTTTTAAAGATTTTATGAATTAATTTTCTAGGGACTTTCATGCTGCTTCCGGGTGTTTTCCATTGGCGAAATGAAGATTTCTGGGCGTAAATGGAGAGGGGGGGGGGGGGGGGGGGGGGGGGGGGGGGGCCCCCTAAAAAAAGGGGGGGGGGGGGGGGGGGGGGGGGGATTTTTTTTTTTTTTTTTTGGGGGGTTGTTTTTTGGGGGGGGGGGGGGTTTTTTTGGGGGGGGGTTCAATCTCTCTTCCCCTCCCCCATATTTTTTTTTTTTTTTGGGGGGGGGGTTTTTTTTTTTTTTTTTTTGGGGGGGGGGGGGTTTTTGGGGGGGTTTTTTTTTTTTTTTTTTGGGGTTACCCCCCTTTTTTTTTTCCCCCCCGGGGGGGCGGTTAGGGTATTTTCATTTTTTTTCAAGATAATGCCTGTTTGTATCATTCATTTATTATAAAAAAAATTTTGGTTTTAATAATTCCTACTAACTTTAATGAATTAGTATATATCTTAGGACATGATTGAATATCTGATCAGTTTCGCTCGTTCACAATGACGAAACAGTATCTGTGCTTAGTTTGTTCTAAGGATTGTAAAACGGATTGTATATATTGCGAGGTATGTATATTACGTATTCAAGTTGTTCCTTCATGAAAATAGTTAACAGAAAGCTGTCTGTTTTTTTTCAATATTTCTTAATTCTAAATCTAAAGTCCAAATTAGGATTTTTTTGTATAATATAATAAGATATCTTTCTTTGTGAAATAAGGGCTATGTGTAAATGTGATCCTGGGATTTTAACGGAAATGGCATGTATCTGTTATGGCATTTAAAACGAATAAAGCTAACTATTATAACAAACGAATTTTATTTCTTATGTTTTGTTAATATACATTATTAATAACAAAGATATATACAATGTCGTTGTTCACATATTATTGTGAAGTTTATTCCAGAAACTACTCATTCCACGTATTAAGTTGCTACTAAGTATATTTTAAGAAACATGTCTTTATGATAGTGTTCAGAACTTTCATCCCCCTTCCTTGTATCCTGGATGCACGAGATCTCCATCATAATGTTTTGGAAATTTTAATTTCTTCTCCATGTTCACAAAATATTCCTTGTATTTCAATGATAGTTTTGAGTTAACAGCTTTTCTAATTTTATCAAACTGGTGTTTATCAAGCCCTGTCCATGATGGGAACGAACCACGTTGTACGATGCTTGAGATGAAAAGGGAGAATGAAGAATTATTTATGAGATGAAATAAAAGTTGTTTATTGATGTATTTTTAGTTAACAACATGCGATATGCATTATGTTTTGTATGAATGAAGAATACATTATTTCAGTATAAATGTGTTAATATAATTGTTCTTATTAAGTAAGCATGTGTACGCTTCATCTTCTATTTCATGTTGAAACATTTTCTGTAATAATGTGAATGCTTCTTGTTAGAAATTATGTTGAACTTTTAAAATTTTACCCGATCTTTGTTAAACGTTTTAGTTGTATGTCATGTTTTGCACCGGTCCGTTTTTTCTCAGATCTGTATATTACATTACATCATACATTGTGTGTACATTTTATATTTTATAGTTTATTAAAGTCATAATTATGTATGTATATAGAATTTTCCGTGATATAATACCTTCTGGATTAGATCAAAGTTGACTGTCTGATGTATTAATATTACTATCCATGATGATTATTTCAAACTTTTTAAACATAGAAACCTTGATGCAATAAATAATATATTACTGTTTTAATAAAAGAAAGAAACTTGTTAGATGTATCCTCTGTTTATATATGTTATATTATGGTCAAGACATTGATACTCCTGTAACTGTTCCTCCATTTTGCCGAACCACCAGTGTGAATGAACTATAAGAAAAATAGTAAAACTCTAGAAAGTCTTGCAGAATGCAAACGTGTGAATCAATTCAAAGAGGAAAGACGCATAAGAAAGAAGCAAATACAACACAAATTATATCTCCATTTCGCTTGTAAACTATCTCCATTTCGCCGAGGTAGATCACAATATGAAAGAAAAAGACTTATTATAAAACCTTTAAAACCAAAAACTGCATTTGTAATAAAGTAATTGTATCTCAATTTCGCCCAGAAATCTTCATTTCGCCAATGGAAAACGCAGCATGAAAGTAGAAAATGAATCATAAAATCTTTAAAAATAATCTTTTCTTTATGAAATTTTACATATAAGTGTGTTTTTCCTATTAAAGTTGGTAGGAATTATTAAAACCAAAAATACTTCTATAATAAATGAATTACATCTCCATTTCGCCCAGAAATCTTCATTTCGCCAGTGGAAAATCTGGGACGAATATATACTATTAATATTATTGCTCCAGGGAAAATGCATTATGAAAGTAGAAAATTTATCATAAAATCTTTAAAAATGATCTTTTTCTTCTGAAATTTTGCGTGAAAGTATATTTCTATTATAAAAGCTAGTATGTATTAATAAAACCAAAAATACTTTTATAATAAATGAATTACATCTCCATTTCGCCCAGAAATCTTCATTTCGCCCTGGGGAAATCCATTATGAAGGTAGAAAATTTATCATGAAATCTTTAAAAATAATCTTTTCCTTCTGAAATTTTGCGTGAAAGTGTGTTTCTATTATAAAAGTTAGTATGTATTATTAAAACCAAAAATACTTTTATAATAAATGAATTACATCTCCATTTCGCCCAGAAATCTTCATTTCGCCCTGGGAAAATCCATTATGAAGGTAGAAAATTTAACATAAAATCTTTAAAAATAATCTTTTCCTTCTGAAATTTTGCGTGGAAGTGTGTTTCTATTATAAAAGTTAGTATGTATTATTAAAACCAAAAATATAGAGGATAATTGTTGGTTTCGGTGTAAGATCACGTTATAATTTCACCGAGTGGGCACCAAAAGTGATATTTTCACGAGTGGCGTAGCCACGAGTGAAAATAACAACTTTTGGTGTTCACGAGTGAAATTAACGTGATATTACACCGATACCAACAATTTTTCTGTTTATTTTATGGTTAAAACTCTACTTTTATTGAGTTTGTTTTTATAAAATATAGAAAATCGCGGAAACGTCATCAGAAAACATGGCGCAAATGACGTCATTTTAACGACGTCATCGTCGCATGGTTTCCAGCGTTAATTACGCTCGGTATACTTTTTGACGTAAATCCGGGTATAAGATTGCAAAACAGTGAAAAATAAAAATGGTAATCCACTGTTTCAAAACTGTGGATTATCACTTTTATTTCACTGAGAAAACTCTATAATTCACTGGAAAACATAAAATAAACTTTTATAATTAATGAATTACATCTCCATTTGGCCCAGAAATCTTCATTTCGCCTTTGGAAAATGCACTATAAAAGTAGAAAATTCATCATAAAATCTTCAAAAATATTTTTTTCTTTCTGAAATTTTGCGTGGTAGTGTGTTTCTATTATAAAAGTTAGTATGTATTATTAAAACCAAAAATACTTTTATAATTAATGAAATACATCTCCATTTCGCCGAATTTCGCCGTGAAATCTTCATTTCGCTGTTTATACCTACCCTTATTACTATGCAAATTAAACATGGTTCTATATAACAAATTACTAATCTTACTATCTTTATCAACTAATAATTTCCCCCAATTATGACAATACTCTATTATATTTGAACTGAAATAGGTTTCATACGGAATTCTCAACTGATTAGTGGCCGCATAAAATTTCATTCAACCGATGTTTATTTATATGGTTGCTACACTTAACCACGTGACATCATACGGAGCAAATAGCAACAACAGTTATGGCGGAGGTGAGTGTTTGCCAAAAAGGGTGATTCTTTTTAAAGAAAGCTCATGGAATTGCAATGTTTTGAAAGTTTTGTAAATGCAACGAATTTTTGCCGCACGGACATATTGACTGATATATAAAAGTGATGTAATATCAGACTTATTCGGCACGAAAGTGAATTTTTTCGGTCTTTGATTTTACGAAGTCGCCGTAATATCATTTTTGCTTAATTCATGTCCATATTTTGAAAACCATTGTGCAGAAATAAGCACACTGACCTCTCACCAAATCGTGTGGCCTTGTCCTTGGTTCATTACTGTGGTCACCAGATCATGTTGGTTTCTACAGAGGCCGTCTACAAATCGGCCAGTGTCTGCAGTAAAACAATCATTACTGGTGCAAGTGTTTCCAAAGTTGGCTAGAGAATCTGTTTGCTGTAGTGTCTTCAGATTTTTTGCATTGTCCTCGTGTTATAAATAAACAGTATAATATAAACAAATTTATTTGGCTCATCAGTTTGACACAGTTTTTTGTCTGATATTTTGTATAGTTGTCAAACATCAGAAGAGCCCTATCAAACACTGTATCGCTGGCTTCAACGTCAAATTAATTAAGACTCGCATAAACCTTGACTTGATGTGGGGTATAGTAGTCACTAACATAATTATTGGTTATGTGCACAACCTTTTTTGGGTTGTGGTGGCTGAGTTTTTATTTGGCATTGTTCGACATTGTTGCAGTCTTATCCCAGTTTCTGTCTTGTAATAAATTTAAATGGAAATTATTATAGATATAATACATGAACAGTTCTGTAATTGCATATCTGAATTCTGGTTAACTTTATTGAGTAGTTTACTGCCAGGGTTCAAATTTATGCTCGCAAAATGCAAGTTAAAATTCAATAAGGCGAGGAGAACTTACTTCAACTCACATTTATTTGCTTGTGAGTTTTTTCCCAATCATGTAGTAAACGTTTTCGTTCCAAGTCTGTGTCCTGGAAGTTTACAAATTTTTCATCCCTTCTGCACGTGTGTGACAAGTGCCCGCTGCATTAACTGATGACGTTTACCATAAGATTCTTGTTAGGTCGCTTGCTCTGGTTTTTCTGTGCCTATAATTAGATACGTATTTATAACAAGCGAATACGATTGGTTAGCGCGTCCACGTGGTTATAAGCAAGGTCAAATGTACATGCGGTGATCCCGTCTGTGACAGTTTACAGAGTATGGATAAATTTATCACATTCTCACAGGCCAATACCAGAAACTGCCAACTCTCATATTGTGAAGTTTATTACAAGATGCATGTTAAAAAATTTTCATGCAGTTATGACTATGTTTGATGTCATAAGACATACAGTTTACTAAAGCATCATACATTGTGTATTATAATAAAGATATTAAAAAAAAATGCAAGTTGACTTCCTCTTTTTGCAAGTTAAAGATTTTGCTACTTGCAAAAATTTGCAAGTAGAAAATATTTCTAAATTCGATCCCTGACTGCAAATTCAAAATATGCATATCAAAGCTAGAACAACAGTCATAGTTATGGTCATTACCTTCGAGTGTTACTGTGACGACGTATGGTGTAGATGTAGATGGCTAAAGACATTATAGACTAAAGTCTGTCCCATCCCAATGGGAAACTCAACTTTGGCCTGGAAAAGGTACTTTTGGACAACACAGCTAAAAATAAATACCTGTTTGATAATCTATGAAAAAGTCACCCTCCAAAATTTAAAGGATTTTTCGCTCGGTCCCTTGGTTTTCTTGTTATCCTCAAATAAAGTTTCTCTATGGCAGATGTCCATTGTGTATTTTCGACGCCATCTTTGTTTTGGATGATGTACACGAAAATGCACGTGTCCTCGTTCCTGAAATCTCTGGGAATGTCTCCAAATTGTGAATGCTAATTGAAAATTTAATTAATGTATATATAAAAAAACTTACGGTGATTTATGTTCTTTGTTCAAAGTATGAAGAACTAGACCGTCTTGTCCACATACTTCCCGTCTTTCACGAGCAAGCTTAGCATCACTTACTTATAAAAATAGTATATTTTCAAGTAGATCTACAGAGTTTTATAAACATGCGTTGAATGATCTACTGTAATTCCTAGTTTCCTACACACCGATCTCCGGGTAAACAACCGTGGGATATTATTGAAACACTAGTTAATATTTCAGTGTTTCAAAAGCATACCACGAAAAAAAGACCCGTAACTTGATGAAATCCTTATCCTATGTATTTACTCCAGTTGAAACTGGAATCCAATCTCATCCCTTTGAGTCACAACATTCCTAATAGTTGATGGTCTTTACATACATCTATACATAAAAATGGCGTCCGTTAACTATTTAGGTTACTACATGTACAGGTCTACTGATGTGAGCATATTACGTAATTGCTGACGTCACTACATTAATAAAACTCACGGCGAGCAACTAAACATTTTTAATGCCTATAGAGCCGATAAACGTACATGATCTTTCTTGTGTTTAGTTATCTAGCACTTAAAACCTCGAGGACTGGATGAGACAATTAACATAGAATATCACATTTAATGTCTATTTATAGATCTATAGAACGTTACATACCAATATAACTATTGTGTCCAAAACTCATCCCATACTTAAAAAAAATTAGATCATCGCTGGTCAACTGGTTATTAAGAATAGTATGATTTCTGTAATTAGCGCTGAACATTCCGTCAGTGCTCTAATATACGACGTAGCTATGCTAACAACTATGTATGACCGTACGCGGATCCTCTACCACCTCGCCATAAAAGCTAGCTCAATGGCAAGGAAGTAGATTCTATACCTCTACTACATACATCCCCTCCTAACTAGAATTCGTCCTCGAATTCTTGGAGTATAAATGTCTGTGGGACGCTCTAAGGGTGCCAGTGAAATTGCGGAAGTGTCGAAATCGCGCATAAATAAATATGTAGAAATCACTCGACTTAATTTCGCACCCTTCCCCAATGAAAAACAAGACGAATTTTGATGCAAAGCATCAAAGACGCCGCGCATGTTTTTGAAGCATGTCTGGGACAGGTTTCTCTATAAAATGTGCGTGGTAAACATCAGCGAACCCTTTTTACTACATAAAATGATCATTACCTCTGTGTACTTTTTGTTTAATTATGAAACTGATTCATAAAAATAAACTTTTTATTAGTAACTAGCATAATACTAAATCCTTGTGTAACTTCCATATTGTTAAATACCTCTTTTTTCACAACATTAATTATTTTTCGGATGCTTATTTTACACTGGCTATTTTTAGATACCAATGAACTGATAGACAAAACTATTTATAACCATGGCTCCTCCCACAATTTCACTGACTACAGGTCGGTTTATAGGAAGCAGAGGCAAAAAAACCTGTGCAAATATCATTTACACCGGGTCCAAATATTGTGAAAAAGAACTATTTGTAAAACAGATATACCAGCCCCTCCCTCCCTGTAGCTGGTAATGTAAATTATTCTTTTTTTCTATTCCCGAAGCATATACACTCCAGCAATATGACGGAAAGAGACGAAATCCACATGATTAATTATGCTGTGACGTATACATTTTACAGAACTTCCATTGGCTGATTATTGTTTTTGTTTACAAATTCCGTTAGGGCCCTACGTATTGCATAGTTGGGTGAACGGTTTTTCTTTACAGTTTCAATAATATAGTCTAATATGTAGTAATTAAAATGGGTTTTCATTGATTTTTCGCGTTGGCGCCATGTATTCTATTATCTGAGTGTTTTAAGATAGCAAAACATCTTCCGAATCTTTTTTTCTGAGCTTTGATGAATCGGGTCGTAAGGTCCGTAAACAAAGCTATAAAAAAACCGTAGTCTGCGAGTTTGTGGAAAAGTTATTAAATACTCATTAAATGTGTCCAAAGTTTTGTAATAAGGGAAGAAGACATAAGTATTTTTTATTGTATTATTTTTTTAATGACTTAATACAATTTAATGATTCATAAAAGTCATTTTTCATACATAGAACATAGTTTAGATTTACAATAATAATGTTGGCTGCTCCCTATTTGATTATGCAACCCCATGGTCCAAAATTGAAACCTATTCAATACTGACGCCGCGATTCCTCGCGGCGTCAATCATAGCTTAGTTTCGGTCATGTTACCGACATGATTGTGATAGAAAATTATCATTCCGAGTGACCAGCGTAAAACTGACTGTTTCACATTTCTGTTACCATGTAGATCTATATATTAGTTGGAGAATTATTTCGATCGCTCGCCCTAATGAAGGTGGATCGCAAAGGAATGACACCTCTGCATAGCATCCTCGGTAACACAGGCTATTCATTACCCATTAAATATATGACCGGAGAGAAGCGGCAGGAATTAACTGTGGGTTCCGTCGATGCACCATAGAGACTGATATACATGTACATGTATTCTTCTTCCACGCGTGATGCTGTGTTCAAGTGTATTTGGTGTTGATCCTATTTTACATTGAAACGGAAACAAAGAATAGCAAATCCGAAATACGCGTGACGTACACGACTGTAGGTACTAAAGTAGACAGGAGGTCAACTCTAATTTCCCATGTCATCTTCCCCACCCGATTCCCTAAAGCGGTTTGAGAAGCACAACATCATCAAAGTGAGTTATTGTATCTAAAACATTAATTCAGTGTGTTGCGTGAAGTCGGGATGTACATGTCGGCTCGCCATGCATTCCCTCTATAATTGGTTTCCCGCCGTGCTTTTGAAGCACGCGCCACAGGCTATTGTGTAAACTTTCGATACACATTTTCTTACCTGAACGTAGGCTACATGTATGTATTGGCGTAGGGGGTCAGACAACCAGACACTTTCATTCTAGGATTTGGGTGAGATTGATTTTGCAAGTGGTGCAAATCGATCGGAAAATTTTTGTTGCTATTGTATTGTTTATTCAAGGCTGCGTATTCATCTATCGTCACATAACGATCGTACTTTGAAAATTGATTTATATTGGCTTTGAGTGAAATGCATATTTGGCATCCCTTTGTTGGTAAATATAGAAGCTTAAATAACTTTTATTAAACCTAAATTTCCTGTGTCTAAATTACACGGCAAATGATTAAAATCATTGTCGTTATACAAATGTGTTAAATACTGCAATGTAAGCCCTTACTCTTCCTCAGTAATCAACACGACGGCTTCAGCAACCCGGAAAAAGCTCATATAAAGACGTTGCAAATGTTTTGTAGAACGCGTTAGCGTCATATAAAAACTAACATCGCTAACTTTGAGTTTATCCCCGATAGCGACGTAACGGGCGCCGCCATATTGGATTCAGCGACGTCGCGTCATTTACATTACGGCCTATGGGGAAAATCACAAAAAATCAAATTTTGACTAAAATATCAAGTTAATCAAAAAAATGAAAAAGTGGCCTGGAGATATTAATGTTCCAGTGATGCTGGTGTATTTAATATTTATGTCACGTGCATATTCGAAATTTAATCGAAGTCTACCGATTGAGTGGGACAGACTTTAGTCTGACAGTCAGTGAGACAACCCAGCACAACTTGTCTGACCAAATGGAGACCGGCCTGTCTGATTGAACATTTGTTGTAAAGACTTAACACTAATAAGTTCACAGTATTAAAGTGCTTATGTTAAAGCCTATGTCTTGAAATGTCATAGTAATGATAATACCCCTTGGTCTAAATACAAAAAAAAAGTAACATTATACTTAAATAGATTTATTTGTGAAAATATATGTGTCATACAGTATTAACAATATCTCAATAGCACATACTGATTAGTTCATATACCACAGATTGTAACAAGAAAAAAAAATTATGACATTTATTAAACACAGGATAACCTGAAACAAAAGATTAGGAACATTTAGTTCTAAACAAGGTTAAATATAAATCATGTAATTTAAAGTGACATTATGCGCATATTACTGCAGAAAGTGTATTTTTGGTGACAGTTTTATAAAAGCAATTTTTGGTTGCTGTGCATTTAAATGTGTTAAATTAATGATAATGCCGCATTAGTATTTGAAGTTGGTGCTTTAGATATAAAAAAATCGGACTGATAAAATGATAGTTGAATGTGTCGTTGTTGATGTTGGTAGAGATTTCGGCAGTGGAAGGGAAGCAACTCCTGCATGCAGTTGTTCTTTTCTTAAATTGACTCTCCCAGTCAAGTAAGAAAATCAATATTTTCAAAGTTATTTTTTCATACTGGTAGCGGGAAGAGTTTGGTGTATTGGGTTAAAAGTTATTATTTCCTCTACACTTTTGTACACACACCATTTTCAGCTGGATTTTTACTTGAAAAAAATGCGCATAATATCACTTTAAGTTTTAAGCAAAATAAATACCTATTCCACATACTTTGTTAATCATCGCCTTTTCCCATATATGCAATTTAGTGGTCTTGAGGATTGTACAATGATGACATAAATTGTGTAACTTTCTTCAACTAAGAAAATCAGAAAACTTGAATGGAAATTTATTTGTGCATGTCGGTAACATAGATACTTAAACTGTTATATTCAAATATAAGTACAATAGATAAGTAGCAATTTTAACAGTCAACATGCGAAATCATGGAATTATTAAATACTGAAACCACACCCAGTTGGTAATGGGGTAGCAGTGGTGAAGATCTTGCTGCCTCTCTCTTGTAAGGGTGATAACATATGGAATGAGTGTTAAAATGATTCAATAAGCTTTCTGTGTAATTGAACTAAAATGATTCCTTACAAACTCAAATTTTAAGTAAACTAATTAAAAAGTTATGATGTAATATGCATCATTTTGTAGGCATAAGTACTGTACACAGGATAACCTCAGCTAAGTATTTCTACTTAATTCCAATGGGGATGCTGACAAAATATCCATATAAGAAGAAAATTGAGTTATAAATGCAGATTTCTATCTTCCGTACTTATATTGATAAAATTTTGTCATATTATGTATCTCTTTAGAAAAATGATGTAACATACAGATTTGAAAGTTGAAATTATAACAAAATTTTGAATTTTTATTTGTTGTAGTGAAAATAATTTTGTAAAAACGAGGGGATTATCCTTCGCACATCAAGCATATTTTAGTAGACATAGCAGACATGTGTGTGTTTTTGTAAACACTGCACATCACTTTATGCTACTGTTGGTTTCACCGCATGTGTTTTATAGTATAAAAATTACATATCAGCAAACAGACTGAGCTGTAACATGAAATTGGAATTTTCAGTGGCCTACTTACAATGGTCATGCGCAGGGTCACCCTGTCAACTATGGTCATGCGCAGGGTCACTCTGTCAACTAATGTGCGCATTGACTTCTTTTTTTATAATATTATTATATGAGATTTTAAGCATTCTCTTAAGATGTCAATATACCTGGGTTTGAGCATGACATGTCTGCTTTACATCATTGAAAAATATTTTCATGCAGTCAAAACACAAGCCAAAAGGGGCCTGTCAGTGAACAAGGGTGAAATGAAAGTTTTACAAGGTCATTTTCAAGGTTGCCTAAAAGTGTCAGCATTTGCCTCAGACATCTGAGTTTTCAATTTTCAGGAGCTGTTGGCATAGCCTTAAAACTCATACAGACAAAATGTGTGCCATGTCATGCATGTGTTAACTGTTGTTTCTATGGAAGGCAAACCTGTCTTAACCAGCATAATACAGTTTATTACTTTACTGATGTCAAAAGGATATGTTACTTTAAGATATTTATTCAGTTTTTAATTTCCATAATCATCATACGTACATGTACTTGAAGAGTGAAGCATTTTACTTGTATACTGTATGGATAATCCCATGTAAGTGTTAAGCCTATGACACACATGAAGAAAAAAGGAAATGGTAATTTTCCAGGTGATTTAACTTGTAACTTATACACACACATAAATCAGCACTGAAAAAGTTAACTGTTGCAAGGTTTACTTGCCATTTCACTCAGTGGTTGCATTGAAAATGCAAAGTGCAATACCCATTAGTACACTTGCCTCTATTTGAATTATCACACTTTGTTACATTTGAGTTTTCAAGCTTTGTTCTTTTGTTACATTTGAGTTTTCAAGCTTATCTAATTTAGTATACCAATGTATTTTAGTTTTATAATTGAAGAAAGCTCCACAGCTTATTGAATTGCTCTCAAACACTCATTCCTTATGTCATCACGTTTGCGAGAGAGAGAGGCAGCGAGTTTTTATCAATGCTGCCCATCTACAGCTAGCCGTGTGGACTGTGGCATGAGTGTCTTTTCCCAAGGACACACCTCTTGCTTGGGCTGGGATTTGAACCCAGGACCTCCCGTTCCGGAGGTGAACACCCTTACTAATGCGCTATTGAAGCCCACCAATTGAGGATATATTATATATATCTATACTACATGAAAATAGTGGACTTACTTGTCGAGAATGTTTTTATTTAAATCCGTGAATATTTATTTAAACCTGGTCAGTTTGTCTAGTGGACTTAATGAGATAAAAATATGTCATTTAGGTCCGATCACAGAAAACACTGTAACATAAACATAGTTTTTTCCGTCATTATCACAGTTACTATTCTCAATTTAACTTGAAGCAGTTCGAGTCACTTGGGCCCGTACAAATTGATAATTACAGGTTTACATGAGTTTTGGGGAGGCAATAAGCATGTGATTAGGGATGTAATAGATTCAAACGATATCGATATATCAACGATAAAACATTTTCGATTCGATGTTGATTGCTGTTTTGAAAAATCGTATATCAAATAATGTTACACCCTGCAATGATCTACAGTTTCACGTTCGAAAATTCCATCAAAACTCAACCAGAATATAAACAATCACTCTACCCAGAGTTCAGTGTTTTTCTAACGAATGATAATTTAATGAAATGTGGTCTCATAGGCAAAAATATTTCAGCACTGCAAGGGTTGATATATATTATACTCCAGAACCATATGTTTAGTACAAATAAAGTCAAAAGATTTGGTAGAATATGTAGTCAGTGATTTTTTTTACGCCCATGTATCGATATATTGCTGTATCGTCAATATTTCTAAATTGATATATAGATACAAAAATTTTAATCAATGACATCCCTACATGTGATGCTGCAGCCTGCTGGATAGACTTATTTCTGACCACAGCAAGATATGCCATAATACCAAGTTGGTGAATCTGGAAATAAGTTCCAGTACGAGCAACTGATCATGTAATATGATGTATAGCTATGCAATCGATTGCTGCGCTCTCCAAATCGTTTGTACTGTTGTTATAGAAGCTAATAAGTGACCTAACATAAGCTGTATTAGATTTCACTCCTTTATGACCTGGTCATTTTTATGTTTTTATTGATTTCAGATTACATGTTGTATAGAAGCAGTCAGTATGTGAGATGATCAGAGAATGCTGCTGTTCTGCGGGAGTCTTCCTTTACCAGAACAATTAACACATACGCAACCTCTGCAGCAGAACACACATCGGGAATAAAACTGGAATATTTTCGTCAAATTCATTTAAAAAATTGTGCTAATTGTCTGCCTAATAGAATTATATATAGTTCAACAATTTTAAATTCTAGTTAGGTTTGTTGACACATAACATTTTTGTGCGGAGTGTAAAAATACGGAAAAACTGTGAAAATGAATCGTTACACGATAACAAAACAGGTGGGAGATGGAACGTATGGAAGTGTATTGTTGGCCACCTGTATAGAGACTAATGAAAAATGTGCCATCAAAAAGTAAGTATACTAATATATTATGAGTCTGTCTGTTATGAAGGTTAACTTTATTTGCTGCTGGAAATACTGTAGCTGACAAAAAACAGCAACAGTGGTAATAAGTGATTTGTTCTAAAACAATCTGAAGTATTGTGGGTAGACTAGCACAATATTCTGTCTCTAAGGGAGTTACAAAATTGAATCCCGGTCCGATCTGGAATGGCCGAGTTGGAAATAAACGTGAGCAGTATGGAATAGAAAAAAGCACAATAACTTGATGAAATACTGGCTGGCGAAAGAACATTCATGAATTAAAAAACTTACGTTCTGTGCACAGACAACCATTTAAGACAGCTGAAGTAATTGCTAGTGTAATATTTGACTATTCTTGCATACCAGATCGGGATATCTGCAGTTTTTACCAGTGCTGGAAAATGTTATCTTACACCCCTAGGTGTAAGACGACTTAAATACGTCAGAATGAACTACTTTTATAAATGAATGTGTAAATTTGTACGTTACTACAAGCAAATAGCCCATAAACATGTCATTAATTTAATTTTATTTCTGCTACTTTTAGTAGAAAATGGTATGCAAGAAAAAGAATCTATCACTAGCAGCATGTGCAGATGAGAATATCTGGCATTAAGGTAACTGTTTTGGCGGTAACTCGGGAGAGCCTCATTACCGCCAAAAACAGTAATGCTCGAGCCAGATATTCCTATCTGCACGTGCAACCAGTGAAAGAATCTTATATTATGTGAGTATTGCAGTATCATTCTCAAAACAGTTATGTTTTGACATGAATGTTCACATACCTTCACTGTGAAGGCTTCAGTATTATTTGCTTTGGAGACTTAAAATTTAGCTTAAAATACTACTGCTATGTATAATTTACAACTATATCGCTTGGAAATGTGATTAACAGGAATTTTATATTTGCACACAATGAAAATGATCCTTATGCAAAATGTACTTTGCCATGGAGGAATCAATTCTTTTAATTTTCCAAGAATAATAGAGTCCTACAGTTATACTTGTCCAGGCAAGGTATATTTTTTCACACAAAGAACTTGATTCAGTTATGTTAAAAATATTTTAGCTGTTAAAAAACAAACATGTATAGTATACACAATGTTCATCATATGAGAACAAATAATAAATGTATGTTCAACCTTTTCAAATCTAACAAGTCAGTATTTTGTAAAAGTGTCCATATAATATTTGGTCATAAGACATTCAAATATTGACTTCATCGTAGCTAAGTGTGCGTACAGGTTATGTATGTTACATTGTAATCTGTGAAGAGATGAGAAACAATGAGGCCAAAAATTAATCAAATTATAGTTATTGATTACACATCTTGTTGGCTTGGTTATGTATACAGTATACAATTATACATGCTGGTACTGTTAGTGTCAGCGCTGTTTTGACGAAGCTCTGAACTACCAACATAAAAGTATTTCATAGTGAAAACAAACAGTGGCATCTTTGAACATTTTACATCTTATATGCTGCTGCATTGTGATAAGTTTGTATCTTCACTGTATTATTTATATGAGTTACGATTTTAACTTCTAAAAGGGAGGTGCATGCAATGTAATGGGAATACTACATCCCCATCCAGCCTATGTCACTTGATTTATTAATATCCAGCTTCAGTCATCACCAGGCCTATACACCTTATCTGATTATCTTTGGACATGTTAAATGATATGGAACAGTTTTAAATACTGCGTAATTACTGCTTTACTCAAATTTTAAGATCTGTGACAGAACTCATTGTAGTGCCGAAATAGACAGGGGACAGGCTGTATAACTAGAATACAATGTACATGACTTGAAGATAGACTATATGTACAGTAAAGTTCTTGTATTGAGACCACCCTTCGGACCATTAAAAAGTGACCTTATTAATGAATCAGTCTTTTTACTATGAAATTGAGCATATGGTTCTGAAGTGTCTGGTCTTAATAGCGGAACTTTACTGTACTTAAAGTAATTATAGTGACTGTTTGCCAGCAAGGTCAAGAGAGCAAGGGAGTTTGCCCTGTTAGTTACAATTAAAGAGTTAAATTTGTTTCATGTTTTAAGTTAACAATTATAATGAACTTTACTTTATGTATTTGCAGAATGAAGAAAAAATATTACTCTTGGGATGAATGTCTGAATCTCAGAGAAGTAAAGGTAAGCTGCTTCACCAGCCTCGTACTTTCTCTGCTGGTTAAATGTATTATATTATGTCAGGCAAGACTCTGAAATGGAAAATAGTTCCTGATTTCGTAAAGTTCAAAACTTGTTTGGTGTATTCTTATTGTGTTGTATGCTGAATATGGAAGTATTTTAGGACATGTTAAAATGGTAGGGAATGAAACTGCAGTTGACTTGTGCACACTTTGCTTTTGCATTCACTGCAATTTATATGCTTTTATCTAAATCTGTTGAATTGAAGTAATTTAAATGTTTATTTTATGTACCTATATCTAATGTGTAGAAATTAATTTTTTTAAATGTATATTTCAGTCATTGCGGAAGCTAAATCATGCTAACATTGTCAAATTGAAGGAAGTTATCCGAGAAAATGATCAGTTGTTCTTTGTGTTTGAATTTATGAAAGAAAACCTCTACCAGATGATGAAAGACAGGTAAGAGTTGCAAAACCTGATAATTGTTGCAGACGATACCAAGGTGCTGAGTCTGTAGTGTATAATTATACTGAAATAATAAAACTAATTCTTATATGCCTACGGTATATTTCTATAGTCAATTCGAGTGCATTAATATGATTAAAGCACTCGGAAAAGTAGGCGGAGTTTCGGACATGGAAGTAGCTCCTTCCGACTTTTCTAATTTACTCCCGCAAAAAAAAAAATATAGAAATGGAAATAATATCAGTATAAATACATCAGTCGCATGAAAAAGATTTGTTTAAGAACCTAAATATTATTTTTGATTGCGTCAAGTAAGCCTTAGAATTACCTCACCTTGTTTTCCTTAAAAAAGGCCAAGACATTCAGGATTAACACACAGGTGGAAGGAACATACCTTTGACTTTTTTTCTTAAGCTAATGCTTTTTTCTATGCATTTTAAAATTGATATGAGAATAAATAAAAAAAAAATTGAAAAAAAAAAATTTTTTTTCTTCATAGCTCTTTACTATAGACAAGGTTCCCAACACACTCTGTATGAAAACAAGCATGTCGCTATGAAAAACTCTTCGATTTCTTTCAAATTTGAGTTACGTTAAACAAATTTGAACGAATTCTAGAGAGAAATGATAGAGCTTTAAGAAAAAGTTTACTTCAATGGAAAATTCCAAGGTTTTCATTCTACAAGGAAAATACCAACGCTGATATAGCGATTTTCGCTAAAACCAGAAAAATGTCACACATATTCCGACAGTGATTTTCGCTAAATTCTCCACTAATATTGCGGTACTGCGAAAGACAACCATTAAAACAAGAAATATATATTATTAGACTACAAATCATGGTGTAGATCGTACCTTTACACCAATGTGTTCGATACTACAGGAGTTTTTCAGTTTTTGTAATTGTCAAAATGTATTAGCGGCCATGAAGGTCCGAGAGGTTGCGCAGTGATTTGTAACAGCTATTCAAGGACATTATCAAAACATATCCGAAGGCGATTGAAAGTGAAAGTAAAAGCATTTAGTCAACAAAAAATGAAAAATCCGCCTAGCATCGAACCCATTTTGAGTAAAAGTAACGATCTATGACATGATTTGAAGTCTAAACATATATATTGCATGTTTTGATAGTTTCCTGTACGCAGTACGGCAATATTATTGGAGAATTTAGTGAAAATCACCGTCTGGAAAATGTGTGACATTTTTCTGGTTTGGGCGAAAATCGCTTACAGCTTTGGCATTTTCAGACTTGTAGAACCAAACGGCTTGGAATTTTCCATTGAAGTAAACTTTTTTTAAAGCTCTATCATTTTTTCTATGATTCGGTTCGAAATTTCTGTCTTAACGTAACTGAAATTTGAAAGAAATCAAGAGTTTATAGTGACTGTTTGCCATCATCAGAGAGAGTTAGGGAACTTTGTCTATAGTAAAGTACAATTAAAAAAATAAATTTTTTTTCAATGTTTTTTAATTATAATTAACTTCTCATATCAATTTTAAAATGCATGAAAAAAAGCATTAGCTTAGGAAAAATGTCTGAGGTCGAGAAGAAAGGTATGTTCCTTCCACCTGTGGATTAACTGTCAGGTTACAATGTTTTGATTCCGGGGAGGCAAAACTATGAAATGGAAAACGATTTACGTCAAGTTCACAACTTGATGGTGTATTCCTTAACGTTGTGTTCAGTATGCAAAATAACGGAAGCATTTTAACGACTGGCTGCTTTGTTAGGTTCTAAAATCTAGGACGTCTTCTACATAATGTCAGTCAGGTATTTCTTTTTTATTTTATGTAATTTAGATGATTAAACTGAAATAAGTTGAATGTAGTAATATAGTTATGTTTGATATCTTGAATGGTTGCCCTAATAGGGAATGTGTGAATTCAACAGCTACTATTTAAATGCTGTATTTCACATTACCGCGAACTGAAAAAAGTCTCATTGTAAATTAAGATAGTTTTCCAAAAAAATGATTCTAAGAATTGAAATATCTATGTCTTGGAGGTTTATCGAAATTGAAAACCTTTCCCAGATGATGAAAGACAGCGTAAGAGTTGCAAAGCCCTGGTAATTATTCGCCAGGGCCTCACCTCCGAGGAATGCTTCAATCTGTAGTGTATAATTATGCTGAAATAATAAAACTGATTAACAATGCATACCGTATTCTTCCAAAGTATGTTCAAGATACAAAAACAAGAGTGATTTGCTTTAAATTTTCCTGCTGGCCAAGATGATGTGCATTAAATAGTGTCTTATTCTCTTAGTGTAAAAAAAAGTACAAAAGACAGTACAGTATACAATTTTATGAAAATACTTTTATCTTTTAAAAGGATGATGAAGTAAGTTTTGTAGTAACAAATACTGCTACTCAGTGTGTACATGTACTTCGGTATTATAGTTACAGCAGTGAGCTATAAATAAGTTAGACCCACGTAGAGGGTTAGACAGGGTACAATACATGTATGTAATCAACTGTTTTGAAGCTAGTTTTCTTATAATATTATGTAATTGTGTAAGAAGAAATTTGTTTTTGTCAGAAAAAAATTCAAACACATTATTGTATTAGTTTGTTAACTTTGGATTTGATGCTACTTTAGTAAGATGCCAGATAATTGTTTTAACAGCTGTTCTGAAGCAAACAATAATTTTAATCAAACATGCAATCAGAAAGAGGAACTGTAATGGACAGCTAGTCATGAGATTTTGAGTGTGAAAAACTTTAAAAACAACCATGAGATTGTGATGCACTCTGATTTTCTCATCAGATTTTGCACTGATTGTGTGAAGCCTGTGACCGTGACTTGTACAGGCTTTATGTCTTAAGTCAAGGATCATTACATTAACATATCAGTACTTGGTTCATATTTGGAACTGAATTATTTATATATACTTGTCTGGCAGATATATCTTGATCATTTCTGATACAGGCTGTTGACTTAGGTACATTATTTATAGTACACAGAAATCAAAGCATAGTCCAGTATTTACCAGATTATTTAAAATTGATTTATGATAACAGTTCTATGTAATTAAATTTTTAAATATCAAATGAGCAGCATGTATTTTTACTTTTGATAAATTTGTTGCTTTAATCACTGCAGTATGTAGAATGATTTTAGAACTATTTCCTCTCCAGAACAGCATTTGACCAACTTCACTCCCTTCCAAACCCAAGTATCTGGTAAAAGTTCAGTTTTCTATTATTATTTTTTTGTGTTTTACACTTTGAATTCTTGGGAGAGTTATTAGGACCGCTCGCTATCTGTTGTCCATCCATCCATCCATCCATCATTTCATTCAAATGGCATCTCCTTTGAAACCGCTGGACCAATGTTGATGAAACTTGGCAGGGATGTTTCTTGCATGAAGTTCTATAAATGTTGTTCAAAGAATTGAATTCCCTACAGAACTCTGGTAACCATGGCATGGAAAAGAAATATTTAAATATTTTCTCAAAAACTGGAAGGCACAGAGCTTAGATATTTGGCAAGTAGCATTACCTAGTTGACCTCTACCAAGAATGATCAAATTATGACGCCTGGGCTACTGTGGGCTCACTTGATTTTACATAGGCTTATATAGGAAAAACTTTAAAAATCTTCTTCTCTGAAACCACAGTAAGTCCTAAAGCTTAGATATTTAGCATGTAGCATTACCTAGTGGATCTCTACCTAGTAAGTTCAAATCATGACCTGTGGATCAAAGTTGACCAGGGGATCACTTGATTTTACATAGGCTTATACATGTATATGGAAATTGTCTTGTCTAGAACCACTAGGCCCAGAGCTTAGATATTTGGAATATAATATAGTATTATGAAGCTAACCTCTATGAAGATTGTTCAAATCAAAACCTCTGGTCAAAATTGACCCTTTCTGCTATTGATGACCTTGTATGATAGCCAATGGTAGCCAGGTGAGCCAAATAGAGACATCTTGGCCCTCTTGTTCCACAGTGATAGGTTCAGATATCTTGTGACTTAAAGTACCTAATTCCATTATAGATCAATTTGCAGTAGTTGAATGAGGTTGATGACACTGCAATATTTAGTTATAAGTTGGTGTACATATTCATTGAAGTTGCACTGTATTAATGTCTACTTTTACATCTCTGACTCTGAGTTCACTGGAAAGGAATCAAGGTTTTGTTGCACAGACAGTATGGTATAATTATGCAATGTTGGCACATCCATTTACAGTAGTATGTCGGACTGAGATGTAGTGAATGTTTGAATCTGTACATTTCAGGGACAAGTTATTCCCAGAGTCTGTTATACGAAATGTGATCTACCAAATTTTACAGGGGTTAGCTTTTATGCACAAACACGGTAAGTTTTTATTTTGTTTCTTCATGTATGCATTTAGTTGAAAAAAGTAAACTAATTTAATGAAATGACCAAACTGTAAAGCAAATGGACCTGGTTGTCAGCATTACTTCATATAGTAATGTTGGTGTCTCTGGTACAAACCAACTGGGTATATTATTTGGTTTGGTCCTTCTTTTTCGGGGGGTGGTGTCGGTGTCGTCGCCACAACATTTTGATTCAAGCATCCTGAAACCTCTGGCCAATGATAAAACATGCAGGAAGTCCGCTGAAGCTCACAAAAGTCAAAGAACCATTCCATGCGACTCTGGTGGCAACAAATAGGAAAACTAAAAACTCTTCTCTGAAACCACAAGGCCTGAGCTGTTTTGGATGTGCATTTCTATGGACCTCTACAAGGTTCAAATTTGACCCCGGTCAAATTACCCTCTGACTGTTGTAGGAATTATAGGGAAATTATTTTAAAATCTCTCTGAAACCACAAGGGCTGCTAAATTTGGCAGTGCTTGCTTGACCCTACCAAGATGTCGACCCCGTCAAAATTGACCCTGGGGGTGGCTTGTTTTGCTAGGAATATATAGGGAAAACTAAAAACTTCTTCTCTGAAACCACAAGGCCTAGGCTTAATTTTGGCATGTGCATTGGCTAGTGGACCTCTACCAAGATTTCAATTTGCCCTCGGATCAAATTGACCCCGAACGGGCCTTGTTTCATAGGCTTTTGGAAAAACTTTAAAAACTTCTTCTCTGAAAACACAAGGCCTAGAGCTTAGATATTTGGCATAGCATTGGCTGTGGACCTCTCCAAGATGTTCAAATTGGCCCTCGGATAAAATGACCCCGGGGGGGGGGGCGGAGGTTTAAAAAGAATTATAAAATAAAAAGGGGGCCAATTGTTTTAAAAAAAAAAAAAAAAAAAAAACTTTAAAAATCTTCTTTTTGAAACCACAAGGCCTAAGGCTTGAATTTGGCATGTAGCATTGGCTGTGTACCTCCACCAAGTTTTTCAAATTATGACCCCGGGTCAAATTGACCCGACAGGGTGTCCTTGTTTCATAGGATGGATGGTATGGTTATTAGGTTTATCGTTGGTACCGGTTTCCCTATGACCCCAGAAGAGTTTAGTTATTTTAGGTTTGGGGTAGTGCAAGATACAGAAAGCGCCCAACCAAGACACCCCTGGTCTTTCTGCCAGGTTTTCACCCTACATGGGACCTCGGTTTTAAGTCTCATCCAAAGACTGTTGTAATTTTAGTGGTCAGCCCTGGGATTGAACCCACAACCCCGGATTACAAGTCTCGTGCTCTACCATTGGCTTCCGGGCTGCTTTACATAGGCTTATATGGGAAAACTTTAAAAACTTTTTCTCTGAAACCACAAGGCCTAGAGCATAGAAATGGCAGTGCATTGTCTGTAGACCTCTTCAAAGTTTGTTCAATAGCCCCTGGGGTCAAAATTACCTTGCCCGGGGTCTTTGTTTTGCAAAGGCGTATATAGAAAACTTATTTGGTATATAACATTATCTAGTGATCTTCCACCAGGCAAGTGGACTTGTACCAAGGTGAGCAATATAGGGCCATCTTGGCCCTCTTGTTTAAATTGAAGAGGAAAGTACCAGCTTAAACACTGTGGACCAACTTTGCACTTGCAGCAGTAGCAGGCTGTGCCTCAATTCCCCATCCCCCACCAGACCCACCCCACAAGATAAAGGTGAAATGTCATTGTAGTATAGAAAAAATTTTGTCTGGGAATTAAGTACCTGCAGTTACAGCCTGCTTTAGATAAAACAATCTACATTTTTATGAAAATGCTGTTTAAAATTTAAGGTATGCAGAAATAAATTGGTTTATTTTGTCATACATTATCAAACTTTACCTATCCTTGTTTACTTTGATCTTATACTGTGTTGAAAATGAGATTAGATTTCAAGACTTGTCTAATTGCATAATATTTGGAGTGTCCACAGATATCAGTTTTGTATCATTAGTATTGAACTAGTAACATAAAGTGGTATAGAAATATTGTTACAAAATATGTCAATTGTGAGTGTATGTTAACTTGTACTGATTCTTCTGGTAATAAAAACATTGAAGTGCTTATCAAGAGGCTGGTTGTTTCGCAGTTTCAGTTTGTATTTAAACTAAGTCATGGTAATAATGCAATAAAGGTTCTATTTTGTTGTCAAGCAAACTTGTCTGTCCTGGAAACAAGGCATCATGTTGTCTTGCATAGTAAGCAATCATTTGATACTTAGAACTTGGTTAAATTGATTGATTGGCCTTGTATTCCTGGAGTAATGTGGAGAAAGGTTTCAGTTAACAAGACATAAAGTGAACATGTACAGTAAGAATGAAGGCAAACAAAACCATAAAGTCAATTCTTGGTTAGGGTTAGTTTAAAAAATGATCTATATAAAGTTGAATTCTTGAGTTAAAATACATCATGCATTTAAAACATTAAACTTGAGGAAATAATATTTAGTATAGTTAAAGAGATTATCTTTTCAGTAGTATCTGTTAAGCAGTTCAATATTGACGTTAAATGTATACATATGTTTTAAACGAGTGCCATAAGAGAATACTTAATTGTAATAATAAGACATTGTGTGTAATGGGGGGGGATAGTCGCCGCCCGGCCATTTGCCGTAACATAGAAAAGCGAAAACAAAGTCGCCTATTCGTAAACACGGACAGATTCGAGGCAACTCAATACCGCACCGCCTACCCCTACCGTTCGTTAAACAGCTTCATTGGTCAATAAAAACGGTAAGCCAATCAAAAGGGCGAGACAGTATAGCGATTTAAAGGGACATGGCGTTTTGACATGTGTAAGTTTATTGTCAATTTAATAGTTGAGAAACACCGACTATTTAAACGGATTAGCATGATTGGGAACAATAAGGACCAAACACAGCTTACAATTAAACTGGCGTTAAGATGCCAGTATTTAAATTTCTTTGATCGTATTCACAGTTTAATTTACAGTAAAGAAATCTGACACTCTTGTTCAGTGCTGCATTTTTTTATCTCGGTAATCAATTCATTATCGGCGATGAAAATCAGTAGGAAAAAAGAGTTTTAATAAAAATTTTATGCAATCACATTCATTTCAGTAAAATGTTCAAAAGCTCGAAGAAACCCACAGAACATAACATCACTCAAGAAGTTTATTAATGAGAAAGAATTTTATAAATAAAAAAAGTTTGTTTTATGCAGTTGTATGAAAAGGGTATACTGATATTACATTACCGTAAACGTCATCAACACGTTGTACAAACTTCTCCCTGTTCTGAAAAACTTCTCCCTAATGTCTCTGGAGGGAGAAGTCACTTCTCCCTATGAGTCTGGGCTAGCGTGATCCCTGGTGTAAAAGGGTCAGCGGATTTGAATGTCGTTGTTATTTTATCTGACTTATAATGATCAGAAGATTAGACAGTAATTTCAAAAGGAGATAAATATAACCTTCTTAAATATATTTGTTTAAGAACAGACTTTGGGAGCATTTTTTATGCCTTTGAAGGGGGGGAGGATTTAGTCACCTCTTTGTCCATCTGTCTATCCCAGTTTGTCTGCGGCTTAACTTGAAAAGTATTGAAGGGATAGAGTTGTGACTTCACACAATGATAGAGGCCATTGAGAGTAAGTGTAGTGACCATAGCTCTAGCGGACCCCATTTTTGAATTATCCCCCCTTATGTAATATGCCTGTTGGGAGCATAGGTCATCAAGGTTTGTAATGCAGTTAATTGGTTCTCTGCTTGTAAACTTAACTTCCTTTCTTTGTTATTTTAGACAACAATTTTCAGTTATGATTAAGACTATTTGAAATCAGCTGTTATGAACAGGTCTATCTGGAATCTATCCATCAGTCTGTCTGTCAGTCAACATTTTCCTTTAGTTCAGCATAAAGGATTCCTGGTTTGATGGTGAATTTACAGGTTAGGTGTGAGATAACTCTTGCAACATGTTATCCTAATAAAATAACCAGAGAGAAATTATTAAACCTTTTTATTCTGAACCAGGGGCTTTTTTGGTGCTATATTTTATTATTTTCTGGCCATGTTTCCTACTGGTCTGTTTTGGCATTCTACAGGTCGGTGAAAACAGTTACTTTTGAACTGGGAAATGTTCAGACAAAGTAGTAAAATGCTAGACAGGAGCCTGAGTAGAACATTGTAGAACATTGTTGTTGGTCATCCAAAGTATGTTGCGATCAAGGCAAACCTTGAGCACTATGTTTGTTGATAAACACTCTTTGCCAATCTAATATAAGTGTTCTATATGCATTCTATACTATGAATAATCTTCTTGCATATAAAAAGCAGGCATTTCACCCCCTTGAAAGGATTTATTTGTAATTTATTTCAATTACTTCAAGAAGACTTGATAGTTACATAGGATTACAAATTCTGGACTTGCTCCAAAGGTACTCTATATTAATAGCAAGATTTATAGCACAGCTATAAATTGAAAAATAATAATGGGTGAAAATGATGCATTTGAAGAAAATCCATTCTTCCCAATTGAATATTCTAAATTTAGATTTCTTAGTTGAGTTATATAATGAATGTTTTTACTTCTTTGATTTATATTTTTCTTTTCTTGATTAATGCCATACATAATGATATGAAACCGATTTGATATAATTATGATATCCTTTTACCATAAGTACATGTACTTAACATAAACTGTAGCTTAGTAGGAACTTAAACCTGAAACATACTGAGCCAGTATTTAGTGAAAACTGGGACTTTCGCCCCATTTAGAGGTAACCATTATGGGATTTGTGCTCATGCCACTGGGGTGAGTGTTGACATCTCCCAAATGTAGAACTTTAGCCCCTGGAACCTTTGCCTCTAAACTTAGTTTTGCATAAGCTGACATTTGACCCTACATTGTTTTGCAAAGGCAGACATTATTTTGTCCCTTCACTCTTCATTTGATTTACTGATAAACTAAAGTTAAATTGAATATTTTTCGATATACTGACTTATTTTGCCTGAGTAAATTTATAAAAGAAATAATTAGTAAGCTTGTGCATTCAGAAAAATGACTTGATGAAGGGCTTAGTCATGACAGGGCTCATGCCAACCCATGCTTAATTGAGTTTAGGGGCTAATGCAGTGTTTAGTGAATCAGATACAGGCAAATTTTCAAATATACAAATGAAGTTTTTTATACTCTAGTCTTAGGTATAGATATGTTTGTCCTTTTTTTCCCACCAAAAGTAAACAGTTTACAAAGGCTATAGCTGACGTAATACCATTCTAGATCAAATACCAGTTCCTACTTTAACAATGTAATAACATTAGTAATATTGAAGAAGATTTCATACATACCCAAGTATTGCCAACTGATATGGGTGTCACAAAAATATGAGATATTCTAGTGTTGAGATTAGAGAGTTTCCATTGTAACTACAGAAACCATTCAATGCCACAGAATACCTCGGTGACATCAGCAGATTTTCTCCCCAAAACAGGTCAGATGTGTATGACAGTAGAAAATGATTAAGACAGTTAGGAAGTGCAGGGTTATGCCATGGGGAATTATGAGATGTTCCAATGTTCTGAAAAGTTTGATGTCTTTTGTTGTTACTGTCAGTTAAATTTAACTCTTCTCACATAAATTTATTACATTTATGAAAGTATGACAGAATTAGTTTCATGTAGAGGGCAGTTTGCCAAAATTGTGACTGTGCCAGTCGTGTACACTTCAATTTGTTTTATTTTTTAATGATCAATAAATTGACAAGCAACTTGACAAATATCAGTCAACATTTAGACAAGGAAGTCATTTGTGTGTAAATATATACTTAATATCTTGCTACTTACGGCCCTTGTTTATAAATTCTTGTTTTGACTTTTACTGCCAAAATTTTGTTTTATTGGCAAGCACTGAGAAAAGTTGAGCGCGTTGTCCTACTGACAGCTCTTGTAAAAAGTGCTCTTGATAGTTATGTCCAAAAAAAAAGCTTGCCCACTCAACACCTTAGATTACATAGCCAAATTTTTATATATATTGTATTACTTGTTGTTTAACTACAGAAAAAAAGTTAAGAATTTTACATTTGTTGCACTGTAATTTATCTATGGTCTTGATGCTTTGATAAAATTGATAGTCTGTCTTGAAAGTTTCATCACAACTGAGTTCAAATATATCAGTATTTATGTTTATGCTAAATTGATTAACAGAACTGATGTAAACATAATTGTTATCTAAAAAAAAAAATTATTTTCTTGCAGGTTTCTTCCACCGTGATCTGAAACCAGAAAATATATTGTGTTCAGGGCCAGATTTATGTAAAATAGCAGATTTTGGTCTCGCCCGTGAAATAAGATCTCGGCCACCATATACAGACTATGTATCAACACGATGGTGAGTACAAATCTTTAAATATTTAAATCAGCTCCACTGGTAAATCACAGGAAAATCAGAAAAAAAATGTGGTCAGATTTGATAAAAGTTTAAAAGAGTTAATCATAGCAAACATTCTTTACAAATCAGAAAATTCATTTTTGATAAATGCAGCAGAACGAGTGTTTTAGATCCTTTTATACAAGTATAAAAACCAAAAGGCAAGGAGGCATCATCTGTATTGAGCTCCAGGAACTCTTAATCTGAAATTTTTGGATTCAGGTCTGGTCAGTGGAATGTTTTCAGAACATCCACAATACCCTATTGCAATGTTAGCACTTGTTAGAATTGCACAAAGCACTGATGAAGCATAGTTAATGTAAGTTGCAAGGACTCCAGCCTACAGTGTAAAATTTAATGTTTATATATCTTTCAAACTTTCTATATAACTGTGTATTAACAAGGAAGTACCTATAGTTATAATAACATGTGATTATATTGTAGTTGCTTGAACAGCAAAATATGTTCAATATGTCAAGGTTGTCTAAGTATTGTCAAATTGGTATGTTTATCAGGTACAGAGGACCAGAGGTACTGTTACGATCAACGAATTACAACAGTCCTATAGACATTTGGGCAGTAGGTTGCATGATGGCAGAATTGTACACATTGCGACCGTTATTCCCTGGAAGCTCAGAAATAGATGAAATTTTTAAAATTTGTACAGTACTTGGAACTCCAAAACAGGTAAGTAGGATATCTTTGCAATAAAGAATAACAGAATAGACCACTGAAAGTTTCAAGGAACTATGGTGTCAGTGCATATTCTATGTTTGTGATGTATGTGTAGTTTTTGATGGTGACGTATACTGCATTAACACTTTTCATCTTATTTATGTCTCTGATCTATGGTTATTTTGGTCATATACTTCTAGCCAATCAGAAGCTATCTCATTACAAGCAAATCATATGTCAGATCACTTATAGACAATCGAAAGCTAGGCTATTTCTAGCCAATGAAAAGCTAGATATTTAACACTGATCTCAAAACAAGTTGTATCACGTTAGATGTAGAAATGATTGATTGATTGTTTACATGTAGAAATTCTATTTGTTTTAATACAGAGTGAATGGGACGAAGGGTACAAGTTAGCTGCTGCAATGAATTTTCGATGGCCACAATGTGTTCCTCAAAATCTTAAGTCGTTGATACCAAATGCCAGTGCTGAAGCCATACATCTAATGAAAGACATGATGCTATGGAATCCACAGAAAAGACCTACATCAGCTCAGGTAGGTAATCAAACTGATAAAAAGAATGTTAGTCAAGGATGATTGGTTTTCATGAAGAATTTACCTGACTCTTCATAAAAGATAGTTCCCACATCAGTGATATGTACCTCCCTTGGTCTGAATAGTCACCCATTTAGATAGGCAAAACTGATAAGCATTAATAGGAGTTATTTCCAAATACTGTATGTGATAATTAAGAAAATATCAAGATAATTTGTGTGTGACAACCACATTTTCTTGAACCTGCTGAGCTATTTGCTCATATCAACATGATGGATTAATTGTGTTTAAAAATCTGATAACATTGTAATTGTTTAATCTGATTTTTCCTTACTGACATATTAAAGGAAATTGCCTATTAATATGGCTGACAATTCAGAACAAGGGAAGTAAATGTTGTACTGTAGAGCTATGAAATTTTTAAAAATGACTTATAAAGTCTCATTTTGGACCTTTCTGCTGTTATGATAAGAAAAGTTGTAGAAAAGAAACTGAACAATTCAACAAAACATTGACAACTGTATTTAATGACTAGCTTCTTTTTGTAATATATATATTTAGAAGAGATGTACAGTTCTGTTTGTGGCAAAGATGTTGACAGACTAATATACTTAACGTCCTTTATCTTACAGTCTTTACGGTATCCATATTTTCAAGTTGGTCAAAATCTTGGTTCAACTATGCCATCTCCAGCCCGACCTCCACCCCAGTCCATCCATACACAACCCTCGTACAAACCCACAGAGCAGCACAGCGTCCCTTCACCACAGCATCATGTGACAAATCGCCCGTTACAAGAAAAACCAACGATACCTAACCAGCAACAACCAGTTGTGCCAAACTATGGACAGAAACAGCAAAATCAGGACATGGGTGTAAGTTGTGTTTACTTTCAGTCTCTCATAAAATATAATTAAGGTCATAATATGGATTTGACTGTTTTTGAGTTTGGACAGTGTTGTGTATTACATATAGGAGTGTTTATAGGAAATTATACAGTCCAACCTCCCGGAATGACACCTTCCTAGAGCAACAGCCTTCCTAAAAAGAGAACATTTTCTTTCCTGTTTTACCAGTAATATAAAGAATCAACCTCCAGAACAACAACTCTCTACAACAAACACATTTTGATGTTCCCAAGGGTGTTTGCTACTTAGAGGTTGCTCTGTATATTCTCAAAACAAAACATTGTAAACTGGACACTTTATTGTCTTCTCAAATTTCTACAGTCATAGTTTATTTATTAACTGGTGTGTACTTGAGATATTTCTGAAATAAGAATGCCCCTTTGCAGTTCTTTAGTGGTTTTTTTTGTGGTTTCTGTGAAGTATCTTTAAAATATAAATGACTATATCAAGTAGAAATTTAGATTAGTTACTACACATAATTAGGCTATGGATTGATGAAATTTTGTTGATTATGACCATATAATATCATTGTGAGATCCGAGTTAAATGATCATGGATTGTACAAGCTGTGATCATGGCTAATAATGGATATTTCAGTAGTATGGATTAAGTTTTACAAGCCAGATCTTGGCACACACTTAAACATTTTATAGACAGTTATTTAACTCCTATTCTGTATGCATGTCGAGATCACGTAAGGATGCATAGAGAACTGAATAGGGGTGTATAAGTCATGTTGATTATTGTTGTTATTCAAGGATCCTTTCCAAATATCTGTGACGAAGAAACAGAGTGCAAGAAAACGCTGGGGTGGAGGTGTTTCGGACACATGGGATGATTTTGATGACGTAGACTTTGGAGTACCACGTAAACAGAAAGCAGCCCCAGCAAAGCCGCTGCCAGGTATTGGCGGGTTTGGTAGTAAAAGAGAAGAAAAGAAAGAAAACATGTTTAATGATGATGAAGATGATTTCTTAGCGTAAGTTGAAGTTTTTGTAGATGTAGAATAATTTGGTGGGTTTTGCGTTAGGCAGAAATGGAACTTCTTTTGTGTTTTGATTGATCTGTAGGTGACATACAGTAAAATGAAGGTGTGTAACTATCAATTTAAATGAAAATCTTCACAGGGTGGCCATTTCAATGATGCAGTATCAATGAAAAAGAAGTGTCAAAATTTTCAAAGACCAATAAATATCTTGAAATATGCCATGAAAATATGCAATGTTTTCTCAGATTCTAGCGACCATAGAAATTGTTTTTACAGTGGGAAAGTAAAGAACTTATAAAGACATGCCATTGGGTAGTCTTTCTGTGAATTTGCTGAAAAATGAAAAATTTAATGTATATATCTCAAAAGTGGCATTCATTCTTTTCCATGTCTTAATTATATAATATGCTTTAGCCAAAGAATACCTTTTCATCTGACAAAAAAAAAATTAAGAAAAACAAAGCTGGTGCTTCATTATAAATGAGATTTCTCTTGTCAAAATGCTCCATGTGTGAACTATAGGTTGTCAAATTACACATACTTCAGCATTTTAGTCACATCTCATTTGGGTGTGTTTAAATTAATGGACTCTTGAAATTTTAAAATCACTTCAGCATAGAACTTTAAGTAAAACTAAGTTCAGCTAGAATTATCTGTTTTACAAATTACATTACATTTTTTGTTGGTCTGAAAAATTGAAGTAAATACCTAAGCATACCCTACAGTTTAGTTGAAGTGCAAAAAACCAAATCGTTACTGAAAGTAGTTAAACAAATCTTGACTTTCATTGTCAACAGCTGTAATAAATCAAGTAAAGGAGAGTCTTTCAGGTATATGTAGTTATTTTATATACAGAAGTATATAGAATTTTGTTTAATATTTTTTGTCTACTTTGTTCAGTTCTTTGATCTAGTTCTGATCTGTCTTTATCAGGAGTATATTGGGTAAAAAGTCATCGAAAGGAAACCAACGTGTACCGTCTGGTCGATCTCGAGAATCTTCAGCCAAACAGCACTACCTTTCTAAAGCCAGATATTTACCAGGTATGTTGATATCACAGAATATTGAAGTGAGTTACTTACATGTCTGTTTTGATAATTTAATTCCAGCCAAAGACACAGGAAAACATCTGAAAGAACAGTTATGCACTCATGTTAGTTGTAAAACCAATTTGCACTGAAACTTTAGTATTTCATTTTTAAGTTTAAAAGCAGGAGTGCTTCAGGGTAGAATAGAGATGACTGTGTAACCATGGACACCATTCAAGGTGCTTATGTTTGAAGTTTTTGTCTGATATGATATCCAGTTGAATCCTAATGTTTAATTCACATGTGAATGTCAGTCTAGTTGTGTTTACCTGATGTCCTGAAAAAATAGTCTTTCACATAGATGTGTAGCTTAGAGTTTGAAGCAGGTTAGCATTATATAGGCATTAAATCTCAACTGCTTGTTGCTTCGTAGGTGTTGCTGGTCCGTTTAATGAGAAAACTGGTAATGCAGCTCTCATTACTGTAAAGGGCCGCAAGGCTGCTGTAGTTAAACCTCTTGAATATTGGACCAACCCAAACTCTGGTAAACACTGCACATAGAGCTTGTTGATGTTTACTGAATAGAGGGGCATGCAATAAGTGGCTGAAAGATTGATTTGTCATATAGAAATATACACAAATGAGTAAATTTTGCTGAAAACAAGTAAATATTTCTTTGAAAAATAGGAAGTTTTGGGTCTTTTTAATTTGTTGTACATAGCAAAAATGTGAAGTAGAATAATGTGGATTGTTACATATGTGATGTCATGTCTTTGTCAAATACATTTTTTCTTAAATCATCTTTCAGACCATTTCTTTCTGCAGATTTCTTACTTTTGCACCTTTAAGCAGCATCAGTGGTGTTTGTCATATTATTGTGTGTTATCCTACACAGGTCTTGTAATTTTATTACATCATACACCTAGTGTGGAGTTTATGCTGTTTTTATGTTGCGTATTTATTTGAATGAACAACCATTTTGAATCTCATAGTCCTTGTTTGTGTTTTTGTGATGTCAAATGCAAATATGTTTTTTTACTAAAAAATAATGCTTATTTAAGAATTTTACATGTTCCATATATATCTTTCTTTACCTTTTTATCCACTGATATACATACATGTACACTGACAGCTTCTGTCTCATCTAGCCAGTTAGACTTTCACTGACATTTCATGTGCAGCAAATTACAACTCATATTTTTATGATATCATAGCTTTTAATAGAAAGAATTTTTGTGAATGGATGACAGTAATGTATATTTTCATAATTATCCCCATCTGAAATACAAGCAGTAATGCAGATATGCAAGTAATGCTGATATTTTATTCACATGTAGTTAAAGTAAACCCTTGTGTTACATGCATAATCTGACAGTGACTGGATGTATTAATCTAGATGCCAAGTGCTTTCTTTGGGGAAATAATTTCTCATGGTCATAGCTTGCATCCACTTTCTCAAGCTATGTTGTTGTCCAAAATTTGCAGCAAAGTATTGGCTGCTTACATATCTAGCTCAATATTTCCTTTTTGAAAGGTAATATAACTTAGAGATTTAACGCCCCAACCTGATTAAAGAAATCTGGTGATAGTCAATTGTGTTTGATTGTATTTCTTTGATTTTAATCATGTTTCAAAAGATAGTACAATTGGAGATTTTTGTACAGCTTCATGTGTCATTCAAACTTTGAAATTTGAAAACAGAACTGTCATATATCATGTAAGTGGCTTTTGAATGTAGATGACTTGTGTTTAATAGACATTTTCATATTGTAACATACTACACAGCACCTTATATATAAAATTAAACATAATATAGTTAAGGTTTTTTCTTCTCTACCTACAGGTATCAACCCCAAAAGCAGTTCAAGAAAGGATTCAGGTGGACCAAGCTTGGGGCCAAGTACTTGGGGCAGTCCAGCTTTAAATAAGCCAAGTGGTATGAATATTGGAAGGGCTAACCAAGGATTAGGGGGTAATCAGGGATCACCGTCTTACGTACCATCATTCTTGTCAAGTAATAAACCAAATAGTAAGTATGAATAACTTAGATGTTAGAAGTAACATTTCTTCGAATTACAACTGACACTGCTAGGATATCCTGAAAGGAGATTGTTTGTAATACAGTGTCCATCAATTCAAAAATTAATTTTTGTCATACACATTGTGTTTGCTTCATGAATATGTAGCTCTGGACCAATTTCAAAACATAGTTATTCTGGAATCAGTTGCTGTCTTTCATAAGAATAAAGTGGTTAGCAAACTTTCTTTTCTCTACTGTAAGTTTGGTTTACCATGGCTAGTAGCCAGTACTATGTAGCCATCAGATTGGACAGAATGCGTTCTTCAAGGTTCTCTTGTTTCCTGTCACAGACCATTGTACCATGTGCCTGATCTAAAGGAAAATACATACAAGCTAATAGTGTGTTGTTATTCTTATCCTGCCAGTTTTAAGTAAAAATTATATTTATGCTGAAAAGAAATATATTGTAATCAGCTATGTTTGACTGTGTATTAATACAGAATGTATGTATTCACAGATTATTCTAATGTGAGTTGGAAGAGAGCTCAGCCAGCTCCTCTGTCACTAAACAAGAACTCTGCTGGCTACAGACAACCAGTTGGTGGAGCACCTCCAGGAAGGACAGACTGGGCAGCTAAGTATGTATTCATGCATTCAGAAGTGACATAGAAAATTTAGCCACGGTGAAATTGCACTTGCTTAACGCACAGAAAATTAAGAATGTGTTTGTTGAGCTTATTGCAGTCCAGCTTGTCCCCATTTGGTCTGTATGTAGAAGTGATGCAATACATGGACCAATGATTTGGTTTGTGTTTATAACAGTTGGCTAGGGATGACTGATGCTTGAAAAGCGACTTCAGTGTCAGTATACATTAAATTTTGCAAGCAGTCATAGATGACCATTTTGGCTTCATAATTGATGTGGCTTATTTTCTGCTGTCTTGGAGAGGACACCAAGTCTTAGAGCTCTGGCTGAGTTGAACACTTTAGCTAGGCTTATTAACTAATTAGATCTTCAGTAGTGGGCTTGTATGCATTTTGTCACTCTGGTATCACATTTAGAATACTTACTACCGGTTGATTTTTTACAAATGTACAAAGCTTATTTATTCTCCATTTTGTAAGTTTGGGGGAAAATAGCTCTGGAGGGTCTTTAGCAAGTGTGAATTCTGAACGCAAACTCAACTTTTTCTCTGTCTAATATGTTCTTCACTTCTTTCTGTATCTTCTTAACTGTACTATATTACAGTGTATCTTTTCTCTCTTCTATTCTTTACCTGTGTTTCTTGTGTGTTCTTGTTAACTAGCAGCAGATCGCCTGCTCTACAAGCCTGTGACGGCTCACCATCCAGGACTAATTGGTTTAAAAAGTAAGTTATGAACTGACCGAGAGCTGTGGGAAAATGTCACCTTCCAGTTTTGTCAGCAATGTTCTAAAGACAATGAAATTCTTCCTTATATGATTTCTATGTACATGTAAATGAAGCACCTAGCTCAGACTCTTTTCTTGTTTATGAATATATATCTATGGCTGAAAAACACTTGTGTGACACATATTGTCTTTTTCCCTCCCAGAATACTTCTCAGTTAAGACAGTACTTCTATTTTAGAATTGTTTTTGAAAATATTACCTTGTATAAATGCTTGCAAATGACTGTTTCAAAACATTTGAAAATTGTTTGTACGGTATGTTTTGAGATTAGAGATTTGATCAGAGTTTCAGTTAATCTTCCATGTAAGCTTGAATCTAGACAGAAATAAAAATCATTCCGATAGACATGTTGGAATATTGACAAAAGTAGAATTACCAGTTTATCAATGTTTTACTTGAGCCGTAAAGTTAAAGCTTCCTGAATTAGAGGTTATACTGTACTAATTTAAAGTTTTGTTTGATTTTCAGATACTTGAAGTCATGATGTTTGTATTTCATCTGTCAAGAATCGTCATCGTTTTTAAACCGGGTAGTTGTCATTTCAACAGTTGTCTCCCTTGGAACTGTTTTATAAAAATTGTGATCATTTGTTTTGAAGATGTCATGAATTTAATTCATGCAAACTTTTACGGAACAACAAAAATATAACGTTGGAGAACATTTTGACATAAAGACAATCTTATCTGATGCATTTTATATCAAATCATTTTATTTGAAAAAAAAAATCCATGACTATATGGCAGTTACTTTTTATTGTTAATGTTGATATATGTAAAATATTGTTGTGCATGTATATATTGTTAAAGACAACAAGTATATAAACTGTGATTTTTAATTGATTTTAATCATGTTATAATTGACTATTAGATGACAGTGTACAGGGGTTTACAGTTTTTATTAAGTACATATCTTGCCTTAGATGCCAAATTACCATATAGATATATGGTTAATTTTTGGTGCAGGATTTTCCTCTCGTTTTTGTTCTCATCGTAAAATCAAGCTTTGACAATTAGAATTTGAACATAAAAGCTAGTGATGATACTTATTTCTTGAGGGCTGGAAGCAGATATGTTTTTACAAAATACTGCACAGCATATTTACCTGATATACATCGATTTATGGGATAGTACTAACATGTTTTCACATTTAAATTTTGCAACAGCTAGGTTAAATTTTTCACTTCTTTTGCACAATAGGCTTTTTGAAAAGTTAGAATATTTAATCACCATTTAGATCATCCTTCATTTCAACAACTTCATCATAGTTTACCATTACATACTGAAAGAAAACAAAAGAACAGACAAATGTTCAATTGAAAGTAAAGCACAGAAACTGCAGAAATGGCCCAAGAAACATTCTTCTAATTTCACTACCAAAAGTTCTGTTAAGTATATGTATGAATCACTTGATATTTTAAAAGTGAAAAAAATTGAAGTAATTCTAATGGAGAAGGAATTGACAAATTCTAGGTTGAAAAAAAGTTAATTTATTGACTGATATTCAAAAAATGCTAGACAGTGCTATAGAAATGTGATACTGACCAGGATTGTGTCTGTATCTGTACTGTACATTGAATTCACCATATGATTGGACAACACAAGAACTTTAATCTGCAGATACATGTTTGTAATATTTTTTCTTACCCGTGTGAATATGTGCAGGGGTTGCAGGGAGGGTCCTGGATGGTCATACTCCAAGTCACATTACTGTCCAAATGGAACTTTCATAATAGTACTGAGGTTTGTGCATGCAAGATTTACTAGCACTTCTAGAATAATTGTGATTTTGCTTGAGAACGTTCATCAATAGTTTGAAGTAGAAACAGCTGATGATTGTCGGAGGCATTTTGAGATTTAATTGAAATACAGCTCAAACTTACAAAAATACAGAAGGATTTATTACCAATTGTGCAGATATTTTATTGCTGAGCATTCAAAATGTATTTTAAAATTTTCCTTTTTTACACGCTGTTCCAAGTCCTTTATCAGTTTGTGTATACATGTATAGTGTTTTATGTATATACTATGTATTTATACCATCAGATTTGTGAAGTTTTTTTCATTAATATCAACAGTTATTTTAATTCTGTATGTAAAACAATTTAAAAAAAACTACACCAAGATATATTTTAATGTAAGGACACCCTGTTTATGGCCGTACAAGGTGAGAAAATGTCATGGAAGTTGATAATTAATGCAAAATACTTCAGTATCTGTATTGGTTGACAGATCTGTGATATGTATGTAGCTACCAAGATTTTCTTTTTATTGTTTCTATAATGTACATACAAAAACTGAGGTAAGCTTGAGAAAACAAAGTTCTGATTTTGTCTTTTTAATTTTACATTCTTTTCTGGCAATATTATAGTCCCTGAGTCAGTCAGCTGCTTTTTATGCCCCCGCCATTTGAAGAATGGTGGAAGGGCATAAAGTGTTACTCATGTCTGAGTCCATGCAAAATTTTCTTTTCGATCAGTAACTTTGAAAGGTTGCATGGATTTGATTAAAATTTTAAGTGTATGTTTATGATTATAACATGCATGTCAAGTGTGAATTTAGTTACAGTGAAATTTTACTTGAAGAACAACTGATATGCACACAGCAGAGATAATAGTGTGCAACTTGACAAACAGAATTAAGAGATGGTATGCTAGAGATAAATATTTGTGACTGACAAAATCCTATAACAAGCAAACCCACACACTTCTGTGTCTAAAAAGCATATAACGGAGGCATTAGATTCTGTGTCCTCTGGACATACTGTAGTTTTAATTCAGCAAAGTTCTATCTGCTTTGTGTAAATTACTATAGATGTTCATCATATGTACCCAGTAGACAGACCGGTACATCTGTTTCACTTGAAATGTTTGGGCAATTGAGTGTAAAAGTTCGTTGTTCCAACTGTCATCACCAAGAGCAAGTGGAATGGTTGGGCATTTGTTGTTCAACTGCCTTCACCAAGAGCAAGTTTGAGGCACCCAAGGTCAAGGTGGAATAGATAGCAGTAGTTAATCTTACAATTTTGACATCCATAGTGCACAAGGTCAAACCTAAGTTTTTGTATGTTTTGTGTATATTTGTGACTGCTTTAGGGATTTCAAAGTCAGTTTATTCCGTCATTCAAGCAAATTGTCGCCTTAATAATTGTGCTTTCTCATAAGTGACATCTTGTATACCATACAGATTCACTCAGTTCAGAAGGTGATTCTTAATGCCATGCTTCATTTCTGTATCCTCATTGACTCAGCAATTAACCATAACACTGATTAGATGTGCAGAGGTTTACCTATAAAATACATGGTTAAGGTGATGTGACAAGGGAGTTAATCACCTGCAGTAACTAATGTAATCCAAGACATTAATGGTTTCAGTTCTCTGTCTGCCATGCAGATACATTCGTTTAATTCCTTACACTAAACACAAAAAATTCAGCACATTTTTGCATTTTTATTCCAGTCTCATTTATGTAAATTATATCACTCATTTGTCAGCTGGTCAAGTGTTCACATTCTGTGTGTTTGGGAACGACAATGGAGCGTGCCTACTTCTGTTTTTTTCTGGGAAGTCACTCTCGACAGCTTCTGTGCATTGGATCCTGTTTAAGCATAAACATTTGATCAGACTGTTAATTGCAAGGTGATGAATACCATTGTTGAAGCAATAATTTTCAAGACAAAGTAAAACCAGCATAATTTGTTGGCTTTATTTAGACTGGATAATAATTGTGAGATAGGTTTGTGTGATATATATGTTAGTCTATGAATTGACAATGTTAAACTTTGTTTTGACATCACTGAAAACATGTTAACTTGTTGTAAACACATGACAATAGATTATAAAAGAAGTAAAAAAGTGCCTCAAATATTTTTGTGTTCGTTACTTTTGGTATGTAAACTGATGGTCTTGTATCTTGGTAATGAGACCCATACAGGCTTTTACCAGGTTTGGCAACGTCGGGTCCTTCAAGTAGCATGTCCACAATACCACATCCAGGCTGTAACTCTACATACATGAAACAAGTTTGAAACAAGAAAAACTGTGATACAAAGTATCACAGCGGGCCAACAAACAAAAATCCCATGTAAATATTTTGAAAATTGGTGATAATTGATATTGAGGCATGGCCCCAAAAGAACCCAGGGAACCAATTCTGGTTGAACAAGCAAAACCTGACACGACACAACATCTACTGACTGACCTGTAGTATCGAAACCTTACTGTTATCAAATAATATTTATACAGTATGTCCAGGAATGTTCTATAGACCGTTCCTGGTATGTCTTAATTTTTCATTATCATTATCCTTATTAATTTGACATGAATGAAGATTTTTATGATTATTTGCCGTAAAATATTTTAAAAAAATTAAAAATGATTATTAAAACAGCAGAAAAAAGTTTTAAAAAAAATTGGGTGTTGATGGGATTCAACTGTTTTCTAAAAGTACACGTACACAAAAGTGTTTGAGCTATCGGCTTTATCCATTACACCACGGAGGCAGACTTATTACAACTGGAAAAAATAGCTAAGACAATATCATATATGTCTAAAAAGGCCATAAAAAGAATATTCAGTCGACTCGTTTGTTTCTATAATGTCAAAGGTTGTGTTAGTGGAAAAAGCAATCATATATCCATTTTTCTAGGTGTAGATTGCTGAAACGTGAAAAGCGCTTTTTCTTTTTTCAGCGTATATTAGATTGCCCCTCTATGAAACGAACGACAGCTCAATTACAAGCGACAACTCTTGCTTTTCCAAAAAAATTGACTGTGTCTACAGTTTTCATCTCAGAAGTACCTCAATTTTATAATGAAGAGAGACGCATATGTTCGATCTAGTGCTTAAGTCTCCATGCATCTTTTACTCACCACGTATTAAATATAGCGGGCCGCTGCTGCGGCCCGCAATAACTAAACACTGATGTTTTCTACGACAAAAGGGCCATGTCATACAGCATATTAAACAGCTACCTCCAAGGTCAAGGTCACACTTGTGGCCCAGGACCATAATTTTGGTGAATATGATACAATGTCATTTCAATATATCCTTCCAAAATTGGACTGTAGCTTGTTCCTTTTTTCCCCAGCATGGCTCAGTTTCTATACAGATCATCTACAGGTTGCAGGAAACCTTATGAGCAAGCTTTGTGGAAATGTAATCAAGGAGAAGATGATTGATGGAGAAACTACCATAGCATAAGCTCTGCTGAACTTTTTCCAGTAGAGCTAACAAGGGTCTATTGCAGTCGCCAATGCACAAGTTCTATTTCTTTGCAAGGTACTACCAGACTTGTATATTTCCAAGTAACCAATGTAGGGATTTACTTTAAAGTTTAAACTTAAGTATTAATTTACGGGTAACAAACAAATAAGGTAGATACTATTTGATTGAAATTATTCAAGTTCCGGTTCCCATTGGACTTTGAGGCCTGGTACCTGGGACTGACATGAAACCTCGTAGAAGTATTTACAAGATCAAACCGTCAAGTGAGATAAATGTACATGATTGTATATTGAATTTAATGAAAGTAATTGCTACCGGTATTTCTTTGGCTTAAAAGTTTAGTAAATTTTATGCATGCAAGCTACAATCTGAGTTCATTTCTCTGTAACTACAGATAGATTTGATATGAAACTTTAATATATTCAGGGTTATCAAACAATTAAATTGGACAGCTGAAATCGAAGCAAAGAAATAGGTTTGCTCACCAAATATGACTTTGACTAGTTGTCACACTGGTGGAACACAAGATACAACCTGGTGATACATTCAACAAATATGTATAATATAGCTTATGATATAATTGCTTAAAGCATTTAGAAAACTGAGCATGCTGCAATCAGCTCTTATTAAAATGCACGAGTCTGCTTGACATCACCCGGGGTAACAGTTATGTTTATTTCATGACGCTCAGAATCACTTCTGTCAGTGTACTTGTATAAACAGTGAATAGATCTGATGATGCATACACTCCAGTTAGTGCAATTATAATCTCATCAATAGTGCTAAAATACAAATTCAATGCATGTACATACAATATTCTGTTAGATGCACGGCTGTATTCATTTACTGCCTCGTCAAATATTATTGCATGTCTCCATTATTCAGTGATAGCTGTCTCTGTTAATTAGTTTTACATGGCACTTCATGCAAAAATACTGTTTTTTCCACAAACATTTTGGAACAGGGGAATATAGTGACAAGCAGCAATATCCTTTATGCAAATAGCGAAGTGTTCCTAACTGCGGTCTTACTCCTGGTACAAGGACATTTCCAACTTGAAGACATTTTGTTTTAGAACGACTACATCCTGTATCCCAAGTTATCAATGGCAGACATCAGACAGGTAGGAAAAAAGTAGGGTAGCTGACCCAACTGCTGGGATTTGAACATGCGGCTACCTTAACCATAGAAGACAGCTTACGGTAATGAAATTGGCCATGTGAACATTTAATTATTGATTCTTAAATGTTCCTCTTTGATTAGGAAAGACAGATAGAAGTTGAAAAGTTTTGCTGTACACTTGCTGTAAATAATTTTTTTAAAAATGCACCTGAATTTAATCATGAGACCAGTATGTCCAATTCATGAAAGGCCTTTTAGATATAATTAGTTATTAAACATTCTTTGACACCCATTAATTATCAACACATCATCAGAAACATTGACATTTCAAATAAACCAATTTATTCAAGCGTAATTCCCATGTCTTATCAATAATTTCTTTACTCATATTGGCATGGAATTAATTCAAAACAATACAAAAGGTTTCGTCCAACCTGAAAAATCATGGAAAGATATTAAAAATACCTGATAGTGTCATAAAGGGGGATTTGTCTGTGATAAAATTAGCTTAACTTCTGTCGGTTGCCAGTGAATGATACTTTGTCATTAAACATCTTCATTAAAGTACATTGTGATTATACATCATATCACTCTCTTTTTTTCTTAAGAAGATAACGGGTTTGCCATGTACAAAAAGGTGCTGATACTGACTTGGAAGATGAGGAAAGAAATTAGACCAGTACTATCTTCGGTTCTTAAAACCACAAAACAAGAGGGCCAATATGGTTCTATATTGGTCACCTAACTAACATTGGCTATAATACAAGGTCAACAATAGCAGAAAATGTTGACTGGTTCAGGTCCTGAAGGAGCCAATAAGCTGGTCAAATTTGAGTAAATCCACTTAGATCAGAAGATATTATCAAAAAATGGACTAATATATTCGTAGTGCAGACTGCGCTATACATTGAAGCATTGACCTAGCAAAAGTTATAACTCCACAAAACTTGGGCAATGTGGCTGATTATGCCATTAAGCAAAATATCTGCATTTCGTTAGATTCAACATAAACATTCCAATCCAAAAAACATAAAGACACTGCTAATTTGTCCAAATGATTGCAAGGTCATAGCCAATGTAACACAAAAAATCTTTACACCATTAGTAATATTGTATATTTCATAACAAACAGTATGTGTTTATTTATTAATAGGCAGTCAATTAGACACTTGCAAAATTAGATTAACTGTTATAACATTAACAGTTAGCTATTGTTAAAAAGTGACAGTAAGTTTCCCAGGCAATGTCAATTAAGGAATCGCTCAATAACGTAGAAATAAAATGTTAAAAAAAAAATAAAAAAATGGGGGGGGGTGGGGGGGGGGGGGGGGGGGGGGGGGGGGGGGGGGGGGGGGGGGGGGGTGGGGGGGGGGGTTTTTGGTTTTTTTTTTAGTTGGTTCGGGGACTGGGGACCTTTTTGTAGATTTGAGATATATTGTCATTACTAGTTCACAAACAGTTTCAGGAGTTTTGGAAGTGAATTAAGATATCTATTCTTGAACTGTCCATCAATATGAAGAAGAAATTTATGTATTCCTTCAAAAAGTTTGACAAAGTTTTAGTTTTCCTGTAAGTTTTTGAAAGCATTTCACTTTCTGTGGATATGAGCAGTTAATTTCTCATGGGGTCAGGGTCTGGGTAGATCTGGCTGGTATTGAACTTGGCCACAAACATTGCCATCAAGATCAGTTTGTGAAAGACTTATTAAAAAAAAGTATTTATTGACAAACAAAACTTAAAGCCCTAGAACTATCACTGAAGGCGAATAACCCCTTAACACCGCACAGTACATAATTTGGTAAAATTCCAACTTTAAAGTACTTTAACTTCAGAGTATCTTAGATGATCTGATGGTTATAAAACTTGCAATGTGATCTGGTTCAGTGAAGTCTGACAATGGCTTTCTAAGTAATAGCTACACGAGGGGGAAAAAAAAAGGGGGGAAAAAAATAAAAAAGAAAGAAGAAATTTTTTATTTAATATTTAAGGGGGGGGGGGGGGGGGGGGGGGGGGGGGGGGGGGGGGGAGGGGGGGAAAGGAAGAAAAAAAGGGGGGAAAAAAAAAAGGGAGGGAACATTTAACCTTCCGGGGGGGCCATGGAATATAAAAACAAAAATTTAATTCCCCCTAACTTTTGTACTCGAACCATGGTGGGGGGGGGGGGGGGGGGAAAAAAAAAAAAAAAAATTTTTTTAAAAAAAAAAATTAAAAACCTTAAAAAATAAAACTAATACCAAAGGTGAATACCCTTCACACCGCACTGGATACTTTTAAGACTCCAGGACTTAGGTCTGACGGTTATAAAACTTGCAATGTGATCTGGTTCGTGAAGTGCTGACAATTTGGCTTTCTAAGAATTTCAACGGTGCTAATTTAAAAAAGCTGCAACTCCAGTGTGTTGGAAACTGAGACTGGCTGGTTAAAAATATGGCTTTGATATTATGATTATAAACAGTCAGTGTCCAGATTAAGTAATGACTCGTTAAGAAATACTGGTATTCAAGTTTAAAGTGCAGACAACAATCAGACACTGCCCTGCCAGTTTTGTTCAGTTATATCACACACTCTCCTCTTTATTACTGTTTGCTTTAAATTCACAATTTTCTTTAACAACACCTTGGAAAGTACTCTTGCCCTGGGGATGTAGAGTTTATCTATTTGAGATAAAATAATGGCATGCATATCTCATGCCTCCACTTTATCATAGCAACCATAGAATTATTTACAAATAAAGACCAACAAACATCCCAAATGACTAGTTCATTCAACAACATTAAATAATTTACAGAATTTATGATTAAATCTGTCAGGCATAACATGACAGTCAGTGATCCTTATCCTGTTGATTACAGGTGGTGGTCTCACTGGACAATAGTAAATCAGCCACTTTGAAAAGAAATTATTGATGATGTTTACCAGACTCTGCCATCACTTCACTTAACTGGCAACAATAGAAACAGTGAATACACCTTAGAAGGATGAGGCTTTTAGTAAACATGAATATATTACTGCTATTATTGTGGATGTCTTCATTAACAAGAGGGCAATGATAGCTCTATGTTGCTCAACTGAAGTCAACAGATAAAATCAAGTTATTTTCCCCATTACTGTGCAGAGAAAACTGGAAATTTACATTATAAACCCTGGTCTTGTGAATCCTTTTTCGTCTGTATAGCGATTTCCATCTGAACAAAAATTCATTAAGACCAACGCTCTGACAGTTTCATAAAATACAAAAGCCAGTCTACATGTATATGTGACCTTAATCACATGGCTCCATGTACCAAGATGATTAAGTTTGTATATCGAAAACAAGATTTTGTCCTGACAAATTTCATGTGGATTTAATGATTTAAAGAGCTGCTAGAGTATGCCAACAAGGGCTTTACCCTTTTATAAGCCCCACAAACCTATTTTATATCCTAGATGACCCAGCATCATCAAAGATTTAATTGTGAGAAACATTCTGACAGGGAAGTCCAATGACTAAAAGACCTGCTATCCAGGTCTTTCTTCTCTATGACCCCATTTGCCTATATTGACATAGTGGTTATAATAACCCTACTGACTCTACTTTTGCCCTAATTCCCACACCCCATCTTTGTTTGTTTCTATTGGCTGGAGCTAAATCATTAAATTTATAGGAATGTAAATTAAGTAATTCTATAACATACAAAATATTTTCCAACCTACCTATCCTTTTATTTTCCAGCATGTTACAAAATACACAAACACTATTAAAATACTTGTCCTTAACGTATAAACTTAATAAAGACTTAAACCCTCTCACAAAGTTTCATGAAGATTTTACTATGACATGAGCTGCACAATTTGACTCCATGACCCAATCTGATCCCACATGAAAAAATTTCACTGCTAATCACAATTTCTTCGAAACAAACATTTCTACCAAGATTGAAAATAGTGGTAATTAGTGTTGATCAGGTAAATGTTGAAAGACAGGTGAGCTAAAAATTTATTTATTCAATTTCACTGATCATGGGATATGTAGATTAAAAATTTGCAAAATCAATGTTCAATGCGCAGAAATGTAATTGCAGGTTTCCTGCTTTCTAATGTTAGATAATAACTTCACATTCGTCACATCCGCTGTGTTTGTTTATATGTATAATCCTGACGAAGGCATAGGCCGAAACGAAATGTTGAAATGTAATAAAACTGTTTTATAAACATCATATGTTGTTGTTGAGATATCCATCACAAAATCAATACAGCAACTAAGCTATGGAAGGGACAATAAAAAGATTTACAAACAGTGTATTTACATTCATCTTGGGTCTGCTAGTGCCCTTGGCAGCCACATCTTTTGACAAAACCAAGACATCTTGAACTATCTTAGCAAATGCTCAACAAACAGTAACTTTATAAAATCATTTTGGAGCTAAGCAAACAAAATCTACTAATTTAAAAGCTGAAACTAGAAAATTGCTTTTGAAACAAAAATAATGTGTCTCTCCCTCCCTGACTCCCTCCCCTAGTGATCTTAATCTTAGACCCACCTCTATAGAGGTCATTCATAGGTTATCATTAATGTGCCTACCAAGTCATATGATCCTATGATCAATCTTCAATTACTAGTATGAACTATTTTTCCATTAAAGGTCATTGTGAAACTGACATTTGACCAACTGACTCCAAAATTAATAGGTGTCTTCAACTGGCTATGGCCAATATACTATCCTGTGATTACCTTATCTTCAATTATTAATGGCAAACCCTTTTTAACCCAAGGTATCTGTGGCCTTGACCTAAAAATCAATATGGTTGTTTAACAGGCCATGTGCAATAAACCTACCAAGTTCTATCATCATATGACCAACTGCTCTGTAAATATTGATCAGAAAACATTTTTAGTTAAAGATTCCTATGACATTGACCTTTGACCAACTGACCCAAAATCAAAAGGGGTTGCCCACCAGTCATGAGCAATAAACCTACCAAGTTACATTATCCTACTACCGTCTTTTTTTCAGTGATTGCCCAGAAACAATTTTTAATTAAAGGACCCCGAGATCTTGACCTCTGACCCAAAAAATCAATAGGGGTCTTCCACTGACCATGAGCAATAAGCCTTCCAAGTTACATCATACATTTTACAAATCAAACTTTCTTCAGTATTTGTTAATTGATCGGAACTAATTTTTCATTAAAGGTCCCTGTGACCTTGACCTTTGACCAACTGACCTTAAAATCACTAGGGATCTTCTGCAAGCCAGGAATTAAGCCATCCAAGTAATAGGATACTAGCACCAGTGGTTCTTCAGTTATCGATAAAAAACAATTTGCGATGGACAGACGAACAGACAGATGGACATCCCTGGCAACACAATTTGTCTCCTCCTCAAAGGGTGGGTGACATAAAAAGCTTGCCAAGTCCCCTGGCTGCAACAATGTTATGTTGGTAATGTAGCCTGCAGAGGAAAGCTCAACTTTATAAAGCATTTTTTAACTTAACAAGAGGGCCATGATGGCCCTATATTGCTCACCTGACTACCATTTATAATAAAAGGGGTCATGATTCTAACATGATTTGTAGAGGTCCACTACACAATGCTAAGTAACATTTCAAATATCTATTACCTGCCTGTCGGCCTTGTGTTTTCCCTATATAAGCCTATGTAAAATCAAGTGCTCTCCCCCCTCCCGGGAAGGGTTAATTTTGACCAGGGGGTCATGATTTGAAAAATCTTGGTAAAGGTCCACTTGACAATGCTACATACTAAATATCTCAGCTCTAGGCCTTGTGGTTTCAGGGAAGAAAAACCAAGTGACCCCACGGGCGGGGTCACCGGGGGGTCAATTTTGACCCAGGGCTCAGAATTTGAACAATCTTGGTAGAGGTACACTAGACAATGCCACATGCTAAATATCTATGCTCTAGGCCATGTGGTTTCAGAGAAGAAGATTTTCTAAGTTTTTCCTATATAAGCCTATGTAAAACGAAGTGACCCCCCGGGCAGGGTCAATTTTGACCCAGGTCTCAGAATTTGAACAATCTTGGTAGAGGTCTAGTAGACAATGCCACCTGTTAAATATCTAAGCTCTAGGCCTTGTGGTTTCAGAGAAGAAGATTTTTAAAGTTTTTCCTATATAAGCCTATGCAAAACTAAGTGACCACCTGCGCGGGGTCAATTTTGACCCAGGGGTCATAATTTGAACAATCTTGGTAGAGGTCCACTAGACAATGCTACATGCAAAAGATCTAAGCTCTAGGCCTTGTGGTTTCAGAGAAGAAGATTTTTTAAGTTTTTCCTATTTGTTGCCATAGCAACCAGAGTTCTGCATGGAATGAAATTCTTTGAACAACTTTGATAGAGGTTCATGCAAGGAACATCCCTGCAAAGTCTCATCAACATTGGCTCAGTGGTTTCAGAGGAGGTGTTGTTTGAAGGAAATGGTGGACGGACAGACGCCGGACGGAAAGTGATCCTAATAGCTCACTCTGGCACTTTGTGCCAGGTGAGCTAAAAAATAGTACAAGGTATTTGATACATCTACTTTTATTATCATTTATGGTTTTCAAAGTTGAAGACATTTCCAATGCCTGACATGAAACTTCCAATGTACAGCAACTATTATTTGCAGATCCAAATTGTAACATCAAATCTATTCTCAACATTGCTTGTCAGTTAAACCAAAGACATAATTACACCAGTCATATCATATGTTCACAATCCAAAACTTACACATGTATTTATGCTTGAAATGGGCTACTGACAACCTGAAAACATGAACACACAATTCAAGCACTCTCATCTTTTTGTTTTGTAAAGCTCAGTAGTGGCAAACAAGACATAAGAACTCTCTCCAACACAGTAAACAAAAGCACTGGCTGCGGGTGCAAGACGCTCATCTGATTTTATCCTTTTACAGTTTATTTATTACCATTTTTAAAGTTATAGTGTCCTTGACCTTGACCCCGAAACACAATACCACAAAAGGTTTTTATAATAATTACAAGACAAAGTTTGGTCACAATAAATCACCTGCATCTAAAGATTTTTCCCATTTTTCTATAAACAATCCTGGATTTTGGCCCACAGTCCCAATAAGTCTTTATTTATGTATTACACACTTAATTATTTAATTACATTATGTATATTGTAACTAAAGATATTGAACATATTACTGTTTTTCTATTTTCAGTGACCAGGAGCCCCAAAACCCAACCCCATTTAAGATCTTCTTAAACACTTACTGCGAACCAAAAGTTGGTTTCATTATTTCAACTGTAACTTAAAATATTGAAAATATTACCCCAAAATACAATTCAATTAAAGATATGCATAAAAACTTCCTATACACTAAGTTAAGTTGCATTATGTTCACTGTTAAAAAATATTGTGTGTGTGAAACTTTATGTTATGTAAATTGTAAAACTCTCCCTTCATTCTATTGTACATTTGATATTAAACAAGCATTTTAAGTTTGAAAGTGCAAACTTTCATAGTCTGCATGTAAGTTAAAAAATATTAAAATATTCCCTCCCCCTCCCTCCAAATTGTATGACTCAAAAACCAGTTTGACACGTATAAGCAATGATAAGTACATTATCCATTAATTGTTTGTGAAAAATTTGAAATTAATATAACAAAAAATGAAGAAGCTATGTCCAATTCTCAAAATCAACCAGAATCCATCAAAATTCATGTTTTTTACCCAAGTAACAGGTCTGACTCACTATCTTTAGCATACAATGTAAAGAAAGGTATTAGATGAACAAGTTTTCCAATTTTCAAAATGATAGCTTTGATAGTTTCCATGTAAGTGACCTAAACACATTGAAGCAATGCCGCTGCCGACGACAATCAAGTGAGCTAAGACGATCTAAGAAAATCAATATCACACTCCTCATCCATTAAAATTATCTTATGACCACGCCACTTCTTAAAACTTGCAAACACATTCATTTACATGTTGATATCCTATTTTGGCAGAGTGAATACACCAGTTCAGACATACTGCATTTTTGACTCCATTTTCTTCTTCATTTCCTCTGACTGTAACTGTTCAAGAGTAAGCAATGAGAGCCCAAGCTGATCTTCCCTGCTGAATGGTTGTGCCATCTGCCTGAGGAAGCGTTTTGCCACCTGAACACCCTCATCAGTTGACAAATTACAAAAACTGTCCTTCAAGTGCTCTTGGATCCATTTTGGTAGTTTACCACGCTTGTCAGCACGTGCAAACCTCTTATCAGCAAACACCATGATTCCATAATCAGTTTTACCTCTCAGGCACCTACCAACACACTGTGCAGCATGCCTCATTGCATCAAATGTCAGAAAATCATTTTCTCGTATCTGAAAATTCTCTCGTAAGTATTCAAGCCGAGCCTTCAGAAACCTACTTTGCGTATAGACGTATGGCACGCCAAACATGATAACAGCACGACCAAGGTGATGATCAAAGTCCACACCTTCGGACACTTTACCTCGTGCAACGGACAGTAGCACGGCACCTCTGCCATTTTCACAAGCTTTCTGATAATTGAGAAGAGCCAATGTAGTTTCTGCAGCATCTTGAGTTTCTACAAATAGTAGCTTGTGTTTCTGTATCTGATCGATGATTCCCTGCTCATACCACGATGCAACAATGGACTCCATGTAAATGTAACTTGTAAAGAAACACACTAGACCATCTGGGACAACACCACACATTTCTACAAGTAAATTTCCATAGTTACGAATCACAGCAGGATCTTCCCTTGTTTCGAATTTGGAACTCATGGCAACCTGATCATTTCCTTTGCTGACTATCATTGGGCATATGCATGTACGTGCAAGGGTCATAGTGAACATGGCCATGTTGACAGGTCGGAAATCAAGAATCTTTGGGTACATATCCAATGGAGACAGTGTTCCTGAAGTTATTACAACACTCTGAAATCTGTCAAATACTGGCTTCACAGCTACAGATGCATCCAAGCAACTAAAATGGAGGATGGGATTTGAGATTGTTGGTGTTCTGTCATCAAATGGTTCAATGATGAGAACAAAACCTTTTGCATATGTACTAACAAGTGTCGCAAAGTGTGAAATCAACGTCAACGCATTGAAATCAGAGGCATCGGCAAGCTCTAAAGTCCGTAACAATGATGCCAGTCTTTCTGAACAGAACCTCAGGGGCTTGCGCTCAATACAAACCTTCTGAGAGCAATCTTTAAGGAATGAAGGTGGAGTCTCTGATACAACATGCTGAACTCGTAACCTTGTTTTCAGGTACTCACAAAATCTCTTCATGAAAAAAACAAAATGTTCAGCATTTCGAATATTTCCTGGAACAGCTTCCTGCAAAATCTCATCAGGAATTACTGGATTTGCAAGAACCACATCAGTTTCTCGATTAAGACTTGTCTCCTTTAAGCCTTCAACCAATCTTTTGTACTCGTCTTTCAGTTTTTCAGCATCAGATTCTTTGATCCTGTTAATGTGTCGTGTCAGAGTTTCTATATTCTGCTGGCACCTGTCCAATGTTTTCTTGGTTATCCGTACACTCATAGATTCTATACAAACATTGTCAATATTGTGGCCTTCATCAAACACAACACAAGATTTTTTTGAAAGTTCTTTTGATACAATATCTGCTATTTTCGGATCAAGGAGGTAGTAGTAACTATAGACAACAACATCTGCCTGCATTATAGCATTCCTGGCAAGGAAATAAGGACACCAGCCCTTTTTCTGACCATACTCCTTAATTTCATCCAAGCTATAAATTCCTGGCGGTAAAGCTGTCCCTTTGCCGTCCTTTTCCCAGTGTTCAAAGAAGTCACACAACTCGATAGAATCGTCTCTTTCATGCTTTCTCCTAACATAAGACACTGTCATTTTCTGACACTCTGCATCAACAGAAGTGCCTTCCCCGCCTTGTGATGCACGCGGATGTATACATAGATTCTTTCTTGATGATAAACCCAGTCCAAGCAGGTACTGTTTATCACCCGTTTCTTTTTCATAGTATTCCATTAAATTCTTCAGTTCCTCTACAGCCTTTTCAACCTCAGGTATTGTTCTTGAACAGTATATCATTTTGTTGACTTCATCCGGATTATTTTTCATGTAAGCAACAACCAGTGCAAGAAGGGATACAGTTTTCCCAGTACCTGAGGGCATCTCAAGTACACAGTGACCCTTGGCATCGAGAGTTTTTTTCAGTTCCAACATATACATGTACTGTTCAGGGTATATGTAGTCATACGGGAAGTAGACTAACAATCCATCTACATTAACCTTCATGATTCTGTTATAAATAGGCTCTGATCACTAAGTGTCCATCAACCTGAAAACAGAATAAAAACTGTGTTAACTGTGACTAAATGAAATACAACACATTGAGTATGATGACACAAGTGTCATCCAATCAGTAATGATTTAATAGATTCAATAGCTTGAAAGTTTAAGTGTTTAGTTCCTAAAATAAATAATACATATCATATTAACAATGAAAGCAATCTTTAAGAAAAACACCTGACTTTTTTCTCTTTGGAATTGCCTATCGACAATCCATTTATTTACACCAGATGATTGATTTTTACTCTGTATCTAACTATATTTTCCACATAATTTTTCTTTTTCTGTCTTTATCCTTCTATTTACAACTACAATATATTAAGTACATGTATGTCATTTTTGTTTTTTTTATTGTTTTACTGAATTAATACAAACAGTCACATTTCCTTACTGCTAAATTTTATACAAAATTTTGTATACAATGAACAGTTAAATTTCTAGTACTGAGTTAGGAAAACATTTACCGCAACATTTACACTTGCGCTACAGTAAGCTGACTTAGGCTGTTAAACACCTACACATGTCATGAGCGACTACTTACAGTTGCCATTTTATTAAATATATTAAATAAAATCATAAATAATTATATCATATTAACAATGAAAGCAATCTTTAAGAAAAACACCTGACTTTAGTGCTTCAGTGTATATTACAGAACCTTGTCTGGGTCTGTGAATATATACATATTCACTTGTATTTGAAAAGTACCAGGTTAGGGTGCCACTCAGATTGCTTTTTTGTCACCCTGTGACATTTGGCATGCAATGGTGTAATACACGTACCTTGTATGTGAACAACCTATGGAAAATACTATTTGTAATTATCTGTCTGTAATGGTTTCTCATTTGCTTCTTTCTTAAAATAAGTATTTGAAAGCATAACTATGATTTCACAAAACAGTAAAGTCAGGTGATCAACATACTTTTGTCAAGACATTTCACTTAATATCAGATTTGTATTGCCTTATTTTTTTTACCTGATTTTTAAGGCCATCATCTGATGGCAAATTCCTCAATAAAAACAAGAAAATTTGGCGGGAATCTGATCACCAGAAACACCTAGCGCAGATATTTAGTGCAAACATTTTACACAAAGTAGTGCCGGATTGTCTCTTTGCCCTTAGTGATAAGCACAATCCTGTCTAAAGGTCTTTTTTCACAGAATATTTATTTAAACTAAAGAGACCTGATAAAAACATTACTTTTTTTTTTTTTTTTTTAAAAAAATTTAAAATTTCACCAACAAATATTGGCTGATTTGCATGTTCTTATTGCTTACTGTCAATAAATTACCACGATATACCAATTTCCGGAACTATCATTAAAACTAAGTGTAGTTTTCTTTCTTATTTGCCATTTTTCAAATATTGTCCATTTCAAAACTGTCTGAACTTTATTTCTTATTTGTATTGGCAAGGGATATAGATAATCTTTAAATTTAGATAGAAGTAATGTGAGGACGTTGGTCTGGAAAGACCTCCTAGCAAACATTTGACAAAAGTGTCACTACAATTTTTATATCAGAATGTTCAGGAAAAGGGGAACGAGCTGTCAGATTAGAGTACTATTTTGTGGCAGAAAAAAACTTAGAAGTTTCAAACATTCTTTTTCCAGATTCGCGGTAATAAGGTATATCGAGTATGAAGATGAGTGTCAACATGTATTTAGTAAAGCTTCCTCTTTACACTTTATACATTGTTCTGATTTATGATCTGGATTTTTTTTAGAAGAACAATGACGAAACTTTATTTTAAGGGCATAGATGTAAGATGTATTTTGAGTACTCAAATGCGCACCTAAATTAACCAGTAAGACTCGCGGTAATTGGTATGACCAGAATACAATGAACATGATGAATGAAGTATTTACAAGAAATATAAACATTGGCTACAAGTTTTACTGAACCGATCTATCATTACGGTATCTTGATCTTATTTTATAGCAAAGGTAACTGCTGTCCTCCATTTTTATATTTTACCAAAATGGCAGTCAGAGGACAGCAATGTTGCTATACAAGATCACTTAGCGGCCTAGATCACTGTGCAGAAATGTAAACCAATGTTCAGCTTTCAGATTTGAGGTTACAAAGTAATTAAATATTAGAAATACAATTTTTCGCAAATGGTATTCACATAGCAGTTTGACATGAACAGGAAAATTAAATGCGGTATGCTAATGTCTGTCTATCCAGTTCATTGGCCACTGGCAATGCCCACTACATTTTTTTCACTTTCATGACGAAATTTTTATTTTCTGAGCTTAACAGGTTCTTGTAAACACTTCAGTGACAAGTATCAACGAGAATTCGAGAAGACTGTCATGTATGAGAGTTGATAAGCATGACATACAGTGTCCGTGAACAGGATCTATCCGAGTACTGTTAAACCGGCATTTTCTCAGGACTTGTCCGCGATATATAGTGTGTAAAGGAAACTACAGGGATTAACTTCAAGGATTAAACTGATATAGAAACTACATAAGTAGAAGTTCTTTCACCAATACCGTTGCATAATGAGACAATTCATCCAAAGAAATGTAGCAAAATGCTGAATCCGCACCATGAGCAAATCTGTCAGGTATAAAACCCGTACCCTGAAAAAAGTAAGCTCATTGTTCCTGTTCTGTTCTGTTAAACAGCTAATGTAGAAGACGTATCAAAACAGTGTTCAAAATTATCTGGAGGTTCTCATACCACCGTATTTTTGTTACCAGTAACAAACCTTCTCTTTTCTTGTAGCAACATCATCAAATATCAACTGTATTTTTTATAATAGATATTTTATAGAACTTACAGAAGTTCATATTTGGATAATGTTACTTTTGTTTTGTTAATTACTGCATGGTGACAAAAAACTTTGGTATGTTGCAGCCTCCAGATTTGAGTCATATCTACAGTATCAGTGCGTTCCTGACCAGCTATATAACGTTTGCTATGACTGGATTTGTTATATTTAGTTCAAAAAATCTATATTTATTGTTCTATATCTAGGACGAATATAAATAGAGGTTATTATACGGGGCAGGTGTGCCTTTAGGCGGGCCCTGACTAGAGTATACGGACCCTGCTCCAGTCTATATGTATAAAAACTTACTAACAATTAGATAAATACATGATTATTCAATACATTAAAAGAATGTATTGGGCCACGACGATTGTAGCAATTTCACTAATCGGCCCTCTCCAATATGTTATACGCAACGGCGGATATGAACAGTTAAATATTAGCATAGTATGTGCATTGCGGCAACGTTATACCGTGCGCAGCGGCTGTGATAATAAAATAGGAATACCATATTTATTAGTGATTTCTGACTTCTTTTAGATATATAAGTATTACTTCAACTAAAACCCACTGAAATCGATGAGATATTTGTGACACAGATTTCATCGTGCCTGACAACGCATGTCGAAAACAACCAAAACTAATATTAGGAAGCAACGAGTTGATGTTTAAGTACCATGGGCATGTTGCAGTAACTGTAATATATTTGCCCAATGTAGGAACAAAGTAACGTTTTGAACTTAACAAGCAGCGTATGTCGATATCAATTAATCAACTTGAACCATTGTTTATTTATTTACTCCAGTGGCAGGGATTGTATAGATAGTTCGTTTACATAAAAATCCCTATCAAATGCGCAATTTATTTATTAATTGTGCAAAAGTGTTTCTCCAAATTTTATTCTCTGCGTTCTCTATACTTTTCTGTAATCTCTCGTATTTACTTTTTTAGAGTTATTGAAGCTAACCTTAGACTATTTGGCCATAAAGAGCTAGATAAATACAATCTTTGTCAGAGAATATGAGACGTAAAATATTTATGACTTCCTTATCTTTATATTTATCGTTAATTTACCTGCTTGGTGTATGGGTCATCACATGGGAGTCGAGGAATATGCCACGAAATGAACATTTGGATTCCCCCAAGAGCATACATATCGAAACTTGTAGCAAATATTAAGAACATTTTGCTTGTGAAAACATGGATGGTGCTATTTCCATGAACACACATGTTGCGGGAGCAGAGTAGCAGGCACATGTACTTCATCTCAAAATAATAAAAATAATTTAATTTTCTAAAACCAGTATCAATAAGACCGTAATTATTCAGAGAACACATTGCACAATCTTTTTAACCTGTAAGCTCACACGGGCGAAAATACGATACGACGATGCATATACCTTATGGCACGATGTCGAAATACAATAAAACGATGGGAACTGAATACATTAACACAATGTATATAGATATGTGACATTAATGCTGTACATTCGTATCTTGATGTTTAATTTTCGTAACGAACTATTTTACACCATCCCGTCACCATACCATGCTATTGTATTTTTGTACTGTGTTGTAAATAAAATAACCTTTCGTGTTAATATTACTATAGCAGTTTTGCGTTGTCCTATTGCGATATCGCATTTTTGCATCGTATTCTTGTCCTATTGTCCCACTGTCGTGTGTTTCGTGTTAGACTGAGTCGTATCTGCTTCCCCAAAAGAAAACTAACTTATATTGATATATTAGGCTTATAGTCGTACCTGAATATTTCTTAAGTCTGAAGTTTTATTGTTTTCTTTTCTGATTTCTGGTAAAGGACAGTAAAAGTTTGCTTTTGCCATGGCAATACGCTTATAGTTTTGCCATGACGGAATTGCCATGGTCACTTCTTTTTTCGTTTTCTCGAAAACCATGTTTGCAATACATTAATTAAAATTCCTCTCACTCAATCGTAAAAAAGCTGGCAGCTACTGGTAACTTAAGGGAGCGCCTGACAAAAACTAGAATTTCATTCGACAAAATATTTAATCATTTACATGTATATCCTTTATTTATGATTAGAAAGTATGTAAATCAAGACATTTTTAAAATTTCACTTGTAACACCTTTGTTACTATTATTGTATGGTGAGAAGGTATAACTTCTTTCCCACTGTATGTTAGAGTATAAAATTAATTTGAAGACATATATCAAAATTCTGTGACATCGTTCATTCATGCGGGAAATGGTGTATGAAAGTAAAAAAAAAAATATTGTCCTATTTTTTTGTAACCATAATCACTAGATCATTTGTTTTGTTTTATTTGTTAAGTGTTTGAAAAGACATTTCCAAAGATTTATAGGCTTACATACTTTCTACAGTTTCTATAAGCAATAAAACGACAAAACCGTTTGAAGATTGTGGCTAATGAAAGTCGAGCATTTGTCAGGCGCTACCTTAATATAGAGTAATTTTTGTCACGAACCAAAAAATATTCGAACTTCATAGGGGTAGAGCGTATTTTTCTTCTAACACGATTTAGGGTGTTCGAATCTGACTACGGCTCACGAATTTGCTTTATCGGACGCTGTATGAACGCTTACTGTATCTTTAAAAAATATACATTTGTATAGATGTTCTTGTGCTACATGTCACTCAATGAAAGCGAAATTAGTTCAAATTATATAAGTGTTCCTGTTATAGGACCCTTTTCTTCAAATATTATAAGTACTAATAAGTACCCAAAATACGCTGTGTACAATGTACAATAATTTTTCAAGAAACAAAAGTCTCTCGAAGAATAAAAAATATATTTGGAATTTGAGTCACTTAGGAAACCTAGCTTGTACACGCCATTGACCATGTATACGCCATGGATTTGCAAACTCCCTTCAAATGCTTTTTGAAATTTTATAACCTTTAGAAAAGCAAAGCTTTATAGTCTTTAAGATAAGACCGTTACAGGTTTAACAAGTATATTACCGATGAAGATCTTTTATGACACGCGGAAAAAAGCTACTTGGTTTTAACTGAAATACATTTTATTTGCCACGTACAGTTTAATAAACACTTGTACAGTTAAACATCAAAGTGCCAATGGTAATTAGGTTTAAATGTGTAGGTCACTGATGCGCCGCGATAAACGTAGGCTGCCGGTAAATTATTCAGATGCATTATCGATTGAAGGTCCGGGTATCTCTGTATTGTCTATAACATAAACATCATCACTATGGAGATCACTAAAACATCGACACGGAGGCTGACGATGCAGCTGCGTATCTAGTAGGACGTCAACATTTTACAAGTCTACAAAATACATCACATTGGCAGGAAACCTTAAGATTTTATTTGACCGCATTTCTTTTGAAAAGTCCCTATTATACTACCCTTTCTTAGGAACCGGCTTTTCCTCTTGAGTAACGACCGAAAGTATATGTTGTCCCAGGAACCTTTTGAAATTGACCTTTATTTGTATAGAACAGTAATGCTTAAATTTTTTCCAAGACAATGCTTTCCTTGTTTTCAGTCCGGATCTTCTCTTTCCTCTTTCACTAGGGTACCATGACAGGTTACTTGACCGTCTTTCTGTTTCATAAGCTGACTCAATAGTAGATGGAAGTTTTGTTAGAGTTAGGAATATATACAATGCACAATTATAGGCTACTGCCCGACAATACCTTGCACGACGTATTTAACACTACATTCACGGTTCGAAATCACCACATCATATCCTAAAAGTGAATGTGTGTGAATGCTGATGTGATTAATTGCAATACCTTTCTCTATTTTTTGTTTAATTTTAAGAAGTTGAAAAGTAAACTAGTCAACAGCAGACCTAAGGCATTGCTATGTGGTCAGTAAATATATGCATCCCAAAGTTTCCGAGAGTTATATATACATTGTATAGACGATCTTAATTCTCCACATCTTACATATGTTATTGGATGATCGCTGCTTATACTGTAGATACGGCCCAGGACAATTCTTCTATGGACCACTGCATGCGCTTTTCACCGCAATAAAAATTACCTATGTGGGACGAAGGAAATCAATTGACAAACTCCATAACAGTGAGAACTTCTCAGATCTGATCACTGAAACTTTGCGCTCAAAGAAGTCATCACATGTAAATGAAAAGTCTGAACTGGTCTCCTGAACAGAAAAAACATACATGGACTAATAAGTGATAGTTGCAGTGAAGTTTAAACATGGAAAATTACAAAGTTACACAGCCTCATCCTATTGATGAGGGACCCACGTTCACGACACTACTGGCTAAGCATCTCAAAAAGGACGAGAATGTTGCCATGAAAATGTAAGTGTAAATGGAAATCGCAGAAATTTGATATCACTTAGAAAATCACTATTCATTATTTGAAAAGAAAACGGAATGTTTTTGTTTTTAATAACATTTTTTGTTTTGCATTCAAATTATGTATTTTGAACTTAAGATGTATGAGTTATATAATTTATACAAAACACTGCCCAAATGAGACTGCGACATGTATAAAGCATTAAATCGCTTAAATTTTTACCTTTAATGATATGAAGATATAAAAAAAAGATTTGATAATAAATATATAAATTGTATTCAGTTTGAGGAAGAAGTTTTACACTTTGGACGATTGCAAACGCCATAAGGAAGTACAGGTATGTATGTTTGTTCACTACAGTAGATATATAAGACTCTTTATGTACGTTATTCAGAGACAATAACTGGCTCTCTCTTTCTGATATGCAAGAGAGTCCACCATGGATGCTGTCTATAGAGGTTTCAGAAGTTGTTTAAGAATACATCGTTGGAAACGGTATATGCTCCCCGAAGTAGGCTCATCTCCTATACGAATATAGATGTGCATATATTTGTGATACTCCTCCATCCCCCCACATACAGTAAATATTTTATTACAATTGTCGTGATCATGATTAAGTGGTCGCTTGGAAATAGTTCGGGATATAATACGGGACTAGACGGACGGACGAACGAATCGATGACAAAACTCCCATGTTATTATAGATCTACAGGGCCTGTTGCCATATGGCAGGGTATTGGTCACTTAAATATTTACGAAGTTAATAATTGTAGATATTCTCTGTGTAGTGTAACAGCTTAGCCTGAAAAATAAAATTTAGTCGATAAACATTCCATTATACTTGCATCAATGCTAATACTTTGTTTAAAATAAGAACCATGAATCATTTATTGAATTCTTTGAATAATTTTCTTTAAATACTACGTGAGTTGTATAATTCATATCTCTGAGGATTATTTTGCAGTCAGTTGATCTAACCGGTACATCTGATCAAGGCAAGATTTTTTGAAAACTCCCTTTGTAAATGAGCCACTATAATGATAAAGGCCTTACAATTAAAACATGTGCAACGGTGTCATCCATTATAATTTATTTGTGACTCATATTCTCTTTATTCCACTTTGCAACGATTTTAACAAATCATGAGAAACACAAGTATTTTTTACAATTACATAAGAAAGAGGCAAAGATGCATTTTTGTACAAAGAGAAAAATAAGAAAGAGAAAAAATTACAAAATCATATAAATAAGGCAAAGATACATACATGTATGTATAAGACAAATTTTGATGCAAAGCATCAAAGGCGCTGCGCATGTTTTTGAAACATGATTTAAAGGAATCAGTGTCATTTTAGAATATCAGTAAACAACCTATCAACGGTAAAAACCAAATACATTATGTTATATGTAACTGTTATCATAATAAGTAAAAAAACACATTTACTACAGTTTAACCAAAAAATTAACGAATCATGGAACAACCTTCCGTATAATTACGATACGCCCATTAAACAAGGCTACAGCTCGTGTCAGTAGACGCTTTTCGACGCAGACGAAACCCACGTGATTTGCTTTACTATTGAGTTGTTGCGAGGCTTACATAACTGTCATTAATACCCCATGTATCATAGCTTAGGTGAACGGCTATTTATAAGCCTACATATTACTTTAGTATTAGTAATTAAAATGGGTTTTCATTAATTATTCCGTTGAGCAACATAAGGATTTAAACTTCAAAATGTTTAGAGCAAGCAAATGACAACTATCGAACGTTTTTCGAACTTGATGACTCGGCCATAGGGTCCTAAACAAAGCAATAAAAAAACGACACCTTAAGTTTGTGGAAAAGTTATTAAGATATCCTATGAATATGTCAAAACCCGTTTTGAATTAACGGTCGAAGACTATGCTCTGGTATAGTATTGTTTGTAATCGTTAATACTATTTATTTATTCATTATAGGGGGTTTGTTCAAACATAATACGTAGTTTTTAATTACCATAATAATGCTGCTGCCCCCTATTCGATTATGCAACCCCATGGTACAAAATTAAAACCTATTCAATACTGGCACTGTGCTTCCGCACAGCGCCAATAATAAGAAAATGTAGGGTTATCACAAATTTAGTTCGGTATTAAGCGCGCCACAGTCTCCTGTAAATGTACTATTAACATATGGCACTACACTCTGAAACATTAATTACTAATGCATGGATATTTGCGGTAAAATTAGGATGCCGCTTTTTAGTTCTGCAGAAAATTGCCGACGGATAAATGATTTCTAAATATTATTGATCAAAAGGCACACTGATAAATACAATGTATTAGCCTAAATTTAAGGCAGAAACCGTAATAGTATAATATATCATAAATTATAAATCCGTTGCTAGCCAAATAAGGATTCATCATAGTATGTCATGCATGTCATATGATTATAATGTTTCGCGATGACGCCTATTCATATGTCTAAAATGCAACATAAAATCGACACTTGTCTTTCAAATTAATGGGGCATTCCGTTACACGCGAAAGTTATAGCAAAACCCACCATCCGTCGTATTTATTAGCAATATAGCTAAAACACATGCTGCCTCTATCGCACCAGCATTCGTGATTTCCGATAGTTTGTTGTGGATCCATCCGGTTACTCAGGCTCAACTGTTTCACTTCTTTTAACCCAAATAGATAGCTGCTGATGTCGCTTCCAGATAATTAACTAACTTATTTCCTTTCTCTCCCTCAGGTTCTGCAATCTCTGAATCACAAGAATGTCCAGAAGATGTTGGATTTGATCAACGACAAAGATGAGTGTCTTATCGTCCTTGAATACTTTCCGGAAAATGTTAAGGGAGTCATGAAAAAGTGGGGGGGTGGGTGTGTGTGGGGGGGTGGGGGTGGGGGGGGGGGGGGGGGGGGGGGGGGGGGGGGGGGGGGGGGGGGGGGGGGGGGGGGGTTTTTGTGGGGGGGGGGGGGGGGGTTGTGGGGGGGGGGGTTTTTTTGGGGGGGGGTTTTTGTTTGTTTTTTTTTTTTTTGTTAAATAAAGTTTATACATTGTATTTATACACTCGTTGAAATTATGTGTTTCGGTAATTAGTGTGTACATTTTCAAAACCAGAGAACTGATTGTAATCAAACGTTGCATAGTTTCATTTGAACACCTCTTTAAATATCATGTGAATTTGAAGGGAATGTTTGAATAGTATTCATGAGTTATTATAACCCCGAGTTTTAAAGTTACAAACGGCCTGTTCCCTGACAAAGTTTCGTTTTTAGGAAAAAGTGTCTCATATTGAGATTTGCAAAGCTGTCTGAACTAATAAGACATGCACATGAGTTACTTATTACCCTCAAAATTTAAAAAAAACCTCTTTGTACATAGTTCTTAAAGATTTTCGCGCAATTGTTTACACCAGACGTTTTTCCTCAATCAGCTGCCTCTCAATTGCATATTTTGTTAACGTTTAAAAATAGATATACCAATCCCTAACACAAGCCTATCCTATCTCAAATACTATTCGATTGATCTTCCAACTCCACACGTTGTTAACAAAATTATTCAAGGGAAGCTATGCAGGTTTTGAAGTCATTCTGCATATTGATTTTAAAATATGCAAATATCAGACACTGTATGTGATTCGCTTTTCTGTTACTTTTGAAATGAGCAAGTCAATTAGTCATATCTTAATCATTATACGACCGATCTTCTTAAAACTTCACAAAATGTCTTCTGATTGACTTCTCTCATAATTCATTGAGTCTTTCGCTAATAGGTTATATCACTGGATTTATGCAATTTTATGTATTTATTATGGGGCTTCAAGAAACAGGTTTTATGCTTCCCGAAGGGTGAAGTAAATAGTCGCCGCGTTGTCCGTACTTATGTTCGTCCGCCTGGCCGTCTCTATCCGCCCGGAGCATAACTCGAAGACTATTGAAGGGATTTAGTTGATACTTCACATAATGATAGCGCATAACTCAAAAGTATGTGAGGGGTTAACTTGATATTTTACACATTGATAGAGGTGATCGAGAGGAAGTGCAGTGACGAAAACCCATAACTCCTCTGACCCCATTTTGAAATATTCCCCTTTATGTAAAAACTTTTAATTGGACCTATGATTGAAATACGTACCTTTATTATATTTTGTTTGCTTGTTTACAGTTACGATTTTTATGTAAATGGAAATTTGTTAAGTTTTCATTTGCAAGAACATAACTTGTTGACTGTTCATCCGAAAATGCAGGCTTCGGGGAGCATCCATCAGCTTTACCCGGCCTAAAAGTATACCTAATAACACACTATCATAAAAAATACAAAAAATGGAAAAAGATTCTGACAAACCCCAAACACTGCTATATTTCACATATAGAACAGTGTACGAAATATTACCATTTTTAATTTTTCATATAGGTTTAATATTTTCATTTTACCTTGCCGGCTTTACCGATGCTATTGTTTACTTTTTCCCCTCCACACCTCTCAGAAATGCTTTGCACGATATTATTAAATCCTATGTAATATACATAAAGACCAGGATAGCAGCTGGTACTAATTGATTTAAAATAAGATAATTTGAAAATCTATTTGAAAATCTTGACGGTAAAAGTCATTCAGATAGAAATTTTGTTGGAAAGAGATTTACTGCTGCAGATATACGGGTATTTTTCAGGGACAATCCTTACTCGGAAACAGAGACAAAAGCCATCATGCAACAAGTGCTTCATGGGTTGGCGTTTATACACACGAAGGGTAAGTGCTTTCAAGCTATAGTTCAACCACAGTGCTTACATGTATATGCACATAAGATAAAAGAGCAAAAATGTTGTTGAAAAGGTGCTGAAGAGAAAATATTTATCACGAATTATACAGTTAAAAATTAAATAAGTATGCTATATATTGTACTTTTTTTATTTTTTAGGTTTCATACATAGGAATCTTCGACCTGACGTTTTACTCTGTGACAAGGAAGTCTCCATTGTTAAGATATCTGACTTTTCACTGGCTAAGTCGGTAAATGACCCTCTAGGAGAGTACCGAGTTGACAAACCCTGGTAAGCTAAAGAACTTCCGTCTTTCAGTTCCTTTAAATAACCATTGGCATTCTGAGGTTGAAGTTCAATCACGTGTGCTTAGGACTAGTGCTGTTTTACCGTCACTGTCGACGTCTGATAATTGATATCTAAAAATGTCATTGTTTGATGTTAAGTAGTTCACCTTAGCACGAAGTGCTCATTGAGAGTTACCAAAATCGGTCGATGTTCGTCGTCTGTCGTCCATACTTTCTCGGAAAACATCTTTTCCTAAACCACTGAGCCAATTTGAACTAACTTTATAAGCCCGTCTAATGGTCCTTTACAACAGCTGGTAAAAGGATTCGATTCCATGCTATGGCAATTAACAAAAACAATCTGTACATATCTAGTTGTCCAAAACTACAAGTCTCGGAGCTTAGATATTTGGCGTGTAGCATCATGTAGCGGTCTTCTATCAACATTGTTCAAATCATGCCACTGGAATTAAAGTTGGCACCGCCCGAGAGATCATTTGTTTAACATATTTAAACAAATTACCAAAATGTTCTTGTCAAAAATTGCAAGGCTTAAAGCTTAGATATATTGTGCGTAGCATTGTGTAGTGGTTTTCTACTATCTTCAAATATTAGACATTGGTCCAAATTCGGCCCTGACCAGGAATTTACTCGTACTATTCAGCGGATTTCACATTTTGTCATTCTTTTTAATGACAATGAACTTAAGCTAGAGCATCTTGACATTCTCTCCATCCGCCAAAGATATATATTTTATATTCCTCCACATGACCCTGCTTTAAATATAGTTCTGTAGGAAAAAAAGAAAAGAAAAGTGATTGCAAACTTCATTTTTAAGCTCTGTTTGACGAAGTGGTTAGGCAGAGCTTATGCGATGGTGGTTTGTCCGACGTGCGCCAGTCCCTTTGTCTCTCAACGTATCTTTGATAACTTGCTGCAGGTCACAATTTCATTTGAATCAATAAAACTGCCGGCAACCTGATGATCGGTAAAGAAATTAAGTCACGCTGTACGAAAACCAATCATACTAAAGCCAATTAGTGAAAAACTTTGATAACACTGTACAGGTCACATTTCCTAATAAATTTTCACAAAACGTGCTCTGAAGGTTGCCTGCAACATGAAGATGCTTTGCATAGAAATTGAGCAAATCAAAAATCAAACACTCTACGTATATGTCACTTTTTCCAAAGGATTTTCACATAGCTTGCCCAAATGTTTGCCTGCAACCTGTAGGTGATCTGTTTTGAAATGAGTCCCTAGTGTATCACAATCGCAAATTGACTTGGGCAACAGTTATGTCAATTACAGAAAGAATAGTGCTCCATCGTTTTTACCACTTACAGATACTTGAAATGAGTTTAATTCTGAAACATGATACAGAGTACTTCTGTAGATAAGTTCTCTTCAATCAAGTGTTGAAATTTTGGGAGGACTTCGATCAATTTTGGAAGTTTTTATTCTATAAAAGGTACAAATCACCAGAAGTTCTGCTGGGAGCGACTGAGTACACGACTATGATTGATGTCTGGGCTGCGGGATGTATCATGGCTGAACTTCTCACAGGAAAACAGCTATTTGGCGGAGATTCAGATAGTGAACAGATGCAAATTATTTGCGATGTGTTGGGTACTTTAAAAAAGGTATTCGTAGGGAGCTTTGTTATTTTAGATCAATAAGTGTCCTCTTCAAATCTTTTGTCGGCATTATTTGGATTTGCAAGTAGACTTACTCTAAGTTTGGAGGTAGGCAAATCTTAAGACTTCAGAAAGTGTGATGGCTTCTAACAGATGCTCATACAACTACTTAATCGCGAGTTATTACATATCAATTTGGAAAAACATATGAAAAGCCCGGTGTCCTAAAATAGCTGTCACAATATTGGTTTTCTGAGCGTGCTGGAGCTGTATTATATAGAAACATGCATTGTGCGGGATAATACTTTTTTCATAGTATTTTGCTGTAAAACCCTCACTTTAAAAGATAAGGGAGGCAATCAATTGACATCGTCTGCTTCAAATACTACGGGCGACCATAGCTATACTACTGTTACATCTGTTGTTTAAACAAACATTAGAAAATACATAAGGAATCGACTAAACAAAGTTTTCAAAAAGAACGATTCAGAAGCGATTGCATTTCTCATGGGAAGCAACTCGACTAAGAAATACAACGTACACAAAAAGATAAACTTTCTACTAAAATTATACAGATACTTAATATATAAGAAAAGAGTTTCCATTGACTGGGTGTATTTTTTTAGGAGGTGGGGGTTACTTTTTGATAGTCTAGGTAGCTATTCTAACTCTTGCTGAAGATACAATGAGTGCAGCATACTACATTGAAATTCTTGACACCATTCTTTGCAATTTTCTTTAGCAATGATATGTGCGTGCTCACGAGTATGATGCAACAGTGCATACCTCAATATGATGGAAACAGGATAGCAAATTTTCTTATATAATCAAATTCCTCAATCCCCAGACTGCAATATGATTGAAAGGTTTGTGAGACTTGTAAGAATCCAGCCTCAGAAGAGAGTTTCGAATTATAACAAGAATAGAGTTTATATATACTGTGCAATATATTTAGACCGTAATTCCATTAACACCATAACTTTAATACTTTATTACATAAGTCTTCCAAAAAGAATGATGTCAGTCTTAGCAGTAAATGAATATATACTCAAGAAAAGTCTCAGTTAGTATTCAGTATATTAGCTTTTGCTGACATAATACTTTCTCGGTTTGAAGTAACTTTGTGAACTTAAATTTGGCACCGACTGTAAAAGTGACTCTAAATGCTCATGTTTAGTACTAGAGAATTTCCACAGTAACAAATATCGTTTTTTCTGTATATTATAGTCTGACTGGCCAGAGGGTGATATTTTAAGACGATCTATCACATACAAACTACCTATCAGTGCGGCTTGCAAAGGACTAACGAAAGTTGGGGTAGATGCTAGCGGTGAAGCAAAATCGCTTATAATGAGTCTTCTAATGTGGGCACCATACAAAAGAACTTCAGCGGAACTGGTAAATTTCATATTTCAACCATCGTAATCATGTTAATATGTAAAACCTTTTATGCCTAATTCAGCCATTGATAGTGAAAACGGATTAAGTACATTACATAATGAAGCCAATGATAATTAATGAATTCGTTTGTTTCTAACGATTGCATATTTTTCAGGCGATACGACACGAATTTTTCAAATCTGACGGACAGTTCGTTAATAATGAATCCAGTCAAGACATTCTTCACTCAACAAGACAAAGACTCGCAGACTGGAGGGATACAGTGAAACCTGATTTAACCCGAAACTCATATATGGAACTTGAGAAAATCTTGGCTACTTTTGACAACAGCCAATCACATCAGGCTAGAAACGGTAAACGACTTACATTTGATGGGTATGAAGAAAAAAGTCCACTGTTTGGTGACAGTACCCCTCGTGGTAAATGGGATAAACCTAGGGAGGATGAGAACAGGACAACACAGATGAACAATAATCTGTTCCAGTCCGAAATGACGAGCGAGCAAAGTCAAGGCAACCAGCTCAATCCTCAGTCTCCAGAGAAAAATCCAGACAAGAATCCATTTGAAGAAGAATTAAAAGATCGCGAAGAGAAACGTTTCAAGCAAAATACACAAAGCATAGACCCCCTCTTTTCATCTGGTGGTCACATATCTAACAAAAGAAACAAGGAATCACCGAGGCGTAACAACAATAACAGACAGTCCGGACTATTTGGAGAAGAACCCGATTTAAGTCAAAGCGAACAAGAACAAAAACAGAAGAAAGCGGAACTTCTTAAAGAAAGGAATTATAACAAGTACATGGCAACGCATGGATTCAGATCAATGAAGTAGGTTCAGCTATAATATGTTTAGTAATGGATATCATAAAATTCACGTTGCATTTAGAAGTCAGCGCTTTTAATTTTAGTGTTGTTAAACGTCCTGAGGTCTTCTTCACTACTTTTAATACTACTTCTACTCTTTTTGTGTTCTTTTGTATTTGCAGAGGTGTCCTAGGTGCCCAGTCGCCAATACCGGACGAAAAAAGAAGTAAGGCTTTAACGTTTACTAGTACTAGTATCCTATTTATGTTTGGGTTATTTTTAGGGTAAAATAAATACGTCCTGTCTGAACGCGAATTAAAAAAAACATTCAGACTACAACTGTGACAATTGTTTTACTCAAGTTTCATTTTACATGTATTTCAATTTTTCTTTTCCAGATTCTAGTAGCTATAGTAAGATAAAGTAATATATTATGTATATTACAGCGAATGTTGAAGTTGGGAGGAATGTAGGTCAGAGAGATGGTGTGCGCACAAGGTATGACGATTTTTACACACATTACAAGCCGAGCTGGTCGGAGCATGAAAAACCGGCTCGATCTCAGCAACATTTTTCCGGCAGCGACTAATATCTATGCATGAACACGTCATTATACTCATACTCTATAAGTTAATTCAGACAAAAAATAATACAGACAACTGGCACTTCATGTATAAATATAATATCAACAGTTGAGGCCAAAAAAGAGACAAATATGGTTCTAATCATCATCAATGTAGGCGATAAAATTATGTGATGTGTGTCACATAATAATTCTGTGAAACAATTTAACTTTCAATCTTTCCTCCTATAAAAGTTGTCATAAAAAAATTAAGAACATAAACATTGTTTCAAAAGATTGTTCGAAATATGCCTTTGAAATCCTCATTCAAAACAATACATTGAATTCATATCTTCCGTTGTTGGCTAATTGTACTGTAGGCCCATTATAAAAAAAAAACAAGAAGACGTAGTTAAAACAAAACAAAGTCGCAAAAAGAAACTAAAAGACATTTGTTTGATTTTTTTTTTGGTCGTCAAAACTGAACGTTCTTGTATCTTCTTAGGTACTCATTTGGATTTAATTGTGCTATATCGGTACATTTTAAGATGAGACACTGCTGTTTTAAAGTTTCTAACAAATCCTGAAACGTGCAGGACAAGGGAACCGTGTATAAAATTAATCATTTGTTTAGGTATAGGCGACGACCCGAAGCAAGCTTGTTTAAAAGTTACAGAAGTGGATGCCATGTTTATCGATTTATAGAAACTTTTCCTCTTACTTATCTGACTTACTTTTGTTTTGTTTTAACAATAAAGAGCTTTGCGGAACTTAAAGGCGAACACAATCAAGTAGTAACCGATCAGTGTCTTCAGTTTTAGAGCATCATGACATCATGTTTAGGTTATTTGATTTTTTCTGTCTTTTCTTTTCTGTTAACACATAATAGGATTATTAACTAATGTGATCCAGAATGCTGGATTTTCTCGTGTCGTGTATCGGAACACTGGTGTGAGCCGACCGCGAAAAAGGCCAATCCGGCTTCTGATTCATATTTCTATGAAAATGACCCTTTTATTATATGCATTTGTGTAAATGTCAACACTAATACTCTTAATTTTGAATGACGTTAATCATAAAATAGAAGATTATCTCTATTTAGCGCGAAAAAAGTTTTTTATCGGACGTCATTTATTTGACGTCACTGCATAAACAAGACGCAAATATCCAATTATAAGCGACGTTATTAGGTTTTGCATTAATTTTCTATTGACCAACGCGAAACACCCTTACAAAATAATTGCCAAATCGTTAGTGGCAGGCACACAATGTTCTATCATACACTGTACATAAGGATTTGTTGGCGTTATTTTGCGGAAAATATATACATATCAATGTTGGGTATATAATAAAGTGTTTTTATAATAATGTTAGGCCTACATAATACCAGTATATTTATATTATTCTTACATATTTACTATGTAATGGATGTTTGCACACAATGTTCAAAGTATTCCATACACGTATATAATGTTTTATTTTGTTTTCTTGCATGTCTAAGATATAGAAACTCTATGTACTTATCTATTTATACATAATATACTATGTTTAAGCTTGATGGACATAGATTGTCAGTAATATAGTAGTGTGTATCTGTATTTATATACATATTGCTGACATCCCCAGGCTTCTTCATTTGCTTGTATAACCAGTTATATATTTATAGTGTCAATATTTTTCTTTGAAATTGCCACGTTTTACCAAAAGCACTGCATTAGTATGATATTTTACAATTTATTTCCCTTAACTGAGGGCCTGATGGATCTATGCAAAGCGTTATCTTATGCAATATTTTAAATATAAAGTCTAGGTTCTCTTTCTCAGCTAACTGTAGAGAATGGAATATGAAATATGACAATGTATATTCCATTACAAAGCGAACAAGCTATCAGCTTTATTTTTTATCTATGGAAATAAACCTATTCAATAACAATAATATAATTTCGACTTACACATGTATTTGAATACATTTCCAAGACGGATATTAATTTTGGCCACATAAATTATGTTCCATTTTACGGACGTTAGCTTACTTGGGGGAAATTCTCTATTGTTTGTCAGTATTTTTATTTAAATATCTGTACAATAATATTGTTGTAACAGCTCTCCGAAAATAACCGACAACCTATTGCTGAATGAATTTAACCAGTGTCAATATTTGGCACCCATTAGGAAAAACATGGTGTCGTATATAAAATATTTGATGCTGGTCTACTATACCACTGTTGCATTGATTTCATTTAGAACAAAAAACGTTGTTTTTTCTCGCCCAACCACTAAAAATTGCCAGGATCTTGTCATCGCAGTATGTTGGGTACACAGGTCACAACAATTTTCAGCCATTTTAGTTAAAAAAAATACACAACTACAAAATGTATAAAAGGGATATAATCGTGTTCGTTGTCATGCGTTCGTCATGTACGTAGATAATACTTTTCATAATGGAAATTGTACATTCGATAGGTGTTAACATTTTTACACAAAGTAATCATCTAAAAGCTTTCTCAATCACTTTAGAAAACATAGAGAAGTCTAGACATAACGTTGTTTTGACACTATACTACTGTATACCTTCTCCTAATAATTTCCTGCTTTTATTTGTCTCTATTAACCTTATGTAGAATATTTTCTCTTTTGCCTAACCTCTTTGGTGATTTGGAACAAATTATTTCTACTTCTAAATTTTACTAAGATGTTAAAAATTGTTGTAATTGTTAGTTTTTGTAGTAATATAGATAGCTACTTTGTATTTCATTGTAACAATATACTGGACACACTGGATTTGATAGCGTTTTTGTTTTCTTTCTAACCCTTTTTCTTATAATATTAGTCATAACTAAGTAGCGCTTTTTTCCCTTCTGAAGCCTATCTAGATGACATATTAGTATTTTGTAGATATAGAGTAGAGCTTACATGTATATCCTGAAAAACTTCCATCAATTTAATAATCTCGACGCAATTTATGATTTCTCTATTTTATGATTATAACAAATAGTACAAAGTACCCAGTTCTCACTGTGGGATTACTTGCGATAGGCAAAAAAAAAAAAAAATATCAAACAGGGAATGCGATAGGCAAGCATTGTTCATCAACAGATGTCCGCTCTTTTTAACTGATTAATCCACATTTAACTTTGTATAGTATCTCAACCAAGCTCGTTCACTAGCCAGATCATCATTTACGCCAAAGGGTTATGGCTTTTTTTATGTATGTTTTTTAATTATGCCATCTACAGGTATCTTTCGTCTAATCAACACCGAATCAACTTTTATGGTTTATATCTCTGCCAAATTCGGTATAACCCTGCTATCGCTATCGGGGCCATTTATATATTGTCTGCTCCCTTTACTGAATACTACAGCAGTGTTATTGTAACAAAATCCAAAAGGGAAAATGAAATGTAATGAACACAAAATAAATAACAAGCCTTTGTATTACATGCGCTTAATACAATACAGATACGAATATTTTAAACATATTCCTGCCTTCTCCTCTTATTGTTTTCAGATTGTTTCTAATTATTAAATATGTATTTGTGATTGAATATGCAGGTACAATAACATGTTGAATTTATTGAACATTTTACTATAACATGGTGTGTTAAATTTTAGATATATTGTTTTAAATAGTTGAAAGCAGCTTTTATAGAAAGACCTTTTTCATTTATTTATTTGCTAAAATTTAAATTGCTGAAATAGACCGGCGCCCACTCGTGACGAACTGACCCCAAGAATCGGCCCTTCAACAAGAAGGACCAGCATAGAGAGATTTTCACAAATAGATCACAAAGCAAAATCCGAACAATTAATGAAAACCAACCCTACGAAAGCCAATGACAGATATGGAAATCCATTCATGAAGTAAGTTCCCTTTCTCGTCGTTTCTTATAGCAAAATGTATGAAATATGTGAGCATTCGAACAATACTTTATTACATTAAACCTTTGTTTCTAACTTGTTACGTATTTTAAACTGAAAAAAGTAAAAACAAACTTTTGTAAAGATGTCGTGCTTTTAAAAGTACGTCAAAACTAGTTTTCAATATATGTATATCGTAGGGCATTATTCTTGACCACATACAGTATACTAGTAATCAATTTAATAGATACACTGACCTCGTCTCATTATGTGAGATTAAAAGTCTTATTACAATATGCAATGGTGGTTCTATTACAGAGAATTGCTTGGTGGTATGCAGCCAGACCGAAAACCTCCGATCAAGGGAACTGACCGTACGCATTTATATCTACACTGTTATATTTAGTCGCAAATAAGTGTTATTTCCGATAGGAATTATAATATTTCATTTTTAAGTGCTATTATCAGCGGATGTAAAAAACTCCCGTCAATACTTTTTTCAAATATGAATGATATTCTGTTAACCGAAATTATTACGAGTCATTCAAACTTTAAAAAGACTATAATAAACTGTACTTCTGTAACTTTCTGCAATAAATTACTTTGCACTCTTTCTATTTGGCTCTCACATTCACATGTCATTTAGTCATATTTCATGCATGCTAACCTATTGACTGTTTTAATTGATGGACGTTTTATATGAACACAGAAAACTAATTTTGGTTCTAAGGCTCAGACGCTTTAAGAAAACTGCGTTATGTCCACGTGGATGAAATAATTGATATATTTTCCAGATGGAAGTTCACGTGGTCAAGGACTTGGTAACAGTGGTCAGTATACACCGAGCTGGGCTGAAAATCAAGAAATTAGAACTCATTAACTGGACATTGGAGGTTTTAGAAGACAAAATTTGGAGACAAAACACATTCTTACTAGAACGTGTACAGGAAAAACAAAACGAAAACTATAGAAAGAAACTTTTATTTTGCAATTGAGCAAAATAAGTAAATACACATACATACTAAAAAAAATTTTAATATGTTTTGTAATGCAAATAGAAAAACTAACAATTAGAAACATATCGTGATTGATAATCTGTCATTTGCTAAGGAAACTTGTCTTTGTTTTTTTGTGTTCGATTTACCTGCACTTTGTAAACTAAAATTGATTGCGGAAGCAACTATTGTTTTGTAGAACATTACTGGTTAATTAAGGAGCCATATTTCACCGTGTAACTTAATTCGGCATTTATCACTGAAAACCATGGCTTCTATCTAGGTAAATAAAAAGTTATTGTGATTTAATCTTTATTGTTTAACAGATACTGTGAAGGACTGACAGCAAATTTTCAACATATTACATTTGAATTTTTGCTTTGTAATATTCAACAAAATATACTCTATAACGAGTAAAAGTTGTTACTTTCCTTAAAGTTCGCATATTTCGAGAGGAAAATACAACTTCTATAACAGTTAAACAGTCTTTTTAACATTGTTAGGAAGATGCCTGTATGCGTATTGTAGTAACTATGGTCAGTCTTTCAAACCCGTGGCAAATGCATATATTTGTATTTCTGTGATTTTCATATATTTTTTTTAAATTATGTAAATACTTTTTGCAAATATCTGCATTATTAAGATTATTATTCATATACGTGAATTAAATCTATTTTCTTAGTCTTACACCTGTTGTTTTATTGTCCAAGTTTCTACTATCGGATGATAACAATAGTTTCATACGGTTAGTTGTTTCCATGATAATCTTGGGAACAGTTACTTTAAGGGACCCCAAACCGTGGAAAACTAATGTTATGCCCATCATTTACCTCCTGATTAGGTCCAGCAGCAGTCAGTAGACTTGATATAGACAATAGTAGAACCATAAATTTTATTGATGTGCAGATAATATTAAACTATTCCTTGTTAAAAACTTTTTATATAATATGACATTTACTTTATTGCAGGATATGAAAAATATTTTAGATAAAGCAGAAACTGTGATTTTAAAGAATTGAGAAAGAATGCTCAGAATAAGCACCTTCCTTGGTGGGCCTAATGCATTTTTATATAAAGAATCCTTCTACTATTTATTTCTTTTAAATTATAAAGCAACTGAATCTTCTTTTAACTGAAAAAAGCTAAAACAAATTCTCAATATCAATGTAACATCTAATCTTATGATAATTGTTTGTTGTAAAGTAATTGATTGGGATTTAAACATTACTCAATCAACTTGAAACACAGTTATTTTTCAGTAAATAAAAGAAAAAAAAAAGTTTTTGTTTCTGTCATATAAGAAAATAATTTTGATATAAAAGGTAAGTGTGATTTTTTAAATCTAATTCGACTGGGAATTACCAACAAAAGGTAACTGATGAAATAGAAAAAACATCTTATGAAGGTCTTAAAATTTAGTAAACTAACATCCCTTTCCTACATTATCTAGGAATATGTGAATTATAAGGAAGTACAGTAGCTGAATATGATAAACAGAAGCTAGTCTACCAGTGACCTGTCTGTTAATTGACATCTACTGTTAATTCGCTGTGAATTCGCACGGCTGGGGAACCCTGTGGTGAATACCCCACATTCCTGTTCAATTGTCTTTAAGCAATCAGAACATCGCTCGGTCTTTTCCGTAGTAAAAGCCTCGGACGTAATTTTCGACTATCTGTTTTTGGTCACATGATACAAAGGCGTGGAACACAAATACTTTCTCATTTTGTTTTTAACAAAAAACAACAATTTATTTAAAGTGATATTACCATTCAAAGTGACCATCATGATTTTAGATAAAACATTAGTTAGTGATTTATACTCCTAGAATAATAAACATTGCTATAGTTATTACCTAAAAATAATGATCTGTATAACAGTTTCATTCACATTAAATATAGAGGAAATCTGTTATGTTTTTTAAACCATCTACTGTGTTTTCGGCATCATTCTTAACTATAAACCAATGTGATCATTTTGAAAAGGGCAGTATGGCTTTAATATAAAAGATACAAGAGCTGCGATTGAAAAACAGATTGAAATTAGATACATGCATATGTATTCATTTTTATATTTCATGCATTGTTTTTTGCCATTATTTATTATTTGTACACTATACCTAATAAATCTATCTATCTGAAGCAAAAATAATGTTGACACTTGATTTAAAGAATGTACCGGGGTACTTTATACAGCAATATGATTTTGTTCTTGTTGTTGAACCTGTAAACAATAAACGTACTTTTTAGATACATCCTTAGAATACATATCCTCTGGTCACAAATAAACGAAATAAGTGCAATTTTTGTGTTGGTTAATTTTATACGGAGAGTCCAATCTAAAAGATCGTTTATTTTAATTACGAGCCAAAACACCAAAACCCTTATTTTTCCCACACCACGTGTGAGGTTATTTTTTAAGGGTAAGGCCGAGCGATGTTTGAACACAAGTGTTCGCGAAGAGTGATTAACATATACTTAGTGTGACTAGTTGAACTTAAAAGGACGAGAACCAGCAGGATTTCAACAAGGAACATTCAAGTCATTGATTTTCTACGCCCACCATTGCCCTTAACCGTTAAAGAGCAACAACATTGATACTTTTATTTTCAAATAGGAATGCCGTAAAACCTGTCTTACATACCGATGTTTCTATTTTTGTTTATTATGTCAACAAATCTAAAACTATCAACTGGGAGCAATACCTTCTACAAAAACAACAACAAGCAATATGAAAAGGCACACTATTATTGAATTCCATCCTAATGTAGTAAGGGCCTAGCAGTCGGTGTTTCCAAAGCTTGTCATGAATTACATAAATATCGTCATTCTTTCAAATAAACTTTTAAAGGATGAAAAACGTTCATCCCTAGTCTGTAACATGTTAATTATCCTAAGAACTCCTCTGTTTTCGGGTAAAGAAATACTGCAAGTTACATGATAACAATAAGAGAGCATTACGAAATCAAACGAAGGTATTTAAAGCTTTTTTTTAAAAACTAAAAGAGAAAAAATATGACAACTTCAAATTCTTACTAATTTAGTTTTGTTATACTGCTTATGATTCAGTTTATTGTTGGTAACAATCGGCATCAACTGTAAAGTTCATCTGATGTTTAGCTTACAGAATGGAGTTTCCTTCACATCACCAGCATAATACACAACGTTGAGTGTATCTGTGTTGAATTGTTTCGCTTGTGGGAGTAAGAGCGTTTCACTTGCGTTCTGATGAAAGCACTAATGCAGATATAATTTCACACAATTCGTGTAATGTTTGTTAGATCTTAAAATTTAGACGACTCAAACTACATAATGGAACAGAATCAACATGCATAACAATAAAATTCCACACGTTAAACAATTCTCAAAATGGTCAATCAACGTTTAATTCCATTTGTAGGTAAAATACATATAAACAATCACTATTGAAATTAAACAAGGTTATCAATCTATACCATAATTGTAGTATATGTGACCAAACAACGTTCAGCAATTTACATGACAGTCAAATTTGTTTGCAGTAAGCCATATCATGGGTCAAACAACAGACAACACACATAGAACACCGTCATAATGCTCAAATAACGTTAACACTGTACAAGCTAGTCAACCAACGTTAACAATTGCTATGGTCATAAAACAACTTAAAATACTCCGTATGATAGTTAAATGACAAATAAAATGGTAACCAAGCAACGTTACACTCACATTATATTGTAATTAATCAACTTTAAAACAATTGACATGGTAGGACCATACTCAAAACATGAGTAATATTTTTCTTTTACGTTTCTAACATAGAAATAAGGTCAAATCAAGCACGAAATCTGGCGGTCTTTCTGTGACAAATAAACTGCTAGAATTGTTGCATTAGAAACCTTCCGGTGGCATTGTTTCAAAATATGGTAAAATGTTTTCAGAAGATGTTTTTTTTTTAAGTTTTGCATTTATTTATGCAGAAAGATAGAACTAGCCACCCAGTTTGAAAATAATATTTTGTGTATCGAGATTGTTTATACGGTCTTATTAGATTGTAACCCTATGAGAACCTCTCCATGAAATCATCTCTGTTTGACCACTGGTTTTAGAAAATACGATTTTATAATCTTAGGGGACAATAGTCACGCCAAGTGGTCCTATGTGATACTCTCCGTCTTTGTAGAATAAATAAGAGGAACATTTCCCTTATGCCGAATGATCTAAAGTAAGTGATGCTACATGTTTGCACAATTTATTGAGACAATGAAAGTTGTTAATCTTTGAACACCTTACACGATAAGAAACGCTTTATGTAGTAATCCCACAACCTTCCAACGACGTATAAACACAACTTCAGCAAGTTTTGGGTAGCCGCACACATTAGAGACAAGACGTTTCAGCTTTAAGAGAAGGCGTCAGATGTTAGACTGAAGTGAAAACAGTAGAAACGTTAATTTAAAGATTGACTTGAACACTGCACTTGACAACATTACAGAACATACTAAATGGGCTTAGAAATTCAATAAAGTGAAAAGAATTATAGAAAAAAATAGGCAAAATCTTACACTAGCTCATACGAGTTGCAGATTCCTCTCCAGATGTTAGTTTCGACGAGCGCGATAGCTAGCGCAAGTAAACATAAGAAGATAATCAGTTTAAGGAAAATCGTTCAGTTTCTATGTGTCATATGTTACTTCTGTCAGTTGCTACTGTTTATGTCTCATTGTTTTACGTAAACATACCAACACCAGTCCCGCAGCAATCATATCTGGTTCAGCATTTCATGGCTTCAAAGAAATTACCGATGCTCGGTGCATACGGGATTTCCGCCTCTTCTAGAAGAACTGTCCCTACGTACGTTACCAGATCGTTATCAGGAATCAAGTGGCAGTAAATGACCCAGAACTAAAGGATGAGTATTGAATACCCATGACAAAGGACAGAACATTATATTGTTAGAAGTAGGCTTAAGAAAATAATAAGTTTGGAGAGATATCAATCGCAAACTGTTTATTAGATGTTATTTACTTTTGGTTACACAATTCCTAAGAATGTTGGTCCAAAATGATAGATATACACTGAAAAAGTCTGAATATGTTACTAAAGCTATCAAAGACTTGCCTGACAGAGAATTAATTGCATTTGACACAACTCCCTACAGGGTCAATCAAGTGACTGTGTCAGTCCAACGTTATGGCAAGAAAAGGCTTACTAACATATCATTTCTTTGCATATCTGTGAACAAACATTTATTGAAGCAGTCTGTAAAGTACACAGGTGTAAAAACCGAAGTAGATTTTCGCAAATACCCTAATGGTTAAATATGACCTCACACGTGCGTTTTGTTTTTGTGAGCTGATTAATCTGGAACAATCAATTTTTAGTTTCACTTTTTGGTTTGTCCTCAACTTCTTATGCATTTACGATATTGACAAGAATACTCATTTTAACATCGAAGGCAAAAGACAATCTTGTTACTGAGTATTGTGATGACAATTTTTTCTTATACGACAACCTGTCATAAAACACAAATAATGGCCGAGATTACATTCAGAATCCATTTCAAATACAGAAAAGTGAGTGTGCTCCCCAGTGCAAATATCTAAAGGCACGGTTACAGACTCGTATAACGGTACAATACTGATACCGGAAGCAATGTTTTAATGGGCTGAACGTGTATAGATGTCAGAAATTGGCGAGTTGAGTTGGGCAAAAAAATTCAATGTCAATCGTAAAGTCTTAAAAGAATCCTGTTGAAATGATATAGCGCGAACATAATGCGATGCCTGTACATGTACGTGTTACACGCTGCGGTTTGTAATAGGCATTGAGTTGTACGTTAACTTAAATATTACAATGATAAAAAGGTATATTTTATTATTTTAATTATTTCCCAAAAGCTACCAATTGTAGCAAATTTGTTTTACTTCCTGCTAAACTGAATTTGAAGGAATTTACCTCCTTATCAGTTTGTATTTTTTTCCTTTAAAAGGTTGTCCGGTAAGCATTCCGGGAGTAATTGCTTTATAAGTTGCTATTAAAAGTTAGCCCAATCAGGTTCGTTACGCTCAAGTAGTTCTTGTCAATGTTATCCAATCGCAATGAGTAACACTTTACATCCTTTGTACTATAGTTACAATACGAATAAATGATTATAACTTAAAGATATTGCGGAAGTCGAATGACTAATCTGTGAAGTTATATAAAAAGAAATATATATGCTAAGGGATTTTAATGTTTTGCTTTATTAATTTACCTAATCTTGATTCTTTCTTAAAATATCATCAACTATTTTAGATAAGAATACATGGCTCAATTCGAATTTCATCCTTCCGGCATGTATAAATACTATCATGCTACAAAAAGTGCAACAGACAAAAACTTTGTCCACCAACAGTAGCCTCGTTTCCAGAAAAGCAAACACAAGCAGTACAAATATTGTTCGAAAGCAAAGACTGAGAATTTACAAAAAATATTAAATGTAAGTAAAGTTGTACAAAATCAGGAGAATTATAAATATCAACAATTGAGGTTTTTTTGGTATAAATGTGTTTAGAAACATAAAACTTAGTGATAGATAACAAATTAAAAATCCTTTAGATGTCAGATTTTCATACCGGCTTTTTCTCATATTCATAATTCATAACAAAACTCTAGTCTTCAAATAATGTTTTGATTTTATTTGAAGTTACAAATGTAATTTTATAAAGGTCCTTCCATAAGAACGAATGAATTAGATTTTTTTCTTGGATGAGACCCCCTTCAAACAATATTTCTAAACAGTCAACATATATAGTCACAAGAAATAAATGTATTATATCTTACCTGTTTATTGTATATGTCGGTCAAAACCACTAGTTACAGATTTCTTACCCTGGTAACAGAGATACATATTATGTTTTCTTACCAATAACATCGCCATATATTTTTATTTTCAATTATTATTTATTAAAAATTTCATTATTTTTAGATGTATCACTCGTACTCCTTTGAAGTCTTTGGTCTTGTCGTCTCCGCCCTCCTGTTACACAGTTCATACAGCGCTGCAGTACAGAAGTCTTCTGAATCTAGTATGGACCCGAAGAAAGCACCGGTACACAACCACTCCGACACTAGTAATACAACGGAATTCTACATGGAAAGTGATTCCTACACACACTTTATGCAAATAAACAGTGGCAAAAAGGAGCTGCTGTCTGTACACGTAAGTCATGTTGACTTTAATTACGATCTAACTTGTCCAGAGAAAGTGTCAAGCGAAGGGAATGGACCGGTAAATACGAGATCTACATGCCCTTGGTACTACAGCGTACATCACGATGCCAAACGTCACCCAGCTACTATCCTTAATGCTGAACGTCTCTGCGAGTATGCCATTGGCTCAAACAAGTCATTAGAGTGCACGCCCATCACGCAGTATGTATCTGTTCTTAAGTTACAAGGCTACCAGAATAAAACTGACAACTACATATGGGCAAATGAAAATGTCACTGTAGTGATAGGCTACACGGCAGCAGTAAGGAGAAGTGCATACAACTTTGCTGCATCCAAAACAACTGTGGCACCAAATGGCATGCCTACACCGGAGTTCTTCTAACTTTTTTCATACATGTTTTACGTTTCAAAATGTAAAACTGTCAGTTAGCCCTTGTGGACGTTTTATTGTAATACAACAGTGATTTGTTTAATTAGTAAAAATAACAATAATGTCAACATGTTTTTCGTTTTTTTTTCCAAGCATATTTTGAATCTTTTTTAAAGGATGAACCATTCATACATAAGGAAGGTTATTTTCAGTATGTTCGCTCACCAATCACAATATGTTACAAGCGGCTGCTTTTCCTATATAAACATGTAGGGAAAAGCCTGTATTTTATTTTACGATTGGTACGAATTGTGGGTAACCAACATGGAGGACGTATTTTTGTGATACGTGGCAAATTGTTACTTAAAAACGATTATTTGGACTTATTTGCAATTTGGACTATGGCAAGAAATACCCAGAGCAGTATGCAAAGGCATTTGCGCAATATACTGGTAAATTCGCCGTTCTATCTGATGATTATGTGCCAGTGCAGCCTGCAAAACGTTCGCGTATTTCAACTAGTTCAACAGGCTCGATGGGTGGAGTGGGGCAACTCAACCTCCAAACTTTTTGGACTCTGACATGGAACTGCTGAAACAACTGCCAGCAGACGAGAAACTAAATGTATTGTTAGAAGGTATGCTCAGATTAAATTTGATGCAAAAGTAGACTTGATAATATTGAGACATATGTATACTTCAATAGTGCGGCGCACGAGGTTGCCGATGAGAGACTTAGACTAATCGAATACAAACAAATAGATATCGAGGCGCGACAGAGAGAAGTCAATTTATTGTTTTCCGGCTGCTCTGAAGCTATAGGTGAAATTACTATTGAAAAAGGCGAAATGTTCTTGTCGATAATCTGAAATTGGACAGTTCGGAGTTCCAAATAATAAAAGCTGTCAGACTTGGCAGAATAATAAAACCTCAACCACAGCCACATCCTTATCGTAAACCTCAACATCGTCAAATCCTAGCGACATTTAGCGACGCAGGCCAAGTCCATCGAATTCTTAACAAGCAACACTTCTAAAAAGGGTCACAAATCGGCATTTCCAGAGATTACCCGAAAGAAATTTCGGACGCTCGCAAATCCCTGTGGAGTGAATTTAAACAGTTACGGGAAACTCACGGGGCCAAAGAAGTTCGTCTAGCATTCCCGGCCACAATAGTCGTAAAAGGTCGTGTGCATAGGGACTTATTTCCTGACTAGTACACCGTACTTTCTAAGTCAAGAATAACCAACGTGAAAACTAGAATTATAGATACAATTAAAGACAAACAGGAAGCCGTCAAACAACATATGACCAATCCAGCACCAGCTGCCTTTAATGAAACTGTGCCCAACGAAATGCGTGACACAGCTCGAGAGCGGAGTAAACAGCAAAATCTTGAATCCGAACCCGACCAGGGTCACACCACGCACTTGAAACAGCCATACCCAACTGTTCAGTCACCAACTTCTCAACGTGGCAGATCGCGCTCCCGTCGAACAGGTGGATTTCGCCGTCAGTCTAAAACCCCTTCTTCAGTTCCTAGATCTCGTGAGCAATCATCAGGTTCGATAAGGAACATCTCTCCAAGAATGTCTGGTAACTCTACATTTAGAGCCCAAACAAACCAAATGGATTGTTCCAGCCACGAACAGGGCAAAACCTAGGACATACAGGGGCCAGTGAACCATTATCATAGTACAGTACTGTTTCCAAACTGAAAATTGGTACATTAAATGTTTGCGGTATTAAAAGCAGGCTAAACTATCCGGATTTTGAGGAACTTATAAATAAATTTGACTTATTTTGCTGCACTGAGTGTAAAATTGACGAGTATGACGAAATTTGCCTAAAAAATTATCGTTTTATAAAGCAAACGAGAAAACAGGCTTTTGTTCGTAAGTCTGGTGGTATAGGAGTTTTTATTAAGAAGGATTTATTCGAACATGTGGAAATTATTGATTCCGTACTTTCCATGCTTTCCACGTGCTGACCATTGATAAGAAACAAATTCTCCCAACTCTGTATTGTTGTAATCGTCTACCGTGAAGTATATTAATACTCATAGTACTATCAAATTTTTGAAAGAAATAGATAGTTTTCAGCACTGCCCCCACCCCACACCCATCACTTTGAAAGAATCAGTAAATGTACTGTTGATGTTTATATTTCTTTCACTAGTACTGTTAAATTGTGTTACCTACTCTTGTTTATAAGTAATATTTCTTACATGTCTGTTGTTACATATGTAACCTGGCGAAATAAAAAGAATTGAAGAAGAATTGAAGATAAAATACAGCACTTTTTTCCAAGGACGTCGTGACGTATATAAACAAACGCGTCCAATCGTATTTTGCGTTTCAAGGTTACAATGATGTACTACTACGCGTTTAATAAAGTTCGGGACAGTTTTCAATGAAAATAACGTGTTAGAATGGAAATAATAAATTGTTCCCTATATTTTATCGTTCAATAAAATGCAGTCAGTCGTTTGGATGCGAAAAATTAAATAACTCGTGCTACGCACTGGTGATTTTATTACTACGCTTCCAAACTCCTGACTACATTTTATTCAACGATAAAATACAGGAAAACATTTATTATTTCTTAATTAATATTTTAACAAAAAAGTATGGTCGGCTTACTATATTGTACATTTTCAAATCTTTATGCTTTAATTTATCTATTTACTTCTTTAAACAAATACCTCAAATAAAAACATATCCAGCTTTGCAACTTCTTGACCAGAAATATTTAACAGTTAAACGTCTTAGAAATCAGATCATGACTATTTGATATATGCTGGGTAAAAGTAAAGAATATCAGTTCCATCAAAATATACGTTTTGAAAAATGAAACAGTATAAATAATGTTGGTACAATAAAGGTTTGAAGAAAAATATGGTGTTTGGCTTTACAAACTGGCGCTATTATTTTTAAAATATACACGTGATGCGTAGTTGATATTTGATAGATATGTTAGATCATTAAATGACATGTATGAACGTTTGACTATAAATATTGGATACATTGTTGACAAGCTAGAGAGTTGCAGTTATTATTAAATTATTTTTACAAAAGGTGAAATATTTATGACGAGTTTTCTCAAGTATCTTATTTTTTTATCTGTCTATTTTGATTTTATGCATTCATGTACTCTCTGACTTCTACAATTGCAATAAAAATGAAAAACATGCTGTATTTCCAGATGTGTTCATTATATAAATGAAATCTATCATTTTCATTTTATGGTCTCTTACATATCGTAGGCTTCGATGTGTCGGCTGCTGAATGACGCATCACTTAGAAAGGCATTCCTCAATATGTTTTATTTTTTGTTTGAAAATACAAAAAACTTACAGTTTTAAATGTTAATCATTATCCAGATTTTCTGATTTTATGTGCAAAATTCCTAAGGTCCATTTTCAAATAATTTGCTTAAGGCTGTGTTAACCTTGCTGTATCGAAGAAGGAACATGTATGCGAACGAACTCTTTCATGAAGAATTACTATATTTGCTATAGTTATTTGCTCTTGATGAACACTTAAGTACAAATGCTGAGCATTTTTGACACTCTAATGTATGTTACTTTTCGCTTTCGCTGATAACAATGTTTTGTGAATGTTAAAAGCTTTTATTTTTTTTTTTTTTTGTGGGTTTCTTTCTTGTTTTATTTTCTTTAATTTTTGCAATTGAGAATGTATGTTTGCTATAATCTTGTGTAACTTTGTATGCTTGCAATTGTATGTAAATCTTCGTACATTACGGAGGCAATAAAGATGTATATATAGTATTATTATTATTGTATTCCTGTTACAAATTAAAGAATTCTACATTTGCTTTGCTCTTGTTCAATTCTTTAGCGGCGAGCTTTGATGCTTTGCATCAATGGTTTTCTTGTTCTTCATATCATCTGTTAAATGGTATACAATGCGTTCCAGTAGAGTCACTTCAGAGTGGATACTTTTACATAGATGTAACAGATGATAGATGTTGATCTATGCAAACACCCAAAAGTCAAGCATACAGTTTTAAATTGTTAGATGTAAACAACCAATATCCTTCAGTTGTGTATTGCACAAATGATCACTCACTTTGTTTTAGTTGCATTCAGCACCATATTGTTTTCGATCAACCACCATTGGTCAATCAAGTTTAGCTGATATTGTAACCTGCTTCCGACCACTTATATAAGACTTAAATAATGGTAATGTAATGTCAGAAAATTGTTACAACTGGAGCTTGTATAATAGTCTTTCATGGTCTTCTAAATCGAATGCTAGGTATCACTAAAACGGAAATGAGCTGAAATCACACATATCATTTCGGACTTTAAATGGGGAGCAGAATACGAAATTCATATGTGCTTAAACTTATTTTCTACATTGTTAGTTGCATCCATTTTACAACTGGTTTAAATTTTCTAATCAAAATGTAAAACATCGTCGGAACCCACGGTTAATTCCTGCCGCTTCTCTCTGTCATATACCGTGGGAAAATAAAAACTTCGTAATGCATGAATATTCATGACTATTTTTCATTAAATGAAATCAATGCTTACAAAAATAAGAGCACCTCCACAATGAAGAGTATCCTCAAATAATGACTGACATGCAGAACGTTGAAAAAAATGATTGATTTGTTTTGTCCCGATTAAGGGACGATCATATAGAAATCTGCAATCCGAGACGAGTGAGGCACAAAATCTATTTAAAACTACATCGCTGACAAGCATGGAGGCTGCCATTTTTAATGTTTCCCCTAACGCGGTTTGAGAGCCGCGATTTCATTGGATAGTTAATCTTGAGAAAAATGATGAAGAATTATTGTTTTACTCTTAGAAATACTACTGAATACACCAATACATAAATGAAGTTTCTAAAATACCGTGCACATACGAAAAGCTTCAAGAACCTTTTGTCGCTATACAGCTCAAATAATTTTTTATTTCATTAACGTTTTTTAAACATCCAACTTTTCAACAGTAATACACACTGACCATTACAGTTGAAAGTACAGTTTACATATATTGATTTAAATGCCTAATCTGACATGAATACAATGTATTCTAATATGCCTACGGTATATTTCTATAGTCAATTCGAGTGCATTAATATGATTAAAGCACTCGGAAAAGTAGGCGGAGTTTCGGACATGGAAGTAGCTCCTTCCGACTTTTCTAGTTTACTCCCGCGCAAAAATAAAATATAGAAATGAAAATAATATCAGTATAAATACATCAGTCGCATGAAAAAGATTTGTTTAAGAACCTAAATATTATTTTTGATTGCGTCAAGTAAGCCTTAGAATACCCTCACCTTGTTTTCCTTAAAAAAGGCCAAAAAATTCAGGATTAACAGTCATGCAATGTTTTGATTCCGAGAGACAAACTATGGATGAAAACGTTTACGTCATCACACTGACGTCATTACTCCACGTTAAAACGTTGTACAGTTCAAATTAACGGTACGCATTTAAATCGATTGGCTGCTTTGTTAGGTTCTGAATCTGACGTCTTCTGCATAATGTCAGTCAGGTATTTCTTTTTTATATTTTATGTATTAGATGATTAAACTAAAATAAGTTTGTATAATATAGTTATGTTTGATATCTTGAATGGTTGCCCGAATAGGGGAGTGAATTCCAACAGCTACTATTTATGCTGTTTTTCACATTACCGCCGAACTGAAAAAAGTTTCGTAGTAGTTACGATAGTTTTTAAAAAACGGCTTCTAAGAATCGAAATAATCTATGTATTTGGAGCCTTTATCGAAATTGAAGCATTTCCCGTC